>CAWUPB010001174.1:0-1200000 GCA_963924115.1 Dovyalis caffra
ATTAGGTTAATAATATTATTAGTGGAGTACCAATAATGAAGCTGTTCATTGGGTGCCTATAGGATAAGTATACTATCAAACCAATATCTTCCCCCTTGTTTCCATCCTATGAATCACCTTATCATAAATGTGTTTAGGACTATTTAGGGAAAAGACTTGGAATAACTAAATCACTTTATGATAGTCACAACTATCCTAAAGTACATATATCCTAATAACAAAATTAATCATAAATGTGTTTAGGACTATTTAGGGAAAAGACTTAGGATAACTATGATATTGATTATATAGACCCAATTATATTGATAGGGCCATAATAGTTTATTTATACTATTTGGTAATCGAGTCTCCTATAATGGCATATGGTCACATAACCCTCATATTAATAATATAACCCTTTGGATATTACCTATCCATCTCTCGTCTAATTTAACCTATAGTGAATGTAATATCAAAAGTACATAATCCATATGGATAAGATCGATTTTCTCCATCTTATTATGTATCACATACCATCACCTCATTTGGTAGTGGACTCTATATAATCCCTCCATCTCTCCCAAGTATATTACTTTTACATAATTGATTACCAATTATTGGACTAACCATTAGTATCTAACTATATAGATTAAAATAATTTCATGACCTAGGGAATACTAATAAGATTAAAGGCTATATTAATCATCTTACATTAATATAGGGAGAAGTCGTATAGTGGGCTATATAAGCTGATTTGCTTATAGTATAAATAGTGGCCTATGCATATAGTATTATACTTCCTCAAATATGAGTATAGAGCCTCTTATAATTTTGGGTTATAAGTTCAACTCTAGGTTGTTTGATAAGGGTAATAACCCTATAGTCCCTTGCTAATGATATGGTCCATACTTATAAGGTTTAAGTGCCCCAACTTACCAATAGTTAACTTACATCATGGATAATGATACATTCTCTTTGATAATTTACTAGAGAAGGGACTATAGGGTAACCCAAAAGATAGCTTATAATCTGCCAATATAATTGTCTCTACGATATAGTCTTCCTACTGATTTGGTAAGGTTACATTAAGATAGACATTGCATCAAATACCCTAATGATACCTAATCTACTCATGATATATACCTTCATGAGGACATGGGAGGTTGATAAATAACTAATATTTTATTAACATGGGTCATTCGAGGCTACATAATCAAATACCATTAAAAGTACCAATGTGAATGTAATATCAAAAGGTACACAATCCACGTGGATAAGATCGATTTTCTCCATCTTATAAGTATTATAAGATGGTTTCGAACGTTGATTAAAATGTTCGCTCTATCAATGTTAGAATACCTATGATACATTAACTAAATGTTTGGTAGATGATTATCATTACAACCATTATATAGATGTCTAACTATAGTAGATTAAGGGTTAAGGTAAATTTGGTTATATTATTTGGGTAATACTAGATATATATGATTCACTATCCCTAGTTGCCATTAATGAGAAAAGGTTAATAGCCATGAATGATAAAATGGGTAGATAACTAATAACAAAAGGAGGGTTAATATTGGTTTTTCAATATGATACATTAATAATAGTATTACCCAATTATGATAGTCATAGTTATCCTAAAGTACATATATCCTAATAACAAGATTAAGATTAAAGAATAAGCCGAGTAATAACTATAATTATCTCTTTTATTGGACATAGACATATAAGTGGTTATGGGTTATCATTCCTAATTAGTCATCTTATAGTGCTATACTTCACCATTAGCATGTTACAAGGTATTTCAAGCTAGGTAATATTGAAATAACTAGGGAGTACATAAGTATGTTATAATACGAAAAATGGGTTAATGTCATCTGAATAAGCCTAGTAATATTATAAAATAATTATACATGGCCGATGTCCATTAAAATAATGCTCAAAGAGTTGATCATTATATACCAATATAAGCCCTCCTAAAATTCCTTATTATGCCACTATAAACCAAGCTAAGGTTCATTATTGCTATATGATAATACCTACAAACATAATATAGAGTTCCCATATCACTAATATTCCATAGGCTTGTAAGGTGGCATAGTAAGGAATAATTTATATAACACTATTTAGGGAGATACTTGTGATGCCCCCACTCCAGCCCACTCTCCTATTGTCGAATAGGAGTGGCCGGGCGAGGAGCGCATCACGCCGACACGATCTAATCCCGACTTAAACTCAAAAATAAATAACATTATACATATTAAAACGTATAAAATAAAGTTTACATAACATCGGTGAATACAACTACAAAACATTTCATAGTATTTGAAGATGTCATTTAACTACCTACGGACATCAAAACCCCCAAAATACAAACAAAATAGATTTTGCTATTTTCCCATGTCACACATGAGCCCTTTTTGGGAGGAACCAGCAGCATCATTGATCGAACTATTGTTGTCCTTTCTTGCTAAAAAAGAATGCAACAAAACAAAATGAGCCAAAGCTCGGTAAGTAGGGTGAACACGTGATATGTAATGCTACCAGACTTTCCCATTTTTCTTATCACATTTTAATTTCAAGATCATCCTTTTATTAAGCTTAGGTGAAAAGGATGGTTTAAATATCATGGACCATTATTTATATTAAACAAGTATTCATCACCTATTTGTAGCGAAAAACTCATACCTTAAAGGAGATATATTTAGTTATAGAACAGGCTTTGGGAGTGATCACCTTGAATAAGGTAAATAATATTAACCTCACCTATGTCTCTCTATATGAGACATTGGGAGAACCTATATTATCATATATTTGAACCATCCTTTTCACTTAAACTTAATATAGGTCTTAAAAATTGCCGTGATATATTCTTGTTACCCATCTTAGCGTATTCATTAGCCGTATGAACTATACTAAATGTAGGAGGCCGATCAACCCCTTCTCATAGGAAGAGTTAAACAATATTGTCTCTCTCTCCTATCCTATTCTTGATTATTTATCCCTCTTTCTCTACCAATGTATATCATTAGCATTTCCCCTCTCTCTATCTCCCTCTTTCTATATGGCTTGAAGTGTTAAAGGATAATGACATTTCAGTTTATTATCATCCAAATAAAACAAATTTGTTATGTAGTTAGCTATAGTGTTGATAAAGGGAAGACTATTCCCCTCCCTAACCAATATTGCTTAAACGGGATTCATGTAACAATTAGGGGCCAAATTGGATATGATTCAGAGTTAATAGAGGAGTGAGGATATCTTCATTCCTTCAATATTCCTTGCCTTATACATCGAGTTAATTTATTCATTTGTATTCTTATAGGTCAATATGCCGGTATCTATGTGCAATAAACCTAGCTTTCTAAAGGACTATTATGGCCCAATAAGGTATGGTAAGAGAGAAACTAGGAGTGTGATAGAATGTTACTCCATAATAAAACGATGGGGATCGTAAAATATATTGAATTGCCCACATGTTATAGGCGTTGGTTTGATTCCTATCACTCCCCTAAAGATTTATTATTTATGGGAAAAATAGTAAACTAGATTAAACAGATTATTCAGAATTAAACTCCAATAATCTTGTGATATTGGCCTAAATAATACTTATGAAGTTAATTTATAGCTATTAGACCATTATAGACTAGTAACACATCTAATACCCTAATGGGCTTCCAAATTCTTGTGATAGAAGTGGACTTAGTATATTTTGTATCAAGGACGACCTCGTATTCGGGAGAGTTATCTCCTTAATAGATATATGATATTAACAATTAATTCCTTATCAATTAGATTTCATTTAATTCTACCTTGTTTATTTGAATAAGAAAACTATATGGTACTACCGACCCGAAATGGTTAAGGGATATACCGATTATGCTAGCGATCTTATATTACGAGGATAATTTTCTTCAAGCTTATTCGAGATAATACCACCATTAGCTAATAATACCCGATCACAGAGTATAATAACCATATTATAATATGGTAATTGATAAGTAACAAATTATGCATAATTTTAGTGTCAAAAGTTCCTATATTTCAATTACCTTTGGTGATAAATGGTACAAGTTTGGCACTTATCTTGTCTAAATTATGTTATGCAGGTCGTACTACATTATTTTGGTAAAAGGAATGTAAACAAAGCAAGAAGGAGCAAAAATTTATGAGTTTCGAATGTCAAATGAGTTACATGGCCGGGGACACGGCCGTGTAACTAGAAAAGAGCCGATACGTAAAACAGAGAGTTACACGGGCAAGTACACGGCCGTGTACTGGCCGTGTAACCATCTACTTCACAAAAAAATTACATCCGTACTACACGGACAAAGAATCGACCGTGTACGTGGCCATGTCTTACGAAATGCGATATTTTACTCCTATTTAATCGAAACTTGACCTAAAAAAGGGGAAGGGGTTGAGATACATGAGGACGATCGAGAAGCACAAAAAGAACTAGGGTTTTTTAGCAAGATAACATCGTTGGAGTGGATTCTCATAGATTTTGAAGGAGATTGCATCAAAATCAAAAGGGTTACAATGTTTTCCTTTAATCTGGATTGTTTTCTCGTTTAAGATTTATGTATTCCTTACTTTGATCATGAACTAAATTATTTTGGTACCTAGATACGATGAACCCTAAGATTGACTATGTAATTTGATATCTTCATTCAATTCAATTGTTATTTTTATTGTGATTCAGTTATGTCACTTTTATTATTAATTTGAGTTAACATAAGCTAGCATGTTGATTCATATCTGATTTCATACTATGAGACTAAAAAGTCCTAAATATGATTAGATCAACCATGATCGAAAGGAGTTGCATGCAATCCTAGAGATAAGATAACATAAATCCTCCGGATTAGAGTCAAATCTAATAAAGGGATTCATAGAACGGATTAATGCGATCTTGAGGGTGTTAATTAGAAAGAGATTTCAATTAATCAACTTGGGATTAGGTGTTAGTTAACTTGAGAAAGTACTTAGCATAATTCAAGAATTCCTACGGTCCAATGAATATAAAGAATGATTGAATAAAAAAACATTGTGATTACATAGAAGATCTATGGGGGATTCACTATCTGGGTACTACCTTCACCATTGATTGCTCATCTGGTTATTATCGTCATTCTCATTGCAATTTTGTAATCTTGCTTTAATTATCAATGCTTTTATTTGATTCATTATCACTATAATTCATCGGTTAGATAATAAATAGGAGGTAATTACTAGTATTCGTAGTCTCCGTGGGATCGACACTCGATACTCTGTCAATTATACTATAGAACGATAGGTGCACTTGCCTAAAGTCTATAGGTTAAGAAATGGGCTATTATGTTTTTGGCACCATTGCTGGGGACTAAGATATTAGGAAAACTTTATTTTTATTAATCTAGCCATTTTATTTTATTTATTTATTGTTTTTTATAATATTTAGCTTCATTTTTCTTTATCATATTTTCTTTGAATTATGCTTTTCTTTGTTCGTGTCGCTTTTTCAAGAGCCGAGTTAGTGTATGACTCGCAACAACCCGACTGAATTAGTTGAGCCAAATCTTGAAATAGAAAGAACAACTCTTCGAAACCTCGGGAATCGATTTAGACAAAGAGAAAAAGAGTTGGATAGGGAAAGAGAAGAAGAACATCGGAGGGAAGGAAAACTGCAGATGGTCATGGCCGAGGAAGAAAGAACCATGTTTGATTATGCTAGACCAAATTTGACAGGAACACGAGTCTAGCATTGTCGGACCAACTATTGTAGCCAACAACTTTGAGATCAGACCAAACATCATCCAAATGGTGCAACAATTTATGTAGTTTGATGGGTTGCAAGATGAAGACTCGAATGCTCACTTGGCCAACTTCTTGGAAATCTATGACACATTCAAGATCAATGGGGCCACGAGATGATGCCATCGGATTGAGACTCGTTCCTATTCTCATTGAGGAGTAGATCTAAGTAGTGGTTGAACTCTCTACCTAGGGGATCTATTACTTCCTAGAGCCAAATGACGGAGAAGTTCCTAGCAAAATACTTCCCACTTGCAAAGACTGCAAAGCTCGGGAATGATATCTCCTCATTTGCGCAGATTGAGTCAAAGACGCTTTATGACACGTGGGAGCGGTTTAAGGATTTATTAAGGCGATGCCCATACCATGGCATACCTACATGGAAGCAAGTTCGGACTTTCTACGGTGGTCCGAATTTGGCTACTAGGCGGATGATAGATGCGGTAGTTGGAGGCACTCTAAATAATAAAACACTTGACGCGACTCGAGAATTGATAGAGCAAATGGCTATGAATAACTACTAGTGGAGCCCAACTAGAACAAAACCAAATAAACCAACAAGTGTTTATGATGTAGATGCGATCACAGCTACAGCAGCTTAGGTGGAGGCTCGAGTAAGGAGATGGATGGTCTATCGGTAGTTCAACAATCGGTTCAAGTTATGCAGTGTGAGTTATATGGAGAAGGACATTCGAGCCGAGATTGAAAGGGGGTAGTTAATTACATGGGTAATGCTCCTCGTACTCAAAACAACCCATACAATAATGTTTACAATCCGAGTTGGAGAAATCACCCTAATTTCTCTTGGGGAGATCAAGGACAACAAAGACAGAATCATCCACCTGGATTTCAATAGCAGAACTCATCTCAGGAGAAGAAGCCTAGTTTGGAAGAACTTATGACTAAGTTCATTCAAACATCTCATTCTCGATTTTAGGCAATCGAAACGAGCATTGAGAAACCAAGAGGCTTCTATCCACAACCTTGAGAAGCAAATTGGGCAACTTGCCAAGTTCTTTTCTAAGAGGCAATAAGGTAGTCTCGCTCGGTAATAATGAGACTAATCCCGAGAGAACATGTTAAGGCGAGTCTCTCTTAGAAGTGGAAAGGAATTACGAATGTAGTAAAAGAAAGGTGAAGAAGAGAAAATAGTCGAAAAGAGTAAAGAGCCGAAAAAGGTTAGCGAGCAACCTCAACTAGTGAAAGACTTCAAACCTACCGTTCCATATCCAACAAAGCTACAAAAGGATCGCATGGATGAACGAGTTTGATAAATTTATTGAACTTTTTAAATAACTGCATATAAATATACCTTTTGTTGAAGCTCTTTCGCGAGATGCCAAAGTATGCTAGATTTTTGAAAGAACTTCTTTCAAACAAGAGGAAGTTAGAAGAGCTATCAACAGTGGCATTGAATGAGGAGTGCTCTACTATCCCGCAAAACAAGCTACCTCAAAAATTACAAGACCTAGGGAGTTTTACTATTCCTTGCTCATTTGATAGTTTGTTAGTTGAAAAGGCATTAGCCGACCTTGGGGCCAGTATAAATTTAATGCCTTATAAAATGTTCAAGAAACTAGGGTTGGGAGAGCCTAAACCGACAAGAATGAGCTTATAGTTAGCGAGATAGATCCGTTAAATACCCTAGAGGTAAAATTGAAGATGTGTTGGTTAAGGTAGATAAATTTATTTTCCTAGTTGACTTTGTGATACTTGATATGGATGAGGATGTAGAAGTACCGTTAATCCTAGGACGACCATTTTTAGCTATTGCTAGAGCCATTATTGATGTTAGTGATGGTAAGCTTGTTCTTAGGGTCGGGGATGAAGAGGTAACTTTTCTTATATCAAAATCTATGAGACATTCCCTTGAACATGATGACAAATGTTATTTCATTGATGCTATTGATACTACAGTTTTAGAATCTGTGTAGGAAATTATATATGATGATCCGTTGGAGCTGTGTATCATTCAAGGTGAGGAGAATGATGGGGATGACCCGATTAGAGTTGAGCAAGTAGCTCGTCCGGAAGCTACCGAGTTCATGATTTGAAGAAGGAGTTTGAGGAGATTGACAAAGGTAAGGAAAAGAGATTAAAACCCTCTATTGAGGATCCGCCTAGTTTGGAATTGAAAACTTTACCGAAACACTTAGAGTATGCATTTCTTGAAAAAGATTCAAAGTTACCGGTAATAATTTCTTCCAAGCTAAAGGTGGATCAAAAGAAAAAGTCGTTAGATGTTCTTAGAGAGCATAAGAGGGCTATCGCTTGGAAAATTTCAGACATTAGAGGAATTAGCCCCTCTTTTTGCACTCATAAAATCTTGATGGAGGATGATTTTAAGCCAGTGGTGCAACCTCAAAGGAGGCTTAATCCAAATATGAAGGAAGTTGTGAAAACCGAGGTAATTAAACTTCTCGATGCAAGAGTGATTTACCCTATTTTTGATAGTTCTTGGGTGAGCCCTGTGCAGAGTTGTTCCAAAGAAAGGAGGGATGACAAGTGGTCCCAAATGGAAAAAACGAGCTTATTCCAACAAGAACGATCACCGGATGGAGAGTGTGCATCGACTATAGAAAGCTGAATGATGCCACTCGGAAGGACCATTTTCCTCTCCCATTTATTGATCGGATGCTTGGAGCAACTAGCGGGACACATGTATTACTATTTCTTAGATGGTCTTTTGAGCTACTTTCAGATTCCTATAACCTCGGAATACCAAGAAAAGACTACATTCACGTGTCCCTATGGCACGTTCGCCTACAGAAGGATGCCATTCGGGTTGTGCAACGCACTTGCTATGTTTCAGAGGTGCATGATGGCCATTTTTTATGATCTAGTGGAGAACATAATGGAGGTATTTATGGATGATTTTTCTATTTTTGGTGATTCTTTTGATTTATGTCTCCATAATTTGAAAAGAGTGCTTGAACGGTATGAAGAAACTAATCTGGCTTTAAATTAGGAAAAATGTCTTTTTATGGTACAAGAGGGTATAGTCTTAGGCCATAAAATCTCTTATAAGGGGATTGAGGTAGATAGAGCAAAAATTGAAACTATTGAAAAACTACCTCCCCAACTTTGGTTAAGGCTATTAGAAGTTTTTTTGGGTCACGTAGGCTTTTATAGAAGATTCATAAAAGACTTTTCTAAAATTTCTAGGCCTTTAACTAAGTTCCTTGAGAAAGATGAGGTTTTTGTTTTCGAAGAGGAGAGTTCGAATGCTTTTAACACTCCGAAAGAAAAATTGATTAATTCCCCAATAATGGTTGCTCCAGATTGGAATCTTCCCTTTGAAATAATGTGTGATGCTAGTGATTTTACGGTTGGTGCGGTTCTTGGACAGCACGAGAGATAAACATTTTCAACCCATTTACTATGCTAGCAAGACTTTGAGCGATGCATAGGAGAATTATACTACTACGGAAAAAGAATTGCTAGTCTGTAGTTTTTGCGTTTGATAAATTTAGATCTTACTTAGTCCTATCTAAGATTGTTATTTACAATGACCATTATGCATTGAGATATCCGTTGAACAAAGCGGATGTTAAACCCGGGTTGATTAGGTGGATCTTGCGGTTGCAAGAATTTGATTTAGAAATCAAAGATAAAAAGGGAGCCGAGAACTTGGCCGTAGACCACCTGTCTCGATTAGAGAACCCTCATTTGGAGAAACGTGATGAAGAGGAGATCAATTATGCATTCCCGAAAGAGCGCCTCTACAGCATTAAAAATGTAAGTGAGCTTGAAACCACGTGGTTTGCTGATATCCTTAATTATTTGGTCGCTAAGATCCTTCCTAAAGGACTCACTCGTCAGCAAAAGAAGAAATTATTTTTTGAATTGAAGAACTACCTTTAGAAGGATCCATATTTGTTTAAGATCCGTGCGGACCAGATTACTAGAAGATGTGTGTCCTACTTAGAGGGATGGAAAATCCTAGATCATTGCCATTCGGGAGCCACCGGTGGACACTACCATGCAAACAGGACGGCTCGAAAAGTGCTCGAGTCGGGTTTTTATTGGCCTATATTATTTCGGGATGCCCAACGGTATGTGAAATCATGTGATAATTGTCAACGATCAAGTAACATCTCTCGACGTGATGAAATTCCCTAAAACTATATACTTGGTTTGTGAAATTTTTGATATTTGGGGCATTGACTTCATGGGTCCTTTTCCTGTTTTGAGTGGTCATAAATGCATTCTTGTGGCAATTGATTATGTGTCTAAATGGGTTGAAGCTCGGGCTTTACACACTAATGATGCTAGGGTGGTTGTAAAGTTTTTGGAAAAGTTATTTTCACGATTTGGCTCACCTAAAGCAATTATAAGTGATATGGGCATGCACTTTTGTAACACTCAATTTTCTAGAGTGCTTATGAAGTATGGTGTTACACATAGAGTAGCTACCTCTTACCATCCACAAACTAGTGGCCAAGACAAAGTAGCTAATAGGGAATTGAAAAGGATTCTAGAAAAGACCATAAGGCACCATAGAAAGGATTGGTCGGAAAAGCTAGACGATGCTCTATGGGCTTATAGAAAAGCATATAAAACACCCATAGGCACCACACCTTATAGGTTAGTGTATGGGAAAGCATGCCACTTATCGATCGAACTTGAACATAAAGCATATTGGGCAATCAAGTCCGTCAATTTTAACCTTGATCTTGCAGGAGAAAACAGAAGCTTCAAATCAATGAGCTTGAAGAATGGCGTTTGGGAGCCTATGAGAATGTGAAGTCTGTATAAAGAAAGGGCCAAGCGGTATCATCATTACAACATTAAGCAAGCCAAACTATTCAAGGAGGGAGATCAAGTACTCTTGTATAACTCTCATCTTCGATTGTTCCCCGGTAAGCTTAAATCTCGCTAGTCGGGACCGTTCACGATAAGATAAGTCTTTCCCTATAGCACCATAGAAATCACACATCCGGATAAAGGTACGTTTAAGGTAAATGGTCATTGGTTGAAGTTATATCTCGAAAGGGATATTGACAACCTTGGAAGAGAGGAGTTCAATCTCCAACCCATAGAACCATGAACTTCAAGAACGTCAAGCTAATGACATTAAATAAGCACTTCTTGGGAGGCAACCAAAGTTTATTTTTCAATATTGTGTTACTTCATTTCTTTGATTTTTTTTAAAAAAGAAAAAAAATAATAAAAAAAGCAAAATAGGGAAAAAAAAGGGTTTTCTAGTGAGACGGAAAGTTACACAAGATGAGACACGGTACGTGTCTCTACCCATGTAACAATCTGTCTACTTTAGGGTTTCAATCGAAAGACATGGCCAAATACACGATTGTGTAGTTAGTCCGTGTAACCGTACGTCACGATTTGGGTTACTGCGGAAAGACACGGCCTAAGACACGGCCGTGTCTTAGCCCGTGTAATTTCCTTTTAAGTCATACGATTTATATTTTCAAAACCCTTCTTCTCTTTCAAAACCACACGATTTTTGTCTCTGTATCAAAACCCCTCTCCCTCACTTCCCCAACCACGACAAGTCTAAACCATGTCGCCACCACCACACACTTACCTCCGGTTATCACAAGCACATATCCGGTCACCGTTACTCAATCTTTATTCTAATCTTTGAGACCCGAATTAGGTTTGGTCTCTAAAATCTTTATTTTTAGTATTGAATCATAATGGGTTTTGATGATTTTACACATGTTTGGTCGTGTTACTGAATGTGAGAGAAATCAAGGCCATAGATGTGTTACTTCATTTTTAATTTACGGTGTCGGGGTCTATTTTATTACGGATGCTCGATTTTTGAACAACACTGGGACTTGATTCATTATTGTGTTGTTGAAGCATGTGTTGGTCGGTAGTTTTAGGTAGTATTCGGTATGCAAATATCATTACATGGGTTGTGGTAAATAATGCACATAAATGTAGAATTATTGCTTAACACAACCGCACACTACTTGTTCGATGAATTACGTGTGAGGGATGTAATTGATGAATATACTTAGCACATGTGCCGGGGATGTGATTTTTGAAGCTTCCATTTGTTATATTTGGATTGGATTAATTATTTGTCTAGTCTGCCATTGTTATCGAAAATTATCTGTTGATCCAATTCTGAATGTCAATAGGAAGAACGCCCATATTAGAAATTAATGCTTAACAATCTTCCCGTTGTGCATTATTTTACGAAGTTATTTGATGTCATTCGGTTTTCATGTGCTTGTTAAATAGATTCGAACAACCTTCTTATTGAAGCTTGATAGACACAAGAGAATGACAAGAACTTCGGAGCGACCTCGGCAAAGGAAGAAGATTCCTCCGAGGAAGAGGCAATGAGATAAGGGGTCATCTAGCTAGCCCTCGAGATAGATTCAACCTCGAAGCAACCCCTCCAACCACCACCTAGGCGACGGATACCAAAATTATCTAGAGTCAAGAAAGATCGATATGAGTTGTTACAAGGAAAACCCTTTCAAAGCTGCAGATGTATAGATTGGGGGACTCCGCAATTGCTAGGGTTAGAGTAGGAATTGGGGGCTTGATCTCTATTGGTGGTTAGGACAAATTCTTTTGGATTCGACCCATTGCTTACCGAGATCCGACATTAGAGGTGCTTTCAACCTTCACAATACGGGGTAAACTTCGGGGCATGGATATTGATGATGTAGTCCAGTTCAAATTGAATGGGAAGGCGATACGGATGAGTTACACTACTTTCTCCATCGACATGGGTATTTACTCTTAGGAGTTTGTAGCAAGCCAAGAATACTACTATTTGAAAACGGCTTTACCAATGAACATCGATTATGCAGATTACTTGGAGACGCATTAGCCATGAGTCACGGTACGACCCTAGCAAATCAAAGAGCACTTGCTATGAAATCTCCTGCATTAAGATACCTCCATAAGTCGTTAGCCTAGTCACTTAATGCTATGAAGGATAGTCCGGGAGTAGTAGGTGCGCGGGATCTACTATGCTCGTACGGTATGTCGAGCACTACCCCATCCATATCGGGTTCTTTCTAGCCAATTTCATCGGGGGACAAGCAAAGAATAAGAAACCTAAGGCATTGTATGCGGGGCATTATATCACCCGAGTTGATTAGAGGTATGGGTTATCTTCCCCCGAGTGTCAAGCATGCAAGAGATGTGTCGGATGGAGGCCCTTAACTTAAGAGCGCTTAAGAGCATGGGTATGGTAGAGAAGCATCAAGGACCACAGGGGGATATTATGCACTAGTAGATGGCCCAAAGCCGGCCATAGGCGAGGCGACGAGTAGACGAAGATGAGGTTGATCGGCGGGTGCCACGAGCACCACCTCGGGACCCACTGCACCACCGGCTACATCTTCGTAGAGGCGAGTCAATATAGCGAAGTTAGTTGTGATACAAAGGGAGCACGAGCTCATTTGCGAGAGGGTAGAGAGGTGTATGGATAGTCAACCATTTTCATATTTCATTACCTAATAGGAGTCCTACACCTATAACGGACTCCGTAGCCAACCTCGGCACCACCAAAATCTTTGGACCATGCGAGCCTGTTGAGCCATGATCACGAGCTTGATAGTATTTATTGGCTTAGTGATTTCATTTTCAATTTTTACTGTTTGTTTTCTTTTTCTTTTGCAAGGCTATGGGCGATACTGGATGGAATTCGGACCCACGTTTAGAAAATGTCATTTCTTATTCGGGGAAGTTCCAATACCTAATCCTCTTAACCCTTTCTTCCTTTTTGTCAATACTCTACTCTGTGCCTAATTTTGTACATTGAAGACAATGTAACTCTTGTTGTGTAGGAAAAAAAAAGGTATTAAAGCAAATGATGTGTGTTCCTTATTTTGCCTAGGAGTAGCAATATCCGGCCTATGATAAGAATGCATAGTTGTTTGCATACATGAATTGATAATAAGTGTGCTTTGATATATATATATATATATATATATATATATATATATATATATATATATATATATATATATATATATATATATATAAAGGGTTTTACGGTGATCATGTGTTGAGCCATAAACTATTTTTGAGCACTTATCGGGGTATATTGTCGAAATTATGAATGAAAACTTATGCTTACTTCATAATCTAGATGATGAGATTGGAACTTTACCTATAGGGTGGTTATGTTTGATTACATGTAAGAAATTTAAATGCTAATGCCTAAATGAATAAATGTGACTCCTCACTTGTTGAACCTAAACCAAGATAAGTGAATGTGGCCTTCAAATAAAACTACTCCAATGTCTTACATAAAGATATGAGTATGCAAAGCACCCACGAAAAGGGATTCTCCGAGTAACCGAGGGCAATCACCAAAAGTGAGGGGTCTTCGCGTCTATAAAGAGGATTTACCTTGAAGGTGAAAAACCAAACAAGTGTACATTTACACACTAAGGAAAGCCATTAATTCACTAACCGAGTTTGTAGCAATCAAGTGGGTGAAAAAGTTAGGATGCGAGCGTAAAACGCACTCAATGTCACTAATGAATAGATAAATGCGTAAAGTGATAAAATTGTGGTGACTCTTGCATTTATGAAAAACATAACTGTTCTATAGTTACGGTTCCAAATTTGTTATGTGGATTCAAGATAGTAACGTAGTTGACTTCATAATATCAACATGTACATATTGATGCACACACGCACGAGTCTTGGCTTGACTTATGATTATGTTTCAAATTTTTTTAAAATGATTTGAAATTCGAAGTACATTCAATTGTTATTTCGTGCATGCCTAACCGCCATTTTCAAGGCCAATTCTTAATTGTTACAAGTCTAGGCGGAATGAACACACCTCCTTTTGTTTTGCTTGAGGACAAGCAAAAGCTTTAGTGTGGGGAAGTTTGATAAGTACCAAATTATGCATAATTTTAGTGTCAAAAGTTCCTATATTTCAATTACCTTTGGTGATAAATGGTACAAGTTTGGCACTTATCTTGTCTAAATTATGTTACGTAGGTCGTACTACATTATTTTGGTAAAAAGGAATGTAAAGAAAGCAAGAAGGAGCAAAACTTTATGAGTTTCGAATGTCAAATGAGTTACACGGCCGGGGACATGATCGTGTAATTGTCTACTTCGAGGAAAAATTACATCCGTACTACACCGACAAAGACACGACCATGTACTTAGCCATGTCTTACGAAACACGATATTTTACTCCTATTTAATCGAAACTCGACCTAAAAAAGGGGAGGGGTCGAGATACATGAGGACGCACTGAGAAGCACGAAAAGAACTAGGGTTTTTGAGCAAGATAACGTCGTTGGAGGGGATTCTCATAGATTTTGAAGGAGATTGCATCAAGATCAAAAGGGTTACAATGATTTCCTTTAATCTAGATTGTTTTTTGTTTAAGATTTATGTATTCCTTGCTTTGATCATGAACTAAATTATTTTGGTACCTAGATACGATGAACCTTAAGATTGACTATGTAATTTGATATCTTCATTCAATTCAATTGTTATTTTTATTGTGATTTAGTTATATCACTTTTATCATTAATTTGAGTTAACATAAGCTAGCATGTTGATTCATATCCGATTTCATACTATGAGATTGAAAAGTCCTAAATATGATTAGATCAACCATGACCGAAAGGAGTTGCATGCAATCCTAGAGATAGGACAACATAAATCCTCTAGATTAGAATAAAATCTAATAGAGGGATTCATAGAATGGATTAATGCGATCTTAAGGGTGTTAATTAAAAAGAGATTTCAATTAATCAACTTTGGATTAAGTGTTAGTTAATGCTATCCGGGTACTACCTCACCATTGAATGCTCATCTGGTTATTATCATCATTCTCATTGCAATATTGTAATCTTACTTTAATTATCGGTGCTTTTATTTGATTCATTATCACTATAATTCATCGGTTAGATAATAAATAAGAGGTAATTACTAGTATTCTTAGTCGCTATGGGATCGACACTCGATACTCTATCAATTATACTATAGAATGATAGGTGCACTTCCCTAAAGTCTATAGGTTAAGAAATGGGATATCGGTAATATTCTAACTCTGTATTATCTAAGAAGAGAGAGGAATCACCCATTTTAAGTAACCCTCTAATAGCTTATACATTCCTTAATATCATGCCAACTTTGCTAAGAGAGATATATCGTTCCCATTATAAGATATAATTCTATCATTAAGGGTACATGTAAGAGGGTTGGTCATTAGGTACCAGTCTATAATCTTGTGAATAATCATTATGCTCTCCAATAATCTTGTGATATTGGCCTAAATAATACTTACGATGTTAATTTATAGCTATTAGACCATTATAGACTAGTAACGCATCTCGTGAAGGTATTGTTAGTATCCTCTCCAATACCCAAAAGTATACCCAAAAGGAAGGGTGTTGCTATAAGATATTGAATGTTAGTATTTTAGGAGAAATATGATTGTAAAGGTATATGATTGACAAAGACTAGTACCCTTATTATTTATCCCCTCCATAATTGATTATTCATAAGATTATAGACTAGTACCTAATGACCAACCCTCTTACATGTACCTTAATGATAGAATTGTATCTTATAGTGGGAAAGGAATATAATGACTTATTCTCTTACCTTTATAATCAGTTTATTGCATATTCTCTCCTATAGACAATAGGCTATATTATTGATAAATAATCCCCCTATGCTTGGGATATATTTTTGATAATTACAAGTGATCACATGTTGACTATCATAACTATCCTTATAATCATTCTCATAAGAGGAAGAGGGATGTAAACTAAATTGATCACCATATATACTGAAGTTTACAACACATAAACTAATACCCCTACTATCATTAGAGAGAGTTGATGATGGCAAAGTAAAATATTTTAAGGGGATATAACATTCCTCTAAATAATTAGGAACATTCTCTCCCAAGAATTAAATATTATGGTACCATCTAATCGACATGGAGGAAATTAATCCCTAGTCAATATAAGGATTTTCTAGGTGACCATCCTTCAATTAGTGTCATTATATAAATAATGTACCCATTCTAGATAGGTTCCTCTCTACCTCCCAAGGTTATAACCCCTAGGCTTATAACCGTATACATTACTTGAGATAGAATGTCTTACTTGCGGGGTAATATTGAACTTAGTAAATTTGGTCCATATGAAGTTCCTTGTATCATTTAAAATAGTCTCTCTCTACATAATATAATCTCTCCCTAATGGTAAAATTTAAAGAAATTCAAGGAGTTATATACATCTATTAGAATATAGACTAAAAACCTCAATATTAATAATGTAGTCCTAATTCATCTAATGGTCTTCCTCTCTCCCTACTATTTTATCCTTACTCTTATGTGATTATCAATCTATGCCTAGACCATCTAATGTACTCCTTTTTTTATAGTTGAGGATTATGATTAAAACTAAGTCCCTCTCTCCATCGATTGGCACGTTTCCTTTTTTGGAATTTGATGTAGTGTGGGTTAACCATAATTAGAATCCCTTAATGCGGAACTCCTAATAATGGACTATAATATTTGTATATTTATTGTGTTTGGCCTACACGTCTTTGACAAGGATTCCCCACAATATCGTCATCTGTACCCAAAAATTTCATTTCCTCTATATAAAATTAGGTAAAAACCCTATCCCGAAAGTGATACTTTATGCCCATAACTTTTTCTATAAATACTAATGGGGAAATGTTTCTTTATCAAGGATCATGAACCTTTTGAATAACCATATCAATCTAGAATGATCGGGATATATGAGAAAGAAATCCAATTTAAGATATATGATTGTGCCTCCCCTAATATCTCCTTTTATCCCTCTCTCTCTCTATCCCTCTCCCCCTAACTCTCTCTTCCCATCCCTTTCTCCCTCTATTAACCTTAGCACTCTAAAGATGATGACTACCATGATGAGAGGATTGGTTATTAATAAAAGTATCATTATGGTGAAAAGAGGCACATACTTATCAAAACTATTTCTAGTATAAGAAATGATTTAAGCTATCAAACTAACTAACCCCTCTCTCTCTCCCGTTCAAAATTATATGAACTAGAGGAACTAGATTTCAGTTATGTCCCTAGCCAATATAGTTAATTTTATTGAGCTTATAAGTCTATAAGGATATCACATTTTTATCATTTGATCTGATGAATTGATACATTTTTCATTAATTTGATGCAATACCTATCGATAGGTATTCCATTTTCTCTTCCACCTAGGCATGTAGCAATAAACCCCTCTTCATAAGAGATCATTATGTGATTAGATTTTGCATCATGAATTTTACACGACTTTCTCTAATAATATTGCTCATCCCCTCATGCTTCCACTAGATGGAGGTACTTATAAAATTATTTATAGCATAATTGTTACCATTATTCAATATGAGGGAACATCAATTAAGTGATGAGAAAGAAATTATGATTTCAAATAGAGCTCTCACAATTGATGATTGCCTCCACAATTATTAACCATTGAGAGTCCTCCCATGATAAGGGTGGCTATTGTAAATTTGACTATAAGAGTGGCCTTCTTATTAACATATTTATACGAAGGAGAGAGGTATAAGATTTATTTTAATTAAGCTAGGTTATATATTCCTATTAGCATAATTATACCAACTCCAATCACTTCTATGATAAAGAGGACTTTTCTATGTATAAGGTCTATGGATTTGAATAGCCACCCTTTAGTAATTTAGGGAGGGACACGTCAAGTTACATTCCATCAAATTGAATAATATCCAAAAAGAGCGACTATGGGGATAATAATCAGTATCAATGCCTAAGTATATCTCATGACATTAAGAAGAAGGGAGAGAAAGAGAGGGGAAGAGAGAGTTAGAGGGAGATTTTCAACAAAGCTAAAAATATAGGCTAGAAATTTTGTATTTAGTGAATTTCAACTATGACTTAGACTAAAAAGGGCACTATTCTCCTAGGGAAACGTTCCAATGTTTTTAATAATCATGATATATACCTAGTTATTATAGGGTACATTTATGGAGGGTGTTGGCGAAATTTGGAGAGAGAGAGAACTATTCCTAGGTGTCTAAAGTCGTATGATACACCTATTCTCCCCCTCTCTCCTCTCACAATCCTCTAATAAATGGTTAAGAATGAGAACCAACATCATCCTCAAGGGCTTAACCTTTGATATTTCCTCTCTCTATTTTATATCAAATACTCTAAATATCGAAGAATGTTTATTTTCGATTCTAAGTAAGAATGATGTTTGTAGGTGGGAATTACCCTAATAGAAGGTCATAACCATGGAAAGGTTTTAAACAAATTCGTTATTCATGTTTGTTTATATTAAGCACTCTATTTAAGGTAACCCCGGGGTGTGTCATCCAAGTAAAAGCTATACTAGCCCTTGCTAGACATATATTATTAGGCCGTATTATAAACATCTAATATAGGTATAATCAGAGTTAAGCAACTTAATTTGAAAAAGGGTTATTGTTAATAAGAGAGGCATGATACCCCTTTGTATAAAATTACGCAAAAAATGCTATCCTGAAAGGGATACTTTATGCCCATAACTTTTGCTATAAATACAAATGGGGAAATATTTCCCCTTAATCGAATCCCAAATGATTGATTGTGCCTAAATTAATTGCCATTAATTAGGTTCCTCTTACTAGATATAAGGATATTATCAATGAGGAATAATATGACATCAGTAATCTGTTTGTATTTTGTGAACGCTTATTCGAGGTATTACAATATGCCATTATACTAGGAAGAAATAACAGAGTCCTTAACTAGATATGTCATTAATTAACTAGTATATTTAGCAAACTTGGTTACCTTATATTGATCTAGTTATAGTTCAATACCGACTTATACAATCAAAGGGAACTTAACCCCCAAATGTTCCTCAGACCAACAATTTCAAACATCGTATGATTAAGAAAATACAATTAAACTCTCTATATCTGTTAAAGCTTACCCACTGTCCCTCCGAGTTAGCCTAGTTGAATAACTTATACCATGATTTGATAATGGTTATTCGTGGGTAAAAGGGACCCAAACACCTATTTATACTGGAGGAATGAATCCCTAGGGTAACTTAAGACCAATGGCAAATGCTAACATTATCTTGACCTCACTCTCTCTTTATCATAGGGGACCTTTATGACCTCTATTATAGATACGGACTTGCTATTTTTTTAACAAGCCATGTACTTCATTCACGAATTGCATTATCACCTTTAAGAGAGAGTGAGGGTGATGAGAGATTAATTCTCCCCTATATGGGTTCTAGGTTAATATTTTAGTATAAAACTATATAATATTAGCATTATCATATTAATGTCTAGAGTAGAAGATCACATATTGTCTACCAATAATTCCTTTACTTGTAAACCCTAGCCATATAGAGTAATCCATTGTAATTAGGTATCTCTCGGTTATCTTGAAGTACTCTATCGTTAACGCCCTCCATAATGATATAGTCATTTAGATTACTACTTTTTAAAATATCATTATCAACGGTGTTATTAATTGATACTAACGGACTATTATTAACGATTCTCAAGTGATCATAATCGAACTAATCATGGACAATCTAATAGAGAGGAACCTATTTATTCCTAAGTCCATAGTAGGAGTACTATAGTCATAGATTTCTTGAAGTAATACCAACTATCTTTTCCAATGGGGAATGAGAATATTGGTCTATTAGAGATAAGATATTTATGAGAACTCTTCACCAAAATGGGTGCGAGAGGAGGTTATCCCTCTAGCACATTTGGACTTTTTCACTAGAACATTATCGTCTACAAAATCATAAGAAATTATCTAAAATGATGGGGATCATAAAATATATTGAATTGCCCACACGTTATAGGCATTGGTATGATGCCTATCATTCTCCTAAAGATTTATTATTTATGGGAAGAATAGTAAGCTAGATTGAACAGATAATTCAAAATTAAACTCCAATAATCTTATGATATTGGCCTAAATAATACTTAAGAAGTTAATTTATAGCTATTAGACTATTATAGATCGGTAACACATCTAGTACCTTAACATGCTTTCAAATTCTTGTGATACAAGTGGACTTAGTATAATAATTGAGTCTTGAAAATGTTGACCATAGTATTGTCTACCCTAAATTATTGCTAAGGACCAATCTAAGGTTCATATATATAAGATTTATGAGGGCCCTTGGTAATTAATCTATAATATTGGAGGCAGGATAAATAATAATTAAAATTATGATGAATAGGGGACTCTTACAATAGGCCCATAATAACTACCATCCTAATTGACCCACATAAGAATTAATAGAAAGAATTATATACTAAAAAAAAAGATATAAGGGGGATAAACTATTTAATAAATTTGTTTGTGGCTTTATGAATAAACCTTCAATGAAGTCTAATGGCACCACGATATCAATAATCGACCAAGGTAGAAATAACGAGATAATATGGTCCACACTATCTATATAGTTATATTGATAGATATGCTAAGTTTCCATTTGCATGTAATTACTCAACTAATTTTCATATAATTGAGTAAATATGAATCAAGGGAACTAAAGTTAATCTAGTTCCCTTATTCCTCGATACTATAGTGACTTCTTATCTTCTAAGCCAAGTCACCAAACTTCAATAGGTGGCCTAAGATTATACCCTTTAGTTCTTATATAGTTTTCTCCACAAATATTGTGATATATATCCCATCTTATAGTCACCCTCCAAACCAATTATCTGGATATAAAATTATCCGTTAACAAACTATTATCCATCATTGATTATCCTCCTAGCTAAATGGGAGAAAACTTATAGCTATATAGATAGTTTGGACCATAAATACTACTTAATGCACGGAGTTAATCAACGAGGAGGGAAATATGATCATATAATATTATAGCTTCTCATAGTTAATTACTCATGAAGTGATTAATACGCCATGGAATATTATAGTGCAAGAGTTGATTATGTGCTAAATCATACAATTCTCCTAAGCAAGTTAATATAACAGGGTATATTCTCCATCTCTCTATTGGGCCATAATAGTCCTTTATTGTATGACTATATTATAGATAATTGTTTTCAGTCTCCGTATCAATTAGAGGGACCTTGAAGAACTAAATGGACTACTTGATACTATCCTTGACGGTTGGTCGGAAGTGATTAATAAGGGATCACTATGTATACTTGTACATGAATATTTCCTTCTCATAAATAATCTATGTACAGGTATTATTACCATATTAATAGGGTATAGATGCATCAGTTGGATAGTTTTAACGATATAAATATTAATCCCTAGCTGAAAGGGAGAGATGGATAGAGTCTCCTTAATTTAAGTCAACCGATGATATCGGCTCTTTGATATTGTTACCAATATTATCCAATGCAGAGTGGTCAAGTTTATCAACAATATTATTGTATGAGAAGGGCAACTGAAGGCCATTAAACTAAACGGTCTAATTATCAAAAAATATTATGTTGGTAATAATTTAACAGCCTATGATAAGAACTTTAGGGATTTTCACACAATAATATTAGTATCTTAAGCCAACACATAGGCCTAAGAGGCATACCTTAAAAGGGAACCAGATAGTAGTGTTAATCATGAAATAGGTTTAGGTAGAATTATAGACTATTCTATATTTTGATATTAGACTTATAACCATAACCACGTATATGTAGGAAATCCTCTTTAGTCTAATTAACCTAGGGTAAATTATTTTGACATTCCTAATAATATATTCGGATACTTGACAGATTGTTAATTCCTTAGAAATTCACTCTATACATAAGCCATAGATAGGAGAGGCAAAATTGGTCAGTGAGATTGTCATTGAATTGCTTTTGGATGATGATAAGATCATTACTAGGGTAAGATATAGGAACAACCATAATAATTAGTGGATATAATGACAATGATAGAGGGAGAGGGATATTATTAGAGGGGTTGATCATAGAAACTATTAAATGGGAGTAACTAATAATGAGGGAGACGATGTGATAAAATATTTCTGTCTCCCTTCTATTTACATATACATCCAAAAAGGAGATTGGGAGAAGTGATCATGCTTGATGACTATAGAATTATATTGGTGTTGGTTACCCATATGGAAGCAGAAATTCCTAACATAATGAATAATCCTTGTAGATGATTGGAGATTGATAATTAGTGCCAATCAAGCGAATGAAAGGACCATTGGTAATCCTCTATGGGTAACCACCATCAACCCATCTTTATACCCTTTCCCTCGATTGAAAGATAATATTGGCCAATGAGAGTAAACTCATAGTTTAATGGTTATTTGGTAATTTGATAAGGAAAATATAGATACATAATAATGAAAACTTAGGAGGAGTCTTCACATGTACACCGGCCTAAATTAAAATTTGGTTAATATATATTTTAATATTAATAGATGACCATATACTGATATTGCCATGTTACAATAAAACATTTATAGCAGTCCAGAGATAAAAAGGTCAATCAAGGGAACATATTCAAGTTGATTAAACAATGTCTAGATCAATGTTTGGTAATGGTACTATTCCGAAAAGGCCGTGAATGTCGGCCTCAAGCGCCCCCAATTATGGATATCAAATAGATTGGTGACATTTTATTTCCGCTATATAATTCAATTTACTCTCAATGCCTTAAAAAAATGAATATTAGCATCTAGCGAGGGACCATTGAACATAACTGGGGGTATTAATCTCTATATAGGACATGCTATCTCCCAAATATTCCATGTATATTCATTGCCATCGTATACGCGGACTTTGTATAGGTAGAGAGAATTGGTACATCATAAATGAATCAGCTTAGGTTGTACAATAAAGATTAACAATGCCAATATTAATGGTCAAATATAAACTAGGGAGACTTAACCATACAATATCCATGGGTTATATAGCCCATCTCCATATTTAATTGGAGAGGGTGGTGATTGATAAAATATCAGATTTCTATCTGACGGTACAAGATTAACAATGCCAATATTAATGGTCAAATATAACCTAGGGAGACTTAACCATACAATATCCATGGGTTATATAGCCCATCTCCATATTTAATTGGAGAGGGTGGTGATTCATAAAATATCAGATTTCTATCTGACGGTACACTTTTGGGTTATATTGGGCATGAGTGACAAGTATATCAGGTTTATACATATTATTAGTTGAACTAACCATAGTATACTCTGTCTGCCAGATATTGATAAGGAATCAATTTAGCCCATTATTATTTAAAATATTATTAGAGGAAATGGTTATAATCATGGCTCTTACATCTGGGTTTATCATTAGATGAAGGGGGAGAGAACTGAGTAAGTGCTTAGGTACTACCAACAACCATGAAATATTAAGCCTGATTAATAGGGTATTATTAATCATGGCAATTATGCTTAGGGGAAATATCTCGCAATTAGAAAAGATGTACGGAATCTCTATCTAACCACGACTAATATCTTTAACTGCCTTTTCAATAGTCCTTCACATAGTAAAATGCATTTACTATGCGAAGGACTATTAATAGAGGATTACAGCTCATATATTCACTCGCCCTCCGGGAAGAATCAATTGTGTTGAAAGCATAGATGTTGATCGTTCCATAATATATAGCCAGGACAATTGAAACATTAAACCAATTTGAGGATGACATCATGATAAATCTTGCAGCTGATAAGATAAATCGTTTAATTGATTCCTAGAGGGGATGATTCCTATTTAGTACCATATGATAATCCCTAGAGGACAACATGGAATATATAACCTTATCAACATTGTAGGCGTAATTATGCAGAGGGTGTCCGTGAATATAGCAAATCTATCAGATAAATCGTATATCACCCCAATCAATATCTAGGCCAAATAGTTATGGTGATATACTGAATATTGTAATACGCCCTTTTTCTATAAATTGACAATATAATATAAGGACATTGAATGGCCAATCATTCTCGTACCAGAAATGTTAAATATATGATTATATGATATTGGACTCTCCGTTAACTTCCCCCATATTAATCCCCGTTTGATTTACCTATTATGACATTCCATTATATATTAATGTTGGTGTTACAATAAGGTTATATATTCCATGGGTCACCAAGCTTAATTCCTGCTTAGAACAAACCAAGCATAATAAGATTGTGTTATAGCACATGGGTGATATATGTTCCCAATAAATGTTTTCAATCTGGGCCGTGGGTTAATATGGCTCCTATTAAGAGAGAACTCGTGAGGGTAAATCAAACGGGGTATAACCAAAGGAATCACCCAACTATGGAGAAATAAGTTAATCTACTTACACGATTAGTGAAAATCCAGATTTATTGGGCATATATAACACTATCACTTTAGGACCAAATAACCGTTGGTCTGTGGATAACATAGTGTTTAGATAATATATCATTATTGGTCCTACTATTGATAACATATCTCTCATGACATAATGTTTAGATATATCACCGGCTCCATGTTCAAGTTATAGGTTGCTCTCTTCCCTATAACGTACTCCCATTTGGCATTGAACAAGGTCCCTCTAGAGATCGATTATGCCAACTTTCAAGGACCAGTGCTGATGCGTGAATTAGATGAGGTAATATTGGCTGTCTATCTATTTCTTCTCCATGCTAGTCCTATGCAACGATTATCCACACCACTCTTTATGGGCCAATATGCTAACAAATGTTCTAGACCATACTAATCCATTTCACGCATCAAAATACTATACCCTCAATCATTGTCCAATTAATTATTGTTTGTCATCCAATTTAATTATAAGAGATGTCCCTAGCTCTATCCACTAGCCTAATATTAAAATGATCTATGAGTCTATGTAATTTATAGAGAGGGATAATCTCTAACCACATACTAATCCACCAAAATAGTCAAGCTCTATCCACTTGTCATTTGTGTCCAGTCAGAGAGTTTTAATAGTTTTAACTGGTCATTTGAGTTCCTATATGGTGCCTTAAAATTGTAGTATGAAAATACTAGGTATTAATCGTATCTTTTGGTTTGGCCTATTATTAATATGTGTGCAAATTAACTGACAAACAATCATGACACCTATTTAGGTCATTTGAGAGAGTTATTCATTGGTTACAATGTCCAATCTACTCTCTGATTGGACACTCTTAATAGGAATAAACTAGAGCATATAATCAGATTATAAATGCTTCACTTATTAGGACGATATTCCCACAAGGATAATCTTATAATATTGGATAATATTTATCCCAATAGGGGTTATTGAGGTTACAATCTATTTCACCCATGGAGTGATGAGTTTGAACGAAATAACCGCAAATACCTAAATGATATTTAGTAAATGATACCCACAATAGTTCCCCTCCTATACCAGACCTTTTAATTATTAGTTATATTTGAGGGAGTAATAAAGAGCCCATCATCCATACTATAACTTGCCAATAGGTCAAGATACCATAATAGTATTCCATAATTATGGTTTATTAATAATTGAAGTATAATATCTTTACGTGGTTAGCCAAAAACTCATTCTAGTTTGGCCCACCATCAATATGAATTGTTATCCCTAAAGAATCACCGATCCCTTATGGCCTAAGTCAATATGTCGAGAGAGTGTATGTTTAAGGTACACAAATATTAGGTCCACATCAAGTATCTTGAGCTAAATCAATTAAGAGATGATAAACTATTGGACAATCACTTGGACTAGGGGATATCATATATATATATATATATATATATATTTATCATGAGTCATATAATCACATCATGTGACTCATGATAAAAAAATCCTCTTATCATCTTAGTTTTGAATATTATACAATAATCTTCCACGTTATACATTTAATTGTCATATGTTTCATTAGATTAATAGGAAAATGCTCAATCTATTAAACATATGAGGAATTATATAAGCCAACTATATATTCTTGCTATAGATTTTCATATAAATAAAGGTTATATATATGAAAAATATAACTGATGCAATCAACTAGGGGAGGATATCCCCACATATTATTGGAAAATATTCGTTTATCTGCCCGTTCTTAAAATAATCGCAATTACTAATAATATTAGTTGATTTATAAGTAAAATAAATCCTACCATAATATTCAGTTACCAATAATGTCAAATGGCCAGAAAAATAATGATATAAGAAGGAATATACTATTTAGTTATAAACATTACCATGGATGTTAATTGGATGATGTTAAGGGACCACATAGGTACTATTAGATAGTTGATCACCTCTTCCATTATTATATTGTAATCTGCCCATATACCTCTGTATTAATATGGGAGAGGCTATTAGTCGAGAATACTAATATTCTTTCTAACCAATATGAGCATAAATGATGAACTAAAAAGGCAAAATTAAATAATGGCTGATACATGAATCATCGTATGATAAGTTAATCAATAACGGAGTATTTTATCAATTGTCATGAGTGAGTATAAGACCCTCATCCATTATTTGCACAGATATATCACGAACCTAGGTTACGCATAATCTATTTAACCCATCAAAATATAATTAGTGAGTTTTTATACTATTATTGGCTTATGTTAAGGTTTGAAAATAATTTAAAATTTTGATGCTATTTCTCAATTGCTATAATTTGTATAATTAGAATTATCTATATTAGTATGTCAATTTTGGTATTAATGCCACAGGAGAATTCTAACTTTGAAATGGTTTACCGATAAGAGAGAGGAAAGGGATAGACTACCTTTTGTATCTCTATTATAATAATCCTTTTCAAATTCTGATTGAACATAAATAATTTAGTTCCCTTGTGTTTAAATTGATCTAGAGTAAATTGTAATTAGTTCCCTTATATTTAGGTCCATGTCTTAACTATCATTCATCCAAATATTGACATTTTCATAGGCCATAAATGCTCTCTCATCATTTAGGGATAATATTCCCTATTTTATAAGTTTAATCTCCCTACTCCAATCAACTCGTAACCCAAACTATTATTGATTAGTATACCTATACTAAATATCATGTATTTTAACATTATAATAATTATATACAATCTTATTGATTCACTCAAAGGTATCCTCACTCTAAATTAGTGGAGATCATTATTAAAACCACATTGTTCCTTTACGGTTAACTATTATCCAAATAGAGATACTATGGTCCACAGTTATAAATCATGAAGACTCGTCATTCATGCACATATAAAAGATAAAAAGGGAGGAGGAGGGAGAGAGAAGGAAAGAGAGAAGGGCTAGATTGTAGGAATAATAGTTCTACCTATCTCTCCATCTTTCCACCCTATCTAGCATTCTTGCTTTGGATGAGAGAGTGAATATATAAATCAACTCTCCTAAGTTTGAGTGCTTCTTTGTGATTGCTTGAACGGTGTGGATAATCAATAGAGATCGGATGCTTGGATGACTCCTTTCTTTGTTAAAGAATTTAGGCTACATGTTTGGCATAAAATGCAGTAATCTAATCCAACCAAAGGCTTTTCCTCCCTAATTGGTTATTCTTAATCAATTACCTCCCTCTATTCCTAGTTATTATAAAAAGAGAGAGAGAGGGAGAGTGAGTGAGAGAGTGTGAGGGAGGGAGTACATCCCTATATAATAACCTCCAAAGAGTGGAAGAGAGAGACTTAAAATATTATGATTCAGGGGAATAGAGAGAGAGATGGACCATGGCTTGGTTAGATTATGAAGGTCCTCTTTCCCTTATATTGATTAAGCAATATTAACATAATGTTTAGGTGTTCTACATGCCTTCTTAGATAATTTTAGTCCTCTCTAATATTGTTTTTCAACATTCCATTTTTTATGTCTCTCTCTATTTCCACAATAGTTAACTTGGTATTATACCAAGTTCCATACCTCCATTTCCTTGATATAGAATTAGCATGCAAACGAGAAGGAATTGAACAAGGAGAAGTGGCTAATTCCAACTTTTACAATAATTGGTAAACCATTATTATTATGAAGCTTCACAAAACAGAACATGGGCAATTGAGAAGAGAGAGGGGAGAGAACTTAATGGTTCTTTAAAGGGAGAGAAAGAGGGAGTGATGCCTCTCCTATAGCTTCTAATTCTTGTCAATCGTTTATTCCTAGATGGGCCCATATTTAACTAAATACAATATGATTGGTCAAATGTGATGGCCAATTCCAATCATTTTTATGATAAAGAGCATTCAAAGGAGAGCATACATATATTCATAATTCGTATCCCTTACGGGTAATATTAGGTACCCATGTCCTTTCACTCCCACATTTGGAGGCATTTACAATGTTGGCCTCTCAATACTTGGTTAACCTTGGCAGGATAGACTCTTATTCTAATATGTTACGAGTCAACAAACGGACTATTAAGCAACGTCAAACTTGGGCCAAAATATCCAATGTTTCAATTATTAGAATTCCCATTTTTTGAATTAGAGATTTATGCTATTAATTGTTATGGTTATGTGTTAACCTGGGGATGAGAAACTTTTCAATGAGGATTGTATTGCTAGTTCAATTAAAGGGGAGAGGGAGAAGGAAGATGGATTTTCACCCCCACTCCCTAATAAGGAAGTGTTTGATAAAATTATTCATGATAAACACCTAGTTTCACAAAGCTCTCTTTCCACAATTCGTACACTAATAATAGAGGGAGGGGGGAGAGAATTCCGTAAGCAACACCCTCCCTCTATCCCTTTAATGGTTTAGCAGGGGTAAGTAATCATGTCCAAGAAGAGGGGGCCTCTCTCCCTCCCTCATTGGAGTTGGCTAGTGACAAAGGTATTTGGGTCTGTGTGATGAAGGAAAGAGGGAGAGAGAGGGAGGGAAATATCTATCTCTCTCCCTCTCTCCCTCTATCTCCACTACTTAGTATCCTTACCAATGGTCAGTATAGCATTTATCAAAAAATATTTTGTTATATCATTTATATCAACGTTGGTATTAACTTGGTTTTTAGGCCACATTTTGATAGCAAAGATTAACCATAGAAAAAGTGCAAAATATATCCAATAAGATTAAGAAAAAAGGAGATGATTCCTAATAGTCACTCTCCATGTAGAACCTTTTAGTCATCCAATAAGATGGTGTATCATATGCCTTAGCCAATATTATCTAAATTTATTGTAATTCCTTTAGGTGATGGAGATTGAAAAGAGGGTATGTTGGAGAGTGATAATTAGTGCTAATTAAGCGAATGAAGGGAATATTGGTAATACTCTATGGGTAACCACCATCAAGCCCATCCTATATTTTGAGAAGAGATAGAGAGGCTAAAAAGTCGCTTTCTCTTCAATTTCCGTTACAGATTGTCAAAACTATAATATTTGAGATTATTGATAAATAATATTGCTATATAATTTAAGCATGCAACACTTAATTGATGTTTTGTGTAGACATAGAATCATCATGATTATGGACGGGGTAGACAACCTTAGAGTGACAATTGAATCCCATAAACTATTTATATTTTATCAACTTGAAAATAATGGTAAAGGTTATCCATTACCATCAATTTCAATACTCGTGATTTCCTCATAAATTTCCATATCCAAAAATATGGCCTATCCTAAAAGCACTTTCTAGAAATAGGTCGAGTATATTAAAAGCATAACAATTGATGGTAATCCATAACGTATCTCGAAGAGAGGCTATTAAGTTTGATAGGCACTATTATCCCTTCCACTATGTCATAATATTATACGAAAGACTTAATTTTTAATTATCCTTAAACAGGTGTTGGACATTCCCTCTATTATATTTGAAGGTTCGATAATCTTTGGTTAGCCTAAGATATATTAGGGATGGTTATCTAGGTTAGTTAAGGATTTATTGGTCCACTCATACCAATGATATCTCCTTACAAACTAATCATATACTCATCTTGCCTTGATCCATGTATATTATTGTGATTACTATTGGGAGCTCACTAAATACCAAAAGCTTATTAATATGACATACACTCTAATATCCTTCAATTTATCCTACATAAATTATACTATTATCCTTTATCAACACTATTTAGGTAAGTTATTCCTCTCACTTTCCCTCTAAAAAATGTGATAGAATACAATAATAAGGTGGGAAAGATGTAAAAGGAGGTAGGGAGGAGAGAGAGTGGACATTGACTTCCTTGCTCTCCCTCTCTATCATGTCCCGCTATAGTTAATTTATAAAAGATATGATGTGCTAAGCATTTAATTATTAATGTATCAAAAAGACTCCCTCTCTCACTACCTCCTTTTACATCTTTCCCTTCCTCTCTCCCCCTCTCCCTTTCAATCCTATTCTCTCTATTTCACACTTTCTCCCCCTCCCTCTCTCCCTCTCTCTCCCTTTTCTCCCCCTCCCTCTCTCCCTCTCTCTCCCTTTTCTCTCTCTTCCTCTTTCCCGCTCCCCTATCCAATTCATCAATAATGAAGTTCCTCCCTCTTCTTGTTACATGCATTAACACCTTGATTGATTGATTTGGGTGATGGGGGTGAATATTCTAAAATTCTTGGTCCCATAATCTCATATAGGAGAGATTTTAGTTGAATGCTTAAACTTATACATGTGACTCTTTTATCTAGGATAATAATGAAGTTCCATTATCAAAGGAAGGGCCATGAAAAAATGGTCTAAACTTAATAGTGAGAGGGAGAGAGAGGCAAAGAGAGGGTGAAAGAGAGAGAATAGGATTGAAAGGGAGAGAGGGAGTGAGGGGGAGGGAGAGAGAGAGAGAGAAAAGGAAAGATGTAAAAGGAGGAAGAGAGAGGGGAAAGAGAGTGGAGGGAGAGATGTTAATTCTTATTGGAATGCTTGATAAAATGTCATCAAATCTATTATGATTATGTAGTTGGCCTCATGAGGGTGATTTAACTAAGGATAATGACCCAATCTCATGCCAATTATTAATCTATCATAGTCCAGAATTATATACTAGAAAAGGGAGATAGAGAGGGGAAATGCTAGCAATATAGTTAACATTTACCCCTAATTTAGAAGGGGAGAGAGGTATCACTCTCCCTTTAACTTTTACTAATTAATTTCCCATTCTCCCTCTCTTTATTTAATCTGTCCATAATTACACTATGTCTCATTTAGAGAGCGTACATTGATATTTATTCCCTACCTCTCTCTCTATCACATCGTGAATTATAATATTATTGATGGAGAAAGAGAGAGGGGAGAGTGAAACTAATAATCATTACATAACATTATCATATTTAGTTTACTATCATATAAAGATCGTAGCTATGACATCACCCCCAATTATCATTATTAACACTATCCCTCTCCCTCCCTCTCTCCCACTCACTCTCCCTCTATCTCTCTCTCCCTCCATCGTCGTCTCTCTCCCTCCCTCTCCCCATCCCCATCTCTCCCTATCCCTTTTTCTCGCTCTCCCTCTCTCTCCTCTTTCTCTTCCTCTCCCTCTCCCTCTCCATCTCTATCTCGCTCTCTCCCTCTCTCCTCCTCTACCTCACTCTCTCGCCCCTCTCCCTCCATCCTTCTCTTGCTCTCCCTCCTCTCTCTCTCCCTCTCCCTCTTCTTCTCTCCCTCTCATTTTCTCCCTCTCTCCCACTCTCCCATTCTCTCCATTCTTCTTCCCATCTCTCCTTTTCTCTCTCCCTCTTTTTATATCCCTTTCTCCCCCTCTATCCCTCTTTCCTCCTCTCTTCTTCCCTCTCTCTTTCCCCTTTCCTCTCCCTTTTCCTCACTACCTATCTCTCCCTTCCTTACTCTCCCTCTCTCTCCCACCCTCTCCCTCTTTCCCTCTCATTCTATCCCTTTCTCCCTCTATCTAAGGGCCCAAGATCAAACCATTGAATCTCTAACCATATATGCATGAATTTAAAGTAAGGATCAAGGATTACCTCTTGTAGCGTAAATCTAAATTCCTTTCCGGAAAAGCCGTTTAAGTGTCCGATCTCTATTGATGATCCACACGGTTCAAGTATCCATAAAGAAGCACTCAAAATCAATGGGGTACTAGATCCATATTTTTTGATTTAGTATTTTCTATAGAAATCAATCCTAGGTAATTTTGGAACAACCTTAAAGGATAAGGAAAGAGTATATCTTGCTAAGGTTTAGGAGAAAACTATGTTCTCCTTATTTTTCTCTCTTGGCCATATGCCCTATTTTATATTTAAGGTTGGCCAAAATTATTCTTTCCTCCCTTTTCTTTTTGGTCGAATACTTTGTCTCTCTTCATCTTTCTTTTATGCTGCACTTCTCTTCCTATATATAAAGGAAGAGTTTTCTTATCCTTCAAGGATAAGAAGAGGGGCTACATTAAGTCCCTTTTAGGACTCTAGGTTGTTGCTTCCTTATCCTCCAAGGATAAGGACTTATTTTTACATGTGGAGTATTTAATTATTATGTTTAAAAATTTTAATCATATCCAATAAGTTTGATGTTTATCTTTAAAAAATTTATCATTATCTAATAAAGTTGATGTTTATCCTCCCACAAAAATATCTTAAGGCTTTTAATTAAACCTAATGGGCTAAAACCATTTTAGCCTAATTAATTTATTTGGACTATCCAAATAAATATTCTTAGATTATTTTAGGCAAGGTCCATATTAGGAAATAATTTCCCAAAACCTTTAACCTAAATTAAGAAAATCCTTTCCTTTTAAGTTCTTAATTAATCGATTTCTAAAATAGAAAACTTTTCATTTCAAGAAACTTCCTACTTAAGAAAACTTTTCATTTTGGAAAACCTTTCCAAAACAGGAAACTTTTATACTTGCAAATTTTTTCCAATATTTTGGCTTCTCATTTATAATGTGAATACTTAAACTTATGTGTATGACTCAATAGGCTTCTAGATATGTTGGCAATGTATCATGAACAAAAGACTCCTCTTTTATTTATTGATGCATAAATTAAGATTGACCTCTAGTAAGGTACCATGACTACCCAATTCTCTAAGAGGATTAGCTAATCCATTATTGCCTTTCACAAGCATGGTTACCATACAATTTAGTCCTCATGTCAACTTATCACAATGTGGTCTTGAACATGGTTGTTAGTCTTGTTCGATTATGATCACACAAGTTTTCTTCGATTCCTAAATGTCTTAGCTCTTAGAGTAAACCAACTATGCTCTATTGGTGCACTCCTACTATGATCACGAGTTTCTTGAGCGAGAAATTTATCAAAGTGCAATGTGATAACTCCTTTAGCATACAAGGAATGACATGTTCTATCTTAATTATACACCTACCTACATTGAATTCCTAGTGAACCCAACAAATCGTCCATGTGTAACCCATTAATGGGTCCATCAAAATGAGTGTCAAAGTGCATAAGTCCTTCAATGAGACAACCGTGATGACTTCAAGTCTAAAGACCATTTATACCCATCTTATATGAGATTCTCATAGACTGAAATGGGTTCTCATGGTGAGTCAAGTCCAATGACATGTTCTCTAACATGAATCACTAAGTGCTTGCTTTGGCATAACATGCCAATAGGTGTGAGATCTCCTACTATTATCGCATAGCATGAGCATAGCACTCACAAGTCTATTCGTATTTTTTCAATGTCTATTATTAACAATGCTATGACTTGAGATGTTTAATGATATCATTTATATGTATTAGTGTTTGTCTCACATCTTTCGACTAATCACTATTGTAAATGCATATCATAAGAACTTCTATCTAATTCTATTGAATTTATCAACATGAAAACATAACAATTAATAGAATGAATTTTTTATTAAAATAAATGATGCAATAATATATTAACTTGAGCCTATCCAAACATGGTTGGATCTTAGACACCAACACTAACATCTCTTTCTTCTTATCTCTCTGTCTCTTTCTCCCTCTTCCTCTCTCTCTCTATCTCTTTCTTCTTCTCACTCTCTTTCTCTCCTTCTCCCTTATGCCCTCTCCCTCTCTCCCTCCCTTTCCCTCTCTCTTCCCTTTCCCTCTCTCCCTTCTTGCTCTCTCCCTTTCCCTCCCATCTTCTCCCTCTCTCTCCCCTCTCCCTCTTCTCCTCCATTCTTTTTTCCTTTTTTCCTCCATCTCTACCTCTATCCCTCTCTCTCCCTCTCTACCTCTTTCTCATCTCTCTCTTTCTCCATCTCTCCCTCTCTTTATCTTTCCCTCTCTTTTTCTCTCTCACTCACACTCTCTTTATCTCCCTTTCACCCTCTTTTGTTTTCTTCCCCCTCTCTGTCTCTCCCTTTCTCCCCTCTCTCCTTCTCTTTTCACCCTCTCTCCCTTTCCCTCCCTACCTCTACCTTTCCCTCTTCCTTTATCTGTCTCCTCTTTCTTTCTACCCCTCTATCTTTCTCTCGTACCTCTCCCTCACTCCCTATCTCCCCCTCTCTCCCACTCTCACTCTATCTCTCTTTATCTTTCCCTATCCCTCCTTTCCTCTATCTACCACTTTTCTTCCCTCTTCTTTCTCTCTCACCCTCTCCCTCTCTCCTTCCTCCCTTTCCATCTCCCTCTATCTCTCTCTCCTTCCCCTACCTCTTTCCCCCTCTCCCTCTCCTTCACTCTCTTTCTCACTCTCTTCCTCCCTCTCCCTCTTCCTTAGTCCCCGCTCCTTTTCTCTCTAAGCCTCTCTTTATATCTCTATCCCTATCCCTCTCCCTCTCTCACCCCCTCTACCTTTCCTTTTTCTCCCCCTCTCCCTCTCTATTCCCGTCTAGCTTTCTCCCTCTTTATTGGTCTCCCTCCCTCCCTCTCCTTACTAGCTCCTTCCCTTTTCTTTTCTCTCCCCCTCTCCCTCTCTTTTTCTCTCTCCCTCTCTCCCTCCTTCTCCATCTCCCTCTTTATCTCCATCCCTCTCCATCTCCTTCTACCTCTCTCTCTCTCTCCCTCTCTTTTTCTCTCTCTCGCTCTCACCCCTCTCCCTCTCTCTCCATCTCCTTCTTTCTCTCCGTCACTCTCCATCTCCTTCTATCTCTCTCTCCCTTAACCTCTCCCTCTCTCCCCCTCCTTATCCCTCTTCCTCTCCCTTAATTCCCTTTCCCCCTCTCTCTAAATATCTCCTTATCTATCCTTTCCTTTTTTCCTCTCTCCTACTCCCTTTTCCTCTCCCTCTCTCTCCCTCTCTCTCTCTTTATCCCTCTCTCTTTCTCGCTTTCTCTCTATCACTCTCTCCTTCTCTCTTTCTTTCTATCACTCTATCCTTCTCTCCCTTTCTCCCTCTCTCTAGCTCTCTTTCTCTCTCTCCCTCTCTCGCTCCCTCTTTCCCTTTCTCCTCTCTCTTTCTCTCGCTCCCTCTCTCTCTCCCCTTTTCCCTATCCCCTACTCTCCTTTTTTCTCTCTCTTGCTCTCCCTCTCTCTCTCTCCATCTCCCTCTTTCTTTCTCTAACTATCCCTCTCTATCTCCCTTCACTCTCTCTCCCTCTTTAACTCTCTCCCTCTCCATCCCTCTCCCTCTCTCCCCCTCCCTCTTCCTCACCCCTCTCTCCCTCTCTATCTAAACTTCTCCCTATATCTACATCCTTCTCCCTCTCTTTCTTTTAACCAATCTCACCTCCCTTTCTCTTCCTCTCTTTCCTCCTCTCCCTTTCCCTTCTTCTCCCTCTGCTTTCCACTCTTACTATCTCCCTCTCTATCACTCTCTTTCTTTCTCTTCTTCTACCTCCCTCTCTTCCCCTACTACTCTCCCTCCCTCTTCTATTCCCTCTCTCCCTCTTCCTCTCCCTCTCTATCCCTCTCTCATTGTCTTTCCCTCCCTCTCCATCTCACTCCATCTCTCTATCCCTCTACCTCACCCTTTATCTCCCTCTCCCTCTCTTTCCTTCCCGCTCTATCCCTCCCTCTCCTTATCCCTCACTTCCTTCTCTTTCTCTCTCCAAACATCTCCTTATCTCTCATTTCCTCTCCCTCTCCTTTTCCCTCTTCTTCTCTCCCTTCCCTCTCCCTCTCTCTTTCTCTCTCTATCTCTCTTTTTCTCTCTCTATCCCTCTCTCCCACTCTTCCTCTTTCTCCCCTCTCCTTCTCTCCAACTCTCCCTCTTTCTCTCTCCTTTTCTCACCCCTCTCTTCCCTCTTTTCTCTCTCAATCTATCTCTACCTGTTTCCCTCTCTCTTACCCTCCTTTTTTCTCTCTCTCTTACACTCCTTCTCCCTCTTTCTTCCTCTTTATGTCCCTTTTCTCACTCCTTCCCTCTCTCACTTCCTCTCTCCCCCTCTCTAACTCTCTTCTCCCATATCCCTCTCTCTTTATCCATGTCCCTATCTCTCTCTCCCTCTCCCTCTCCCTCTCTCCTACCCTCTCCCTCTCTCTCCCTTTTGTCCACTCTTATGCTCTTTCCCTCTTTCCCTTTCCCTCCCTCTCTCCTTCCTTCCCTCTCTAGCTCCCTTCATCATTTTCCTCTATCCCATTCCCTCCCTTCTCTTTCTTTCCCTCTCCCTTACTCTTCCTCCCTCTCCATCTCTCTCCCTTCCTCTCTCCCTTCGATCTCTCCATTCTCTTTCTCTCTCTTATTCTCTCTCATACTCTCTCCCTCTCTCCCATTTTCTCTCTTTCTCTCTCCTTTTATCTGTCTCCCCCTCTCACACACTCTCTCTCCCTCTCACTCTCTCTCTTGCTCTCCCTCTCTCTCCCTCACCTACTCTTCCTTGCTCTCTCTCCCCTTCTCCCTCTCCCCAAATCTATCTCTTTCTCTCTCCCTCTACCTCTCTCTCTCTCTCCCCCTCTCTCCCTCTTTACCTCTCTCTCCCTCTTTTTCCCTCACTCTCCCTCTCCCTCTCCCTCTCTCTTTCTCTAACTCTCTCCCCCTCTCTCCCTTTCACTCCCTCTCTCTCACTCATTTTCTCTCTCTTTTGCTCTCCCACTCTCTCTCTCCCTTACCCTTTCTCCCTCTCTCTCTTTTTCTCTCCTTTTGTTTTCTCTCCTCCTCCCTCTCCCTCTCCCTATCCTACTCTCTCCCTCTCCCTCTCACTCTCTCCCTCTTTCCCTTTGACCCTCTCTTATGCTCTCTCCCTCCCTCTCTCCCCTCCATCTCTCTCCTTTCCTTTTTCTCTCCCTTTCTTTCTCACTCTTTGTCCATCTTTCCTAATCTATCTTACTTTCCCTCTTCCACCCCTATCCCTCACCCTCTCTTCTAGTCTATCTCTCTCATCCTCTCTCACTCTCTTTCCCTCCTTCCCTCTCTCTCATGCTCTCTCTCTATCCCTCTCCTTTTGTCCTTACCTCTCTTTACTTCTCCATCTCTCTCCTACTCTCCTCATGTTTCTCTCCCTACCTCTCCCTTCCTCTTTCCCTACCTCTCTTTTCCTCTCTCCTTCTCCCTCTCTCCCTCACTCCCTCTCTCTCCATCTCCATCTCTCTACTCCTCTTTTTCTCTCTCCTACTCTCTCTCCCCCTTTCTCTACCTCTCCCTCCCTCTCTTATTTCTCGGTTTTCCTCTCTCTTTCTCTCTCCTCTTCCTCCCTCTCTTTCCTTATCCTACTCTTATACTCTCTCCTCCCTCTATCTCTCTCACCCTCTCTCTTTCACTCTCCCTCTCTCTATTTTCCTTTCTCCTTATCCCTCCCTATCTAACTCTCTCTTCTTTTCTTCTTTTTCTCTCTCCTACTCTCTTTCCTTCTCTCCCTCTCCCTCTTTCCCTCTCCCTCTCCCTCTCCTCGTCCTTCTCTCTCTTACTCTCTCTTTATCTCTCCCTCTCCCTCTCTCTCTATCTATTCCTCTCTCCCACTCTCCCTCTATCTATTCCTCTCATCCACTCTCTTCCTATCCTCTCTATCCCTCTCTCTCTATCTCACTTTTTCTCTTTTTCTCCCTCCTCTTATTTCTCTCTTTTTCTCTTTCCCTCATGCTTTCTCTCTTTCTCTCTTTCCCTCTCTCCCTTTCTTTCTTCCCCTCTCTATCCCTCTCTCTCTTTCTCTCTCCCATCTCCCTTGCTCTCCCTCTCACTTCTTCTCTTTCTCATTCTCTCTCACTCTCTCTCTTTCCTTCTACCTCTCCCTTCTCCTTCTTTCAACCTCTCCCTCTCTTTATCCCTCTCTCTCCCTCTCCCCTTTTCTATTTCTACTTCTCTCTCACTCACTCTCCCCCTTTCCCCCTTTCTTTCTTTCTCTCTCTTACTCTCCCTCTTCCCCCTCTCTTACCCTCTCCCATCTCTTTCTCTCTTTCTCTTTCTCTTACTCTCTCTTCTCTCCTTCTTTATATCTCTCTCTCTTCCTCTCCCTCTCTCCCTCTCTCTTTCCCTCTATCTTGTCTACTCTATTTTTATCTCTCTCTCCCTCCCTCTCTCTCCCTCTCTTTCTCTCTCCCTCACTCTTTCCCCCTCTATATCTCTCTCTCCATATCCCTCTCTTTTATTTTTCCTCTCGCTCTCTCTCCCTCGCTCTCTCTCCCTCTCTATCTCTCTCTCTCCCTCCCTCTCTCCCTCTTTTTCTCTCTCCCGCACTCTTTCCCCCTCTATATCTCTCTCTCCATATCCCTCTCTTTTCCTTTTCCTCTCTTTATCTCTCCCTCACTCTCTCTCCCTCTCTATCTCTCTCCTCCTCTCTCTATCTCTCTATCTTTTCTCTCTTTCACTCCCTCTATCTCCCCCTCTCTCTCGCTATCTCCCTTCCTTTCGATCTTTGCCTCTCTCCTTGTCCCTCTTTATCTATCTCTTCCTTCTTCTCTCTCTCTTTCTCTTTCTCTCCATCTATCGCTTTCTCCCCCTCTCTCTTTTTCTCCTTTTACTCTCTCCCTTTTTTCTCTCCTCTCTCTCTTGCCTCCTCTCTCCCTTTCCTTCCCTATCTCCCCTCTCTACCTCTCTTTCTCTCTTTCTCCTTCTCTCCCTCACCTTCACCCTATCTTCCCCTCTCTCCCTCTCTCTATCTATCCGTCCCTCTCCCTCTCCTCTCCCCCTTCCCTCTCCCCCTCTTCCTCTCTATCTCTCTATCTCCCTCTCTTTCTCTTTCTCTCCCTCTCCTCCTCCCTCTTTCTCTTATTCTCCTCCTCTCCCTCTACTTTTCTCTCTCTCTTCCTCTCTCCTTCTATCTCTCCCTCTATCTACCTCTCTCCTTTCCCCTCTCCTTCCTCTCACCCTTTTTATTTCTCTACCTCTTTCTCTCCCTCTCCATCTCTCTCTCCCCCTCTCTATCTCTCTTTCTCTATCTCTTTCTCCCTCTCCCTATCTCCCTTCCTTCCCCCTCCCTCTCTCGGCTTCTCTCTCTATCTTTTTCTCTCTGCCTCTCTTTTTTCCCTTTGTCTTCCTCTCTATCTCTTTCCCTCTCTCTCTTCCTGTCTCTCCCTCTCCCCTCTCTCTCTTTATTATTTATCTCTTTGTTTCCTTTCCTCTCTCTCATAGTCTCTTCCTCCCTCTCTCTCCCCCTCTCTCATAGTCTCTTCCTCCCTCTCTCTCCCCCTCTTCCCTCTCTATTTCTCTACCCACCTATCCCTCTCTCTCTTTCTCTTGCCCTCTCTATTTCTCATCCTCCTCTCTCTTTTTCTTCTCTCTCCCTCTTGCTCTCCCAATCTCCCTCTCTCTCTCCCACTCTCTCACGCTCTCTTTTAATATCTTTCTCACTCTCTCCCTTACTCTTCCCTACTCTCTCTCTCCCTCTACCTCTCCCTCTCTTCCTCTCTCTCCTTTTTTCTCCCTCTCTCTATATCTCTCTCTCCCCCCTCTTTCTCTCTCCCTCTCTCTTTTCCTCTTTATTTCTCTTCCTCTCTTTCTCTCCCTATCTCTCTCCCTCCCTGTCCCTTGTTAGTGTATGCCCTATAAGCGAATCATAGTTTAATTATACTAGCATACACTTATCATCTTGTTGTTGTTATTATTATTATTATATATAAGACATTACATTTATTATGTTTATTTATTCATGTATCTTATTAAATGAGCATGGTAAAGTCCCAAGAATATTATTATTCTTAAATATCCCTAGTCAAGTGTTTTATTATAGATATATTAAAGGGGAAACAATAAAGCATTGAGATCGTTATGTGTATTGACTAATAACAATATGTTATAGATATGAGATATTAAGTTGACACATGGTTACATGTTAGAAAACATGTACTACATTGACCTACCATGAGATCACTACTTGGATCGTTATATGAGTGTCATAAGTTGGTCTCATTTTGATTATGGTATACATGGTCTTTTGACTTGAAGTCACTATAGTTCCCTACATGAAAATTCATATATTTTCATACCATTAAATATCATCTATAACTAGATGGACTATTAAGTTGGTTGTTGGATATACCATGAATTGTACAAAGGGATGTGAGTGATGTAGATAGGATTTATCCCTCCTGTATAACTAGAGTAATGTCTATGGGCTCCTTGATTGAGTGAGATTGTGAAATGCGAGCCAAGCTTAAGTGAATTGATATGAGATATCGATCTCATTTTTTTGGAGCGATCAACTAATGGATCAAGAAACACTAAGATTAAACCATATAAGAATGACACATTCCATGTCTCACGTTTAAATCTAGGCATCCTAGGACAAAAGGGACTAGACTACAAGGTAACATATGTCACGAGATAAGGTTATGTCGAATCACTAACATTCTTATTACTTAGGTAGTAGGGATGCATTACTAGATGGCGAGTCATTATTTGTGATTTTAAATTATGATTTTAAGATCACTACCAATGTAATAAGAACCTATAGGGTCACACACAAAGAGCGACTTGAAATTGGAGTATGACCATAAGTCCTAATTGGATTAAGATTCCTAGTCGAGTTAATATTCCTAATAAGACCGAGATACATTCTAGATTATAGTATTTAATTACACTAGTGGGCTGGTTCGATTAAGACATATAAAATGGGATTAATGAAGTCCAAGTCCAATGCTATTGGATATTAATTTGTCAAAATAATCGACCCATAATGTTTCTCTCTCCTTAGGGTTAGGAAATTAGTTTCTCGGTAGGACTATGGCTCACACACATTCTAGTTATTGTAAAATTCAACCAACATATATTATTTATTTATATCAAAGTAACTATGAGATAGAAACCCTTATAACTATGAAGACATAAACCCTAGCTACCTTGAATGGAAGAGTGATTCAGCCTTTAAACACCATAACTCATAGCTAGCACTTCGACTTGAGGTGACTCTCCATTCTAGAATTATTTTGGTGGTCGAGATATTCATATGGATATCGATAAAGGTGTAGTTCATACATTTGTGCTCATGATTTAGGCATCCCTCATGCAAGAGTTGTGATCTACGTTACAAGAGAGATGTAGTTCGTATATTTGTGCTCATGATTCGGGCATCCCTCAATACAAGGTCTTTGCTACAAGAGGTAATGATCTTATCCACTAACTTTGTTGTTTTCACATGGATCTTGTGGTGTTTTGATGCAAAACTTTAATATATGATATTATTTTTGCTACATCAATTCCTTTTATGATGTTTTGAATCCCTACATCCCTCTCTTTCTCTTCCCTCTCTCTACCTTCCTTTCCCTCTTCTTATTCTTCTCTCTCTCCCTTTCCTCTCCCACCCTCTCTCCCTATCTCTCTCACTCCCCCTCTCACTCTATATCTCTCTCTCCTACTTCATGTACCCCCTTTTCCCTCCCTTTCACTCTCTCCTTCTTCTCTCTTTCCTCTCTCCCTCTCTCTCTCCCTATATCTCTCTTACTCTCTCTCCCTATCCTCGTCTTTGTCCCCCTTATCTCTCTCCATCTTTCTCTCCTTCTCACTCCCTCCCTCTCCCTGTGCCTCTCTCTCCCCCCCTTTATCTCTCTTTTTATCTCTCTCTTTCCCTCGCTTTTCCCCTCTATCTCCCTCCTCTCCCTCCTCTCTCCCTCTCTCTCTTCCTCTCTCTCCCTCTTTTTCTTCTCTCCCTCTCTCCCTCCCTCATTTTCTCTCTCCCTCTTTCTCACTCTCACACTCTCCCCCTTCTCTCTCTCCCCCTCTCTCCTATCTCTCCCTCTCTCTCCATCTCTCTCCCTCTATCCTTTCAACTCTCTCTCCCTCACCCTCTCTATCCCCATCTCTCTCTCCCTATCTCTCTCCCCCTCTCTCCCATTTTCTCTATCTCCCTCCCTCTCCCCCTCTCTTCCATACTATCTCTCTAACCCTCTCTCCCTCCCTCACTTTCTCTACCTCTCTCTCTCTCTCCCTCTAGCTCTCTCTCCATTTCTCTCTCCCTCTCTTTCCCTCTCTCTCCCTATCTTTCCTTCTCTCTCTCCCTCTCTTTTAGCTCTCTCTCCCTCTCCCTATCTCTCTCTCTCTACCTTCCTTTCTTTCTCTCTATCACTCTCTCTCTCCCACTTGTCTATCCTTTACCCTCTCTCTATCCCTTTTTCTCCTCCTTTCTTTGTCTCTCTTTCCCTTCTTTCTCTTCTTCCTCCCTCTCCCTCTCTCCCTCCCTTTTTCCTCCTCCCTCTCTTATTCTCCTTATCTATCTCCTCCCTCTCTCTCTCCTTCTTTCCCTTTCTCTCCCCTATCTCTCTCTCCCTCTCTCTTTCCCTCTCTATCTCCCTCTCTCTCGCTATCTCCCCCTTTTCATCTATATCCTTCCCTCTTTCCCTTTCTCCCTTTCTCTCCCCATCTCTCTCCATCTTTTGATTTCCCTCTCTGTATCCATCTCTTACCCTCTCTTTTTCTCCATCTCTCCCACTCGCTCTCTCCCCCTCTCCCTCACCCTCTCCCCCTCTCCTTCTCCCTCTCTCTCATCTCGCCCTCTCTTTCTCCCTCTCCTACTCTCTATATCTCTATCCTTCTCCCCCTCTCTCTCCCTCTTTCCTTTCTCTCGCTCTCTTTCTCCCTCTCCCACTCTTCCTTACTCCCTCTCTCTCCTTCTCTCTCTTTCTCTTTTCCCTCCACCTTCTCTTCCTCCTTCTCTCTCCCTTTTTTCCTCTCTCCCTCAATCCCTCTTTATTTCTTTCTCTTCCTCTCCTTTTCCCTCTATCTCTCCCTCTCTTTTCATCGCTCTATGTCTCTCCCTATCTCTCCCTCCCTCCCTCTCTCTCTCCCTTCTCTCTTGATCCCTCTTTCCCTTTCTCTATATCCCTCTCTCTCTCTTTCTCTTTATTTCTCCCCCTCTTTTGCCCTTTATCTATCTCCCCCTCTCCCTCTATCACCTTTTCTCTCCCTCCCTCCCCTCTCTCCCACTATCACTATCTCTCTCTCCCACTCTTCCTCTCTCCCTCCTTCTCCATCTTCTCATATCTCCTTCGTTCCTCTCTATCTCTCTCCCTCCCTCTCTCCCTTTCCCTCTTCCTCTATCCCTCTCTCTCTCCCTCTTTTTTCCTCTCTATCTCTCTCCCTCTCTCTCCATTTCCTTTTTTCTCTCTCCCTCCCTCTACCTCTCCCTATCTCTCATCGTATCTCTCTCTAACACTCTCACACTCTCTCTCCTTCCTCTATCTCTCCCTCTCTCTTTCTCTCTCCCACTCTCCCTTTCTCCTCATCTATCCCACTCTCTTCCTCTCTATCTCTCTCCCTTTCCCTTCCATTTCTTTTTCCTCTCTCCCTCTCTCTTTCCCCCTCTCTCCTTCTCTATCTTTCTCCATTCCTCCCTCTTGATCTCCCTCTCTCTCCCTCACCATCTTCCTCTCTCTCCCACTTCTTTTCTCTATCTCTCCCACCTTTGCTCTCTATTTCCATCTTCTCTCTCTCCCTCTGGCCCTCTCTCCTCATCTCTATCTCCCTCTCTATCACTTTCACCTTCTCCCTTTCCCTTTCTCCCTCCCTTTCCCTCTTTATATCTCCCTCTCTCTATCTCTATCTCTATCTCCCTCTCTCCATCTCTATCTCTCGCTCTCCCTTTTTTTTTTTAGCTCTTTCTCTCTTCCTTTCTCCCTCTCAACCTCTCTCTCATCCTCTCACCCTTTCTCCCCCTCTCCTTCTATTTCCCCCACTCTCTCTACCTCATCATCTCTACCTCTCTCTCACTTTTTTCACTCCATCTCTCCCTCTCCCTTCTCCTTCTCACCCTTTATTTCTTTTTTCCTCTCCCTCTCTCTCTCCCTATCCATCTCCCTCTCCCTCTTTCTCCCCCTTTTGGTTGCCTCTCTCACTCCCTTTGCCTCCTCTAATCTCTCATTATATCAGTCTTTCTCCCTCTTTGTTTCTCTCTATATATCTTTCTCTCTCCTCGCTCTCTTCCTAACTCTCCCTCTTTCTTTGTTTCTCCTTATCTCTTACCCTCCCTCTCTCTCTCTTTCACCCTCCTTCTCTCCTTCTCCCTCTCCTTCTCCCTCCCTCTATCTTTTTCCCTCTCTCTTTTTCTCTTTCCATCTCTTACTCTCTCTTACTCTTACTCTCCCTCTCTATACCTCTCCCTCTCCCTCTTTGTCTTTCTCCCTCCCTCCCTCTCCCTTATCCCTCTCCCTCTCCCTCACTCTCTCTCCTTCTCTCTGTCCCTCTCTCTCTCCCCTCTTCCCTTTCTCCCTCGTTAGTGTGCTTAAGATCCAATCATGTTTGGATGGGCTTGAGTTAATATATCATTGTATTATTTATTTTAATAATAATAAAGAAGTTATTCCACTAATTCTTATGTTTTATCTTTCTAAATTAAATAGAATTAGATAGAAGTCCTTATAATAGACATTTGCAATAGTGATTGATAAAAGGATGAGAGAGAAACACTAATACACATAAATGGTATCATTAAATGTCCCAAGTCATAGCATTGTCAAGAATAGACATTGACTATATATAGATAGACTTATGAGTGCTATGCTTATGCTATATGATAGCGAGTAGAAGATCTCTTACGTATTAGCATGGTGATGCCAAAGCAAGCACTTAGGTGATTCATGTTAGAGAACATATCACTTGGACATGACTCACCATGAGAACCCATTTGGTTTTAGTCTATGGGAATCTCATACGACCTAGATACAAATGGTCCTTAGACTTAAAGTCATCACGGTTGTCTCATTAGAGGACTTATACACTTTGACACTCATTTCGATGGACCCATTAAAGGATTGCACGTGAGCTATTCGTTGAGTGCAATAGGAATCTAATGCGAGTAGGTGTATGAATAAGATAGGATATGTCATTCCTTGTATGCTAAAGGATTTATCACATTCCATTTTGATAAATGTCCGCTCAAGAAATCTATAGCCATAGTAGGAGTACACCAATAGAGCATAGTTGGTTTACTCTAAGAGCTAAGAAATTTGGGAACCGAAGAAAACTTGTGTGATAATAATTAAACAAGACTAATGACCAAATTCGAGATCATATTGTGATAAATTGACATGAGGACTGAATTGTATGGTAACGATGTTCATGAAAAGTAATAATGGATTAACTAATTCTCCTAGAAAATTAGGTAGTCATGATACCTTGCTAGAGGTCAATCTTGATTTATGTATCAAGATATAAAAGAGGAGCCTTTTATTCTTAATACATTGCCAACATATATAGGAGCCTATTGAGTCACACGCATAAGTTTAAGTATTCACATTATAAATGAGAAGTAAAGATATCAAAAAAAGTTTTCAATTAAAAAATTTTCCTACTTTAGAAAGAGTTTCCAAAATGGAAAGTTTCCTAAAATGAAAATTTTTCTATTTTAAAAATCGATTTCCTAATTTGGAAGTTAGTTTCAAATTTGAAAAGAAAGAACCTAAAAGGAAAGGAGTTTCCTAATTTAGGTTAAAGGGTATTTGGGGAAATTATTTTCTAATATGGACCCCACCAAAATAATCTAGGAATATTTATTGGGATAGTCCTAATAAATTAATTGGGGTAAAATAGTTTTGGCCCATTAGATTTAATTAAGAGCTTTGAAGTAATTTTGGTTGGAGGATAAACATCAACCTTATTGCATAAGGTTGAATGTTTTAAAGATAAACATTAACCTTATTGGATAAGGTTGAATATTTTAAATATAATAATCAAATAGTTCACATATGAAATAACTCCTCAATCTTGGAGGATAAGAAAACAATAACCTAGAGTCCTAATGGGGACTTGAGGCCGCCCTCTACCTGTCATTGGAGAACAAGGAAACTCTCCCCTTATAAATAGGAGGAGAGGTGTGGCATAAAGGGACTAATGAAAAAGAGTATATTCGGCCAAGCATAAAAAGAAAGAGAAGTGGGAGACTTTTGGCCAACCCTAAAAATTAGCTAGGGCACACGGCCAATAAAGAAAATATAGGAGAAAATAGTTTTCTCCTAAATCCTAGAAAACCATACTCTTTCCTCCCTTTTTAAGCTTATCGTAAAATTGCATGGGATTGATATATAGAGGAAATACTAAATCGGAAAAGGTGGAGCTAGCACTCCACCGATTTTGAGTGCTTCTTTATGGATAGTTGGACTATGTGGATCATCAATAGAAGCGTGATATTTAGATGGCTTTACCGAAAATGAATTTAGATCTAGGCTATAAGAGATAATCTTTTACTTATAAGCTTATTATTCATGTTTGTATGGCTAGTAGATTCAATGGATTGATCTTGGGGCCTTAGATGGAGGAAAATTTTTATTCATTCCGCACCTCCATAGGATGTATGATCCTTCAATTGGTATTAAAGCATCCATTGAATCCGTGATTGTATGGTTGGTTAATTATGATTAACTACATGAATTATCTATGCTCGATTATAAGTCTTACGTCTTTGGTGTTTTATACAAATATGAAACTAAAATTTTAGGCCAAAATCGGTAGGAGTATACGAGGTCGACGTTGGATGTCAACACTCACGTACGCGGCAGCTCTACTCCTGCAGAGTGTGTTAGGCACAAGACAAGCAAGGTTGTTGACCTAGCAACGTGCACTACATGTGCACACTAGGCACTCGCATGCCAAGTGTGCTAACTAGCCAACCCATATGTTAGGCATGCAATAAGCAAACCTACTAGCTTGCCATCCCATATGCTTTAGTGCTAGGCCGATGGCCGCAGCAATTGTGCACATACATGCGAACCCAAGGGTTTGGGCTTCAAAACCCATGAACCTTCAAGGCCCAAAAGCCTATGGGCCCAAAGTGGGCTCAAGGCCTAAAAATGTTTTGAAATTAAGATTTAGAAATTTTTTTGATAAATTTATAAAATGACCAAAACTATAGATTTATAATTGTTTTATGATTGAAATTGTTTTGTTAGTATGCCATGTATCAATGTGATTGAAGCATGGGTGGATGGTATGGATGAGTCGACCTAGTTTATGAATGAATGCTTGTTATTTTTTGGATAAATAGGACCTACGTGTCCTCGCTTTCTCTATTCTCTATTGTACTTGTCTTCTCATCTTACTTCCCTCGAATGTAACTTAAGGTTTCTTATTTTGAATAAATGTGAAAGTAGAAGATAGGAAATAGAATAGATACAAGGGGAAGACGCCAAGGAATGAAGACATTCATGAATAATTTCTAATAATTTTTCACCGAAGAATTGACCCACTAGTCTCTTTGTGGCTCGAAGGGGCTAGTACTAGAAATCCATTACCATTTGCCGATCCTTGAGTCATGCATGAGATGTATGAATGTGATGAGATCGATGTTAGTATGCATGATTAGGAATAATGTGATTATTGCTTAGTATGCATGCTAGGATGAGACCAACCATATTAAATCCTTCAAATAAAATATTAATTAATTGATTTTCAATGTTATGAGGTAGGAACTCTCTTGGTCATTGTTCACTTGTTGAGATAACTCAAGGTCACTTCTTCCTCAAGGGAAACAAATCATAAGCCATGTGATGTCCTCGAACATTGGGTCTAACTTAAATGAGTTGTTGGGTTTGTTGAGATAACTCAAGGGCTAATGAACTTGTAAGTAAGGATTGGTATTCACATAAGATGTAATAAAGATAAGGAGTTATCATACCAATGGAATTAGGAATTGCATTAGATGAATTGATAAGGAGTTACCTACCTAATCCTTCATGTATGGCTTATTGAGATAAGTCAAGGCTAATGCATGTTAGAGGATGAGATTCTAACCCATTAGGAAAACAAATCAAAAAGCTTTCTTGAGTCCTATATTAAATGTTATAGAACTTGAAGAAAATAGTGGGAGCAAACATAGATTTTACTTCTTTAATTTATACTTTTTTTATACAATTTAATTAACCACATCATAGCTTTTCTATCCTATCAAGGTTGTTGCATAGTATGAATAGCAATACATCGGTGAGATTGATGACTAATAGAAGGAATGCCTTAAATGACATAAACTTCCTTAACTTGAAATTGAATGAGAGGAATGTCCTTCAAAATGGGAAAATGCTCTATACGATAGATGGTAAGGAGTACCATGAACGGGCACAAGAGAAGAGTTCTTGATGCACCTCAATTAGTCATGTTATTAGAGTAAATGTTTCTACGTCTAGTCCAATATCATGGGTATTTGATATCGGATGTGGTGCACATATTTGCACAAACTTAAGAGGACTAAAAAAGGCTAGAAAAACTATTTTTGATGAGGTTGAGCTATGCGTGGGTAATGATTCAAAAGTTGTACCATTAGCAATAGGCACCTACGAGTTCTCACTACCATCCGGACTTGTGCTTATACTTAGAAACTATTATTATATTCCTAGTATAACTAAGAATATCATTTCCATTTTTTATTTGGACCAAGATGGTTTTTTGTTTTTATTTAAGAACAAAAGTTATTCCTTTTATAAAGATGATGTTTTATAAGAAAGTGTTGATGTAAATAATAGTTTATATGTTTTGAACATAGACACACCCGTGTATAACATAAATGTGAAAAGACTCAAAACTAATGATCTAAACAAAACATATCCGTGGCATTGTCGACTTGGCCATATAAACGAAAATTGCATATCCAAGCTACATAAAAATGGATATTTAGAATCATTTGATTATGAATCTTATCATGTTTCTATGAATCTTGTTTGTTTGGCAAAATGAAAAAAATCCCCTTTTAGTGGAAAAGGTGAAAAAGCTATTAATTTGTTAGGCCTCATACATAGTGATGTATATGGGCCTATGTCCACCCAAGCTAGAGGAGGATATGATTATGTCATAACCTTTATCGATGATAGATCATATTTTTGTTGTGTATCTCATGCGACACAAATATGAAACCTTTGAAAATTTTAAATAATTTAGGTTTGAAGTCGAGAAACAACTCGGCCAAATAAAGCACTTCAATCGGATCGTGGTAGAGAGTACTTATGCACTAAATTTTTAGATCTTTTAAAAGAGAATGGGATTCTCTCATAATGGACTCCACTTGGAACATTATAAATGAATAGTGTATCCGAAAGGAGAAATAGGACAACGTTAGACATGGTTCGGTCTATGATGAGTCAAACTAATATCCTAATATCATTTTAGGGATATGTGCTCCTTACTTGCGACATTTATTTTGAACAAGGTTCCAACAAAGTCTATTGATTACACTCCATATGAGATATGGAAAAGAAAGAAAGTAAATTTATCTTTTCTTAAGATTTGGGGTCATGAAGCATATGTCAAACATTTAGATGGAGAGAAGCTTGAGCTTAAATCACTACAGTGTAAATTCGTGGGATATCCAAAAGAAACAAATGGATATCACTTTTACCAACCACAAGAACAAAAGGCGTTCATTGTTAGGCATGCTTGTATTCCTTGAGAAGGAATTCATAGATGCTAGGACCGAGTAGGAGGAAACTTGAACTCGATGAGATTCAAGAAGGCTCATAAATTGACACTACATTAGAGAAACCCTAAGTAGAAAAGTTACAAAGCATTGTAACTACTCCATAAACCAATACACAAAACTTCATAGGTCTAAGATGATTCGTAAGTAGCTAGAAAGATATGGCCTTTTAGTCTCAACATATGGAGATGTGTATATCATATGAGATGATGAACCTAATACCTATGAAGAAGCAATGTTAGACATTGACTTCGAAAAATGGCATAAGGCCATGAAATCCAAAATGGAATCCATGTTCACTAACCAAGTATGGACTTTGGTTGATCCCCCTAAAGGTGTTAAACCTATTGGGTATAAGTGGGTCATTAAAAGAAAGACCGACTTGGATGAACATGTACATATGTATAAAGCCAGATTGGTAGCTAAAGGATATCATCAATAGCAAGGTGTTGATTATGATAAAACTTTCTCACTAGTTGTAATGGTTAAATCCACTTAGATTATGCTTTCAATTGCTGCATATCATGATTATGAGATATGACAGATGGATGTCAAAACTACTTTCCTTAATGAAAAATTAAATGAGGATGTGTACATGACACAACTTGATAGTTTTGTCATCAAAGGACATGCAAATAAGATTTGTAAATCACAAAGGTCTATTTATGGACTTAAGCAAGCATCTAGGTGTTAGAATCAATGTTTTGATGAAATGATCAAACGAGTTTGATTTTTCACAAAACAAAGATGAACCTTGTCTATACAAGAAGGTTAGTGGGAGCTCAATTGTATTTATTGAACTATATGTAGATGACATTCTACTTATATGCAATAATACCACCATGTTGCAATCTATAAAAATTTAGCTATCTAAGAATTTCTCCAAGAAAGACATAGGAGAGGAAACATACATTCTGGGAATCAAGATCTATAGAGATAGATCATGAAAAATGTTAGGTCTCTCCCAAAGCATGTACATTGATCAAATACTAAAGAAGTTTAATATGGAAGAGTCCAAAAGAATACTTATTCTAATGTCACATGGCATAAAACTTTCCAAGGTTAAGTGTCCCAACACACACAAAAAAAGGGAAAAGATGAGTCGCATTCCAACATATATAGGAGCCTATTGAGTCATATGCATAAGTTTAAGTATTCATATTATAAATGATAAGCAAACATATTGGAAAATGTTTCCAATTATAAAAGTTTCCTATTTTGGAAAGAGTTTCCAAAATGAAAAGTTTCCTAAAATCAAAAGTTTCCTCTTTTAGAAATCAGTTTTCTAATTTGAAAGTTAGTTTCAAAGTTGGAAATAAAGAACCTAAAAGGAAAGGAGTTTCCTAATTTAGGTTAAAGGGTATTTTGAAAAATTATTTTCTAATGTGGACCCCACAGAAATAATTTAAGAATATTTATTTCGATAGTTCAAATAAATTAATTGGGCTAAAATAGTTTTGGCCCATTAGATTTAATTAAGAGCTTTGAGATAATTTTGGTGGGAGGATAAACATCAACCTTATTGGATAAGGTTGAATGTTTTAAAGATAACTATTAATCTTATTGGATAAGGTTTAATGTTTTAAAGATAATAATCAAATAGTTCACATATGAAATAACTCCTTAACCTTGGAGGATAAGAAAGCAATAACCTAGAGTCTTAATAGGGACTTGAGGCCACCTCTCTCCCTTTCCTTAGAGGATAAGGAAACTCTCCCCCTATAAATAGGAAGAGAGATGCAGCATAAAGGGACTAATGAAAAAGAGTATATTTGGCCAAACATAAAAAGAGAGAGAAGTGGGAGACTTTCGACCGACCCTAAAAATTAGCTAAGGCACCTGGCTAAGAGAGAAAATATAGGAGAAAATAGTTTTCTCATAGACCCTAGAAAGCCATATTTTTCCTCCCCTTTTAAGGTTATTGCTAAATTGTTTGGGATTGATATATAGAGGAAATACTAAACTAAAAGAGGTGGAGCTAGTACCCAAATGATTTTGAGTGTTTTTTCGTGGATACTTGGACTGCCTAGATCATCAATAGAGGTTGGACATCCGACTTTTCTAGAAAGGAATTTTGATCCGTGCTATAAGAAGTAATCCTTTACTTATAAGCTTATTATTCATGTATGTATGGCTAGTATATTTAACATCTTGATCTTAGGGCCTTAGATGGAGGAAAAGTTTTGTTTATTCTATAACTCCATAGGATGTATGATCCTTCATCCCTCTCCCTCCCTCTTTCTCCCTTTTTCCCTCTCCCTCTTTCTTTTTCCCTCTCTCTCCCTTCAAATCCCTCACCATCTCTCACCCTCTTCCCTTCCTCTCTCGTTACCCCTCCCTCTCTCACTCCTTCTCTCTCCCTCTCTCTTACTATCTCTCCCACTCTCTTTTCCTCCCTCTCTTTTTCTCTCCCCTATCTCTTTCCCCCTCTCTCTTTCTCTATCCCTTCCTCTCTCCCTCTCTCTACCTCCCTCTCCATCTCCCTATCTCTCTCCCTCCTTCTCCTTCATTCTCCATTTCCCCTCTCTCTCCCCATCCTCTCTCTCACCCTCCCTCTCTATGTCCTTCCTCCTTTCCTCTCTCTCTTTCTATCTCTCTCATCCTTCATTCCTCTATTCCTCTTTCACATCCCCTCTCTCTCCCTCTCCCCCTCTCTTCTTATCTCTCCTCTCTCCCTCTCCCTCTCTTTTGCTTTCTTGTTCCCCATCTCTCCCCTCTCTCTCTTTATCACTCTCCCTTTCTATCTCTATCTCCCTCTTCTCTCTTGTTCTCCCTCCCCCTCTTTATATCTCGCTCACCCTTTATATCTCTCGCTCTCTCTTTCTCTCCCTCTATCTCTTTCTTTCTCTTTATCTCTCTCTATCTCTCCCCTTCCCTCGCTCTCTTTCTCTCCCTCACTCTTCATCTTCCCTCTCTATCTCTTATTCTCTATTTCCTTATATCTCTCTCCCTCTCCCTTTTCCCTCACTCTTCCTCCATCTCCCTCTCTCCTTTTCCTTCCTCCCTCCCTCACTCTATCTCCTTCTCTCTCCCTCTCTTTCCCCCATTTCTCTTTCACTCTCTCTCCCATCCTCTCACTATTCCCCGCATTATCTTTCCCATTCCCTCTCTCTTTTCTCTCTCACCTCTCTTTATCTCGCCTTCTCCCTTTCTCCTTGGAGAAAGAGTGAGAGGGAAATGAAGGAAGTGGGTGACAAAGAGGGAGAGAGAGAGAGAAAGGGAGAGAAAGAAAAGGACAGAGGGAATGAGAGATGGGTGAGGGGCAAAGAGAGAGGGTAGGAGAGAGAGAGAGTGAAGAGGGAGAAAAAGAGAGAGGCAAAGAGAGTGAGGAAGCCAGGGAGTGAGAGAAGGAGATAGAGGGGGAGTGAGGGAGATAAGATGGAAAGAGAGGAAGAGGGAGGGAAAGAATGAGAGAGGGAATGAGAGATAGAGAAGGGAGTGGAAGAGGAAGAGAGAGAGTGAGAAAGGGAGGTAGAGAGATAAAGAGAGATAGAGAGAGGGAGAGAAGGAGAGGGGGAGAGAACTAAAGGGAGAGGGAGAGAGATGGAGGGAGAGGGAGAGGGAGGGAAAGATAGAGAGGGAAAGGTCGAGACCGATAGAGAGTGAGAGAGGAGGAAGAGGTGGAAGAGGAGGAAGAGAGAGGGAGAGAGAGTGGGATGGGATGAGAGAGGTAGAGAGAGGAAGGGAAGAGAGAGGGAGAGAGGGAGAGGGAAAGTTAAGGAAAGGAACAGAGAAGTAATGAAGGAAGAGAGGGAGAGGAAGAAGGAGGGGGAGAGAGAGGGAGCGAGGGAAAAGAGAGAGGGATAGAAGGAAAGGGGGAGAGAGGGAGAGATTAGGAGAGAGTGGGGGAGCAAGAGAGAAGGTGAAGGAAAGAAGGAATGAAGGAAGAGAGAGATAGGGAGAGGGGGAGGGAGGGAGCGAGGAAGAGAAAGGGAGAGAAAGAGAGGAAGGGAGAGAGTGGGAAGGAGAAGGAGAGAGGAAGAGAGAGCGAGATAGAGGGAAAGGAAGAGAGGAGAAAGCATAAAAGGGAGAGAGGGAGAGAGAAAGAGGGGAGGGAGAGAGGGAGAGGGAGAGAAGGAAAGAGAGAGAGGTAAAGTGGTATTAAGAGAGGAAAAGAGAGGGAAAGATGGAGAGATAGAGAGAGAGGTTGAGGGTGAGATAAAGAGAGGGAGATATAAAGAGAGGGAGAGGAAGAGGGAGAGGGAGAGAGGGAGGGGGAGGGAGGGGGAGAGAGGGGGAGATAGAGAGGAGGAGGGAGATAGAAGGAAAAGAGAGGGAGAAAGACGAGAGGGAGAAAAAGATGGAAAGGGAGAGGGATAGACAGGGAGAGAAAGAGAGGCGATAGGGTGAGAGAGGGAGAGAGGGATTGAAGGAAGGGAGATTGGAAAGAGAGAGAGGGATAAAGAATGAGGGAGGGAGAGAGTGAGAGAGAGGGATAGAGAGGGAAGGGGAGAGGGAAAGAGAAGGAGGGGAAGAGAGAGGGAGCAAGATGATAGAGAGAGAAAGAGGGGGAGAGATATCAAGAGAGAGGAGGAAGAGGGTGAGATAGAATGATGGAAGAGAGAGATGGGAAGAGGAAGGCGAAGAAGGAGAGAAACGAAGAGAGGTGGAAGAGGAGAAAGAGAAAGAGTGAGGGAGGGAAGAGAGAGGGATAGAGGGAGGGAAAGAGGGAGATGGAGAGACGTAGAGGGAAAGAGTGAAAGATGGAGAAAGAAGGTGAGAAAGAGGGGGAGAATTAGAAGGAGAGAAAGAGAGATAGAGGGAGAGAAGAGGAATAAGAGAGGAGAGAGCTTGGGAGATGTAGAGGAAGGGAGAGAAGGTGGAAGATAGGGAGTGAGAAAGAGGGAGAAGGAGTGGAAGAGAGAGAGAGAATAAGAGATAGGGAGAGATAAGGAGACAAGGAGATAAAGAGATGGAGGGAGAGGGAGGGGGAGATAGGTAGAGAGGGAATACAAGATAGAGAAAGAGAGAGGAAGAGGGAGAGAAGGAAAGGGAGAGAGAGAGAAGGAGGGAGGGAAAGAAGAGAGAAGGAGGGAGGAAGAGAGAGAAAGAGGGAAAGGGAGAAAGCAAGAGAGAGAGTGAGAGAGCAAAAAAAGGAGAGAGGAAAGGAGAGAGTGAGAGAAAGGGTGAGAAAGAAGGTGCGAGAGAGAGAGAGGGAGGAGGAGAGAAAGGGGGAGAGAGGGATAGAGAGGGAGATAGGGAGAGAGGGTGGCAGAGAGAGTAAGGAAAGAAGGTAGAGAGAGAACAAAAAAGGGATAGAGAGGAAAAGTGAGAGAGGGAAGGAGGAGAAGAGAGGGGGAGAGGTGAGAAAGAGTAAAAATGAGGGAGAGAGGGAGGGATAAGGGAAGAGGAAAAGAGAAGGAGTGGGGAGAGGGAGAATGTGAGTGAGAGAGGGGAAAGAGAGGTAGAGAATGGGAAAGAGTAAGACATGGAGAGAGATGAAGAAGAAGAGAGAGGGGAAAAAGGAGAGAGAGGGAAAAGAAGAGAGGGAAAGAGAGAGGGATAGAGATAGAGAGAGCTAGAGAGGGAGAGAGAGGGAGAGAGATAGAGAGAGGTAGAGAGTGAGAGAGAGCGAGAGAGAGGGAGAAAGAGTGAGGGAGAGGGAGAGTAAGGGAGAGAGGGAGAAAGAGCAAAGGAAAAAGAGGGTGAGATAGGAAGCAAGTGAAAGAAGAGGAAAGAAAGGGAGAGGAAGAGCAAAGAAGGAAGAAGATAGAGAGGGATAGAGGTTGAGGGAGAGAAATGGAGAAAGAGAGGGAGAGAGAAGAAGAAAGGAAGAGATAGAGAGAGGGGGTGAGGGAGAGGGAATGTGAGAGAAAGGAAGAGCGAGAGGGATAGAGTAAGGGAGAGGGAAAGAGGGAGAGTGAGTGAGAGAGAGAGAGAAAGGAAGAGAGAAGAAAAGGGGAAGGAAGAGTGCAAGAGAGGGAGAAAGAGGCATAGAGAGAGATGGTGAGGAAGAGAGATTAAGAGGGAGAGAGAGATTGAAAAAGGGAGGCAAAGAAAGGAGGGAGAGAATGGTATAATGGGGGAGAGGGTGAGAGAAAGAGAGGGAGAGAGAGAAAGAGAGGGAGCAAGGAAGAGAGAGAGGAAGAGAAAGAGAGGGAAGGAGTGAGAGAGGGAGAGAGAAAGAGGAAGGAAATAAACATAGGAGAGATAGAGAGGGAAGAAGGAGAGAGAGGGAGCGTGGGAGAGAGAATGGTAAGGAGGGAGAGGGGGAGAGGGAGAGAGAGAATAAGAGAGAGGGGAGAGAGAGGGATAGTGGTCGGGGAAATAGATGGATGGAGGGAGAGAGATACATTGGGTGGGAAAATGAGGGAGGGAAAAAGGGGAGGGAGAAGGAGAGAGTGAGAGCGAGAAAAGTAGGAGGAAGAGAAAGGTTAGGAAAGGTAAATAGAGATAAGGGAGAAAGTAAGAGAGTAGGAAAGAGAGAGGGAGAGAGATAGAGGAAGAGAAGGAGAGAGGGAAAGTGAGAGAAGGAGAGGGAGAGATATAGAGAGAGAGGGAGGGAGAGGAAGAGAGGGAAAGAGATAAAGGGAGAGTGAGAAGGAAAAGAGAGATAGAGAGGGAGAGAAAGAGAGAGGGAGAGGGAGAGGGAGTGAGAGAGAGAGCGAGGGAGAGGTTCAAAAGAGAGAAAACTAGAGAGAGGGAGAGAGAAAAAGGGTGAAAGGGAGAGGGGGAGGGAGGAAGAGAGAGATAAAAAAAGAGAGAGTGAGAGAGAGAGTTATAAAAAATAGAGAGTAGAAAGAGAAATCGATTGGGAGAGGAAAAGAGAGGAAGGGAGAGAGATAAAGAGAAAGAGAGGGAGAGAGAGGGGAGGATAGAAAAAAGAAAGGGAGAGAGAAAAGGAGGAAGAGAGGGGAAGAAAGATAGTGAGGGGAGATAGAGGATGTGGATTGAGAGAGATGGGATGGTAAAGAGAAGGGGAAAGTGAGAAAGGGAGGAGAGAGAGGTGAATGAGAGAGAGGGATAGAGGCAGAGGGAGAGAAAAGGAAAGGGAGACATAATGGAAGAGAAAGATGGTAAAGAGAGGGAGGGAGAGAGAGGGAGGGAGAGAGAGGGAGAAAAAGGATAGAAAATGGGGGAGTGAGAGGGAGAATGAGAGAGGGAGAAGGAGAGAGAGGAAAAGATATAAAGGGGCGAGAGAAAGTGAGAAAGATGGAGGGAGAGAAAGAGAGAGAGGGAGGGAGAGGGAGAGAGGGAAAGAGATAGAGAGGGAGAGGGAGAGAGGGAAAGAGATAGAGAGGGAGAGGGAGAGGGAGAGACATGAAGAGAGAAACAGGAAATGAGGGAGAGAGAAAGAGAGAGATGAGGAGGAGGGAGATAGAGGGAAAGAGATAGAGAGAGAGGGAGGGAGAGGGAGAGGGAGAGAGGGAGGAATAGAGAGGGAAGAAGAGGGGGAAGTGAGAGGAGGGAGAGATGAAGAGAGAGAGGAAGAGGGAGAGAGATGAGGAGAAGGAGGGAGAAAGAGATAGGAAGAGAGAGAGAGGAATAGGGAGAAAGAGAGGAAGATGGAGAGAGGGAGAGAAAGTAAAGGGGATGGAGAAAAAGAAAGAATAAGGGAGGGAGAGAGATAGAAAGGGTGACAAAGAGAAAGAGGAAGGGAGGTAGGGAGGGAGAGAGAGAATATGTGAGGGAGGAAGATAGAGATAGAGAGGGGAAGAGAGAGAAAGGGAGAAGGAGATGGAGATAGAGATATAGAAAGAGCAAGAAAAGGAGGGAGAGAGAGAATAGGCGAGGGAGGAAGATACGGATAGAGAGGGGAAGAGAGAGAAAGGAAGAAGGAGATGGAGATAGAGATAAGAGAGAGTAAGAAAGGGAGAGATAGAAAAAGAGGGAGAAGTCGGGATAGAGAGTAGGAAAGGGAGAGGAAGAGAAGGAAAAGGTAGGGAGAGAGAGAAAGAGGGAGAGGGAGAGAGTGGGAGAGGGTTAAAAAGAAAGAGGGAAGGAGGGTAAGGGAGAGAGAGAGAGGAAGAGGGAGAAAGATAAAGAAAAAAGAGTGTGAAAAAAGGGAGATAAAGAAGTGGAGAAAAGGAGAGAGAGAGAGGAAGAGGGAGAAAGATAGAGAAAGACAGAGCGTGAAAAAAAGAGATAAAGAATTGGAGAAAAGGAAAGAGAGTAAAAGAGAAAGGGAGAGCGTAAGGAAGAGGGAGAAACCAAGTGGGAGAGAGAAAGAGGAAGGGAGAGAGATAGAGGGAGTGAGGGATAGATAGAAAGACAGATATATGGAGAAAGAGATAGGAGGAGAGGGAGGGAGAGAAAGAGATAAGGATGGAAAGAGAGAGGGAAAACAGGAGGAGAAGGACGGTAGGAGAGAGAGGGAGATGGAGAAAGGAGGAAAGAGAGGGTGAGTGAGAGAAAAGAAAGAGAGGGAGAGAAAAAGAGAGGGCAAGAGAGAATGAGAGGGAGAAGGAAAGAGAGAAATAGGAGGAGAGAAAGGGAGAGGGAGGAAGAGGGGAAGAGGGTGGAAGGGAGGAGAGAAAAGAGGGAGGGAGAAAAAGAGAGGGAGAGAAGAAGGAAGAGAAAGGGATAGTTAAAGGGAGAGAGAGAGGGATAGATGGAGGGAGAGAGAGGGAGAGAGGGAGGAAGATAGAAAGAGAGGGAAAGAGAAGGAGAGAGAGGGAGGGAGGAGGGAGAAGGAGGAAGAGAGAAAAAGGGAAGGAGAGATAAAAAGAGAGAAAGGAGGGAGGGAGGGAGAGAGGGAAAAAAGGGAGTGAGGAAGGGGAGAGAGAGGGAAAGAAGGACAAAGGGTAAGGGAGACAGAGTGATAGAGGGAGAAAGAGAGAATAGGTGGGAGAGGGAGGGAGGGAGAGGAGGGAGGGAGAGAGAGGGAGATTGTGCAAAGTGGGGAGAGAAAGTGAGAGAGTGGGACAAAGAGGGGGGAGGTAGTGGTAGGGAGGGAGAAAGGTAGCGAGAGAGAGGGAGAGAGGGAGAGAGAGAGAGAGATATAAGGGCCTAGATGGATAAAAGATGAGGGAGATAGAGGATAAAGGGAGAGAGAGACTAGGTGGGAGAATGAGGGAGGGAAGGGAGAGAAAGAGGGGAAATAAGAGAGGTAGGGAGAGGGAGAGAGGGGGAGAGATGGAGAGAGAGACAAAGGGTGAGGGAGACAGAGGGATGGAGGGGGAGAGAGAGAGGGAAGGGGAGAGAGAGATAGGGAAAGAGCATGAGAGAGTGGGAGAGAGTAAGGGGAGAGAGAGAGATAGAGTAGGAGGGAGAGAGGAAGGGAGAGGGAGGGAGAGAGATAAAAGGAGAGGGAGAGTGAGAAGGAGAGAGAGGGAGGGAGAGTGTGGGGAGAGAGATAATGGATAAGAGGGTGAGAGAAAGAGGAAGGAAGGGAGAGAAGAGGATAGAGGAAAAGAGAGATAGAGAAAGAGGGAGAGATACAAAGGGAGAGAGTGAGAAGTGAGAGAAATCCGAAGAGTTTATAAATTCCTAATTTCCTAGTGGGATTATGGCTCACACATGTTCTAGTTGTTATAAAATACAATTAGCATATAATATTTATTTATATAAGGATATTATGTGAGATAGAAACCCTAAGAGTCTTGAGAGAAACCCTAACCGCCTTGAGATGAAAATTACTCAAGACTTTAAGCACCATAACTCATAGCTAGCACTTCGACTTGAGATGAGTCTTTATTCCTAAATCGTTCGGTGATTGAGACATTCGTATGGATACCAATAGATCTATGCTCTTGATTCAAGCATCCCTCATGCAAGAGATGTAATCCGTGCTATAAGAGGTAAAATTTTATCATTTGACTTTATTGTTTTTGCATGATCCTATGGTGTTTGGAAGCAAAAGTTTTACATATGATATTATTTTCCTTACAAAGAGAGGTAGAGAGGGAGAGAGGTAGAGAGAAGGAGGGGGAGAGATAAGGAGATAGAGGGAGAGGGAAAGAGAGTGAGGGAGAGGAGGGAGAGAGGGAGAGAGGGAGAGAGAAGGAGCGAGGGAGGGATGGAGAGAGAGGTTGATCTCTCTTTATGTCATTATCTCCTCCTCTCTCCATCTCTTGATCTCTCTCTCCCTCTTCCTCTATCCCTCTCACATTCTCTCTCTCCCTCCCTCTTGATCTCTCTTCTCTCTCTTACTTCATCTCTCCCTCTCTCCCTCTCACATTCTCTCTCTCCCTCTTGATCTATCTTCTCTCTATTACTTCATATGTCCCTCTCTCCTTCTCTCACTCTCCCTTTCTTTCCCTTTTACCCTCCTTATATCTCTCTCCCTTTAGCCCTTCTTATATCTCCCTCTCCCTCTTTATCCCTCACTCCATCTCCCCTCTCTCTCCCTCTCTCTCCTTCTATCTCTATCTCTCCCACCCATTTCCCTCTTCCTCTCCCTCTCCCTTTTTCTCTCCCTCTCCCCCTTCTTTCCCTCTCTTTCCTTCTCCCCCTCACTTTCTCTCCCTCTCTCCCTCCCTTCCTTCCTCTCTCTTTCATGGTTCCTCTCTTACTCTCCCTCTCTCTCTCTAGATCCGTCTTCCTCTCTTCCTCTACCTCTCTCTCCCTCCCTCCCTTCCAATCTCTCCCTCTCTCTCCCCTCTATCCATCTTTCTTTCTCCCTCTCACTCTCTCCTCCTCCCTCCCTCCTCCCTCCCTTCCTCACTTTATCTCTCCCTCTCCTTCTCACCCCCTCTCTACCTATCTCTCCTCCTCTCTACTTCTCTCTCCCTCTTTTTCTCTCTCCGTTTCTCCTATTTCTCTCTATCTCTCTCTCACTCTTATTTCCGAAGGATCATGCATCCTATAGAGGTACATAATAAATACAAATTTTCCTCCATATAAGGGCCCAAGATTAAGCCGTTGAATCTACTAATCATACATGTATGAATTTAAAGCAATGAATAAAGAATTACCTTTTATAGCATAGATCTAAATTCTTTTAGCAAAAAAGTCATCCAAATGTCCAATCTCTATTGATGATCTATGGGATCCAAGTATCCATAAAGAAGCACTTAAAATTGATAGGTGTTAGCTCCACCTTTTCTTGATTTATGTAGTGTTTCCTATAGAAATCTCTTTCGAGCAATTTTGCAACAACCTTAAAAGAGAAAGAAAGAGTATGGTGTGCTAGGGTTTTGAAGAAAACTATTTTTCTCATTTTTTCTCTCTTTCGTTGTGTGCCTTAGTGATTTTTAGGGCTGGACAAATTTCCTTTTTTCTCCTTTTTCCTTAATTTATCACATCTCTCTCTCTCTCTCTCTCTCTCTCTCCATATATTTATAGGTGAGTTTCCTTGTCCTCCAAGGACAAGGAGAGGGGCAGCATTGACTCCCCTCAAGGACTCTAGGTTGTTGCTTCCTTATCCTCCAAGAATGAGGAGTTTTTTACATGTGGATTTTTTATCATTATCATTAGAACATTTATTTTTATCTAATAAGGTTGATGTTTATCCTCCCACCAAAATATCTTAAGTCTTTTAATTAAACCTAATGGACCAAAACCATTTTATCCCAATTAATTTTTTTGGACTATCCAAATAAATAATCTTAGATTATTTTAGGCGGGTCCATATTAGGAAACAATTTCCTAAAATAATGTTTAACCTAAATTAAGAAACTCATTTCCATTTAGAAAACTTCCTAATTAAGGAAATTTTCCATTTTAAGAAACTTCTTATTTAAGAAAACTTTTCATTTTGGGAAACTTCCTAATTAAGGAAACTTTCCATTTTAAGAAACTTCCTATTTAAGGAACTTTTATTTTTGGAAACTCTTTCCGAATAGAAAATTTTCATAATTGAATTTTTTTTCAATATCTTTGCTTCTCATTTATAATGTGAATACTTAAATTTATGCATGTGACTCGGTAGGCTCCTAGATATGTTGGCAATGTATCAAGAATTTGATACATAAATCAAGATTGACCTCTATCAAGGCATCATGATTACCCAATTCTCTAGGAGGATTGATTAATCCTTTATTACCTTTCACAAGCAAGGTTACCGGACAATTTAGTCCTCATGTCAACTTATCATAGTGTGATCTCGAACTTAGTTATAAGTCTTGTTTGATTATGATCACATAAGTTTTCTTCAATTTCCAAATGTCTTAGCTCTTAAAGTAAACCAATTATGCTCCATTGATGTACTCCTATTGTGGATATAGATTTCAAGAGTAGATATTTATTGAAGTACAATGTGATAACTCCTTTAGCGTACAAGGAATAGAATGTCCTATCTTAGTCATACACCTACCTCTATTAGATTCCTAGTGCATCTAATGAATCGCCCACGTGCAACCCTTTAATGAGTCCATCAAAACGAGTGTTAAAGTGTATAATTCCTCTAATGAGAGACATCCATGATGACTTCAAGTCTAAGGACCGTTTGTACCCATCTCACATGAGATTCCTATAGACTAAAACCAAATGGGCTTTTATGGTGAGTTAAGTCCGGTGATATATTCTCTAACATAAATCACCTAAGTGTTTACTTTGGCATTTCCATGCCAATAGGTATGAGATTTCCTACTACTATTATATAGTATGAGCATAGCACTCACAAGTCTATCCGCATATAGTCAATGTCCATTCATGACAATGCTACAACTTGAGACGTTTAACGATACGGTTTATATGCATTAGTGTTTGTCTCACATCTCTCAATCACTAACTATTGCAAAAGCACATCATAAGGACTTCTATCTAATTCTACTAAATTTATCAACATAGGAATTAATAGAATGACTTCTTTATTACTATTAAAATAAATGATACAATAATGCATTAACTTAAGCCTATACAAACATGGTTGGATCTTGGGCACTTACACTAACATTTCCCTCTCCCTCTTTCTCTCCTCCTCCCTCGCTCTCCCTAACTCCCCCTCTCCCTCTCTCTCCCTTCCTCCCTCCCTCTCCATCTCTCTCACTCTCTTTGCCCCTCTCTATCTCCTTCTATCCCCTTCCCTCTCCCTTCCTCTCCCTCTCACTTCCTCTCCCACTCCATATCCCAATCTTTCTCTTGATTTCCCTCCCTCTCCCCCTCTCTTCTCCTCTCCCTTTTCTCTCCCTCCATCCCTCTTTTTACTAATCTCTCTCCCTTTCCCTCCCTCTCTCTCTCCCCTACTCTTCCTCGTTTCCCTCTCTCCCTCTCTTCCTCTCTCTCTCCCTCACTCCTTCATCCCTCTCTCTTCTTTCCTCCTCCTCTTTCTCCCTCCCTCTCTCCCTTTCTCTCCCTCTCCCTACCCCTTGCTCCCTCCCTCCCTCCCTCACAACCTTTCTCCCTCTCCCCTCCCTCTCCCTTCATCTCTCTCCCTCTCCCTCCCTCTCCCTCCCCCATCTATTTATATTTTCCTCTCACCTTCTCTCCCTCCCTCTCTTTTTCACCCTCCCTCTCTCTCTCCCCCTCTTGCTCTCTCTCTTTCCCTCTCTCTTTCTTTATCTCTCTCCTTCTCTCTCCATCTCCCTCTTCCTCCTCTCTCTTTCCCTTACTCTCTATCCCTTTCTCCATCTCCGACCTCCTTTCTCTCTCCCTCCCTCTCCCTCTCCCTCCCTATCTCTTCTCACCCTCTTCGTTACTCTATCTCTCTCCCTCTCCCTCTATCTCTCTCTTCCTCTCTCTTACTCCTTTTCTCTCCCCGCCTTTCGTTCTTTCTCCCCTCCTTCTTCATCTCTCCCTCTCTCTCCCTTCTTTTTCTCTCTCTCCTCATCTCTCTCCTTCCCTCTATCCTTCTCTCTCCCTCTCATTCTCTCCACCCTCCTTATCTCTCTCCCTCTCTTACCTACTCTCTCCTCTCTCCCCTATCCCATTCTCTCCATCTACCCTTCTCTCTCTCCCTCTCTCCTTCTCCCTTTTCCCTCCCTCTCTCCCCCTCTCTACCTGTCTCCCTCTCTTTTCTCTCTCATTTCCTCTCTCCCTCTCTCTTGTCCTCTCTTCATTCTTTCACTCTCTATCCTCTCCTTCTCTCCATCCTCTCTTCTCTCTTCCTCCATTCCTCTCCCTCACCCCCTCTTTCTCTTTCCCTCCTCTCTCTCTTTGTCTCTTTCTCTCCTTTTTGCCTCCCTCTCTCCTCCAATCTTTCTTTCTATCTCTCTCCTTCTCCCTGTCTATATATGTCTCTCCCTCTCCCTCACCCTCACCCTCTCCCTCTCCCTCCATCTCTCTCCCTCTCTCTACTCCTCTCTCTTTATCTTTCTCTCTCCCCTTTTTCTCCCTTCCTCTCTATCCCTCTTGCTCTCCCTCTCCCTCCCTCTCTCTCCCTCTATCTCTCTCCCTCTCTCTCTTTCTTCTCTCTCTTTCCCTTACTCTCTTTCCCTTTCTTCATCTCTCATCTCCTCTCTCTCCCTCCCTCCTCTCCCTCTCTCTTCCCACCCTCTCCCTTACTTTATCTCTCTCTACCTCTTTGTATCTCTCTCTTCCTCCCTCTCCCTCTCCCTCTCCCTCTCTCTCTATCCCTCTCTTCCTTGCTCTCCCTCCGACTCTCTCCACCTCTCCTACTCCCTCTCTCATACTCTCTCGCTTCCTCTCCATCCCTCCCTCTCACTCTTTCTCCCTTCCCTCTTCCTCTCTCCCTTTCTCTATCTCTCTCCCTCCCTCTTGCTCTTTCTAACCCTCCATCGCTTACCTACACTTTCCCTTTGTCTTCCTCTATCTCTCCCTCTCCTTCTCCCTCTCTTACCTACTCTCTCCCTTTGTCTTCCTCTCTCTCTCCCTCCTCTCCCATTTTCTCCATCTACCCTTCTCTCTCTCCCTCTCTCCTTCTTCCTTTATCCCTCCCTCTCTCTCCCTCTCTCTCTCCTATCTCTCATTTCCTCTCTCCCTCTCTCTCATCCTCTCTTCATTCCTTCACTCTCTATCCCCATCTTCTTTCCCTCCCTCGCCCTTTCTTTCTCCTTCCTCTCCCTCGGTCCTTCTTCTTTCCCTCGCCTCTCTCTCTCTCTCCTTCTCTCTTTCTCCCTCTCCTTTCTACCTCCCTTTCTCCTCTATTATTTCTTTCTATCTCTCTCCCTCTCCCTATCCATATGTGTCTCTCCCTCTCTCCCTCTCTTTCTTTTTCTCTCCTCTCCCACTTTCTCCATCTACCCTTCTCCCTTTCCCTCTCTCTTCTCCCCTTTATTCCTCCCTCTCTCTCTCCCTCCCTCTCTTTACCTCTCCTCCTCTCTCTTCTCTCTCATTTTCTCTCTCCCTCTCTTATCCTCTCTCCATTCCTTCACTCTCTATCCTCTCTATCTCTTTCTTCTTTCCTTTCTCTCTTTCACTCCCCTCTCTCTCTCTCCCTCCCTCTCCCTCTCTCTCCCTTTATCTCTCTCTTTCTCTCTCCATCTCTCTCCCTTTATCTCTCTCCTTCTCTCTATCTCTCTCCCTCTCTCTCCTCCTCCTCTGTCTTTCTCTTACACTATATCGCTTTCTCCATCTCTCACCTCCTCTCTCTCTCCCCCTCTCCCTCGCTAACCTATTCCCACCCTCTCCCTTCCTTTATCTCTCTCTCCCCCTCTCTCTCCCTCTATGTCTTTCTCCCTTTACCTCTCTCCATCTCTCTTTCCCTTTCTCTCTCCCCTTTCTCCATCTCTCACCTCCTCTCTCTCTCCCTCTCCCTCCCTATCTCTTCCTACCCTCTCCCCTACTCTATCTCTCTCTCCCTCTCTCTTACTATCTCTATCTTCCTATCTCCGATCTGTCTCCCCTCTCCTACTCCCTCTATCCCTGTCTCTCCTTCCCTCTCGTCCTTTCTCCCTTCCCTCTTCCTCTTCCCTCTCATTCTTTTTCTCTCTCCCTCTCTCTATCTCTCTCTCTCCCTCTTGCTCTTTCTACCCCTCCCTCTCTCTCCCTTCTCTCCCACTTTCTCCATCCGTCCCTCTCTCCTCCCTCTCTTCTTCTCCCTCTATCCCTCCCTCTCTCTCCTCTCTCTTATTTCCTCTCTCCCTCTCTCTTATCCTCTCTCCATTCCTTCACTCTATATTTCCTCTTTCTCTCCCTCCCTCGTCGTTTCTTCCTCCCTTCCTCTCCCTCATTCCCCCTCCTCTCTTTCTCCCTCCCTGTCTCTTTCCTTCTCTCTTTCTCTCTTCCTTTTCTACCTCCCTCTATCTTTTAATATTTCTTTCTATCTCTCTCCCTCTCCCTATCCATATGTGTCTCTCCCTCTCTCCCTCTCTCTCCCCTCGCTCTCTCTTCTTCACTCTCTCCCCTACTCTCCCTCTCTTACCCTTATCTCTCTATCTCTCTCTTTCTTACTCTCTCTTTCACCCTCACTCTCCCTCTCCCTCTCTCTCCCTAGCCCTCTCATTTTACTCTCTCTTTATCCCACCCTCTCTTCCTCTCTCGCTTCCTCACTCCCTCTCTCCCTCTTTTTCTCCCTTCATCCCCCTCTCTCTCCCTCCCATCTTCCTATCTCTCTCCCTCTTCCTCCTTATCTTTCCTTCTCACTTTCTCTCTCTCTCTCTTTTTCTCCTTTCCCTTCTCTCTCCCTCTTGCTCTCTCTCCCTTTATCTCTCTCCTTCTCACTCTATCTCTCTCCCTCTCTCTCCTCCTCCTCTCTTTCTTTCCCTTACTCTCTCTCCTTTTCTTCATCTCTCATTTTCTCTCTCTCCTCTCTCCCTCTTTATCTCTTCCCGACCTCTCCCTTACTTTATCTCTCTCTACCTCTCTCTTTTCATCTATCTCCTCCTCTATCTCTCTCTCCCTCGACTTCTACCCCCGTCCTACTCCCTCTCTCCCTTTCTCTCCCTCCCTCTTGCTCTTCTCCCTTCCCTCTTCCTCTCTCCCTCTCTCCCTCTCTCTCATTCTCTCTATCTCTCTCCCTCCCTCTTGTTCTTTCTACCCCTCCCCCTCTCTATACTTTCTTACCTACTCTTTTCTCTCTCTTCCTCTCTCTCTTCCTCTTATCCCACTTTCTCCATCTACTCTTCTCTCTATCCCTCTCTCCTTCTCCCTTTATCCCTCCCCTTCCCTCTCTCTCATTTCCTCTCTCCCTCTGTCTTGTCCTCTCTCGATTCCTTCACTCTCTATCCTCTCTTTTTCTCCCTTCCTCTCCCTCACTCCCCTTTATTTCCCTCTCGCCTCCTCTCTCTCTCTATCTCTCTTTCTCTCTCCCTTTCTATCTCCCTCTCTCCTTCAATCTTTATTTCTATCTCTCTCCCTCTCCCTATCCATATATATGTCTCCCTCTCTCCCTCTCCTTGTCTCTCTTCTCGCTCTCTCTCTATTTTCTCTCTTTCACTCTCTCCCATTCTCTCTCTCTCTTACCCCTGTCTCTCTATCTCTCTCTTTCCTACTCTCTCCTTCACCCTCACTCTCCTTCTCTCTCCTTAGCCCTCTCTTTCTCCCACCCTCCCTCCTCTCTTTCTCCCACCCTCTCTCTCTTTCGCACTCCCTCCCTCCCTCTCTTCTCCCTTCCTTCCCCTTTTCTCCCTTCCTCCCTCCCTTTCTCTCCCTCTCCCTCTCTTATGCTCCCTCCTACCCTCTCGGCCTTTTCCCTATCCCTCTCTCTCTCTTTCCATCTCCCTCCTCCCTCTTTTCATCTTTCCCTCTCACTTTCTCTCTCCCTCTCCCTCTCTTTCCTTCTCTCTCCTTCTCTCTCTCCTCCTCTTTCTTCCTCTTACTCTCTCTCCTTTTTTCCATCTCTCACCTCCTCCTCCCTCCCTCACTTTTTCTTTCTCTCTCTCTCCCTTTCTCTATCCTTCTCACTCTCTCCCTCTCTTTTCTTTCTCCCTCTCTCACTCTCTCTTCTAATATATATATGTGTGTGTGTGTATATGTGTATATATATATATATATATCCCTCTCTCCTTGTTTTCCTCCCTTCCTCTCTTCCTCTATATCCCCCTCTCTCTTGCTCTTGCCTACTCCCTCTCTCTTGCTCTTGCCTACTCCCTCTCTCTTCCCTTTCTATGTCTCTTCCCTTCCTCTCTCCCTTTCACTCTTTCCCTTTTTGAAGAGAGATAGAGAGGGAAGAGAGAGGGAGTAGGCAAGAGCAAGAGTGAGGAATAGGGAGAGAGAGAGAGAGGGGGATAAAGGGACAGTAGGAGAGGGAGAGAGAGGGAAAGAGAGAGAGCTAGATAGAGGGATATAAAGAAAGAGAGAGAGAAGAGCTAGAGGGAGGGAGAGAGAGGAAGAGGGAGTAAGAGAGGGAGAGATGTAGAGAGAGTCACAGGAATCAAGGAGGGAGAGAGATAAAGATTAAGAGAGATAGATAGAGAGGTATAGAAGGAGATGGAGAGAGGTAGAGGACATAGATAGAGTGGTAGAGAGGGAGGGGGAGAGAGATAGAGTGGTAAAGAGGGAGAGAGGAAGAGAGAGGGAGAGGGAAAGAGAGGGCAAGGGAGAAGTAGAGAGGGAGAGCTAGAGAGAGAAAAGAAAAGGAGAGGGTGAGGGAGAGGGAGAGGGAGAGAGGGAAGAGAGGCAAAGGAGAGAAGGAGAGAGCGAGAGAAAAGGGAGTGGGATACGGAGGGAGAGAGCAAGAGAAAGAGGGAGTGGGATAGAGAGGGAGAGAGGGGAAAGAAGAGATGAAGAGAGTTGAGAGAGAAAGGGAGAAAGAGCAAGACCGAAAGAGCAAGACCGAAAGAGGGAGAGGAGAGAAAAATGGAAGAGTAGAGAAGGGGAAGAGTAAGAGGGAGAGAGAGTTAGTGGGAGGGGTATAGAGAAAAAGGGGAGAGAGAACTAGAGGGAGGGGTGTAGAGAAAGGGAAGTAGAGAGAGAGAGAGGAATAAAAAAGGAGAGAGAGGGATAGGGAGGGAGAGAGAGGAAGAATGAAAGAGGGTGAGAGAGAGGGATAGAGAGAGGGAGAGAGGAGAGAGAGATGGATAGGGAGAGGGAGATGAAAAGAGAGATTAAAAGAGAGAGGGGGCGGAAGGAAGAGATGGTGGGTAAGGGAGAGGTAGAGAAACAAAGAGGGAAAGGGTGAAAGAGTAAGGGAGAGCATAGGAGAAGAACAAAGAGAGGGCGAGCTAAAGAGGGAAGGAGGGAGAGAGAGGAAGGGAAAGGGAGCATGAGAGATATAGAGAGGGAGAGAGATTTAAAGAGGAAGGATGAAAAGTGGAGAGAGAGGTAAAGAGGGAGGAGGAAAAGTGGGAGAGAGTGGGAAAAAGGGAGAGAGAGGGGAGAGAGGGAGACAGAGGGGAAGGGAGAGGGAAGAGAGGGTGAGAAGTCGAGAGAGATAAAGAGGGAGAGAGAGGGAGAGAGAGGGAAGAGCGGGAGGAGGGAGTTAGGTTGGGAGAGGAAAAGGGGAGAGAGAAAGGGGAGAGACGGAGGAAAAGAGAGTGGCAAAGAGGGAGAGGGAGAAAGGGAGAGATATAGAGATAGATGTAGAGAGAGAGAGAGGGAGATGAAAGAGATTAAAAGAGAGAGGGAGTGGGAGAAAGAGATGGCGGGTGGGGGAAAGGGCCAAAAACAAAAAAGGAAAGGGTGAAAGAGTAAGAGAGAGCATGGGAGAAGGAGAGGGGCAGATATATAGAGGGAAAGTGGGAGAGAGAGGAAGGGAAAGAGAGCATGAGAGATTTAGAGAGGGAGGGAGAGGCAAAGAGGGAGGAGGAAAACTGGAGAGAGGAGTAAAGAGGGAGCGGGAAAAGTGGAAGAGAGAGGGAAAAGGGAGGGAGAGAGGGAGACAGATGGGAAGGGAGAGAAGAGAGAAGTAAAGAGAGAGGGTGAGAAGTAAAGAGAGATAGAGAGGGAGAGAGAAGGGAGAGTAGGAGGAGGAAGTTAGGGAGAGAGGAAAAGGGGGAGAGAGAAAAGGAGAGAGAGGGAGATGAAGAGAGAGATTAGAGAAGAGAGAGAAAGGGGGATGGAGAGAGGAGATAAACAAATTCCATGATAGATTGAGGGAGAGAGGAAAAGAGGGGGAGAAAGTGGAAGATGAAGAGAGGGGTAGAGAGGGAGAGGGAGAGAGGTAAGTAGGGAGCGAGAGAGGGAGGGAAAAAGTGTCCGAGAGAGAGAGGGAAAGAGAGGGGGAGGAAAAGGGAGAGTGAGAGAGAAAGAGCTAGAGTGTAAGAGAGAGGAGAGAGAGGAAGGGAGGGGGAGAAAGAGAGGCAGAAGGAGAGAGAAAATATAAGAGAGAGGGAGAAAGAGAGCTAAAGGAAGGGAGAGAGAGGGAGAAAGGGAATAAGAGAGACAGAAAAAGAGAGCTAAAGGAAGGGAGATAAAGGAAGAGGGACGAGAGAGGAATAGGGGGAGAGAAGAAAGAGAGTGGGAGAGAGATAGGGAGTGGCAAAGAAGGAGTGGGGGAGGGAGAGGCAAAATGAGAGGGTAAGAGACATAGAGGGAAAGAGAAAAGAGAGGGAGAGAGAATGAGAGAGGGATCGAGAGAGTGTGAGAGAGTGTGACAGAGGGAGGATGGATAAAAAGGAAGAAGAGAGAAGGGGAAGAGTGAGAGGGAGAGAGAGTTAGTGGAAGGGTTGTAGAGAAATGGGGGAGAGAGAGAGCTAGAGGGAAGGGTGTAGAGAAGGAGGGGTAGGGAGAAGGAGGGGGAGAGAGAGAGGGAGAGAGGTAGAGAGTGAGGGGGAGAGAGGAAGTGAGAGAGGGAGAGAGAGATATTGAGGGACGAAGTAAGGAGGGAGAAAGAGATGGAGGGGGAGAAAGAGAGAAGAAGAGGGAGAGAGGGTGAGAGAGAGGGATGGAGTGAGGAAAAGAAAGAAGAGGATGGATAGGAAGACAGAGAGAGGGATATGAAGAGAGATAGAGAGAGGGATATGAAGAGAGACGAGAGAGAAGAAGAGGGAGAAAGGGAGAGAGATAGAGGTAGATGTAGATAGAGAGGGAGATGAAGATAGAGATTAAAAGAAAGTGGGAGATGAAGAGAGACATTAAAAGAGAGTGGGAGTGGGAGGAAGAGATGGCAAGTGAGGGATAAGGGGAGAAATAAAGAGGGAAAAGGAGAAAAAGTGAGGGAGAGCATGGGAGAAGGACATAGAGAGGAGGAGGCGAGAAAGGGAAAGAGGGAGAGAGAGGAAGGGAAAAAGAGCATAAGAGATATAAAGAGGGAAAGAGAGGCAAATAAGGAGGAGGAAAACTAGGAGAGAGAGGGGGAGAGAGGGAGAGAGGGGAAGGGAGAGGGGAGAGAGGGTGAGAAGGAGAGAAAGATGGAGAGGGAGAGGGAGTGACAGGGAGGGAGAGAGGAGAGAGTAAGAGGATAGATTTAGGGAGAGAGAGGAAGAGAAGGAGAGAGAAAAGGAAAGAGAGAGAGATGAAGAAGAATATTAGAACAGAGAGAAAAAGGATGGAGAGAGAGAGGGAGATAAAAAGAGAGCGAGGATAAAAGAGGGAGAAAGGAAAAGAGGGGTAGAAACCGAGAAAGGAAGAGAGGGATATCGAGGGAAAGGAAGAGAGGGAAGGAGGGAGAGAGAATGAGGGAAAGAGTGTATGAGATAGAGAGGGAGAGAGGGAGGGAGGAAGGGGGAGAGTGAGAGAGAAAGGGATAGACTACAAAAGAGAGGGAGAGAGGGAGAAGAAGACAAGAGAGGGGCACGAGAGGGAGGGGGAGAAAGAGAGGAAGAAGGAGAGGGAATATGTAAGAGAGAGGAATAGAAAGTGAGAGAAAGGGAGAAGGGAGAGAGAGAGAGAGAGTTAGAGAGGGAGAGGGAGTGGGAGAGAAAGAGAGAGGGAGGGAGATGGAAAAAAGAGGAGGAGAGATAGAGGGAGGGAGGAAGGGGGAGAGAGAAGGAGAGAGAAGGAGAGGGAGAGAGAGGGAGAGAAGGAGAGAAGAAGAGAGAGAGGGAGGGGATGGGAGAGAGAAAGAGAGTGTGAGGGAGAGAGGGTGAGGGAGATTGAAAATAGGGAGAAAGGGAGAGAAGTGAGGAGACGAAGGAAAAAAGATAGGGAGAGAGGGGAAGAGAGAGGTAGAGAAATAAGAAGAGGGGGAGAGGGAGGGTGAGGGAGTGTGAGGAAGAGAGGGAGAGGGAGGAGAAGAGGGAGAGGGAGGGAGAGATAGAGAGTGATAGAAGGGGAGAGAGGGTGAGGGAGAGAGAGGGAGGGACGAAAAGAGGGATGAGGAGAATAAAGGTAGAGAGAGGGAGAAAAGGAGAGAGAGGAGAAAGGGAGAGAAAAGAAGAAAGAGGGAGAAAGGGAAAGGAGTGAGAGAGTTAGAGAGTGGGATGGAAGGGGAGGGAGGGTTAGGGGGATAGAGACAGTGAGAGCAAGGTCGAAGGAAAAGGAGGGAGTGAGAGAGAGAGAGAGAAGGTAAGAGAGAGAGGGAGAGGGAGAGGGAGAGGGGGAGGGGGAGGGGGAGGGGGAGATAGGACAAAGTGATGAAGAAGGAAAAGAAGAGAGAGAGACAAAGAGAAGGAGAGGGAGATGAAGGAAGAGGTAGAGGAAGGGAGGGAAGGAGAGAGAGGGAGAAAAGAGAGGGAGAGATAGGGGGAGAGCAAGCGAGAGGGAGGTGGGAGAGAGAGTTAAAAGAAGAAAGAAAGGGAGAGAGACCTAGAGGATGGGAGAGAGAAGGAGACAACGAGAGAGCAAGAGAGAGACAAGTGGGTAAGAGAGGGAGAAGGGAGAACTTGAAGAATTTAAAGTAGGATAGAGGTAGATGAATAGATATAGAAAGAGAGAAAGAGAGAAAGGGAGAGGAGCTAGGGAAATAGCGAGAACTAGAGAAAGGGAGAAAGAGGGAAAGAGTGGGAAAGAAGAGAGAGAGAGATGAATGAAGAGAGAGAGAGAAAGAGGGAGAGGGATAAGAGAGGAAGGGAGGGAGGGAGGGAGAGATATAAAAGGGAAGAAGGGATGAGGAAGAGCGAAGAGAGGGAGAGAGATATAGGGAGAGAGAGAGATAGGGAAAGCAAGAGAGAGGAAGAGATGGAGAGGGAAAGGGAGAGGGAGAAAGGGAGAGATAGAGAGAGGGAGAGAAGGGGAGAGAGTGTTAGTGAGGGAGAGAGTGAGATTTCAAGAGAGAAGGAGAGATAAAAAGGGAGAGGTAAAGGGATAAAGAAGTGGAGAGAGAGTGAGAAAGAGGGGCAAGAGAGAGAGAGAGAGAGAGGAAGATAAAGATGGAGGGGAAGAGAGAGGGTGAGAGAGGGAGAGAGGGGAGTTTAATACGGGGAGAGAGCACAAAGGAAGGAGAGAGTGAGGGAGTGGGAGAGAGACAAAGAGAGGGGAAGAGGAGGGAGGGAGAGGGAGATAGTGAGAGGGAGAGAGATAGAGCGAGAGGTAGAGAGAGGCGGGGGAGAGAGAAAGGGATAAAAGGTAAGAGATAAATAAAGAGGATGAGACAGATAGAGAAAAAATGTATGAAAGAGAGAGAAACCGAAGTAGAGGGAGAGAGAGAAATAGAGGGAGAAGAAGGGAGAGGGAGAGGGAGAAGGAGAGAGACAGATGGAAAGAGAATGACTAAGTGAGTGAGAGAGAGAGGGAGAGGGAGGGAGGGAAAGAGGGGGTAGGGAGGAGAAAGGAAGAGAGGGGGAGAAAGGGGGAGAGAGAGGAAGAAGTGAGAGAGTTAGAGAGAGAGATTAAGGGGAAGAGAGACATAGGGAGTGTGAGAGGGAAAGAGAAAGCTAGAGTGAGGTAGAGAGAGAATGAGAGGGAAACTAAGAGAAAAGGGGAGAGAGAGGAAGAGTGGGATAGGGAGAGAGGAAGAGAGAGGGAGAGGGTGAGATTTGGAGAGGGATAGAGAAAGGGAGGGAGAAAGAGGGAGAGGGTAAGAAGAGAGACAAAGAGAGAGGGAGAGAGAGGAAAGCGGGGAGAGTGAGAGGGAGAGATAGAGAGAGAGAGGAGAAGAAGAGAGAGGGAGAGAGGGAAAAGAGAGAAGGAGAGTAAGAGGGAGAGAAAAAGTAAGAGAGAGGAAGAGAGAGAGGGAGAGGAATGGAAGGATTGATATGGAGAGAGAGGAGAGGGAGAGAAAGGGAGATGGAGAGAGAGAGAGGGATAACAAGAAAGTGAGAGGGACATGTAAGATAGAGAAGGAAAGTAGGGAGGAGAGAGAAAGGGAGAGAGGGAGAAAGAGAGAGGGAGAAAGGGCTAGTGAGAGAGCTAGAGTAAGAGGGAGAGAGAGAGAACAAGAGCAAGAGAAAGTGAGAGATAGAGAGTAGGAGAGAGGGAGAGGGACATGGAGAGGGTGAGAGGAAGATTGAGAGGGAGGGAAAGAGGGGGAGATAGAGGGGAGAATGAGAGATAGAGAAGAAGAGTGAGAGAGAGATGGTGCTAGAGGGAGGGGAGAGAGGGAGGGAAACAGGGAGAGAGAGTTAGAGAGTGGGAGAGTGACATAGGGGAAAGAGAGAGCATAAGAAAGAGAGAGAGAGGAAGATAGGTAGAGAGGGAGAAAGAGAAGGAGAAAGAGTGAGAGATAAAAAGCTAGAGGGAGGGATAGAGAGAGGAAAGGATATGGAGAGGAAGAGAGAAGGGGAGAGAGAGAAAAGAGGAGAGATGAGGGAGAGGGAAAGAGGGAGAGAAGAGGAGAGAGAGGTAGAGAGGGTGAGAAAGAGAGGGAGATAAAGAGAGAGGGAGAGAAAGGGAGAGAGGGTGGGAGAGAGAGAGAGGAAGGAGGAGAGAGAGGAGGGAGACGAGGGAGAGGGATTGAGAGAGAGTATGAGATGGAGAGAGAGCAAGGGAGGGGGAGAGAGGAATTAGGGGAGAGAAAGGGAGAAGGAAAGAGAGAGAGGAAGGGAGAGAGATTGGAAGAGAGAGGGGAAATGGAAGAGAGGGAGATAGAGAGGTAGGGAGAAAGAGGTAGAGGGAGAAAAGGGAGAGATAGATAAAGGGAGAGAGAGCAAGAGAGAGGTTAGAGAGAAAGGGTGGGAGAGAGAGAGAGGGTGGGAGAGAGGGAAAGTGAGGGAGAGAGAGGGGAGAGCTAAAGAGTGGGAGAGGGATAGAGTGAGAAAAAGAGGGAGAGAGATGGAAAGAGAAAGACAAAGAGGGAGATAGAGGGAGAAAAGGAGGGAGGTAGAGGGATAAAGAGGACAAGATAGAGAGGGAGGGAGAGTGAGAAAGGATCAAATGGAGAGAGACAGAGAGGGAGAGAGAAAAAGAGTGAGAGGGAAAGAAGAGCAAGAGCAAGTGAGGGAGAGGGAGAGGGAGAAAAAGGGGGAAAGAGGAAAGGAGAGGGAGAGGGAGAGGGAGAGGGAGGAAGGGATTGAGTGGGAAAGAGAGGAAGAGTGAGTGAGGGGGAGAAAGGGGAGGGATAGCAAGAGAGTTAGAGAGATGAGAGATGAAAAGAAGAGTGACAGAGGGAGAGGGAGAGAAAAAGAGTGAGAACAAAAGAGTGAGTGAGAGAGAGTGGGATGGAGAGAGGGAGTATGAGAGAGGGAGATTAGGAGGGAGGGAGGGAGAGAGGGAGGGAGATAAGGAGAGAGCGAGAGAAGAGATAGAGAGAAAGAGTGAGAGGGAGAGAGAGAGTAAAAAGGAGGGGGAAAGAGAGAGGAAATATGGGGGAGAGAGTTAGAGAGTGGGGAGAGAGAACGAGAGTGAGAGAGAGAGAGAGAGAGAAATAGAGAAAGAGAGGGAGAGGGAGAGAGACAATGGGAGGGAAAGGGATAGGGAGAGAGAGATAAAGAGTGGGAAATGGGAGGGAAAGATAGAGTAGGAGATCATGAAGAAAAAAGAGTTGGGCGAAGAGAGCTATAGGGAGTGTAAGAGAATAGAAGAAGAGGAAGAGAGAAGGAGAAAGTGTGATGAAGGGAGGGAGTGAGAGAGTAAGAGAAAAGAGAGGGTGAGGGAGGGGAGGTAGGGAAAGGGGGAGAGAGAGGGAAAGAGAAAGGAAGGAAGAGAGAGAGTGATTGGGAGAGAATGTGAGATAAAAAGCTTAAGGGAAAAGATAGAGTGAGGAAGGGATATAGAGAGGGAGAGAGAGGGAGGGAGAGATCATGGGAGAGAAAAAGAGAGCAAAAGGGAGAGGGAGAGAGACAGAGAGAGGGAGAGAGGGGAGAGGAGAAAAGAGAGAGGGAGAAAGGTAAAAAGGGAGAGAGATAAGGTAAGAAAGAGGGAGAGAGAGAGAGAGGAAGAGATAGGAATAGTGAGAGAGGGAGAGGTAGAGGTGAGGGGTCAAGAGAGAAAGAGAGAGAGCAAGGAAGAGGGAGAGAGAGGGGGAAAATGAGAGATAGAGAGAGTGAGGAAAGGAGTGAGAGAAAGAGGGAGAGAGAGGAAGAAGGAGCAACAGAGAGGAGACAGAAGGAGAGGGATGGAGAGTCAAGAGGGAAAGGGAGAGGGACACGAGAGGGGGAGAGAGAAGAAGAGAGAGTGAGAGAGAAAAAGAGAGAGTTAGTAAGGGAGAGAAGGAGAGGAATAGGGATAAAGAGAGAGTGAGAAAAAGGGAGAAAGCAAGAGAGGGAGATTGGAAGAGGGACAAAAGAGAAAGGAGAGTGAGTGAGAGAGAGAACGTGGAGGGAGAAAGAGCTACACAATGGGAGATAAAGAGAGGGAGAAAGAGAGAGGGAAGTAGAGAGTGAGTGAGAGGTAGAGAGAGGTAGAGAAAGGTAGAGAGAGAAAGAGAGGGATAGAGGAATAGATTGGTAAGGGAGAAAGGGCTGGTAGAGGGTGAGAGAGATAGAGAAACATAGGAAGATGAAGAGGGAAAGGGAGCGAGAGAGGGAGAAAAAGAAGGATAAAGTGTGATTGACAAATTGACGAGATAGTGAGAGAAAGAGAGAGGGAGAGATAGAGGGAGAGAGAGATAGGATAGGAAGCACAAAGGGAGAGGGAGAAAGAGGGAGAGCGAAAGGTAGGGAGAGAGGGAGAGAGTGAGAGGGAGAGAGCATGAGTGAGAGAGGGAGATAGTGAGGGAGAGGGAGAGGGAGAGAGTGGGAGAGTAAGTGTGAGAGGGAGAGAGGAAGAGAGGGAGAGATGGGGAGAAAGGGAGGGAGAATAAGGTAAAGAAGGGAGAGAGAGGGATAAAGCGTGAAGAGAGGGAATTTTAGAGAGATAGCAGGGGAGAGTGAGAGTTGGAGAGAGGGAACAAAGAGAGGGAGAGTGAGAATGAGTGAGGGATATAGAGGGAGAGAGAGAAAGAGAGGAAGAGAGAGGAGGGAGAGAGAGGGAGAGAGAGGAGAAGGGGAGGGAGGGAGGAAGGGAATGATAAAAAGAGAAAAAGAGAGAAAAAAGAGAGAGATATAAAGGGAGAGGGAGTGAGAGAAAAGGGTAAAGGGAGATTTAAACGAGAGGGAGAGGGAGAGAGAGAAAAAGGGAGAGTATAAGAGAGAGAGAGGAAGAAGAGGGAGAGGGAGAGATAGAGAGAGAGGGAGAAGGAGAGTGGAGAGGGAAAGGGAGAGGGAGAGGGAGAGGGAGAGGTGAAGAGAGATAAAGAGAGGAAGAGGGAGAGATAGGAGAGAGTGATAGAGGGGGAAGAGAGAAAAAAAGGAGAGGTAGATAAAGGAAGTGAAAGAATGAGGGAGGGATGAGGAGAGAGAGAGAAAGTGAGAGGGAGAGATAAAGGAGGAGTGAGTGAGAGAAAATGAGAAAGAGCTAGAGGGAAGGAGAGAGAAAGGGAGAGAGAGACCTAGAGGATTGAAGAGAGAGGGAGAGAGAAGGAGATAGAGAGGGAAATGGAGAGAGGGAGAGAGGGAGAGAGGGAGGGAGAGGAGAGGGAGAACTTGAAGAGTTTAGAGTAGGAGAGAGATATAAGGAGAGAGAGGTAGAGAGATAGAAGAAAGAAAGAGAGAGGGAAAGGAGAGAGATAGAAAGAGAGAGAAGGGAGCAAGAGAGGGAGGGTAAGAGAGAGGGGGAAAGAGAGAGAGAGCTAAAGGGAGGAAGAAAGAGGGAAAGCATGAGAGATGTAGAGGGAGAGAGAGAGAAGAGTGAAGAAGAGGGAGAGATGGGGTGCGAAAGCTAGAAGTAGTGTAAGAGATGGAGAGTTGGAGAGATGGCGAGGGAGAGTGAGAGTTGGAGAGAGGGAGATGAAGATAGGGAGAGAGTGGGAAAGAGAGAGGGAGAGAGGGAGAAGGAGAGAGGGAGACAAGGAAAGAGAGAGAGAAGGAGAGAAAAAGGAAAGGGAGAGGTGGAGAGAGATAGAGAGGAAAAAGGAGAGATAGAAGAAAGTGATAGGGGAGAGAAGGGAGAGAGAGACAAAAAGAAAGAGAGGGAGATAAAGGGAGAGGGAGAGAGATAGAGAGGGAGAGATAGAGGGAAAGGGAGAGGGGGAGAGAGGGAGGGAGGGAGAAGTTAAGGAATTTGAGTAGAAGAGAAATAGAAGGAGAGAGAGTTAGATAGAGAGAGATCGAAGGAGAGAAAGAGAGAGGGAGAAAAGAGAGAGATAAGATAGAGAAAGAGAGAGAGAGATAAGATAGATAATGGAAGAGGGAGGGGAAGGGAGAGGGGAAAGAGAGAGCTAGAGGGAGGGAGAAAGAGGGAAAGAGTGAGACGGATAAAGAGGGAGAGAGAGAGATGAATGAAGAGAAAGGGAGAGAGGTGAAGGATCATACATCCTATAGAGGTGCTTGAATAAAGAAAAAATTTTCCACCATCTAAGGGACCAAGATTAAGCTATTGAATCTACTAACCATACATTAATGAATTTAAAGCAATGAATAAGGATTACCTTTTATAGCGTAGACCTAAATTCTTTTTAGTAAAAGTCATCCAAGTGTCCAGCCTTTGTTGATGATCCACGCGAGTCAAGTGTCCATAAAGAAGCATTCAAAATTGATAGGGTGCTAGCTCCACTTTTCTTATTTACTACTTCCTATAGAAATCGATCTCGAGCAATTTTGTGACAACCTTAAAAGAGAAGGAAAGATTATGGCTTGCTAGGATTTTGGAGAAAACTATTTTCTCCTTTTATTTCTTTCTTTATTGTGTGCCCTATATATGTTTTTGGCCTGGCCAAATTTTTTTTCTTTTCTTTTCCCTTATTTTAGTCGAATTTTCTCTCCCTAAAAGATCACCCTTTATGCCACATCTCTCCTTCTATTTATAGGGGGAGAGTTGTCCTCCAAGAAAAAGGAGAGGGATGTAAAGTAAGTCTTATTCGATTATGATCACACAAGTTTTTTTCATTTCTCAAATGTCTTAGCTCTTAGAGTAAACCAACTATCCTCTATTGGTGTACTCCTACCGTGGCCACTGCATTTCTTGAGTAGATATTTATCGAAGTGCGATGTGATAACTCCTTTAGCATACAAGGAATGACATGTCCTATCTTATTCATAAACCTACCTCCATTAGATTCCTAGTGCACCAAATGAATTATCCACATGTAACCCATTAATGGGTCCATCGCAACAAATGTCAAAGTTCATAAATTCTCTAATGGGACAACCATGATGACTTCAAGTTTAAGGACCATTTGTATCCATCTCGTATGAAATCCCATAGACTAAAACAAAATGGGTTCTCATGGCAAGTCAAGTCCAGGTGATATGTTCTCTAACATAAATCACCTAAGTGCTTGCTTTTGCATCACCATGACAAAAAATATGAGATCACTTAATGCTATCATGTAGCATAAGCATAGCACTCATAAGTCTATCCACATTTTATCGATGTTCATTCTTAACAATGCTATGACTTAGGATGTTTAATGATATTATTTATATGCATTAGTGTTTGTCTCACATCTTTTGATCAATCACTGTTGAAAATGCATATCATAAGGACTTCTATCTAATTCTACTGAATTTATCAACATGAAAACACAAGAATTAGTAGAATGAGTTTTTCATTATTATTAAAAAAAATGATGCAATAAGACATTTAATCAAGCCCATCTAAACATGATTGGAGCTTGGGCACCTACACTAACAACGAGATAGAAAGAGGGATAGGATAGGGAGAGAGAGAAAGAGATGGAGAGAAAGAGAGGGGGAGAGAGAAAGGGAGGGAGAGAGGGGTGTAAAAAGAGGGGTGGGAGAGAGGGAGAGGGAGAGAGAGAGTAGGGGGATGTAGATTAAGAGAAAGAGGAAGGGATATTATGGAACAAAGAGAGGGGGAGAGACGGAGGGAAGGAAGGAGAGAGTGATAAAGATGGAGAGAGGGAGGGAGAGAGAGAAGTAGAGAGGGAGACAGAGAGAGAGAGAGAGGGAGAGAAATGAGAGAGGGAGCGAGAGAGGAGAGGAAAGAGAGAAATAGAGGGAGATATGAGAAGGAGAGACGAGGAAAGAAAGGGAGAGGGACCGAGTAAGAGGGGGAAAGGGAAAGAGAGAGTTGAAGAGAGACAGGGAGAGAAAGTTGGAGATAGAGAGTGAAGGAGCGAGATAAGGTGAGAGAGGGAGAGATTGGGAGAGATAAAGAAAGAGGGAGAGATAAAGTGAGAGAGTTAGAGAAAAAGAGAGACAAAGAGAGAGAGGGGCGGGAGAGGGAGAGAAATACGGTTAGAGAGGTAAGGAGAGGAGTATAGAGCGAGTGAGGGAGAGGGGAAGAGAGAGCAAGTGAGGGAGAGAAGGGAGAGAGATCAAGAGGGAGAGAGAAGAGAAGAGAGATAAAAAGAGGAGTGAGAGGAGATAGGGAGAGAAACACATAGAAATAGAGAGAAAGAGAGAGAGAGAGAGAGAGAGAGGGAGAGAGTGTGAGTTAGAGGGAGGAAGTAGGAGATGGAGTGAGGGTGAGAGATAGAGAGGGTTGGGAATATAGATAGGTAAAAAGGGGAGAGAGAGAGAGGAAGAGAGGTAGAGAGAGTGAAAGAGTGAGAGGAAGAGAGAGGAGAAGGTATAGAGGGAAAGAGGCTCTCCCTCTCACTACCTCACTCTCTCTCCCCTATCTCTCTCTCTCCTCTCCTTATCTTCTTCAATCCTCTCTCTCTTTCCCCTAGCTTTTTCTCTGTCATTCTCCTTCTCCCCATCCTTCTCCCTCTCTCTCTCACCCTCTCCCTCCCTTTCTCCCTCTCTCTCCCTTTCTCCCTCTTTGTCTCCCCCTCCCTCTCTCCCCTCTCCCTCCCTCTCTCTCTCTCCCTCTCTCTTTCTCTTTCTTTCTATTTCACTCCCTCTTTTTCTCTCTTCCTATATATATTACTCTCTCTCCCTTTCCTTATCTCTCACCCTCTCTCTCTCTCACTCCCCTATCTCTCTCTATCTCCCTCTCTCTCCTCCTCCCTCTCTCACGCACTCTCTCTCTCCTCTCCCTCTCCTCCCCTATCTTTCTCCCTCTATTTCTCCATCTCCGTTCCTTACCTTCTACCTCACTCTACCAATGCCTACCTCTTTCTCTCTCTATTTCCCCTCTCTCTTCTCCTTTCTTTACCTTTTAATCTCTCTCCCTCTCTTTCTTTTTCTCTCCTCATCTCCCTCATTCTCCCTCTCCCTCTCTCCCACTATCTCCCTCTCCCTTTCACCCCTCCCTCTCTCCCTTTCCCTCTCCCTCTCCTTCTCTCCCCCTCTCTTTCTCTATCTCTCTTACTCTCTCACTCTTCTTTGTCCCACTCTCTCTTTCTTCTCTCTCCCTATCTCTTTCCTTTCCTCTCTCTGTCTCACTCTTTCTCCCTCTAATGGATCATACATCCTATAGAGGTGTAGAATAAACAAAAATTTTCCTCCATCTAAGGGCCTAAGATCAAGCCGTTGAATCTACTAACCATGCATGCATGAATTTAAAGGAATGAATAAGGATTAACTCTTGTAGTGCAGATCTAAATTTTTTTTATAAAATCCATCCAAGTGTATGACCTCTATTGATGATCTACGCTGTCCAAATATCCATAAAAAAACACTCAAAATTGGTAGGGTGCTAGCTCCATTTTTTCGATTTAGTGTTTCCTATAGAAATCAATCCCAAGAAATTTTATGACAATCTCAAAGAGAAGGAAAGAGTTTGGCTTGCTAGGATTTTAGAGAAAACTATTTCTTCTATTATTTCTCTCTTTGCCATGTGCGCTATATTCCTTTTAGATCGAGTTGAATTTTCTTTTCACTTTTTTTTTGTTTACGCCGAAACTCTCTCTTCCTTAAAATCCAATAAGGTTGATGTTTGTTCTCTTGCCAAAATATCTTAAGGTTTTTTTATTAAACCTAATGGGTCAAAACCATTTTAGCTCAACTAAGTTATTTGGAATCCAAATGAATAATCTTAGATTATTTTAGGCGAGTCCATATTAGGAAACAATTTCTCAAAATACCTTTTAACCTAAATTAGGAAACTCATTTTCATTTTAGGTTATTTATTTTCAAATTTGGAACTACCTTCCACATTAGGAAACTGATTTCTAAAATAGGAAACTTCCTAATTAAAGAAAATTTCCATTTTAGGAAACTTCCCATTTAAAGAAACTTTTCATTTTGGAAACTCTTTCTAAAATAGAAAACTTTCACAATCAAAAACTTTTTCCAATATCTTTGCTTCTCATTTATAATGTGAATATCTAAACTTATGCATGTAACTCAATAGGCTCCTAGATATATTGGCAATACATCAAGAACAAAAGACTCCCCTTTTATCTCTTGATACATAAATCAAGATTGGCCTCTAGCAAGGTATCATGACTAACCAATTCTCTAGGAGGATTAGATAATCCATTATTACCTTTCACGAGCATGGTTACCATAGAATTTAGTCTTACTTCAACTTATCACAATGTGATCTCAAACTTCATTATAAGTCTTGTGTCGGTTGGACCTATGAAAATATATGAAGTCGGATCCCGTATGGGTTAGATATGTGTAATATGATACTATAATTGAGGTATCACGTGCATCACGTGCATCAATAGGAAATAAATGAGAACAAAATCAATTAATTGAGAATTGAGTGGTATGAATAGGTTTGATAACCTAATAGAATAAAAAGGGGTTAGCAGTTCAACTATGTGTTTACTCTAAGCCGTGTGGCCGCACTATTAGGCGATGGATTCTCGTTAGCAATGACTACAACGAGGGATAATTCGTTGTTAGCATTCGATGATTAGGTAATCACCTATAGAGTAGACCACTAATACCTAGGGTAGTTGAAATTAAAAATTGGTGAGAATAATGGGAAGTTAGAAAAGCATTGCATATCATGTGCATCACCCCACTTACCGAGCTTCGGCTCACCCCATTGTTATTTGCATGTTATGATAGGTAGCAGTTGACTATAATACCAATAAGGACGCTGTCGGATCCTCCAAAAGGGCTCGGGGGTAACATAAACTTTAGGGGATTTTGTTTTGTTTGTAAATTTTACGGTTTAGGTGTCAATGAATATTTTGATGGTATTGTAACTAAATTTTTTAATTTCTTCCATTGTATTGTTAATAGTATGTAAATTTTCTTGGATGTGTTTCATTTTATGATCGATCCTTAACGTATGAGCATGTACGTGTTTAAGGTTAATTCAGAAATTGATCATGTCGGGATGACGCACATCGCCTAGTTACTTCTATTTGGGTAATAAAGAGTGAACTGGGGTGGAAGCATTACAAAACCTAATGGGCCAAAAGTATTTTATCTCAATTAATTTATTTGGACTATCCAAATAAATAATCTTCAATTATTTTAGGTAGGTCTATATTGAGAAATAATTTCTCAAAAATACCCTTTGACTTAAATTAGGAAACTTATTTTCATTTTAGGTTATTTATTTACAAATTTAGAACTACCTTCCAAATTAAGAAACCGATTTCTAAAATAGGAAAATTTATGTTATAGGAAACTTCCTAATTAAGGAAACTTTTCATTTGAGGAAACTTCCCATTTAAGGAAACTTTCCATTTTGGAAACTCTTTCCAAAACAAAAAACTTTCATAATTAAAAACTTTTTCCAATATCTTTGCTTCTCATTTATAATGCGAATATCTAAACTTATGCATGCGGCTCAATATGCTTTTAGATATGTTGGCAATGCATCGAGAACAAAAGACTCCTCTCTTATCTCTTGTTACATAAATCAAGATTGACCTCTAGTAAGGCATCATGACTAACCAATTCTCTAGGTGGATTAGTTAATCCATTATTACCTTTCACGAGTATGGTTACCATACAATTTAGTCCTCATGTCGACTTATCACAATATGATCTCAAACTTGATTATAAGTCTTATTCGATTATGATCACACAAGTTTTCTTTGATCCCCAAACGTCTTAGTTCATAGAGTAAACCAACTATACTTTATTGGTGTACTTCTACTATGACCATAGATTTTTTGAGCAAACATTTATCAAAGTTCAATGTGATAACTCTTTAGTATACAAGGAATGACATATCTTATCTTAGTTATACAACTACCTCCATTAGATTCCTAGTGCACCTAATGAATCGCTCACGTGCGATCTATTAATCGATACATTAAAACAAGTGTCAAAAATGCATAAGTCCTCAAATGAGACAAATATGATGACTTCAAGTCTAAGGATCATTTGAACCCATCTAGTATGAGATTCCCATAAACTAAAACCAAATGGGTTCTTATGGTGAGCCAAGTCTAGTAATATGTTCTATAACATGGATCACTTAAGTGCTTACTTTGGCATCACCATGCCAATAGGTGTGAGATCTCCTACTACTATCATATAGCATAAGCATAGCACTCACAAATCTATCCACATATAGTCAATGTCCATTCTTCATAATGCTATGACTTGGGATGTTTAATAATACCATTTATATGCATTAGTGTTTGTCTCACATCTTTTGATCAGCCACTATTGCAAATGCATATCATAAAGACTTCTATATAATTCTATTGAATTTATCAACATGAAAACATAAAGAATTAATAGAATGACTTCTTTATTATTATGAAAATAAAAAATGCAATAATTAACTCAAGCCCTACTAAACATGGTTGGATCTTGGGCACCTACACTAACACCCTCTCCCTCTTTCTCTCTCTATCCCTTTCCCTCTCCCACTCCTTCTTCCTTTCTCCCTCTCACCTCTATCTCTCTCTCTCTTTCTCTTTCTCCCTCTCTCTGTCTTTCTAATATCCCTCTCTCCTTCGGTCTATCCCCCTCTCTATCTCCTCCTCTCTTTCCCTCTCCCTCACACTCCTTTCCTCTTACCCTCTCTTTTCCTTCCCCTCTCCTTCCCACTCTCTCTACTCTCTCCCTCTCCCCCTGTCTCCCTACCTCTCCCTCTCTCTTTCCCTCTTGCCCTCTCTGTCTTGCTCTCCCTCTCCCTCTCCCTCCCTCTCCCTCTGTCTCACTATCTTTCTCTCTCTCTCTCCCTCTCCCTCTATTTTAATCCTCCTATCTCCCTCTCCCTCTCTCCTTCTCCTTCTTTCTCTCTCCCTCTCACTCCCTCTTTTCTCCCTCTCTTTCTCTATCTCTCTCTCCCTCACCCTCTATCTCTTTCTCACTCCCTCTCTCTTTTTATGTCTCCCTCCCTCTCTCACATCATTTGTCTCCCAGTCTCTATACCTCTAATTTCCTCTCCCTCTCTCTCTTTCACTCTCTTTCACTCTCCCTCTCTTTCTCTCTCCAACTCTCTTCGACCTTCTCCCTTCCTCTCATTCTCTCTCTCCCTTTTTCCCATAACTATTCTCTCTCTTTTCCCTTCTCTCTCTCCCTCTTTCCCTATCTCTCCATCTCTTTTCCTCTCCCCCTCCCTCTCTTTCCTTATCCTTCTCTCTCCTCCTCTACCTCGCTCCCTCTTTCTCCCTCTCTCTTCCTCTCTCCCACTCTCCCTCTTTCTCTCCCTCTTACTTCTTATCTCTTAGCTCTCTTTATCTCTCTCTTTCCCTCCCTCTCTTTTTGGCTCTCTCTCCCTCTCTCTATCTTTCTAATATCCCTCTCTCCTTTAGCTTCTCCTCCTCTTTATCTCCTCCTCTCTCTCCCTCTCCCTCACACTCCATCCCTCTTATCCTCTCTTTTCCTCCCCTCTCCCTCTCACTCTCTCTCCACTCTCTCCCTCTCTCTTTCCCTCTTGCCCTCTCCCTCTTTCTCTCATTCTCCCTCTCCCTCTCTCTCCCTATCTTTCTCTCTCTTCCTCTCCCTCTATTTTAATCCTTCTATCTTCCTCTCCCTCTCCCTCTCTCTTTCTCATTCTTTCTCTCTCCTTCTCTTTCCCTATCTCTCTCTCCCTCTCCCTCTTATAATATATGTATCTCTCTTTCACCCTCTATATCTCTCTCACTCCCTCTCTCTTTTTATGTCTCCCTCCCTCTCTCTCATCCTCACTCTCCTAGTCTCTATACCTCTAATTTCCTCTTCCTCTCTCTCTTCTACTCTTTTTCTCTCTCCCTCCTTTTCTCTCTCCAACTCTCTTCGATCCTCTCCCTTCCTCTCTTTCTCTCTCTCCCTTTGTCCCATAACTTTTCTCTCTCTTTTCCCTTATCTCTCTCCCCCTCTTTCCCTATCTCTCCATCTCCCTTCCTCTCCCCTCCCTCTCTTTCCTTATCCTTCTCTCTCCCCCTCTACCTCGCTCCCTCTTTTCTCTCTCTCTCTTTCGCTCTCTCTCTCTTTTCCCTCCTTCTCTCTCCTCCTCTTTCCCACTCTCCCTCTTTCTCCCCCTTACTACTTATCTCTCTTTATCTCTCTCTCACTCACTTTCTCTATCCTTTCTCCCTCACCCTCTCTCTTTCCCCTCTCCCTCCTATTTCTCTCCCCCTCTCCCTCTCTCTCTTTCCCTCCACCTTACTCTCTTCTTCTTTTTCCTCTCTCTCATCTATACTTTTTCTTCCCTCTCTTCCCCTCGTCCTCTCTCCCCCTTCCTCTCTCTTTTCCTCTCTCTATCTCTCTTTTTTTGTCTCTCTCTCTCTCTCTTCCTATATATATATATATATATATATATATATATATATATATATATCCCTCTCTATCCTACTCTCCCTAAACCTATCTTGTTCCCTCCCTCTCTCACTCACTCTCTCTATCTCTCTTTCTTTCTCTCTTCCTCTCTCTCTCTCCCTTTCTTTCCCTATCACTCTCTCTCTTACTCTCTTTCCCCTCTCCTTCTCTTTCCTACTCTCTCTATCCCTCTCATTCTCTCCCTATCTCCATTGCTCTCCCTCTTCTCCCCTTCTCTCCTTTTCTTTTTACCTCTTTCTTCCTTCTTTCATCGTCTTTCCCTCTTTCCCTCATTCTCTCTCTGCCTCTTTTTCTCTTGCTCCCTCTCTCACTCTCTCTCCCTCACTTTTTCTCTCCCAATCTCTCCTTTTCTTTACCTTACTTTCCTCTTTCCTTGCTCCCCCTTCTCTTTGTTTCTCTCCTTCCCTCTTTCCCATTCTCTCCCTTTCTCCCTCCCTCGCTCCCTATCTCTCCCTCCCTCAAACTCTCTCCTTCTTTCTCCCTTTATCTCCCTCTCTCCCCTTCACTCTCTCCCCCTCTCTCCCATTACCTTTATCTCCCTTTCTCTCTCTCCCTCCCTCTTTTTCTCCCTCGTTCTCTCTCCCTCTCTTTTTCCTTCTCTCCCTCTCCACCTTTCTACCTCTCTCTCTTTCTCCCTCTCTCTTTCTCCATCTCCCTTTCTTCATCTTTCTCCCTTAATCTTTCTCAACCTCTACCTCTCCCTCTCGATCTCCCTCTCCCTCTCTCCCCCTTTCCTCCTCTCTTCCTCTCTTTCTCTTTCTTTCTTTTTCTCTTCCTCTATAGATCTCTCTCCCTCTTTCTCCTCCTCTTCCTCTCTCCCACTCTATCTCCCTTTCTTTTCTTCCCACTCTATCTGTTTCTCCCTCTCTCTTGGCATCCAAATTTTTCATCACTCTATTTCACCCTTGATATCTCACTCCTTCTCTCTCTTCCCTTTTTCTCTCCCTCCCTCCTTCTCTCTCCCTCTCTTTCTCCTACTCTCCCTATGCCCTCTTCTATCTCTCCATCCGTGGCGCCCCTCTCCGGCCCACTTGCCAATTACCTAAAAGGAGTGGCTAGGCGAGGAGCGCATCACGTTAACACGACCAATTCCTAACTTAACCTCAAACACGTATGTGCTTATACATGAAGGACTTATCATATAATGAAACATGTATAAGAAAATTTATATAATATTAACAAGTAGAATAGAAGAAATTACATAATTTATTTATAATAGCATCAAAATGTTTATTGACATCCCAACCTCAAAAACTACAATCAAAAGAAATTTTGGTACACTTGTGTCACATGTGAGCCTTTTTGGAGGACCCGGTAGCATCTTTACTACTTTGACTCTTTCCTTTCATAACTTGAAAACAACAACGGGGTGAGCTGAAGCTTAGTAAGTAGGGTGATGCACGTGATATGCAATGAAGTTCGTTTCCCATTCTACCCATCCATTTTAATTCGAGTACCTAGGTATTAGCAAGATCGTGCGTTCTATCTCTCGGTGATCATGTTATCACCTACTACTCTATTACTCTCTCTCGGTAATCCCATTATCGCCTACTACTCACAATGAAATTATCCCTCGTTGTAGCACACAATTAGTGAAATTATCCCTTGCTTAACCGTGTTAGTAATAGAGCATGCACATGGTTTTATTCTGTTACCCATTCCATTCAATTCGGTTACCATACCGCATTATCTCATGACTCAATGATTTTTCTCGATTTCATACCACCCTCGAATGCACATGATGCACATGGTATTATGTTTAACACATTCAACTAATTACGCTATCAATATTTTCTTTTTAGACCATTCTTGTAGCACACTTGGGACTTCACGAGTGTTTCATGTACCATTCAAAGTATTCAAAACGAGAATACAAATTCCATTCATTACATAAATCTACTTCGTACTTACGATTTTTTTCCTTCTCGTGTACCTAGCAAATCTAGGCTCGAATTTCTAGTGCATTACTTAGTTTACAAGATCGGTTAATCCTAAGAATTTATGTGTGACATACTTGAGCTAAACTCTTGTTAATATGAACCTTTGATCTTAGTAGTCGAAATTGACTCATAATGGGTCTAGGTCTTAATTTCGATTTTTCTTGAATGCTCTTTTTCCCTTACTTCATTTATATATTTTATAGTACAACTAAATCTTTATGCATAAGGTTGGAATAGGATTCCTTTTTCTAACCCTAGTTTCGGTATTCATGATCGAATTTAATTCTTTAATGGGCCTAAGTCTCTTTTTGGTTTTTCATTGGGTTCTCACCCGTTCAATATTTCATTTTACATTTGTTGAAATGTACTTTAACCCTTAGTTACAAAATCAGAAGGTGAGAACCTAAATCCCTAAAATTTATGGGTCCAGGCCGAATGTGTCCTTAAGTGGTTAAGGTTTCCCTATTTAATCTAACTTACTAATTGGTTTCTACTTGAGTTAACATTTAATTCTTGATTTTTAATTGCATAAAAGGATTCAATGTTGTCATTTTCTCTCCTAGGCCGAATGGTCCAAAATGAGAAAGAAATTGTTTCTCCATCTCTAGGTAAATTCCTTTTATACCAACTTACCAAACCATACTTAGAAGGCTTATCAAGGAAATCTAAACCTTAAGGTCCACAAAGGAAACCAAATTTAGCCATCAAGTATCCAATTTACCTAATGAAGTCCAAAACCCTATTTTTCTTTTAGTTAGGCCAATTGGGTTTTTAAGATGGCCATGGATTGCTTTTTATGTCTAGTAAATTTATTTCCACCCTAAACTATTAACCCATTCCTAATTGGGTCACCATGATATCTTAGGCCCTTAATTTCTCAAAAAGATCCATTCTTTCCCAATTTCCCCCACTTGGCCGAATGGTTTTAGCCTAGGGAAACTCTAGAAGTGTATTTCTTACCTTTCCAAGTCAAGCTCACCAAATCTAGTTTAGCTTCAATCAATTCGGTCCTACGAGTTTAGACTAAAAATAGCAACCATATAATCCACTTCTATATATATATATATATATACACACACACACACACACACACACACACACACACACACAAACACACACACTTCATTTCCTTGCAATTAATAGGTATACAAATGTCGCAAAATGATATGGCAAAGTGTAAAGTGATGGGTGACAAAAAGGGAGCAAGTGGCGGGTTTAACTCATTAATTAGGGTGCCTAGGTGTCCTAACTAGGTACTAACTAGATAATTAACCTAAATAATACCCTTAAACTAGTTTAGTTCCATTGAGAAAGTCCCTTAAGGTAGTTTAGTTCAAGTAACAAACTTACACATTAAATCTGGTTGTACCACATACGTGACAGGGCAGCCTCTTATCAAAGAAAAACGTCCAACTTTTGGACACTATTAAATCCTATGATTTTTACATGAGAAACTAGACATATTAAGGTACAACATATTCAAAAATTAGATTAAAATACCCAACACATAAGTCACAAAACAATTTTAAAGTTTAAGGATCAATCTGTCAAGTACTATTGCGTCTAGAACAATATGTACTAAAATAGGCATAACTTTTATATATAAACCTAATAATCCAAATATTGTATCTAGTGTTATTTAAGACATATATAAACAACTTTTGTTCTTTAAGGTTCACCCGAGAAAGCACTCTAAAGTCCATGAATAAGCCACACAAAATTCGGACAGAATCTATTTCTCAAGAACACTAATTTTGCATACTTGATTCCCCTAATAATTAAGCCATTAATATCAAGTAAAATTGCTTTAATTTAGCAAAAATCATACATTTCATGCATTAATTTCTCATGGTGTAATTGTCCAAAATTTCATTCCATAATATTTATAATTAAGGATTTTCATGGGGCTTACACCCTCTCTCTCCTTCTCTCTCTCACAATCTCTCCCTCACTCTGTCTCCTTCTCTATCTCCCTCTCTTTCTCCCACTCTCCCTATGCCCTACTCTTTCTCTCCCTCTCTCTCCTTCTCTCTTTCACAATCTCTCCCTCACTCTCTCTTTCTATCTCTATCTCACCCTCACTCTGTCCTTTTCTTGCTTTCTTTCTCTACCTCCCTTCCCTTCCCCCTCTCTCTCCCCTTCTCTTCCTTTCCAACTCTTTCACTCTCCCTCTAACCCCCCTTTCTCTCTCTTTATCTCCCAATCTCTCCCTTTCTCCCCTCTATCTCTCTGCCTCTCTCTCCCTTTCTCCCCTCTATCTCTCTGCCTCTCTCTCCCTTTCTCCCCTCTATCTCTCTGCCTCTCTCTCCCTTTCTCTCCCTCATCCTCTCTCTTCTTCTCTCCCTCTTCTCCCTCTCTTTCTATCTCATTCTCTCCTTCTCTTAGTTCCTCTCTCTCACTTTGCCTCTCTCTATCTCTCTCTGTCTCTCTCCCTCCCTTCCTCTCCCTCTCCCTCTCTCCCTCCTTTTCTCTCTCCCTCTCTCTCACTCTTTCCCTCATATATATCTACCCCTCTCCCCCATCTCTCACCCTCTCTCCCTCCCTCCCTTCCCCCGCCTCCCTCTCTCCCACCCTATCTCTATCTCTTCCCGTCTCTCCCGCTTTCTCTCCTTACTTATTTCCATCTCTATGTCTCTTCTTACCCTCTCTATTTGTTTGTTTCCCCCTTCTTTTCTCTTGTGCTCCCCCTCTTTTCCCTTCCCTTTCTCCCATTTTTTCTCCCGCACTAATTATCTCTCTCCCCCTTCTTCCTTTATATCCTTTCTCCCTCCCTCTCTCTCTCCCCCTCTATCTCCCTTTTTTCCATCTCCCTCTCTCTTCCTATATATCCTCTCTCCCTCACTCTCTCTCACTTTATCTCTCTCCTCCTCTCTTACCCTCTCTCACTCTCCCCCTCCCTCTCTCCCACTCTATCTCTATCTATTCCTCTCTCTTCCTTTTTTCTCCTTCCTTATTTTTTCTCTCTCTCACCATCTCTCTTCCTCTCCCTCTCTCTTCCTTTTTTCTCTCTTTTTCCCCTCTCTATCTCCCCCTCTCCCTTTCTCCCTCTCTCTCCCTCTCCCTTCTCCCTCTCTCTCCCTCTCCCTTCTCCCTCTCTCTCATTCTCTCCCAATCTCTCCCTTACTCTCTCCTTTCTCTCTCTCCCTATCTATCTCTCCCACTCTCCCTCTATCTCTCTTCCACTCCCTTCCTCCATCTACCTCCCTCTCTCCCTCAATCTCCCTCCCTCTCTCTCTCCCTTTCCATATCTCCTTTTATCCCTTCCTCACTCTCTCCCCCTCTCTCCTATTCTCCCTTTCTCTCTTTTTTCCCTCTCCCTCTCTATCTCTTCCACTCTCCTATAATCTCTCTATTTTGCTCCCTTCCTCCATCTACGTCTTTCTCTCCTTCAATATCCCTCTCTCCCCCAATGCCTCCCTTCCTCCATCTACCTCCCTCCTCCCTTAATCTCCCTCTCTCTCTCCCAATGCCTTGCTCTCCCTCCCTCTTTCTACCTCCCTCTCCCTCTCCCTCTCCTCTCCCTCTCCCTCCCTCTTTCTACCTCCCTCTCCCTCTCCCTCTCCTCTCCCTCTCCCTCTCCTTTCCCTTTATCCCTCCCCTCCTCTCTCCTCTATCCCTCCTTCTATCTCTCTCTTTCTTTATCTCTCCTCTCTCTTCCTCTTCCATTCTCTCTAACTCCCATTATATCTCTCTTTCTCTCCCTAATCACCCTTTCCCTCTCTATCTCTCTCACTCTCTCCTTCTTTCTTTCTCCCTCCCTCCTTCCCTCTCTCTCTTTCACAATCTCCCTCCTCTCTTCTTCTCTCACCATCTCTTACTCTTTCCCATACTCTACATCTCTATTTGTCTCTCCCTCACCCTCTTTCTCTCTCTACCCTCCCTCCCTTTCTCTCCCTCTCTTCCACTCTTTTTTCCTCTCTATCGTTATCCTTCTCTCTCTCCTTCCCTCCCCTTACAACTCTCCATCCATTTCTCTCCATCTCTCTTTATCTCTCTCTCCCTCTCCCTTTCCCTCTCTTTACCTCTCCTTCTCTTCGCACTCTATCCCTTTCTCTCCCTCTCCCTTTTCCTCTCTTTCCATACCTCTCCCTATCTCTCTTTCCCTCCCTCTTCCTATCCCTCTCTCCCAGTCTCCCTCTCCTTCTCTTTCCATACGTCTCCCTATCTCTCTTTTCCTTTGTCTCCCTCTCCCTCTCTCCCACTCTCTATCTCCCTCTCTCTTCTTTTCTCTATCCTTCTCCCTCTCTCTCCCTCTCCCTCTCTCCCACTCTCCCTCTCCCTCTCCCTTTCTCCATCTCCCTCTCTCTCTCCCTCACTCTCGTTTTCTCTCACCCTTCCTCTCCCACTCCTTATCCCTCCCTCTTTTTCCTTTCTTGCTCTTTCCCTCTTCCTCTTTCCCCATCTCCCTCTCCCTCCCTTTCTCCCCCTCTCTCTCTTAATTTGACTCTCTCTCCCTTTCTCCATCATGATCTCTCTCTCCATCTATCCCTTTCTCTCTTTCTCCCTCTCTCTCCCTCTCTCCCTCTTCCTCTCTCACTCCCTCCCCCTTTCTACTACTCTCCCTGTCTATTTCTTCCTCTTCCTTCCTTCCTCTCCCTATCTCTCTTCCTCCTTTTTTGTTTCCCTTACACCCTCTCCCTCTTTCTCTCCTTCTCCCTCTCTTTCCCTTCCTCTCTATCTCCATTTATCTCTTTTTTCCTCCCCTACCTATACCCCCTCTTCCTTTCCCTCTCTTTAAACCTTCCTATACCTCTACATCCCTCTCCCTCTCCCTCTCCCTCTCCCTCTCTCACCCCTCTTCCCCTCCCTCTTTCCCTCTCTCTCATTTTCTCTACCCCAACTCCTCACCTTTTCTCTATCTCTCTTTTCTTTCTCACTTTCTCCCTCTCTATTGCTCTCGCTCTCTCTCCCTTCCTCTTCCTCCCTCCCTTTTCCTATCGCTATCCCTCTTTTTTCTTTCCTCTCTCCCTCCCCCTCTCCCCTTCTCTCCCTCACTCCCTCTCCATCCCTCTCCCTATCCTTCTATCTCTCTCTTCTTCTCTCTCCATCTCTCATGATCTCCCTCTCCCCCTCTCTCTTTCTTGATCTCTCCCTCCCTCGTCCTCTCCCTCTCCCTCTAAACATCTTCCTATCTCTTCTTTTCTTTTTATCTTTCTCTCTTTCCCACCTTCTTTCCCTCCCTCTCTCCGCCTCTCCCTCTATCTAACTTCCCTCTTTCTTTCTCCCACTCCCTCTCACCCTCTCTCCCTCTATCTCTCTCCCTCTCTCTCAATCCCTCTCTCTCTTTCTCTCTCTCATTCCCTCTCTTGCTCTCTCTCTCCCTTCCTCCCTCTCCCTCCCTTTCCTTCATTTTTTCTCTTCATTTCCCTCTCTCACTCCTTTTTCCTCATTCCCTCCCTCTTGATCTCCCTCCATCTCTCTCTCCCTCTCCCTCTCCCTTTCTCTCCTTCTCCCTTTCTCTCCCTCTCCCTCTCTCTGCCACTCCCTTTCTCTATCTCCCTCTCTCTCTCCCTCACCCTCATTTTCTCTCACCTTTCCTTTCCCACTCCCTCTTCCTCCTTTTTTTTCCTCTCTTGCTCTTTCCCTCTTCCTCTTTCCCCATCTCCCTCTCCTTCCCTTTCTCCTCCTCTCTCACTATATCTCTCTCTCTCTTAATTTGACTCTCTCTCCTTTTCTCCCTCACCATCTCTCTATATCTATCTCCCTCTCTATCTATCCCTTTCTCTCTTTCTAGCTCCCTCTCCCTCTCTCCCTCTTCCTCTCTCACTTCCTACCCCTTTCTACTATTTTCCCCGTCTATCTCTTCCTCTTCCTCTCTTCCTCTCCCTTTCTCTCTTCCTCCCCGACCTCTCGTCCCCCTCTCCCTTTCCCTCTCTTTAAACCCTCTTATATCTCTACATCCTCTCCCTCTCCCTCTCCTTCTCCCTCTCTCACCCCTCTTCCCCCTCCCTCCTTCCCTCTCTCTACCCTAACTCCTCACCTTTTCTCTATCTCTCTTTTCCTCTCTCGTATTCTCTCTCTCTATCGCTCTCTCTCTCTCTCTCTCTCTTCCACTTCCTCCCTCCCTTTTCCTACCACTATCCCTCTTTTTTCTTTTCTCTCTCCCCCTCTCCCTCTCTCTTTCTCTCCTTCACTCCCTCTCTATCCCTCTCCCTATCCCTTTATCTCTCTATCTCTCTCTCTCCATCTCCCTTGATCTCCCTCTCCTTCTCTCTCTTTTTCGATCTCTCCCTCCCTCGTCCTCTCCCTTTCTCTCTAAACATCTTCATATCTCTTCTTAACTTTTTATCTTTCTCTCTCTCCTACCTTTTTTCCCTCCCTCTCTCTCCCTCTCCCTCTCTCCAGCTTCACTCTCTCTCTCTCTCCCACTCCCTCTCCCTCTATCTCTCTCCCTTTCTCTCAAGCCCCCTCTCTCTATCTTCTTTGATCTCTTTCCCACTCTACCTCTCTCACATGCTCTCTCTCATCCTTTCTCTCTCTTTTTTACTTTACCTCTCTCTCCCCCCTCATTCTCTCTTTCCATTTCTCTCTCCTTATCTATCTCCCTTTCTCACCTTCTCTTACTCTCTCCACTTCTCCCTCCCTCCCACTCTTTCCCCGTCATCTTTCCCTCCCTCCCTCTCTCTCCCTCTCCCGCTCTCTCACCCTCTCTTTATCCCTCACTCTCCCCCTCTCCCATCTCTCTCTCTCTCCGATCTTGACCACCTATCCTCTTTCTCTTTCTTTTTCCCTTTCTTTGCCTCCCTCACTCCCTCCCTTTTTCCCTCTCTCCCTCTCACTATCTCACTCATTATCTCTCATTCTATTTCTCTTCTTCTCTCTCTTTCTCTCTATCTCTTCCTTTTTCTCTCTTACCCTCCCCCTCCCTCTTTCTTCCTCTCTCCCTCTTTCTCCTTCTCTCTTTCTCCCTCTCTATACCCTCACGTTCTCTCTCTTTCTCTCTCCCTCTATCTTTGTATCTCCCTTTCTCTCCCTTTCTCCATCCCTCATACTCCTCCCTCTCTATCCTTTCTTCTTTCTCTCACTGTCTCTCCCCCTTTTTCTCTCTCTTTCTCTCATTTCCTTCCTCGCTCATTCTCTCTCACTCCCCTTCCTCTCTCTTCCTTTTATCCCCTCTCTCCCATTTTCTCTCTCTCCCTCCACTTTTCTCCCTCTCTCCCCCTCTATCTCTCACACTCTTTTTTCCTCTCTCTCTCTCCCTCTCCTTCTCTCCCTCTCTTTCTCCCCCTTTCTCCCTCCCTCTATCTCTCTTCCTCTCATTCCCTCTCTCCCCCTCCTCTCTTCCCCTTTCTCTCTCATTCTCTCCCTCTCTCCCTCCCTTTTTATGTTTCCTTCTCTCTTTTCCTCTCCCCTTCTCTCCATCTACCTCCCTCTCTTTACTCTTTCCCCTCTCTCTCTCTCCCTCTCTTTACCACTCAGCCCCTCTCTCTCCTCCTCTCTTTCCCTTCCTCTCTCTCTTTATATTTATCTCCCCCTCTTCCCCTCTCTCTCTCTCTTCCCCTCTCCCTTCCCTTCTCACCCTCTCTCCCATACTCTTCTACTCTCCTTCCCTCCCACTCTCTCCCTCTCCCTCTCTCTCTTTCATCTCTCTCCCTCTCATTCTCTCGCTCTCCCTCTTTCTCTCCCTCACTCTTTCTCCCTCTCTCCCTTTCTTCTTCTCTCCCCTCTCCCTCCCCCTCTCTCTTTACCTTACTTTCTATCTTCTATCTCTTCCCCTTGCTCTCTCTTCCTTCCACTTCCCCACTATCTCTCCCTCTCTACTTCTATCTCTCTCCATTATCTCTCTCTCTCTCATTCCCTCTTTCTCTCTTTTTCCTCTCTCATTTTCCCTTATTCTCTCCATCACCCTCTCCTTATCTCTCTCTCACCCTCTCCCAATATCCCTTTCTATCTCTCTCTCACCCTCTCCCAATATCCCTTTCTATCTCCCTCATTCCCTTTCTCCCTCTCCCTTTTTCTCTCCCTTTCCCTTTTTCTCTCACTCCCTCAATCCCTCTCCTCTCTTGCTCTCTCTCCCCCTCTCTCTCCTTCTATCTCTTATTTTTTCTCTCCCTAACATGTATCCTCTCTCTCTTCTCTCTCTATCTCCCTCTCCCTCTCTCCTTGTCTATAACTCCATCTCCCTCTCCCTCTCTATCTCTCCCTCCCCCTCTCTCTTGTTCTCCCTTTTGCTCCTCTTCCTTTCTCTCCCTCTCCCCTCTATCTCCCTCTCTCTCTCTCTCTACTTCTTTCTTCATCTTCCTCTCTTTCTCCCTCTTTCTCTACCTCTTCCTCTCTCTATCTATCTCTCTTACTCCCATTCTCCCTCTCTCTCCCCCGTCTCTAGCTCCTTCTCAACCTCTTTCTCCCTTTCTCCCTCTTACTCTATCTCCCTTTCTCCCCTCCCTATCATTCCGTACCTCTCTCTACCTTTCTTTCTCTCCCCTACTCTACCTTCCTCATTCTCTATGTCTTTCTTACTCTCTCTCTCCCTCCTTTTATACTCTCCCTCTATCCACCTCTATCTCTCCCCCTTTTTCTCTCTCTCCCTATCTATTTCCTCCTCTCCCTCTCTTCTACTCCCTCTCTCTCACTAACTCTCCCACTCTTTTTCTCTCTCCTACCATCTACCTCACCTTCCATCTCCCTATCCCCATCCTTCTCTCTCTCCCCCTCTCTCCCTCTCTCTCTCCCTCCTTCTTCCTCTCCCTCTCTCTCCTTCTTCCTACCTCACTCTCTCCCCTCACTCTCTCTTTTTCTCTTAGTCTCTCTCCTCTTTCCTTTCTCTTTTTTCCTATCTCTCTCTCTCAAACCTCCTCTCTCTATCTTTTTGCCTCTTTCCCACTCTACCTCTCTCACATGCTCTCTCTCATCCTTTCTCTCTCTTTTTTACTCTACCTTTCTCTCTCTCCCCCTCATCTCTCTTTCCATTTCTCTCTCCTTATCTATCTCCCTTTCTCGCCTTCTCTTACTCTCTCCACTTCTCCTTCCCTCCCACTCTTTCCCTATCATCTTTCCCTCCCTCTCTCTCCTTCTCCCCCTCTCACCCTCTCTTTCCCACTTTCTCCTTATTTAACCTTCTCCCACTCTTTCATTGTCCCCCACTCTCTCTTTCTCCCTCTCTTTTCCCCCTTTTTCTTTATTTATCCCTCTCTCTCTCTCTCCCTCTCTATCTCTCTCTCTCCTCTTATGCATCTTTCCTCTTTCTCCTTTTTTGTCCCTCTTTTCCCTTCCTCCCTCCCTCCCTCTTTCCCTCTTTCCCTCTCTCCCTTACCTACTATCTCACTCTCTATCTCTCCTTCTCTTTCCCTTATTTTCTCTCTTTCTCTCCCTCTCTCTTTTCTCTCTTGCTCTCACCTCGCTCTTTCTTCCTCTCTCCCCCTCTCTCTTTCTCTCTCTCCCCCTTTATCCCTTCTCTCTCTCTTCCTCCTCTCACTCACCCTCTCGTCTCCCTTCCTCTCTTTCTCTCTTTATATTTCTCTCCCTCTCTCCCCCTTCCTCCTCCACTCTATCCCTCTCTCCCTCTTTCCCCCTCCCACTTCCACTCTATCCCTCTCTCTCCCTCTCTCTTACCCTTCTTTCCCTTTCTCTTCCCTTCTCCCTCCCCTTCTCACCCTTTCTCCTTTACTCTTCCTCTCTCCTCCCCTTCCACTCTCTCCCTCTCTTTCTCCTTCTCTCTTATGCTCTCTCCCTCTCCCTTCCTCCATTTCTCTCCCCTCTCTTACCCTCTCTATCCCCTACTATCTCTCTCCCTTCTATCTCTTTCTCTCCCTCCGGTGCCTCCTAGCTCGCCTTCTCTCTCCCTCTCCTTTACTCTCTCCCTCACTCTCCTTTTCTCCCTCTCTCTACCTCTCTCTCCCTATCAATCCCTCTTCTCCTCTCTTCATCTCTCCCTATCAATCTCTCTCATCCTTTCTCTCCTTCTCAATCTCCCTATCTTTCTCTCCCTTTTACTCTCCCTCCGTCTCCATTCATCTCTTCCTCCCTCTCCCTCTCTCCCTGCATCTCTCTCCCTCTCTCCCCTAATCTCTTCTCCATCTCTATCTACCCCTTCCCTCTCTCCCAACTCTTTCTCCCTCCCACTTTCTCTCTTTTCTCTCCCTCTCTCCCCCTTCATCTCTCACTCTATCCCTCTACCTCCTTTTTCTTCTCACTTGTCTCTCTCCCTCTCTCTCCCACTCTTCCTTCCTCTCTCTTTCTTCCTCTCCTTCTCTCCCCTCTCTCTCCTTCTCTCCCTCTTCCCTCTCACTTTCATCTTTTCTCTCTCACTACCTCACTCTTCCTCTTCTCCCTCTTCCCTCCCTCTCTCCCTCTCCATCTCTCTCTCTCACTCTTTCTCTCACTCTCTCCAACTCTATCTCCCCTTCTCCCTCTCTCCTCATATCTCTCTCCCTTTGTCTTCCACTCTCTCCTCCTTTCTTTCTTTATCTCTCTCCCTTTCCCTCCCTCTCCATGTCCCTCTCTCTCCTCCCTTCTCGCTTTCTCTCACTCTCTCCCACTCTCTCTCTATCTCTCCCTATATCTCTCATCTTTCTTTCCTATTCCCTCCTTCTCTATCTCCCTCTGTCTTCCTCTCTGCCCTCTATCTTTCCCTCTCTCAACCCTTTCTTTTTCCCTCTTTGTCTCACACTTGTGCTCTCTATTTCTCTTTATCTCTTTCTTTCACTCTCACCTATCATCTTTTTCCCTCTTCCACCCTCTCCCCTCCTTCTCTCTCCTCTTTCTTCCTCTCTCTCCTTCTCCTTACCTCTCTCCCTCTCCCTCTCAATCTCTTTTTCTCCCTTTCTTATCTTCTTTCTCTCCCAATCTATTTTTCCTTCTCTCTCACTCTCTCCATCCCTCTCTCTCCCTCTCTCTTTCTTTCTTCCCCTTTCTCATACCCTCTATCCCTCTGCCTCCTTCTCCCCATTTCAACCTCCCTTCCTCCCTCCCTTCCTCTCTCTCTCTTCCCTCTCTCCCCCTCTCCCTCCCTCTATTCCTCCTCTCACTCTCTCTCCCCTATCTCTCCCCCTTAATCTGTCTCCCCTTCTCCCCCTCTCTCCCTCTATATCTTACTCTCTTTATTTTTCTATCTCTCTCACTCTTTCTATTTCTCTCCCTCTCTCTTGCTTCCTCTCTTCCTCTCCTCCCCCTCCTTCTCCTCTCCCTCTCTCTCTCCCTCTCCCTTTCCCCTCCTTCCTCGATCTCTCTCTCTCCCTCTCCCCTCTCCTAATCTCTCCCTCTTCTCTCCTCTCTCTTTTCCTCACTCTCCCTCTCCTTCTCTTACTCCTTCTATCTATCTCTCCCTCACCTTACCTCTCTCTCCTCCTCTATCTCACCATTTCTCTATCTTTCTTTCTCTCTACCTATCTCTCCTTCTCTCTTTATTTCTCCCTCTCCCTCTATCTTCCTCACCCTCCCTCCCTCTCATGACCTCCTCTCACCCCTTTTCTCTCTCCCTCTTTCTTTATACCTCCCTCTTCTTCTCTCCTTTCTTATCCCTCTCTCCCCTTCTCTCTCCTTTCTTAACCTAAGCTTTCCTTCCCTTCTTTTTCCCTCTCTCCCTCTCTTCCCCCTCCTACTCTCTCTCTTTATTTGTCTCTCCCTCTCCCTTTATTTATCTCTCCCTCCCTTCCTTTATCTCTCCCTCTCCCTCTCACCCTCTCTACTTATTTCCCTCTCAATTTCACTCTCTCTCAATCTCTCTCCCCCTCTATCTACCTCTCCCTCTCCCTCTCCCTCTCTCCAATTCTCCCTCTCTATCTCTCTCTTCCTCTCTCTCCCCCTCTCACCTTTTCTTCTTGCTCCCTCTCTCTGTCTCATTCTCTTTATCTCTCTCTCCCCTCTTTCTCTCTCCTTATCCCTCTCTTTTTCTCTCTCTTTTTTCTCTCTCCATCTCCCTAACACCTTCTCTCTTAGTCCCTCTCTCCCTCTCTATCTTTATCCCTTACTCTCTCCTAATATCCTCCTCTCTCCTTCTCTCTCTTCCTCTTTCGACTTCATTCCTTTCTCCCTCTTCCTCTCTCACTCTCTCACTCTTTGCCCTTTTATCTCTCTTTTTCACTCTCCCCTTCCTATTCTCTTTCTCAACTACCTCTCTCTATTCTCATCTCTCTCCCCCATCCGTCAACCTCTCTCCATCCCTCTATATCTCTTCCTCACTCTCTCCATTCGTCTCCCTCTCAACCTCTCTCTTTCTTTCTCTCTCTTTATCTCTCTCCTCCTCTCTCCCTCATCCTTGTTTTCTCCCTCTCTCTCCCTCCCTCACCTCCTCCTCTACCTTTCTCTTCCTTTTCCCTCTCTTCCTCTCTCCCCTTTTCATATCTCTCCCTCCCCCTTTCACTTTCTCTATTACTTGCTCCCTCTTACTCCCTCTCTCCCCCTCTCTCTCCTTCTCTCTTTCTCTCACTCTCTCTACTTCTCTCTCCCTCTCTCCCTCCCTCTATTTCCTTATCCCTCTCTTTTGCCCTCTCTTGTTATCTCTCTCTCCCTCTCTTTCACCGTTTATCTCTCTCCTCTCTCTTGCTCTTCCTCTCTCTCTTCCTCTCTCTCTCTCTCTCTCTCCCTCTCCCTTCTCACTCCTTAGTCTCTCTCTCTTTCTCTCTCCCTCTCTCTCCCACTCTCTCCTCCACCCTATCTCGCTCTCTCTCTTTTTGTCCCTCTCTATCTCTTTCCCTCTCTCTCTTTCTCTTTACCTCCTTCTCCCTTCTCCATTTCCCTCTCTCCCCCTCTCTCTACCTCTCTCTCCCCCTCCCCTTCCCTCTCTGTCTTTCTCCTTTTTACCTCCTTCTCCCTTCTCCATTTCCCTCTCTCCCTCTCTCTCTCCCTCTCCCTCCCTCTTTATCTCTCTCTTACTCTCTTACTTAATCTCTCTGCCTCTTTGTCCTTATCTCTCTCCCTCTCTTTATATCTCACTCCCTCTCCCTCTCCCTCTCCCTCTCCCCTCTCCCTTCTCTTTACCTTTCCCCTTTAATCTACCTCTCTCCCTCTCCCTCTCCCTCTTTCTCTCTCTTCATCCCTTTCTCCTTCTCTATCTCTCTCCTAATCTTTCTCTCCCTCCCCTCCCTCTCTGTCTCTCTCCGACTCTTTTGATTACTCTCTCTTCCTCTCTTTCCCTATCTCTCTCCCTCTCTCTATATCTCACTCCCTCTCCCTCTCCCCTCTCCTCTCTCTTTATCTTTCCCCTTCAATCTGCTTATTTCTCTCTCCCCCTCTCTATCTCTCTTCATCCCTTTCTCCCTCTATATCTCTTGCTCTTTCTCTCCTAATCTCTCCCCCCTCTCTCTCTTTTTCTCCCTCCCTCTCCCTCTACCCCCTCTCTCTATTTCTCTTTCTCCTTATATCTCTACCTCTCTCTCTCTCTCCCCCTCTATCCCATTCTATCCCTCTCTTTGAATCTCTCGGTCTCCCTCACTCTCCCTCCCACACCTCTCTCCCTCTCTATCTCTCCACTCCTTTCTCTTTCTCTCTCTCCCTCCCTATCTCTCACATTCCCTCCCTCTCTCTCCCTCTCCCTCTCCTTCCTTCCCTCTCTCTCCTCCTTTCTTCCTCTCCCCCTCCCTCTCTCCCTAACTCTCTATAACCCCCATAAATAATATATATATATATATATATCAAAATCGAGTGTCTTGAGGACTATATTCTGCTCGAATATTTGTGTGATTTATTTGAGAATTTTAGAGTGATTTTTGGGTAAACCATAAAGAATAAAAGTTATTCGTCTATGTTTCTACTAGCTCTCTGTAAACCTTTGTGATTTTTAGACCTATATATAAAGAGTTATGGCTATTTTAGTGTAGATTGGTCTTGCGAGCATCACAACTGGATTTTTTGGGAAAAGAATGGACAAGGAATTTCTAAGTTTTAAGAAAATAAATTTTCGAAATTTCATGAAGGAAACTATGTCTATTTACTTGAATCAAGTTAATTAGGGTGTATATTTAACCTTAAATTTTAGTAGACACCTAAGCAATGCATTAAATGAATTAATAGCCAACACACCCATTTTTGTCTCAAATCTGCCACCTCTCTCTTATGACTCACCATTAACTTTCCACTCTTCCAAATTAAATCTAGCCATTTGTACACTTAATTAGACCAAGAATTTAAGCATGCATATATATATAGAAAGAGTGCAAATGATAAGACATTTTTAGGCAACTGTAGCAACCAAAATTGGAAGAGAAAAATGGTAAACAAGAGAGGAAGAGGAAAGGAAAAGAAAAAGAAAAAGAAAGAAAAGAAAGAAGTGGAAAGCCTAACCAACCTTTAGGAAATTCAAGCAAGGTAAGTAGGTTCCATTTTTGGTTGATTAATGTCTTAAGTTTTTTTTTTTTTTTAATTTTATGGGTCCGTAATAATTTTTCTATGGATTGCTATGGTTGTTTGTGTTGGTGTTAGGGCTCGCTAAATTGTGATGGATTTATATGTTTTGTTGTCATACAAAGCTTGTTTGATAGATTTAAATGTGTGGATGGGTTGGAAAGGAAAAGGAAAGAAAAAGGGCATGGACCGAATGGATTGAACTTAAACCTAGGTTTGGTAAGCTTAACTTGGAAAGAAAAAGGAATACACTTCTAGAGTTTCACTAGGCTAAAACCATTCGGCTAAGTGGAAAAAATGGGGAAAGAATTGATCTTTTGGGGAAATTAAGGGCCTAGAATATCATGGTAACTCAATTAGGAATGGGTTAATAATTTATGATGAAAATAAATTCAATAGACAAAAAAAGGCAATCCATGGCCATCTTAACAACCTATTTGGCCTAACTAAAAGAATAATAGGGTTTTAGACTTCATTAGGTAAATTGAACATTTGATCACTAAATTTGGGTTCCTTGGTGGACCTTAAGGTTTACATCTCTTTGGTAACTCTTCTAAGTATGAGTTAGTAAGTCATTAAAAAGGAAGTGACCTAGAAATGGAAAAACAATTGCTTGCTTATTTTGGGACCATTTGGCCTAGGAGAGAAAATGATTAACATTGAATCCCTTTTGTGTAAGTAGAGATCAAGAAGTGAAGATGAACGCAAGTAAAGATCAATGATTACAAGACATATAAATAGGGTAATGAAAAAAGAGAATTGAAGAAAAATCAAGATTAAAACCTAGACCCTTTATGAGTCGACTTCGACTACTAAGATTAAATGTTCGGATTAAGAACAAATTTAGCTTAAGTATGTCGGTATAAATCCTTAGGATTAACTAGTCTAATACACTAAGTTATACATAAAAAATCCGAGTCTAGACTTACCTATTACACAAAAAGGAAAAACTCATAAGTACGAAGTAGATTTATGCAATGAATGCTACCGATGAACAAAAATTGTATTGTCATTTTGAATACTTGAAATGGTACATGAAACACTCGTGAAGTCCCGAGTGTGCATCGGACATGGGAACGGTCTAAGAAGAAAATGGTGATAGCATAATTGGTTGAATGTGTTAAACATAATACCATGTGCATCACGTGCATTCGAGGGTGATATGAAATCAAGAAACATCATTGAGTGGAACTAATTGACCTCACTATGATGACGGATTAGGATATAGTGACTCATGTCAATAGAGTACATGACCCGATTCGGTAGATAGTATTTACCGATGCCATGTTTGAGTAGTACCGCAACTTAGATTTTATGAGGATGACCATACGTGGGACTCTCCTATCGAGGGACCGGTAGTTGCTAGATGAGGTCCGGGCGAGTCAAATAGATCATAATTCCCACCAAAACCCGATCCGAGCTTTCCTACCGAGTGCAAGTTATATGGACCCTTACCCGACTCATGTATAATTGGGGTCTATCTATAGATATTGCTCGTGAGATAGCACTTACCGCACCGGTTGATGCTATCAATTGGTGGCGGGTAGAGGGTGCCTTTCCCCGACGCGTCTAATACGTTAATGTGCCACATTAGACATACTACAAGAAAGATATAATGTGCAACATAGTAATTTCCATACGATTTTTGATGTAGATAGGAGCACCTTTTTGGTTGTCAATATGTACGAATACCCTTAAGAGGGGAAATGCTTGTAAATGCCTATTTTGTATGAAGTACTTAATATATATGATACATATGTATAATCTAGTACGTACCTAGATGATTTACACTATATGTTGATTTCGATACCAAAACTAGCATGAGCATAACATGGCATGTACAAAGTCGAAGCATGCCAAGAAAAGAGCCAATATGAGAAGGAGGTGAAGGGACCTCCAATGATCAAAATAGAGATCAATAGGACGCTTTAAGTCATATGATAGACATGCTGCAACAACAACAATAAGCAATGGGACAATAGCAACAAGACCATACGGAGCAAATGAGATAGCTTCGGCTATGCATGAATAGCCTCCACCTCCGCCACCCCGAGCATAGGAATGACGCGAGTGGAGAGGTTTCCTAAGATAAGTCCTCGGGAATTCTTTGGGGGTGTTAACCTAATGATAGGGGAGGAATGGATTAAATCATTAGAAGCGATATTTGAATACTTACAATTTACCAACGATGATCGAGTATCGTGTGCCATTTTTATGGTAACGAAGGATGCCCTACATGGTGGGAGAGCGCACGATTGACAATGAACCTACCTACCTTAACTTGGGAAGGATTTAAGGAGGTCTTCTACAATAAATACATTACGATAGATGTGAGGGCGAAGAAAATTCAAGAACTCCTTGAATTAAAGCAAGATAAGATGTCCGTAGGTGAATACGTATGGAGATTTGAACAAAGATGTTGATTCGCCCCATTCATCGATAGGGATGAAAATTTGAAAAGAAATTGATTCTTAATAGGGTTGAACCCAAAAGTCCGAAGCATGGTACGAATGTCCGCCATCAACACTTTTTCGAAAATGGTAGATAAAGCGATGTTAGCGAATGAGGATCGAAAGAAATTGTGAAAGAAGTGTAGCGAAAGAAATTACCATTCAAGTCGAAAGCCTCTTCGTTCGGACCATTAAGGCGATCCCTACCTACGAATCTTAGTCAAGATGGCGGTCAAGGAAATGTACAAACCGATAGACCAATACCATACATTCCTAGGTCGCTATCGGGTCATCGATCGAGATCGATAATGGATAACCAACCCCGGTGAAATAAGTGTGGAAAGTTCCATACAGGGGAGTGCCAACCAAATTGGAGAGCTTGGTATGTTTGTCACAAGCAAGGACGAGTTGCCCATCATTACCCTCAAGCACCAAAACTAGGATCAAGAAGGGTACCTGCTCGGGTTTACACGATGATGCAAGAGGAGACTACTCGGAGGTATGCAATGGTGAATTACGATAAGGTCTCAATTTAACTTGATTACTTATGTTTTGATTGAATCCGATATTATACATTTATCCCGATCAAAAGGTAAACCCGAGACATTAGTGGTAGAATATCTTATAGTTATCCCTTAGGAGGAGGGACATTTGATAAACTTGGTGCGATATAGGGGAGATTAGCATGGCCCCTTAGTAACGTGATAAGGATAGATGCTATCGTCATCGTTAGTGGGAGTACATAATGTATTTCATGTGTCCAAGCTAAGGAAGTGCATAGGAGAGCCGAGTCAAATTTTGGAGATGGAGCCGCCGAAGGTCACCGCGAGTTAACATACGAGGAGAGACAAATACCCGAAACTATTTATATGAGTAAATTTTAGGGATGAAATTTATTTTAAGGAAGGGAAAATTGTAACCCCCATAAATAAAAAAATACATACATATATATATATATATATATATATATATCAAAATCGAGTATGCTAAGGACTATATTATGCTCGAATTTTTATGTGATTTATTTGAGGACTTTAGATTGATTTCTAGATAAAACTTAAAGAATAAAAGTTGTTTTTTTTTTTTGTGTCTACTAGCTCTTTGTATAATTTTGTGATCTTTAGACCTATATATAAAGAGATATGCCCATTTAATTGTAGGTTGCTCTTGAAGTATCATTGCTGGAATTTTTGGGAAAAGAATGGACAAGGAATTTCTAAGTTTTAAGAAAAGAAATTTTCGAAATTTCATGAAGGAAACTATGTTTATTTACTTTAATCAAGTTAATTAGGGTGTATATTTAACCTAAAATTTAAGTAGACACTTAAGCAATGCATTAAATGAATTAATAGCCAAGTCACCCATTTTTGTCTAAAATCCGCCAACTCTCTCTCATAACTCACCATTGACTTTCCACTCTACCAAATTAAATCCAACCATTTGTACACTTAATTAGAACAAGACTTTAAGCATGTATAAATATATAGAAAGAGTGCAAATGATAAGAAATTTTTAGGCATCTGTAGCTACCAAAATTGGGAGAGAAAAACGATAAGCAAGAGAGGAAGATGAAAGGAAAAGAAAAAGAAAAAGAAAGAAAAGAAAGAAGGGGAAATCCTAACCAACCTTTAGGAAATTCAAGCAAGGTAAGTAGATTTCATTTTTTATTGATTAATGTCTTAAGTTATTATTATTATTATTATTTGTGTTTATTTTATGGGTTTGTAATAATTTTTCTATGGATTGATATGGTTGTTTGTGTTGGTGTTAAGGCTTACTAAATTGTGATGGATTTATATGTTTTGTTGACATGGAAAGCTTGTTTGATAGATTTAAATGTGTGGATGGGTTGGAAAGGAAAAAGAAAGAAAAAGGGTATGGACCGAATGGATTGAACTTAACCTAGGTTTTGGTAAGCTTAACTTGGAAAGAAAAAGGAATACACTTCTAGAGTTTCCCTAGGCCAAAACCATTCGGCCAAGTGGGGAAAATGGAAAAAGAATTGATATTTTGGAGAAATTAAGGGCCTAGAATATCATGGTAACTCAATTAGGAATGAGTTAATAGTTTAGGATGAAAATAAATTCACTAGACAAAAAAAGGCAATCCATAGCCATCTTAACAACCCATCCCGCCTAACTAAAAGAAAAATAGGGTTTTGGATTTCATTAGGTAAATTGTACATTTGATCACTAAATTTGGGTTCCTTGGTGGACCTTAAGGTTTAAATCTCTTTGGTAACTCTTCTAAGTATGAGTTGGTAAGTCATTAAAAAGGAAGTGACCTAGAAATAGAAAAACAATTTCTTGCTTATTTTGGGACCATTTGGCCTAGGAGAGAAAAAGATTAACATTGAATCCCTTTTTGTGTAAGTAGAGATCAAGAAGTGAAGATGAACGCAAGTAGAGATCAATGATTACAAGACATATAAATAGGGTAATGAAAAAAGAGAATTGAAGAAAAATCAAGATTAAAACCTAGACCCTTTATGAGTCGACTTCGACTACTAAGATTAAATGTTCGGATTAAGAACAAATTTAGCTTAAGTATGTCGGTATAAATCCTTAGGATTAACTAGTCTCATACACTAAGTTATACATAAAAAATCCGAGCCTAGACTTACCTGTTACACAAAAAGGAAAAACTCATAAGTACGAAGTAGATTTATGCAATGAATGCTACCGATGAACGAAAATTGTATTGTCATTTTGAATACTTGAAATGGTACATGAAACACCCGTGAAGTCCCGAGTGTGCATCGGACATGGGAACGGTCTAAGAAGAAAATGGTGATAGCATAATTAGTCAAATGTGTTAAACATAATACCATGTGGATCACGTGTATTCGGGGGTGATATGAAATCGAGAAACATGATTGAGTCATGAGATAAAGCGATTTGGTAACCGAACCGAATGGAATGGGTAACAACATGAAACCATGTGTGTGCTCTATTACTAATACCGTTAAGCGAGTGATGATTTCGCTAATCGTATGCTACAACGATTGGTAATTCCGTTGTGAGCAATAAATGAATGTTGAGGTTATTCAGTAGTAATCGATTGTCGAGGTTATTCAGCGAGTAAATGATTGCCGAGGTTATTTAGCAATGAATCGATTGTCGAGGTTATTCGACAAGTAAATGATTACCGATGTTATTTGATAGTAAATAATTGTTGAGGTTATTCGGTAGTAACCGATTGCCGAGGTTATTCGATAGTAACCGATTGCCGAGGTTATTCGGTAGTAAATGATTACCGAGGTTATTCGATAATCATCGAGAATAGAGCGACCTTACTAATATCCAAGGTACCCTTAACATTTCAAATTGATGAGAATAGTGAGGGTAGGCGGAAAAAAATTACATAACACATGCATCACCCTACTTACCGAGCTTTGGCTCACTCTTTTTGTTCTTGCATGCCATAACGAGTAAAAGCGACATTAATACCGATAAGGACGACCATACGTTGGACTCTCCTACCGAGGGACCAGCAGTTGCTAGATGAGGTCCGGGCGAGTCAAATGGATCGTAATTCCTACAAAAACCTAATCCAAGCTTTCCTATCAATGCAAGTTATACGGACCGTTACCCAACTCATGTATAATTGGGGTCTACCTATAGATATTGCTCGAGAGATAGCACTTATCGCATCGATTGATGCTATCAACTAGTGGCGGGTTAAGGGTGCCTTTCCTCAACATGTTCGATACGTTTATGTGTCACGTTAGACATACTATAATGAAGATATAATGTGCAACATAGTAATTTTCATATGATTTTTGATGTAGATAGGAGCACCTTTTTGGTTGTCAATATGTATGAAAACCTTTAGGAGAGGAAATGCTTGTAAATGCCTATTTTGTACGAAGTGCTTACTATATATGATACATATGTATAATCTAGTATGTACCTAGATGATTTACACTATATGTTGATTCCGATACCAAAACTAACATGAGCATAACATGGCATGCACAAAGTCAAAGCATGACAAGAAAAGAGCCAACATGAGAAGGAGGTGAAGGGACCTCCAATGATCAAAATAGAAATCAAAAGGACGCTTTAAGTCGTATGATAGACATGATGCAACAACAACAATAATCAATTCAACAATAGTAACAAGACCATACAGAGCAAATGAGACAGACTCCCGGCTATGCATCAACGACCTCCACCTCCACCACCATAGCATAGGAATGACATGGTGGAGAGGTTTCATAAGATGAGTCCTCGGGAATTCTCCGGGGGTGTTAACCCAATGATAGGGGAGGAATGGATTAAATCATTAGAAGCGATATTTGAATACTTGTAATTTACCAATGATGAGCGAGTATCGTACGCCATTTTTATGCTAACGAAGGATGCCCGCACATGGTGGGAGAGCGCACGATTGATAGTGGTCCTACCTACCTTAACTTGGGAAGGATTTAAGGAGGTCTTCTACAATAAATACTTTATGATAGATGTGAGGGCGATGAAAATTCAAGAATTCCTCGAATTAAAGCAAGATGGGATGTTGTAGGTGAATATATACGAAGATTTGAACAAGGATGTCAATTCACCCCACTCATCGCTAAGGATGAAAATTTGAAAAGAAATAGATTCTTAGCATGGATGAACCTAAGAGTCCGAAGCATGGTACGAATGTCTACCGCCAACACTTTTTTGAAAATGGTAGATAAAGCTATGTTAGCAGATGAGAATCGAAAGAAATTGTGAAAGAAGTGCAGCATAAGAAATTAACCTTCAAGTCGAAAGCCTCTTTGTCTAGACCATTAAGGCGATCCCTACCTAGGCATTTTAGTCAAGATGGTGGTCAAGGAAATGTATGAATCGATAGACCAGTACCATACATTCCTAGGTCGCTATCGGGTCATGAGCCGAGATAGGTAATGGGTAACCAACCTCGGTGCAATAAGTGTGGAAAGTTCCATGTAGGGGAGTGTCGACCAAATTAGAGAGCTTGCTATTTTGCCACAAGAAAGGACACGTCGCCCATAATTTCCCTCAAGCACCAAAAAACAAGGATCGGGAAGGATACCTACTCTAGCTTACACGATGATGCAAGAGGAGACTCGTTTGGAGGGATACGAGTGGTGAATTACGATAAGGTCTCAATCTTAGCTCGATTACTTATGTTTTGATTGAATCTAATATTATACATTTATCCCGATCAAAAGGTAAACCCGAGACATTAGTGGTAGAATATCTTATAACTATCCCTTAGGAGGAGGGACATTTGATAAACTTGGTGCAATATAGGGAAGATTAGCATGGCCCCTTAGTAATGTCATAAGGATATATGCTATTGTCATCGTTAGTGAGAGTACATAATGTATTTCATGTGTCCAAGCTAAGGAAGTGAATAGGAGAGTCGAGTCAAATTTTGGAGACGGAGCCGTCGAAGCTCACCTACGGCTTAACCTACGAGGAGAGACAAATACCCAAAACTATTTGTATGAGTCAATTTCAGTGATGAAATTTCTTTAAAGGAGGGGAGAATTATAACCCTCATACTATATATATAAATATCAAAATCAGCATACCGAAGACTATATTCGCCCTGAATTTTTATGTGATTTATTTGAGGAGTTTAGAGTGATTTATAGGTAAAATATAAAGACTAAAGTTGTTCATCTACATGTCTATTAGCTCTCTATAAAGGTTCGTGAGTTTTAGACCTATATATAAAGTGTTATGGCCATTTTAGTGTAGCTTGTTCTTGAAGCATCACTCGCTGGAATTTTTGGGAAAAGAATGGACAAGGAATTTCTAAGTTTTAAGAAAAGAAATTTCGAAAATTTCATGAAGGAAACTATGTTTATTTACTTGAATCAAGTTAATTAGGGTGTATATTTAACCTAAAATTTTAGTAGACATGTAAGCATTGCATTAAATGAATTAATAGCCAACTCACCCATTTTTGTCTCAAATCTACCACCTCTCTCTCATGACTCACCATTAACATTCCACTCTTCCAAATGAAATCCAACCATTTGTACACTTACTTAGACCAAGAATTTAAGCATGTATATGTATATATAGAAAGAGTGCAAATGATAAGAAATTTTTAGGTAGTTGTAGCCACCAAAATTAGGAGAGAAAAACGATAAACAAGAGAGGAAGAGAAAAGGGAAAGAAAGAGAAAAAGAAAGAAAAGAAAGAAAAGAAAGAAAGGGAAAGCCTAACCAACCTTTAGGAAATTCAAGCAAGGTAAGTAGGTTTCATTTTTGGTTTATTAATGTCTTAAGTTATTTTTTTTTGTGTTTATTTCATAGGTTTGTAATAATTTTTCTATGGATTGCTATGGTTGTTTGTGTTGGTGTTAGGGCTTGCTAAATTGTGATGGATTTATATGTTTTGTTGTCATGCAAAGCTTGTTTGATAGATTTAAATGTGTGGATAGGTTGGAAAGGAAAAACAAAGAAAAAGGGTATGGACCATGTAACGCCCCCGCCCCAATCATATTTCTACTAGTCAAGTAGGGTACTAGACGAAGCGCATTACGCCGACATACCCTAAACTCTAAGTAGTTCTCTTATGATATTCTTAAAAATTTAATAGCACATTACGTAAAGAACACCTTAAGATAAAATTTACATAACATAATTAAATACATTAATAAAACATTATAGGCAATATTCAATTTTTCACGAACTCCATACCTCAAATTTACGTAAAAAATAAAAACTAATATATGGTGCCTCACATGAGATAGTTAGGATGAGCCGACTGCATCCGTACCAACTTGTCCTTTTCCTGTCACGGCATAAAAATAACAACGGGATGAGCCAAAGCTCAATAAGTAGGGTGATGCACGTGATATGCAATAAAGTTTTTTGTTTCCCATTCTACCCATCCATTTTTTAATTCGGGTACCCTAGGTATTAGCAAGTCCGTGCGTTCCATCTCTCGGTGATTGTATTATCACCTACTCGCTATATTACTCTTTCTCGCTTATCTCAATATCACCTACCGCTCGTAACGGAATTATCCCTCGTTGTAGCACATGATTAGCAGAATTATCCCTCGCTTAACGATGTTAGTAAATAGAGCTCGCACTATGGATCCTTGCTATTACCCATTCCACTCGATTCGGTTACCAAACCATGTCATTTCATGACTCAATGATTTTTCTCAATTTATTCCACCCCCAATGCACGTGATGCACATGATGACATGTTTAATCACATTCAACCAAACTCAGGTACCAACCCTTCTTTCTCAAGTCATACTCATGGTTCAATCAACACTCGGGATTCACCCGTCGCTCACATACCAATCATGGTACTCATAGCGAGAATACAACCTTCGCTCATTAATATTGCTCATTAGTTTCATTAATATTTAAAAGAAGGTCCAAATATTTTCCTTATTTCATCTCTAAAAGAATAAATTTTCTTTAGAATTTTCAAATCCCTTTTATTTCTATCTAAGTCCACTTATTTTAGTCCAAGCCCATTTCTTTTAGTCTAAGCCCATCTACTTTAAAACCAAGCCTTTTGATTTTATTCCAAGTCCATTTACTTTAATCTAAGCCCATTAACTTCATCCAAGTCCCTTAATTTTATCCTAAGTCCATTGAATTTATTCAATTCCATTTTATTTAGTCCAAGCCCATTTAGTTTATTCCAAACCCATTAATTTTGTCCAAGTCTAATTATTGGGTTTTAGGGTTTATTACCGGGCAACCCCTAATCGAGTAAATCATTTTCCAACTTTTGAACGTAATTAAATCTTACCCATTTTATTTTAGATACTATACATATTTATTTATAACGTAGCTAAAAATTAGGTCAAAATACCAAGTACACAATTTATTATAAAATTTTGAAACTTAGGGAGCAATCTGCCTAGTAGTAGTTTATCTAGATCTATCTCGTACTAAATCAGGTATAACGCTTTGTAAACGAATCCAATGACCAAGGACTTTTAAGGGAAGTTAATTGAAACATAGATGAGAAACTTTTATTCTTTAAGTTTCACCTAGAAATAGACCTAAAGTCCTTTAACATGCACCCCAAATTTCGGACAGAATTTACTCCTCATCAACACTAATTTATTAGTTCTTTGCAAACCAACTTTAAACATGTTTTAGTTCATTTACATTTAGTCCAAGTCCAATCCAATCCATCACCACAAACATGGGCATTTTTTAAAACATCAAAACATCATAAATTATCACAACAAGGCATCCATACATGGATTCCTCCCAAACATCAAGCATATAACCATCACAAACCACCAAAACAACATATTACATGGTTTAAGATAACACCCACAAATTACACTTAAAATAGCACTTTAAGACTTGAAAATAACTCAAATCAACTCATAAATTAAGTACATGAAAGGAAACTTAAAGCATAATATGATACTCAAATAAAAACCTACTTACCTAATTTAGGTTTGATTAGAATTTCCTTAGCTTTTTTCCTTCCATTTTTCCCTTTCTCTTTTTCTTTCCTTTCTTTCCTCTCTTTTGCCATGTTTCACTCCCTCACAATTGGTTTCTCCCCCTTTTTATGGTAGTTTATGGTTTTCACTCTCAAAATCAGCCATATATCACACTTTTGCAGCTTATATACTAGCTTTTATTTCAATTATTTCATGGTATAAATGTCTTAAAATAATGAACCAAGGTGGAAAGTAAATGGTGATTAGGGAGGGTATGTGGCTTGTTTAGCTTAAAAGAAATGAGGAGTCATCAAGTGTAATTAATAAGTGAGTCTAGGTGTCTACTTGGTCTCAACTAACTAATTCCAAATTGATTTATATATATATAATTATGAAATTTGTATTTTGGGATTTTTAGAATTCTTTTTCGAAATTCCAACGAGTACATTTCAAAACGACCCTCACCGTAATGGACATAAGTATGAATGTCTAGGTCCATAAATTATGAATGTTTTTAGAGAGCTAGTCAACACATAGAGAAACAACGTTCATTCTTTGAGGTTTACCCATAAATCACTCTAAGGTCCTCAAATAAATCATGCAAATGTTGGACGAGTCTAGCTCTACATTTCAAAAAATTTCTTTTAATTAATTCGGAACTTTTTCCAAATAAAATCCCAATGTTCCTAAAATTGTAAAAAAAATTTCTTATCATTATTGTGCATTCCAAACACTTAGAAATACCCCAAAGGATAATTACCTAAATTATCCGAAATGTTTCCTCCCGTTATTTTTGACGTAATCGTCGAACATACCGTCATAAAAAGAAAAAACTCTTTTGAACCCTTCCATACTATTACTTATACTCCATATATACATGTTTAGAAACATTTTAATATGTGTAAAAATTTCATAAGGGTTACATTCTCTCCTTCTTAAAAGAATTTCATCCTCAAAATTAACTTATTCAAACAATTCGGGATATTTATCCCTCATTTCTTCTTCACGTTCCCAAGTCAATTCTTTGAGGTCATGATTTGTCCACAAGACTTTAACCAGACCAATCTCCTTGTTTTGAAGTCATTTTACCCATCTTTCTAGGACTTGGACTAGTCTTTCCTCATATGTTAAATCTACGACGAGGCCGGTAGTTCTATGTCTAGAATTTGCCTCGGTTCTCGATGCATTTCTTCAACATAGACACATGAAACACAATATGTATTCGTGCTAATGATGGTGGTAGCGATAAGTGATATGCCTTATCACCTACCCAATCTATTATCTTGAACGGGCCTATGTATTGTGGGCTTAAGTTCCCCTTCTTCCCAAACCGCAACACGCCCTTCATCGGTGACACCTTCGGAAAGATATAGTCACCAACTATAAATTTTAGATCCTTTTCCTTTTATCGACGTAGCTTCTCTATCTACTCGGGCTATTTTTATCCGTTGACAATCTTTTCCACCATATCGGCCGTTTGCTGCACCAGCTTTGGTCCCAATAACTTCCTTTCCCCTATCTCATCCTAATCCACGGGAGATCTACATCACTTGTCCATATAGGGCTTCATAGGTAGCCATCCCAATTGAAGCTTGATAACTACTCGTTATACTTAAATTCAGCTAAGCGTATGTATTTCTTCCATTTTTCGAGCAATCCATAATTCATGCTCACAACTTATCCTCGAGAATCTAGATCACTCTTTCGATTGTTCGTCGGTTTGTGGATGATATGCAATGCTTAAATTTAGCTTTGTCCTCATAGTTTTGTGCGGACTCTTCCAAAATACGGATGTGAACCTAGGATCTCAATCCGATACAATTGAGATCGAAATCCCATGTAGTCTTACAATTTTGTCAAGATACAATTGGGCATACTGGTTCGACTTATAGGTAGTTTTGATTGGAAGAAAGTGTGCTTGATTTGGTCGATCGATCTACGATTACCCAAATAGCATCCGACCACCTTTCAATCTTGGCAATCCCATTACGAAATCCATCGTTATCTGTTCTCACTTCCATTCCGGAATCACTAGTGGCTTTAACATTCTCAAGGGTCTTTGGTGTTCCACCTTCACTCGTTGACGGACTTGACACATTGCCACAAAATTAGCTACATCCTTCTTCATTCCGAGCCACCAATAACTTTGTTGTAGGTCCCGGTACATCTTTGTGCTTCCCGGGTGTATCGAATAGGGACTTGAGTGTGCTTCTTTAAATCTAATTTTGCCTTTATCATCCACCACAAAATCAAATTCTTTCTCCATTTCTATGTTTTTCTTCACTTCACTCAATTTTTCATCCGTTTGTTGTGCCATTTGAATTCTTTTACGTAGAGTTGGTTGGACTAATAAAGCTGCTAAAATGCTCTAGTGGCCTACTAGGATTATCTCTAATTCTAGCTTTTGGAGATCTCTCACTATCGATGGCTAGATTACCCGCATTGTTGCTATCGATTTTCTACTTAAATCATCGGCAACAACGTTAGCTTTTCCCGGGTGATAATTGATTATACGATCATAATCCTTCACCAGTTCTAACCACCTTCTTTGTCTCATATTCAACTCCTTTGGTGTGAAGATATATCGTAAGATTTTATGATCTATATATATCTCACACTTTGCTCCATACAAGTAATGTCTCCGGATTTTTAAGGGAAAAACTACCGTTGCTAGTTCTAGATCATGCGTCGGATAATTTCGTTCGTATTCCTTTAATTTTCATGATGCATAGGCAACTACCTTCCCATTTTGCATTAACACCACTCCTAGCCCATTCTTGGAAGCATCACTCGTAAACCATGAAATTTTCATCTTCGGACGGAATAGTTAGCACCGGGGCTATGACTAACCTTTGCTTCAATTCTTGGAAGCTTCGCTCACGAGCATCCGTCCATCGAAACTTAATGCTCTTTTTCATCAAATTAATAAGAGGCCTAGCTATCTTAGATAAACCCTCCACAAATCTCCGATAGTAACCGACTAGTCCCAAGAAGCTTCGTACCTCCGTTACATTCTTTAAGGTAGGCTAGTTCGAATAGCCTCTACCTTCTTTGGATATACCGCTATACCCTTCTTTGTTACCACATGGCCTAGAAAAGCCACATGCTCTAGCTAAAATTTGCACTTCTTGAATTTGGCATACAACTGCTTGCTCCTTTAGCATCCGCAAGGTGGCTCTTAGATATGCCTTATGCTCCTTCTTACTTCGAGAGTAAACCAGGATAACATCAATAAAGACGATGATAAACTTATCTAAGAATTCTTTAAAGACTCGATTCATCAAGTCCATGAAAGCGGTTGGAGCGTTAGTCAACCCAAACGACATTATTAGTAACTCACCGTGTCCATACCTTATTCTAAATGTTGTTTTCTTCACATCTTCGGATCTCACCCTCAATCGATGATATCTCGATTGTAAGTCTATTTTGGAAAACACGAATGCTCCTTGCAATTGATAAAACAAATCATCAATCCGGGGTAATGGGTACTTATTCTTAATCGTCACTCGATTCAACTCCCGTAGTCAATACATAGCCTTAGACTACCATCCTTCTTTTTCACCAATAGTACTAGAGCTCCCCAAGGTGAGGAACTAGAACATATGAATCCCTTGTCCGAGTAAGTCTTGTAGTTGCACCTTCGACTCTTTCAATTCAACTCGGTGCCATTCTATAAGGAGTTTTAGAAATCAAATTCGTGCTCGGCTCTAGTTCAATCTCGAATTCTATCTCCCTCTGCGGTGGCAACATAGTCAAACTTTCTAAAAATACGTCTAAATACTCCCTACCACTTATATATCTCCCGGTTTGGACTTTTGTTCCACTTGACTATCTACCACATGTGCTAAGTACCCCTAACACCCTTTTTCTAGCATATTTTGAGTCTTTATGGCCGAAATGACTGGTACAGACATGACATTTTGTATCGACCTTAAACTCTAAGGATCGATCTCCAAGTAGTTTAAAAACTACTCTCCTCCCTCGATAATTAATGGTGGCACCATGCCTCGTTAACCAATCCATTCCCGAATTAAATCAAAATCATAGAGGTCCAATACAATCAAATCGACCTCTAAACTCTTGTCCTCAATTTGGAATGGACACCGTTTGACTAGGCTCGTTGACTCCATAAAGTCTCAAGAAGGGATTGCTATCGGATAGCCTATTGTTAATATCTCAAGTTTCACGCCTAGACTTTTGACTAATGTTTTTGATATGAATGAATGTGTGGCACTAGAATCAATCAAAACACAAGCAATCAAGCCAAAGATGTAGACATTACTCGTATATTATTACCATGTCTCTCTTGTCGGCCTCCTCCTTTTTCTACTAGCCACCCCGAGTTCACTCTTTATTACCCAAATAGGAGTAATTAGGTGAGGCGCGACACGTTGACACGACCAATTTTTTAATTAACCTTAAACATATATATGCTCATACCCTAAAGACTTATCATACAATGATACGTAGCCAAGATAATTAACATAATATTAGCAAAACAGATGGAGGAAATTACAAAATCTAATTACAAGACCATCAAAATGTTCATTGAGGCCCCAACCCTAAAATTTCAACAAACAAAATTCCTTAAAGTTTATGTCGCCCTTTTGGAGGATCCGACAAGCATCCTTACCAACTTGTCCTTTTCCTGTCACGACATAAAAATAACAATAGGATGAGTCGAATCTTAGTAAGTAAGGTGATGTACGTGATATGCAATGAAGTTTTTTGTTTCCCATTCTACCTATCCATTTTTCATTCGGGTACCCTAGGCATTAGCAAGTTCATGCGTTCCATCTCTCGATGATCGTATTATCACCTACTCGCTCTATTACTCTTTCTCGGTGATCTCAATATCACCTACTACTCATAACACAATTATCCCTCATTATAGCACACGATTAGTGGAATTATCCCTCACTTAACGGTGTTAGCAAATAGAACTTGCACTATGGATTCCTTGCTATTACCCATTCCACTCAATTCGGTTACCAAACCATGTCATTTCATGACTCGGTGATTTTTCTCAATTTATTCCACCCCCAATGCACGTGATGCATATGATGACATGTTTAATCACATTCAACCAAACTCGAGTACCAACCCTTCTTTCTCAAGCCAATACTCACGGTTCAACCAACACTCGAGATTCACCCGTCGCTCACATACCAATCATGGTACTCATAGCGGAAACATAACCTTCGCTCATTAATATTATTCATTAGTTTCATTAATATTTAAAAGAAGGTCCAAATCTTTTTCTTATTTCCTCTCTGAAGGAATAAATTTTCTTTAGAATTTTCAAATCCATTTTATTTCTATCTAAGTCCACTTATTTTAGTCCAAGCCAATTTCTTTTAGTCTAAGCCCATCTACTTTAAAACCAAGCCTTTTGATTTTAGTCTAAGTCCATTTATTGTAATCCAAGCCCATTAACTTCATCCAAGTCCTTTAACTTTATCCTAAGTCCATTGACTTTATTCAATTCCATTTTATTTTAGATACTAGGCATATTGATTTATAACATATCTACAAATTAGGTCAAAATACCAAGTAACAATTTATTATAAAATTTTGAAACTTAGGGACCAATTTGCTCGGTAGTAGTTTATCTAGAGATGTCCGTACTAAATCGGGTATAACTCTTTGTAAACAAATCCAATGACCAAGGAATTTTAAGGGAAGTTAGTTGAAACATAGATGAATAACTTTCACTTCCTTGAACATGCACCCCAAATTTCAAACAGAATTTACTCCTCATCAACACTAATTTATCAATTCTTTCCAAACCAACTTTAAACATGTTTTAGTTCATTTACATTTAGTCCAAGTCCAATCCAACCCTTCACCACATACATGGACATTTTTGAAAACATCGAAACATCATAAATTATCACAATAAGGCATCCATACATGGATTCCTCCCAAACATCAAGCATATAACCATCACAAACCACCAAAACAATATATTACATGGTTTAAGATAACAACCACAAATTACACTTAAAATAGCACTTTAAGACATGAAAATAACTCAAATCAACTCATAACTTAAGTACATGAAAGGAAACTTAAAGCATAATATGATACTCAAATGAAAACCTACTTACCTAGTTTAGGTTTGATTAGAATTTCCTTAGCTCTTTTCCTTCCCTTTTTCCCTTTCTCTTTTTCTTTCGTTTCTTTCCTCTCTTTTGCTACGTTTCACTCCCTCCCAATTGGTTTCTCCCCCTTTTTGTGGTAGTCTACAGTTTTCACTCCTAAAATCAGCCATATATCACACTTTTGTAGCTTATATACTAGGTTTCATTTCAATTATTTCATGGTACAAGTGTCTTAAAATAATGAACCAAGGTGGAAAGTAAATGGTGATTAGGGAGGGTATGTGGCTTATTTAGCTTAAAAGAAATGAGGAGTCATCAAGTGTAATTAATAAGTGAGTCTAGGTGTCTACTTGGTCTCAACTAACTCATTTGAAATTGTTTTATATATATATAATTATGAAATTTCTATTTTGGGATTTTCGAAATTCTTTTTTCCGAAATTCCAGCAGAGTACATTTAAAAGTGACCCTCACCATAATGGACATAAGTCTGAATGTATACATCCAAAAATTATGAACGATTATAGAGAGTTATTCAACACATATAGGAACAACTTTCATGCTTTGAGTTTTACCCAAAAATCACTCTAAGGTCCTCAAATAAATCATGCAAACTTCGGACAGAATCTAGCTCTACATTTCGAAAAATTTCTTTTGATTAATTGGGAAATTTTCCCAAATAAAATCCCAATGTTCCTAAAATTATAAAATAAATTTCTTATCATTATCATGCATTCCAAACAATTATAAATACCCCAAAGGATAATTTCCTAAATTATCCGAAATGTTTCCTCCCGTTATTTCCGACGTAATCGTCGAACATACCATCATAAAAGAAAAAACTCTTTTGAAACCATCCATACTATTAGTTATACTCCATATAAACATGTTTAGAAACATTTTAACATGTGTAAAAGCTTCATGGGGGTTACGGACCGAATGGATTGAATTTAACCTAGGTTTGGTAAGCTTAACTTGGAAAGAAAAAGGAATACACTTCTAGAGTTTCCCTAGGCTAAAACCATTCGGCCAAGTGGGGAAAATGGGGAATGAATTGATCTTTTGGGGAAATTAAGGGCCTAGAATATCATGGTAACTCAATTAGGAATGGGTTAATAGTTTAGGATGAAAATAAATTCACTAGACAAAAAAAAGTCAATCCATGGCCATCTTAACAACCCATCCGGCCTAACTAAAAGAAAAATAGGGTTTTGGATTTCATTAGGTAAATTGAACATTTGATCACTAAATTTGGGTTCCTTGGTGGACCTTAAGGTTTAAATCTCTTTGGTAACTCTTTTAAGGATGAGTTGGTAAGTCATTAAAAAGGAAGTGACTTGGAAGTGGAAAAATAATTTCTTGCTTATTTTAGGACCATTTGACCTAGGAGAGAAAATGATTAACATTGAATCCCTTTTGTGTAAGTAGAGATCAAGAAGTGAAGATGAACACAAGTAGAGATCAATGATTACAAGACATATAAATAGGGTAATGGAAAAAGAGAATTCAAGAAAAATCAAGATTAAAACCTAGACCCTTTATGAGTCGACTTCGACTACTAAGATTAAATATTCGGATTAAGCAAAAATTTAGCTTATGTATGTCACGTATAAATCCTTAGGATTAACCGAGTCTCATACACTAACTTATACACTAGAAATCCAAGCCTAGACTTACCCGAGTACACAAAAAGGAAAAACTCGTAAGTACGAAGTAGATTTATGCAATGAATGCTACCAATGAACGAAAATTATATTCTCATTTTGAATACTTTAAATGGTACATGAAACACCTATGAAGTGCCAAGTGTGTGTCAAACACGGGAATGGTCCGAGAAGAAAATGGTGATAACTTAGTTAGTTGAATGTGTTAAACATAATACCATGTGCATCACGTGCATTCGAGAGTGATATGAAATTGAGAAACATCATTGAGTCATGAGATAAAACGATTTGGTAACCGAACCGAATAGAATGGGTAACAACATGAAACCATATGTGTGCTCTATTACTAACACCATTAAGCGAGGGATGATTCCACTAACTATGTGCTAAAACGAGGGGTAATTCTATTATGAGCGAGTAAATGATTGTTGAGGTTATTCGGTAGTAAATGATTGCCGAGGTTATTTGGTAGTAAATGATTGTTGAGGTTATTTGGTAGTAATCGATTACCGAGGTTATTCGATAGTAAACAATTGCCGAGGTTATTCGATAGTACCGATTGCTAAGGATATTTAGCGATAAATGATTGTCGAGGTTATTAAAAAATCATCGAGAATAAAACGGACTTACTAATATCCAAGGTACCCTTAACATCTCAAATTGATGAGAATAGTGAGGGCAGGCATAAATATGTTGCATAACACATGCATGACACTACTTACCGAGCTTTGCCTCACCTTATTTGTTCTTACATGGCATGACAAGTAAAAACGATGTTAATACTAATAAGGACGCTGCTGGATCCACCAAAAAGGCTCGCATGTGACACAAGTGTATCAAAATTTCTCTTGATTGTAATTTTAGGGTTGGGGTGTCAAGGAACATTTTGATGGTGTTGTAAATAAATTTTGTAATTTCTTTCATTGTATTTGTTAATATTATGTAAATTATCTTGTATACATTCACCACATGATAAATCATTCATGTATGACCACATACGTGTTTGAGGTTAATTCAAAGACTAGTCGTGTCGGCGTGATGCACTTTGCTCGGCCATCCCTATTTGGGTATTAGAGAGTGGATTGGGGTGGAGGCGTCACACTCTCTCCCTACATCTCACTCCCTCTCCCTTTCTCTATCCTTTCCTCTCTCCTAATCTCTCCCTCCCTCTCTCTCCCTCTCCTTCCCTCTCTCTCCCTCCCTTGACCTTTCTCCCCGTCCCCCTCTCTTTCCCTCTCTTTCTTTTTCTTCTTCATCTCTCTCCCTCCCTCTCTTGCCTTATCTCCCTCCCTCTCTTTTCCCATTCCTCTTTATCCCTCTCTCTCTCCCCCCACCTCTGTCTCTCCCTATCTCTCTCTCCTTCTCCCTCCCTCTCCTTCTTTCTCCCCCACACTTTCTCTCTCTCCTTTTCTCTCACTCTTTCTCCCTCTCTCTTCTCCTCACTCCTCCTTCCTCTCCTTTTACTTGTCTCCCCTCTCTCTCCCTCTCCCTTTCTCTCCCCCTCCCTTTCCTCTACATCTTTCCACTCTCTCTCCCTCTCCCTCTCTTCCTCCTCTCCCTCTCTCTTCCTCTCCTTCTCATTCTCTCACTCTCTCTCCCCCTCTCTTATCCATTTTCCTTCTCTTTCCCTTTCTTCCCCTCTCCCCCTCTATCTCTCTCTTCTTATCTTTCTTCGCTTCTATATCTCTCCTCTTTTTTCCCTCTCTATTTCTATCTCTTTCCCCCTTTCTATCACACTCGCTCCCTCCCTCCCTCTCTCCTCTTTCCTTTCCCTCTCCTTCTCTCTCCCTCTCTCTCTCCCTTTACCCCTTTTCCTCTCTCCATATCTCTATTTCCCTCGCTCTTCCTCTCTCTTTCATTCCCTCCATCTCTCCCCCTCCCTCTTTTTCCTCCCTTTCTCTCTTTCGCTCCCTTATTCTCTCTCTTTCTATCCCTCTATCTCCCTCTCCCTCTCTTTCCTTTTTTCTCTCCTGTCCCTCTCTCTCCCCCTCCTTCTCTCTCTTTCTCTCCCCTTCTCTTTCTCTCTCTCTCTCCTCTCTCCTTGTCCTAATCTCTCCCTTCCTCTCTCTCCCTCTCTCTTTTTTGTCTCTCTATCCCTCTCACCTTTCTTTTCCCCCTCTTCCTCTTTATCCTTCTCTCTCTCCCTTTTTTCCTCCCTTCCCCTCTCTTCTTCTCCCTTTGCTCGCAGTCCCTCTCTATCTCTCTATCCCTCCCTCCTTCTCTCCCTTTGTCTCTCCCTCTATCTCTCTCTTTCTCTTTTCACCTCTCTCTCATCCTCTCTATTTCTCTCCTCTCCCCCTTTCCTTTCTCTCCCTCTTCCTCTCTCCCCTTTCTCTCGCATCTCATTCTCTCTACCTCTCGCCTTTTCCTTCCCTCTCCCTCCCATCTCTCTCCCTCTCTTTTTCTATATCTCTCTCTCTTTCTCTCTCTCTCTTGCTCTTCCTCTCTACCCCTCTCTCTCACCATCTCCCTCTTCCCCTCTATCTCTTTCTCCCTCTCTTTCTTGTTCTCTCTCTCCTTCCCTATCTATGTCTCTCTCTTACCCTCTCTATTTCTCTCGTGCTCTCTCTCGTCTCTCTCCCTATCTATTTCTCCTAATTTGTCCCTCTTTATCCGTTCTAATCTATCCCTCTCTATCTCTCCCTTTCTCCCTCTCTCTGTTCCAATCTCTTTCTCACTCTCTCTCCCTCTCTCTTCCCATCTCTCCCTCTCTCCTCCTCTCTCCCTTTCTTTCTCTCTCCCTCTCCTTCTCTCCCTCTCTCACTTTCTCTTCCTTTCTCTCTCTCCCTTTCTTTTTCTCTCTCCCTCTCCCTCTCTCCCCTCTCCTCCTCTCTCCCTCTCCCTCTCTCTCTTTGTCTCTTGTCCTTTTTATTTTTCTTCGTCTTTTTCTCTTCCTCTCTCTGCCTCTCTCTCTTTCTCCCTCTCTTTCCCTCCCTTTCCCTTGTTAGTGTATACCTTAAAAGCCAATCATAGTTTGGTTGTACTAAAATACACTTATCATATTGTTATTGTTGTTATTGTTGTTATTATTATTATTATTATTATTATTATTATTATATGATACATTCCATTTATTATGTTTATTTATTCCTATATTTTATTATATGAACATGCTGAAGTTTTAAGAATATTATTATTCTTAAATGTTCCTAGTCAAGTGTTTTATTGTTGATATATTAAAGGGGCAACAATAAAGCATTGAGATTGGTATGTGCAATGATCGATAATAATGTATTATGGATATGAGATATCAAGTCGACATATAGGTACGTGTTGAAGAACACGTACTCGCACTCGACTCCGTCATGAGATCACTACATTGATCATTATATGAGTGTCATAATATGCTCTCATTATGACTATTATGTATGTGATCCTTCAACTTGAAGTCACTATAATTCCGTACATGTAAATTCGTATATTTTCATACCATCAAACATTATTTATAATATGATGGACTATAAAGTTGGTTGTTGGATATACGATGAATCATGTAGAGGGATATGAGTGATGTAAATAGGATTTTCCCTCCTATATAATAGAACCGATGTCTATGGCCCCCTTAATTGAGTGAGATTATGAAACATATGGCCATCTCAAATGAATTGATATGAGATATCGATCTCATTTGTTTAGAGCAGATCAACTCATGGATCACGAAACACTAAGATTAACCTATATAAGGATGAAACAGTTCATGTCTCATGTTTAAATCTAGACATCTAAGACAAGAGGACTAGAATCCATGGTAACATATGTCATAGACAACATCGAATCATTGACATCCTTATTACTTGGGTAATAATGATGCATTGCTAGATGCCACTCACTATTTATGATTCTACATTGTGATTTTAAGATCACTACTAACATAATAAAAACCTATAAAGACACACACAAAGAGCAACTCGAAATTAGAGTATGACCGAAGTCCTAATTGGATTAAGATTCCTAGTCGAGTTAAGATTCCTAATTGGATTAGGATTCCTAGTTAGGTTAAGATTCCTAGTGAGATTGTGATACATTTTGGATTATAGTTTTAATTACACTAATGGGCTAGTTTGATTAAGACATATAAAATGGGCTTAATGAAGTCCAAGTCCAAGGTTGTTGGATATTAATTTGTCAAAATAATTAACTCATATTTTTCTCTCTTGTTAGGGTTAGGAATTAGTTTCTTGGTGGGAATATGGCTCATACACTTTCGATTCTAGTAAAATACAACCAAGCACATAATATTTATTTCTATTAGTAGAAATATTAATCCATCCCTACCTCTCCTTCTCTTTCTCTATCCTTCTACCTCCCTCTCCTTCTCTATCCTTCTCTCTCTCCCCTCTCTTTCCCCCTCTCTATCATTCTTACTCCCATTGCCTCACCCCCTCTCTTTCTCTCTCCTCCTCTCTCTCCGTCCCTTTCTCCCTCCCTCTCTCTATCTCTCTCTCTCTCCTAGCTCTCTCATTCCTTCTCTCACCTTCTCTATTTCTCTCCCTTTTTTGTACCTCTCTCTCTCCCTGTCTCCCTCCCTCGTCTCCCTCCTTCCTCTTCTTCTCTCTTCCTTAGTCCCTCTCCTTCTCACTCTCTCTCACTCTCTCCTACACTCTCCCTCCCTTCCACTCTCTCTCCCTCACTCTCCCTCTCTCATTTCTCTCCCTCTCTTTTTCCCTATTACCCTCTCTCTCTCTTTCTACATATATATATGTGTGTGTGTGTGTGTGTGTGTATCCCTCTCTCTCTCTCTCCCTTCCTTCTTTCCCTTTCTTTCCCTATCTCTCTCTTCCTCCTGTCCCCCTCTTTCCCTATCTCCCTCCCTCTATCCTTTCATCTCTCTCTATTTCCCCTCTTTCTTTCCTTCTCTTTCCCTCTCTCTCTTGCCTTTCCTATTTCACTCTTTTCTTTCCCTCCATCTCTCTCCCCTCTCACTCCTTGGGAGAAAGGAAGAGAGAGGAAAAAGAGGAAGAGAGAGGGTGATAGATTAGGAGAGGTAAAGGGAGTGAGAAGGGGAGATAGAGATGGTGGGAGAGGATATAAAGAAAGTGAGGGAGAGAGATGCTAGGAGAGGAGATAAAGAGAGAGAGAGAGAGGGATAGAGAGAGGTAGGGAAAGTGGGAGAGACATAAAGTTAGGGAAAAAGGGATGGAGAGAGGGAAAGACCAAGAGAGACAATGGATAAAGAGGAATAGAGAGAGGAGGGAGGGAGAAGGAGAGGGTAATAGAGAGAGAAAGGGATGGATGGAGAGGGGGAGAGAGAAGATGGGAGAAAGGGAGAGAGAGGAGGGAGATTAGGAGAGAGGGAAAGAGAGGGGAGAGATTAGGAGTGGGAGTGTGAGAGAGGGAGTGAGAGATAAGGAGAGATAGATACGAGAGATAGATAAGGAGAGAGAGATATTAAGGGAAGGAGGGGAGAGAGAGATTGAAGGAGGGAGGGGGAGGGATTACGAGGTATGAAGAGGGATAGATAGATAAAGAGAGATGAAGAGAGAAATAAAGATTGAGGAGGGATGGAGAGGAAGATAGAAATAAGAACAAAGGGAGGGATTACGAGAGAGACATAGAGAGGGAGATAGAGAGAGAGGAAGATAAAGAGGGAGATAGAAGGAGAAAGAGAGAGAGTGAGGAAGGGATTGAGAGAGATAGAGGGGGAGAGATAGAGAAAGATAGAGAGAGAGAGAAGGAGAGAGAGGGAGAGAGAGGAGTGGGTGAGAGAGAGGGAGGGAGAAAAAGTGAGACAAAGAGAGGGATAGATAGAGAAAAAGGAAGGGAGAGGGTGAGAGAGAAAGAGGGAGAGATATTGGTTGAGGGAAGGGAGAGAGAGGGAGTGAGATAGAGGGAGAGAGAGGGGTAGAGGAGGAGAGATGGAGAGAGAGGGAGGTAAAGAGATAGAAAGGGAGAGAAATTGGGAGAGAGCGATAGAGAAAATGAGAGAGATAGAGAGAGGAAGAGAGATTTAGGGAGGGAGGGGGAGGGAGAGGGAGGTTGGGAGAGGGATAGATAGACGAAGATAGAGTAAGAGAGAAATAAAGATTAAGGGAGGGATAGAGAGGGATAGAGAAATAGGGATAAGGGAGGGATGGAGAGAGGGACATAGAGAGGGAGATAGAAAGAGGAAGATAGGGATGGAGATAGTGTGAGAGGGAGAGAGAAGCATAGAGAGAGAAAGAGAGAGAAGGAGAGAGAGTAAGGGAGGGATTGAGAGAGATAGAGAGGGGTGAGAGGTAGAGATATTGGGGAAGGAGAGAGAGAGATAGAAGGAGAGAGGGGGAGAGAGATACAAAGAGGGAGAGTGAGAGAGAGGGAGAGAGATACATGGGGAAAGAGAGAGATAGAAGGAAAGAGAGGGTGAGAGAGATATAAAGAGGGAGAGTGAGAGAGAAGGGGGAGAGATATACAGGGGAAAGGGGGAGAGATAGAGATATAAAGTAGGAGAGTGAGAGAGAAAGAGAGAGGGAGAGAAGGGATAGAAGGAGAAGGAAGGAAAGAGAGAGAGAGAGGGGAGAGATCGGGAGTGGGAGAGGGAGAGAAAGAAGGAGAAGAAGATAGAGAGGGAAAGAGGGAGAGAGTGGGAAAGGGGGAGAGAGAGGGAGGGAGAGAGGGAGTGAGCAAGACGAAGAAAGGGATAGAGAGAGGGAGAGGGAGAGAGAAAGAGAGAAAGGGAGGGAAGGAGTAGTTGAGAGAGAGAGAGAAAAGGAGAGAAGGAGAGAAAGGTAGGTAGAGAAGGTGAGAGAGAGATTAAGAGAGGGGGAGGGAGAGGAGGGAGAGAAGGATAGAGAAAGGAAGAGATAGAGAGGGTGAGAGAGAGAGAGGAAAGGAGAGAAAAAGATAGTGAGAGAGGGAGAAAGGGAAGGAGAGGAAGAACAAGAGAGGGGGAGAGAGAGAGGGAGGATGGAGAGGAAGAGGGATAAAAGTGGAGAAGGAGAGGGAGAGGGAAAGAATGAATAGGAGGGAAAGAGGGAGAGGGAGATGGGGAGACTAGGTGAGAGAGAGCAAACGAGGGGAGAGATAGAGAGTGAGAGGGAGAGAGATAGAGGGAAATAGAGAGAGAAACAAAGTGAGGGGGAGATAGAGAGAGGGATGGGTAGAGAGAGAATGAAAAGGAGTGAGAGGGAGAGGGAGGGAGGAAGGGAGAGGGAGGGTAAAGTGAGGAAGGGAGACATTAAGAGGGCGAGTGAGAGAGAGGTAATGGTAGAAAGAGATTAGGAGGGATATAGAGAGATATGGGAGAGAGAGAGAGATAATGAGGGAGATAGAGTAAGGGATATGGTAGGAGAAGGAGAAAGAGAGCGAGAGAGAGGAAGAGACTTAGAGAGAGTTATAGAGGGAGAGGGGGTGAGAGAGAGAGATATAGGGAGAGAGAAGAGGAAGAGAGATCGAGAGAGATAGAGGGAGGAGGGAGAGAATGGGAAAGGGGAAGAGAGGGAGGGAGAGAGGGAGTGAGCAAGACGAAGAAAGGGATAGAGAGAGGGAGAGGGAGAGAGAAAGAGAGAAAGGGAGGGAAGGAGTAGTTGAGAGAGAGAGAGAAAGGAAGAGAAGGAGAGAAAGGTAGGTAGAGAGGGTGAGAGAGAGACTAAGAGAGGGGGAGGGAGAGAGAGGGAGAGAAGGAGAGAGAAAGGAAGAGATAGAGAGAGGGTGAGAGAGAGAGCAAGGGAGAGAAAAAGATAGTGAGAGAGGGAGAAAGGGAAGGAGAGGGAGAGCAAGAGAGGGAGAGAGAGAGAGAGGATGGAGAGGAAGAGGGATAAAAGTGGAGAAGGAGAGGGAGAGGGAAAGAGTGAATAGGAGGGAAAGAGGGAGAGGGAGATGGGGAGACTAGGTGAGAGAGAGCAAACGGGGGGAGAGATAGAGAGTGAGAGGGAGAGAGATAGAGGGAAATAGAGAGAGAAACAAAGTGAGGGGGAGATAGAGAGAGGGGATGGGTAGAGAGAGAATGAAAAGGAGTGAGAGGGAGAGGGAGGGAGGAAGGGAGAGAGAGGGTAAAGTGAGGAAGGGAGACATTAAGAGGGCGAGTGAGAGAGAGGTAATGGTAGAAAGAGATTAGGAGGGATATAGAGAGATAGTGGGAGAGGGAGAGAGAGATAATGAGGGAGATAGAGTAAGGGATATGGTAGGAGAAGGAGAAAGAGAACGAGAGAGAGGGAGAGACTTAGAGAGAGTTATAGAGGGAGAGGGGGTGAGAGAGAGAGATATAGGGAGAGAGAAGAGGAAGAGAGATTGAGAGAGATAAAGGGAGGGAGATGGAGAGAGAGGAAGGGAGGGAGCTAGAGAGGGGAGAGAGAGAGGTAGAGGAGAAGGGAGAGAGGGAGGCAAAAAGTGGGAGAGGTAGAGAAAAAAGAAAGGGAGAGAGAGAGAAGGATAACATGTAAGAGAGAGAGTCGGAGAGAGAAATGAAAAGGAGTGAGAAAGAGAGAAAGGGGGAGATGGAGAGATAGAGAGAGACCTAGCAAAAGAGAGAAAGGGGGAGGGAGAGTTTGGGAGAGAGGGAGAGAGAGAGGGATAGGGAAAAATGGAGAGAATAAAGGAAATAGAAAGAAGGAGAGTGCGAGAAAGAGGGAGACAAACGAGATGAGGAGGGAGAGAGGAGGGAGATTAAGAGAAAAGGAGAGAGAAGCAAAGCGAGAGGGGAGAGGAAGAATGGGAGAGAGAGGTTAAACGAGGAGAGGGAGAGAGGGAGAATTGGAGATAGAGGGAGAGAGGGAAAGGGAGGGGAAAAGGGAGAGGAGAGATAGAGATAGAAGTAGAGGAGAAAGAAGAAGGGAGTGGGAAAGGAAAACGAAAGGAGAGGAAGACGGAGAGAGAGGAAGACGGAGGGAAAGTGGGAGAGGGATAAAGAGAGAGAGGTAAAAGAAGAGTGGGGGACAGGGAAAGGAAGGGAGAGAGTATAAAGGAATGAGACAAGAGGAGAGAGGGTGAGAGGGAGGGAGAGGGAGAGAGAGTGAGAGAGGGTGAGAGAGTTAGAGAGGGAGAGTGGGCGAAAGGGAGATAGAGCAACGAAAGGTACACGAAGGAGAGAGAAAGAGAGAAAGGGACGGCGAGGGAGAGAAAAAGGGAGAGAGAGGAAAAGAGGGAAGAAGGGAGGAAGAGAGGAAGAGAGAGAGAGGTAGGGAGAGAGAGAAAGAGGGGGAGAACATGAGAGAGATGGATAATAGGAGAGAAAAGTTAGAAGCAAGAGGGAGAGTGAGAGAGAGGGAGAATGTAACGGAAGGCGAGAGAGGGGTAGAGGGAGTGAGAAAGGGGAAAAGCGAGGAGGGAGGGAGAAAAAGAGAGAGAGAAAGGAGAAGGGGAAAGATAGAGAGGAAGAGAGAAGATTGGAGGGAGAGGGTAAGAGAGAGGGAGAGAGAGGGAAGGAGAGGCCGAGGGAGAGAGGGAGGGATAAAGAGAGGGAGAGTGAAGAGGGGAGACAGAGAGAGAAAAAAGGAGGGAGAGGGAAGTGATAGGCAAAGAGAAGGAGAGAGGTTGGGAGGAATATAGAGTGAGAGAAATAGAGGAGAGAGAGATATAAAGTGTGAGGGGGAAAGGTAGTGAAAGAGAGAGAGAGTTACAAAGAGAGAGATAGATAGAGAGATAGTAAGAGAGGAATAGAGAAGGAGATAAAGAGGAAAATGGAGAAAGAGAGTCAAAGAGAGGGAGGGAGGAAGAGAAAAGAATGGAGAGAGAAAGGGAAGGAGAAGGACAAAGTGGGAGGGTGAGGGAGAGGGAGAGAATAAGAGAGAGGAAGGGCGAGAGAGAAAGAGTGAGAGGGAGAGAGAGTGTAAGAGGGAGGGAGAGGGTGAGCGAGAGTGAGACGAGAAAGATGAAGGAGAGAGAGAAAGAAGGAGAGTGAGTGAGAGTGGTAGAGAGAGGGAGAGGGACAGAGAGTATGAGAGAGAGGAAGAGAGAAGGAGTGGGGGAGAGGGTAAGAGAGAGGGAGAGACAGGGAAGGAGAGGGTGAGGGAGAGAAAGAGAGAGAAAGGGAGAGAGGGAGAGGGAAGAGAGGAGAGAGTGAGGGAGAGAAAGAGAGAAAGGGAGAGAAGGAGGGATAAAGAAAGGTAGAGTGAAGAGGGAGAGAGAGGGGGAGGGAGAGGAAAGTGAGAGGCAAAGAGAAGGAGAGGAGTTGAGAGGAATAGAGTGAGAGAAAGATAGGGGAGAGAGATACAAAGTGTGAGAGGGAGAGAGTGTGAGAGAGAGGGAGAGAATGAGAGAGAGGGAGGGTGAGAGAGAGGGGTGAGAGGGTAAGAGAGTGTAAGAGGGAGGGAGAGGGATGGAGAGATTCAGAGAGGGAGAGGGAGGGTGAGAAAAAAAGATGAAGGAGAGAGGAAGAAGGAGAGTGAGTGAGAGAGGTAGAGAGAGGGAGAGGAATAGAGAGTATAAGAGATAGAGGAAGAGAGGTAGAAAGGGAGTGAGAGAGGGAGAGAGAGGGGGATAAAGAGATTGAGGGAGGGAAATGTCGAGAGAGAGAGAGGGAAAAGAGGAGGAGAGAGAGCTAGGTAGAGGGAGAGGGAGGGGGAGAGGTAGAGGGAGGGAGAGGGAGAAGGAGAGATATATAGATAATGTGGGAGAGAAGAAGAGGAAGTAAGAGAGAGGGATAGAGTTAGAGAGGTATAATGAGAGAGAGAGAGGGAGGAAGGGCGGGGGATGAAATGAAAGGAAGGAGAAAGTGAGAGATAGGGAGAGAGGGATAGAAAGAGAAAGAGTGAGGTAGACGGGGAGAGAGGGGGAGGAAATGAGAGAAAGAAAGGGAGGGAAAGAGAGATGATGAGAGGAGGAGAGAGAGAGGAGGGAGTTAGAGAGGGAGAGGGAGGTAAAGAAAAAGGAAGGAAGAAAGGGAGAAGGAGATAGATGCAAAGGGGGAGGGAGGGATATAGAGAGGGAGAGAGAGAGAGGGAGAGGGAGCGATAGAGGTAGGAAGAGGGAAGAGAGAGTGAGAGAGAGTTAGAGAGAAAGAGAGTGGGAGAAAGGGAGAGGGAGAGGGAGAGGGAGAGAGACTAAAGGAGAGACACTAAGGGATAGATAGAGAGAGAAGGGGATATAGGGAGAGAAAAAGGGAGACGAGAGGGAGAGAGAGTGAGTGGTATAAAGAGCATAGGAAAGACAGAGAGAGATAAGAAGAGCAATTGAGAGGGAGAAAAAGAGAGAAAGGAATAAAAGGAGAGCAAGGTTAAGTGGAGCGAGAGAGAGAAGGAGAATGGGATTTAAGAGAGAGAGAGAGGGAGGGAGAATGGCATTTAGGAGAGATGGAGAAGGATAGAGATAGAGGGAGAGAGAGAGCGAGGGAGGGAGAGAGGAAGAGAGGGAGAGAGGGGGAGAAGAGAGAAGGAGAAAAAAGGTGAAAGTGAGAGAGAGATGGAGGTAAGGAGGGAGAGAGAGGGAGAAAGGGATGGAAGAGGAGAGAGGAAGGGATAAAGAGCCCAAAAGAGGGAGAGAGAAAGAGGCAGAGAGAGGGAGAGAGGATATGAGAGAGAGAGATGGAGAGAAAAGGAGAAGGAAAAGGAGGGAGAGAGAGAGATAGGCGAGAGGAAGAGAGTGAGATAAAGAGTAGGAGAGAGAGAATAAGAGTATGAGGGAGAAAGAGACAAAGTCAAGGGGAGAGAGAGAAAGAGAGGAAGTGAAAGAGAGAGAGAAGGGAAGATAAAGAGATGAAGAGAGGAAGATAGTGACTAAGAGAGAGAAAGAGCAAGGGAAGAGAGAGGTAGGGAGAAGGAGAGGGAGAGGGAGAGGGAGGGAGAGGCAAAAAAAGGAGAGTGGGAGAGGGAGAGGGAGAGAGAGGGAGAGGGATAGGGAGGGAGAGGGAGGGGGAGAGGGAGAGGGAAGGAAGGGAAAAGTAGAGAGGGAGAGGGAGAGGGAGAAAAGGGAAGCAAAAGGAAGAGGGAGAGATATAAGGAAAGGAAGAGTAAGAGAGAGGTAGAGAAGGAAGAGGGAGAGAGAGGAAGAGAGAAGAAGAAAGAGGGAGAGGTATGGGAGAGAAAAGGAGCGAGAGAGAGAGTCGAGGAGAGAAAAATATAGAAAAGGAGCTAGAGAGAGGGACGTAGAGAGATTGAGGGAGGGAAATGGCAAGAGAGAGTGGGTAGAGAGGGAGAGGAAGAGAGAGGGGGAGAGAGAGAGGTAGGGAGAGGGAGAGGGAGAAGAAGAGGGAGGAAGAGAGAGAGAGAGGTAGGGAGAGGGAGAGGGAGAGGGAGAGGGAGAAGAAGAGGGAGGGAGGGAGAGAGGGAGGGTGACTAAGAGAGAGGGGGAGGGAGAGGTAAAGGAAGAGGGAATGAGAGGGAAGGAGATAGAGATAGAGGGAGAAAGAAAGAGAGGGAGAGGGAGAGAGAAGAGACAGAGTGGGAGAGAGAAAGAGGAAGTGACAAACGGGGATAGTGGGAGAAAGGGAGAGGGACGGGGAGAGAAAGCAACGAGAGAGAAAGAGGGAGAGAGAGAGAGGAAGGGGGATAGAGAGGGAAAGGAGAGAGAGGGAGATAGAAAGGGAGAGAGAGGAAGAGAGGGAGAGAAAAAGAAAGCGTCAAGGAGATAAGGAGCGAAAGAGGGGGAGAGAGTTGACACAAGGGGAAAAATGAAGAGAGAGAAAGGGATATAGAGCTTGAGAAGGAAAGGGAGAGGGAGAGAGGAAAAGAGAAAGGGAGGGGGAGAGAGGGAAAGAGAGGATGAGAGGGAGAGAGAGAGGAAGTGAGTGGGGAAGTAGAAAGAGGTAAAGGAAGAGGGGCGAGTGGGAGCAAAAGGGAGAGGGAGATAGAGGCGAGAGGGAGAGGGAGGGAGAAAGGTAGAGAAAGAGGGGGAGTAAGAGGGAGAGAAAGGGGGAAAGGCAAAGAGAGAGAGAGAGATGGGAATAGAGGGAGAGAAAGGGGGAGTGCAAAGGGGAGAGAGAGTGTGAGGAAGAGTAAGGGAAAAGAGGGAAAAGGAGAGAGTGGTAGAAGGAGCAATGGAGAAGGAGAAAATGAGAAAAAGAGGCAAAGCGAGAGAGAGTTTGACAAGGAGAATGGGATATAGAGGAAGAGAGGGAAAAAGAGAGAGGGAGAAAGAGAAAGAAGGAGAGAGGGAATGAGATGGAGAGAAAAAGTGAGAGAGGGAGAGGGAGTGAGATTGAGGGAGAAATGGAGAGGGAGAGGGAATGAGATGGAGAGAAAAAATGAGAGAGGGAGAGAGGGAGTGAGATTGAGAGAGAAATGGAGAGGGAGAGAGAAAAAAGGGAGAGAGGGAGAGAAAAAGAGGGGAGACAAAAGGAGAAAGAGAATGAGAAAGTGAGGGGGAGAGAGAGAGGGAAGGAAGGAAGGAGAAAAAGTAGGAGAGAAGGATGAAGAGAGGGAGAATGGGAGAGAGGGAGGGATAGAGAGTGGGAGAGAGGAAGAGAGAACAAGATAGAGAGTAGGAGAGGAAGAGAGAGGGAGAGAGCGAGAAGAGGAAGAGAGAGAGAGAGAGAAAGGGAGAGGGAGGTAGAGAGAATGGGAGAGAGAGATAGATGGAGAGAAAAAGAGAGGGAGAGAGAAAGAGAGGGAAAAGGGAAGAGAGAGAGAGAGAGGTAGAGATAGGGAGAGGGACTTAGAGAAAGAGAGGGGGATAGCGAGCAAAAGAGAGAGAAGAAGAGTTTGATATAGAGAGAGTCAAGGAGGGAGAGAGATAGAGAGGAAGTTAGAAAAGGAGAGAGTGAGAGATAAAAAGAGAGAGGATGGGAGAGAAGGGAGAGAGACGAGAGAGCGAGGGGAGAGAGAGGTAGGAGAGGGAGAGGAAGAGGGAGGGTAGGCGAGAGGAAATGGAAAGGAGAGAGAGGGAAAGGAGAGAGATAGAGCGAGAGAGAGGAGGTGAAGAGAGGGAGAGGGATAGAAAGGGAGATAGGGAGAAGGGGAGAGAAAGAAGTTGAGAAAGGGAGAGAGGAAGTGATGGAAGTAAGAAGGGGGAGAGAGAGAAAAGGGTAGAGAGAGGTTCGAAGAGAAAGGTAGAGGTGAAAGGGGGGATAGAGTAAGATGGAGAAAAGGAGAGAAAGGTTTAAAGGGAGCATGAGAGAGGAAGAATAGGAGAAAGAGAGAAAGAGGGAGAGATAAAGAAGATGGAGGAAGGGAGAAAGAGAGGGAGAGATGGAGAAGATGGGTAGACGAGAGAAAAAGAGGAAGAGAGATAGTGAGAGAGATAAGAGCGAGAGAGAGGAAGAAAGAGGGAATGGGAGAGGAAGAGAGAGGGAGAGAGGAAGAGGAACAGTGAAGAGAGAGGAGAGGGAGAGGGAGAGGGGGAAAGAGCATAAGAGAGAGGGTAGAGAGTTAGAGAGAGGGAGAATGGAAGAGAGAGGGTAAGGGGGAAGAGTATGGGAGAAATAGAGGGAGATAGGGAAGGGGATTGAGATAGAGAAGGAGAGAGAAAAAGTAGAGTATGAGAGACGGAGCGAGATAAAGGAAGAGAGGGAGGTAGAGAGAGGGAAAGAGAGAAAGAGGGAAAGAGGGAGAGGGTTGGGAGAATGAAAGAGAGGGGATGAGAGAGACGGAAGGGGAGAGAGAGACATGGAGAAAGATAGAAGAAGAGTGAGAGAGAGGAGAGTAAGGAAGAGGGAGAAAAATAGAGAGGGATGGGGAGAGAGGGAGAGAATGAGAGATAGAGGGAGGGAAGGAGAGCGAGAAAGGATTGGAAAAGGAGTGAGAGAGTGAAAGAGTGAGAGAAAGGGAAGGAGAGTGAAAGAGGGGAGAGAGGTGAGAGAGAGAAGGAGAGAGAGATGGATTAGGAGGGAGAGAGATGGAATGAGAGAAAGAGGGAGAGGGAAAGGGAGAGAGAGGGAGAGGGAAAGGGAAAGAGAGAGAGGGATAGAGAGGGGGAGAGGGAGAGAAGGAGAGGGAAAGAGAAATAAGGATAGAGAAGTGGAGAAGAGAGAGAGAGAGGGAGGGAGAGGGAGAGGGAAAGAGGGAGAAGGAGTGAGAGGGAGGGATAAAGAGGGAGAAAGTGGGAGAAAGGGAAAGAGGGAGTAAGGGAGAGAGGAAAAGAGAGGAGAAAAGGGGGAAAAGAGGGTAAAGGAGGGAGGGAGAGAGAGTTAGGATAAGAAGGAGAGAGGGAGAGAGAGTTAGGAAGAGAAGGGGAGAGGGAGAGAGAGAGAGAGTTAGGGAGAGAGGGAGCGAGAGGGGACATAGAGAGGGGGAGAGAGAGGGAGATGGAGAAAGTGAGAGAGAAAAAGGGAGAGAGAGAGGGAGATAGGAGGAGAGAGTGAGAGTGAGAATGAGGGATAGAGAAAGAGAGGGAGGGAATTAGGGGAAGAGAGAAGGAGAAGGAGGGAGAGAGACTAAGAGAGGGAGAGAGTGTAGGAGATGGTGAGAGCACGAGGGAGGGTGAGAAGAGAGAGAGTGTGTGTGATGCCCCTAGCTCCCTTACCTATTACCTAACCAGTGTGGCTGTCCATGGCACACTCGTTGCAACTAATTTCCCGACTAACTCCCATAACACATAGCAAAAAGAAACAAACAAATAAATAAATAGCAAAATGTATACGAGTACAAGTAATAGAACATTAAGACAGTGCAAAGCATAAAATTCTTGAAATGCCTAATGTTCACATCTAGCCCCTCATCCCTTTTTAATACGAGTCAAAGGATATTCTTATATTTATGAGTGACACATGAGCCTCTTTTAGTAAGAACCAGCGAGCTTGATCATATTGGTTTTGCCTTTAGCTACACACATACAATTACACTAACGGAATGAGCTAGAGCTCGGTAAGTAGGGTGATGCAAGTGATATTCAATAATGTTTTGTTTCCCACTTTTCCCATTCATTTTAATCCAGGTACCCTAGGTATTAGCAAAATCGTGCATTCTATCTCTCGATGATCTTGTTATCACCTACTACACTATTACTCTCTCTTAGTGATCTCACTATCACCTACTGCTCATAACGGAATTATCCCTCATTATAGCACATGGTTAGGAGAATTATCCCTCGCTTAATGGTGTTAGTAATAGAGCACGTAAATGGTTTCTTGTTATTACCTATTCCATCTAATTCGGTTACCAAACTACATCATTCCTCGACTCAATGATTTTTCTCAATTCATAGCACCTCCAAATGTACGTGATGCATATGGTGTTGTGTATATACTTTGTTTGTATTTAATATAGTGTAATTAAACCATTATGCATGAAGTTAGGTATATACTTCAGTACTATGAACCCGTTTAAGCATTTGTGACATAGGATTCCTTTCCTAACCCTAGTTTGGGTATTCATGACCGAATTGTCCTCTTAATGGGCCTAGGTCACACTTTCAATTTTTCCTTGGGTTCTTACCCTTTAATACTTCATTTTGCACTTGTTAGGGTGTACATTAGCCATTAGTCATAAAGTTGGAAGGGTAGGTCCCAAATTCCCAAATTTTCCTTTTCTAACTCGAATTAGGCATTTTAGGCCGAATTGGTTTCTTAATAGTTCTAAACTAAATTCGGCCTAACTTGAAATTTTACCTTTCTAAACTTGATTTTATACTTATTTAAGTTTAGGTGAACCACTAATGGTAAGGTTGGATGATTGGAATCCAAATGATGAGCCATGTCTTTCTTCATTCTAGGCCACTAATAACATTGTCGTAAGTCCTAATACATTTTCGTGTCTCTCGGGTATATCGAGTATTGAGTTACGTGTGTTTCTCTTAGCATTTCCCCCTTCAACTTCTCCATCGAGGGAACACACAACCTTCCCTTGAATCTAAGTAATCCATGGTCATCTACCGCAAAGTCGGACTCCTTCCCAACCTCTATACTTTTCTTCAATTCATTCGGCTTTGTATCCATTTGTTGCTCCATTTAAACTCTTTCTTGCCAAGTTGGCTAGACTAATAAAGTTGACACGACATTTTCGTGGCCTATAGGAATTATCTTTAGTTTTACCTTTTGTAGATCTCTCACTATTGACGAATTGGATTGCCTTCATTGTTGCTATTGATTTTCTACTTGAAACGTCAACAAGAACATTAGCTTTGCCTAGGTGATAATTGATTACACAATCATAGTCCTTCGCCAACTCTACCCACCTTATTTTCCTCATTTTTAGCTCTTTTTTTATGAAGATATTTCGTAAGCTTTTATGGTCCGTATATATCTCACACTTCACTCCATACACATAATGTCTCCAAAATTTTAAGGAAAAAACTACCGTCGCTAGTTCCGGATCATATGCCAAATAATTCCATTTGTATTCCTTCAATTATCATAACGCATAGGCTACTATTCTTCCATTTTGCATCAACAATGCTCCTAGACAATTATTGGAAACGTCACTATAAACCATGAAATCGTAATCTTTGAACATAATGGTTAGCACTAGGGTCGTGACTAACCTTTGCTTCAATTCTTGAAAGCTTTTCTCATAGGCATCCATCCATTGGAACTTAACGCCCTTTTTCATCAAATTAGTAAGAGGCCGGACTATCTTAGAGAAGCCTTCCATAAATCTCCGATAGTAATCGACTAGCCCTAAGAAACTTCATACCTCCATCACATTCTTTAGGGTAGGCCGGTTATGGATAGCCTCTACCTTCTTTGGATCCACTTGCTAAGCCTTTCTTTGTCACCACGTGACCTAAAAAAGCTCGCTTGCTCTAGCCAAAATTTGTATTTCTTGAATTTGGCATACAATGGTTATTCCCTTAACGTCCGCAAAGTAGCTCTTAGATGTCTTTTATGCTCCTCTTCACTCTTGGAATAAACTAGGATATCATTTATAAACATGATGATAAACTCGTCTAGGAATTCTTTAAAGAATCGATTCATCAAGTCCATAAATTACGGTGTTAGTCAATCCAAATGACATTACTATGAATTCGTAGTGGTCGTATCTCATCCCGAATGCTACCTTTTTACATCCTCTAATCTTACCCTCAGTCGGTGATATCCCCATTATAGATCCGTATTAGAGAACACCATCGCACCTTGTACTTGATCAAATAGATCATCAACCCGAGTCAACGAGTACTTATTTTTAATCATCACTCGATTCAATTCTCGATAGTCAATACATAGCCATAGACTATCATCTTTCTTTTTTATGAACAATACTAGAGCTCCCTAAGGTGAGGAACTAAGGTGTATGAATCCCTTATCCAATAAGTCTTGTAGTTGAACCTTCAACTCAACTAGGGCCATCCTATAGGGAGTCTTATAAATCGATGTCATGCCCGGCTCTATATCGATCTCAAATTCTATCTCCCTCTCTTGTGGTAACATAGTCAAATTCTCTAGGAATACATCTAAATACTCTCTTATAGTCAAATTCTCTAGAAATACATTAAATACTCTCGTACGACCTCTATATCTCCTAGTTTTGACTTTTTTCCACTCGATTATCCATCACGTGTGCTAGGTACCTCATACACCCTTTTTCTAGCATTCTTTGAGCCTTTTTGGCTAAGATGACCGATATGGCTTGGAACTTTGTATCGGCCTTAAACTCTAAGGGCCGATCTCCGGTTAGATCAAAAACTACCCTTTTACCTCGATAATCAATGGTAGCACCATACCTCATTAACCAATCCATTCCTAGAATCAAATCAAAATCTTAGAGGTTCAATACTATCAAATCGGCCTTCATACTTCTATCCTCAATCTGTACTAAACACCATTTGACTAGGCTTGTTGATTCCATAGATTCTTCGAAGGGACTACTATCAAATATCTTATTGTCAATGTCTCGGGTTTAACACCTAGGCTTTTTACTAATGTTTTTGATATGAATGAATGTGTGGCACCGGAATCAATCAAAACATAAGCGATCAAGCCAAGAATGGAGACATTACCACGTAATACTATCGTGTCCCTTTTGTCGACCTCCTCCTAGGTTATCGTATAAACCCGAGTCGGTACCTTTCTTGGTCCTAGTTTCTATATCCGAGGACAGTTAGAGGTTATATGCCCTTGCTTATGACAAACATAACGAGTCCTTAAATCTAGTCGGCACTCCCTATGTGGAATCTCCCACATTTATTGCATCGAGATTTGTTACCCACCATTGGCCTTGGCCGATTCCACGATAGTGGCCTTAGGGCATATGTTACTAGTCCGGCGACCCTTTCATTTCTTAGACCACTAGCTCGATTGAAATTTCTAGACGAAGCTCGTCTTTGTGGTCCAAAGGAAGAGGCTTTGGATCTAAATGATTGCCTCTTCCGCTCGACTTCTTTTGCAATTTTCTTCTAATCTTCATCTACCAACACGAGCTTTATCTACCATTTTTAGAAAGGTGTTGGCGAGTCGACATTTGTACCATACTCCGAATTCTTAGATTTAGCCTTGCTAGGAATCGAATCTTTTTCAAATATTTTTCCCCTATAATGAATGGGATGAATCGACATCCTTGTTCAAATCTCCATATGTATTCACCTACGAACATCCCATCTTGCTTCAATTCTAGGAATTCTTAGATTTCTTAGCTTTCACATCCGTAGTGAAATACTTGTTGTAAAAGACCTCCTTAGACCCTCCCTAGGTTAAAGTAGGTATGTTGATCGTTACTCGTGCACTTTCCCACCATGTACGGGCATCTTTGGTTAGCATAAAGATGGCACATGACACACGTTCATCATTATTAAAGTGTAGATACTCAAATATTACTTTTTAGGATTTAATCCATTACTCTGCTATTATTTGGTTAACTCCCCGATAAATTCTTAGGGATTCATTTTATGAAACCTTTCTACTACGTCATTTCTATGTTGGGGTGGAGGTGGTCGTCGCATGGATAGAAGTTGTCTCGTTTTTTTTGTATGAGTTTGTTGTTGTTGTTGTAGTACTTGTTGTTGTTGCTGCATTATGTCTATCATATGACTCAACGCCTCTTGTTGATTTCCATTATTCTCGTTGGAGGTCCCTTCTCCTCCTACTCATATCGGGTTCTTTCTTGGAATGGTTCGAATTTGTACATGTCATGTTACATTTAGGTTAGTTTTGCGATCTACATTCTTTCTTATCATGTATAATGCATAATGAAAGTCATCCAAATATACACAAGATTATGCATATTTAGCACATATCTTAAGCATTTTGTACAAAATAGGCATTTACAAGTACTTCCCCTCCTAAGGGTTTTTGTACCATATTTACAACCAAAAGAAATGCTCCTATCTACCTCAAAAGGTGTATGAAAGATACTACATTGTACATTATATCTTTCTTAGTAGTACGTCTAACGTGTCGATTAACATATCGGACGTGTCGTGAAAAGACACCCTCTACCCTCCACCAATCGATAGCACCAACTAATGCGATAAGGGTTATCTTGTGAGTAATACCTACAAGTAGACCCCAATTATATATGAGTCGGGTAAGGGTCCAATTATACATGAGTCGAGTAAGGGTCCATATAACTTATACCAATGGAAAAGCTCGGATCAAGTTTTTGTAGGAACCGTAATCTATTTGACCCTCTCGGACCTCATCCAGGCAGCCTACTGGTCCCTCGATAGGAGAGTCTAGTGTAAGGTCATCCTCATAAAATCTAGGTTACGATCTTGCTAAAAAATGGCATCGGTAAATTCTATCTCGCTGAATCGGATCATGTACTTTAGTGACGCAAGCCATTACATCTTGATCCGTCATCATGGTGAGGTTATTTAGTTCCACCTTATAAGCGGCTAGAGAGGCCCTCTGTTTGTGGGTCCTAGTAGCCTAGGGAATACGTCTTACATATGGCATCTACAATGAGAATATTTACAATCATCATTATTTTCCAGATTATGATCATATACTAATTTGAATATATACAATAATCACATACATTTATTTACCTTAAAAAAAAATAATGAATCAAGTTTTTACCATCAAGGAGCATACTCGGTCCTCAAGCTCATATGACACTTAATACTCTACCCAACTTATTAAACCAAAGCTCGATACCATTAAATGTGATGCCCCTAAGTCCCTTACCTATTACCTAATCGGCGTGGCCGAGCACGAGCACATTGTTGGAACAAAGTTCCCGACTAACTCCCATAACACAAACCAAAAAGAAAGAAAGAAATAAATAAATAGTGAAATACGTATAGTACAAGTTACGTAACATTAAGGCGAGGCAAAGTATAAAATTCTCAAAATGCCCAAAGTTCACATCTAGCCCCGCACCCCTTTTTAATACAATCGAAGGATATTCTTATATTTACGGGTGACACATGAGCCTTTTTTAGCAAGAACCAACGAACTTCCTCAATCATATTAGTTTTGCCTTTACTCGCACACACACAATTACACTAATAGAATGAGCCGGAGCTAAGTAAATAGGATGATGCAAGTGATATGCAATAATGTTACGTTTTCCACTTTTCCCATTCATTTTAATCCGGGTACCCTAGGTATTAGCAAGACCGTTTGTTCTATCTCTTAGTGATCGTGTTATCACCTAGTGCTCTATTACTCTCTCTTAGTGATCTCACTATCACCTATTGATCATAACAAAATTATCCCTCATTGTAGCACACAATTAGCGGAATTATCCCTTGCTTAACGAGTTAGTAATAGAGCCGGCACATGGTTTCTTGCTTATTACCCATTCCGACCAATTCGGTTACCAAACCGCATTATTCCTCGACTCAATGATTTTTCTCAATTCATACCACCTCCGGATGTACGTGATGCGCATGGTGTTGTGTATATAGTTTTTTTGTATTTAATATAGTGTAATTAAACCATTATGCACAAATTTGAGTATATACTTCGAGTACTACGAATCGGTTTAAGCATTTTTACTTTGGATTCCTTTCCTAGTTTTGGCATTCATGACGGAATTGTCTTCATAATAGGCCTAGGCCACACTTTTGGTTTTTCCTTGGGTTCTTACCCTTTAATACTTCATTTTAGACTTGTTTAGGTGTACATTAGCCATTAGTCATAAAGTTGGAAGGGTAGGTACCAAATTCCCAAATTTTCCTTTTCTAACCCGAATTATGCATTTTAGGCCGAATTTGTTTCTTAATAGTTCTAAACTAAATTCGGCCTATCTTGAAATTTTATCTTTCTAAACTTCATTTTATACTTACTTAAGTGTACATAAACCACTAATGATGAGGTTGGATGATTGGAATCCAAAACCCCAAATTTGGTAAGCCTAGGCCGAATGGGTCCTTAAGGAATGGTAAGTGATTTCTTTTAATCCCAATTTACTATTTTCCACTTAATTGAGTTCCAATTGTGTCATAAGTTTTGGTTATAACAATAAAAGTCTAATCTTGTTCATTTTGTCCCCTAGACCGAATGGGTCTCAAAAGAGAAAACCCTAGGAATTCATTTCCTTTTTCCCTTTTCAATTTGTCCATTTTAGGTCTATCTCACCATAGTTTGTACTAGTCCTAAATTTCAGCCCAAGGCACTTGATTTCATCCAACCATCAACACATACATGAATATATATATATTCATGACCTTCACAACTTTAGCAAATCACCCAAAATCACAACACCAATACTCAAATCCACACTAAGCCATCCATACATGCATATCAACCAATACAAGCAACACTTAACCACATAACCAATAATATAAACTAACACATAACTTATACATTTAATAATGGAATTGAAAGCATAAATAAAACATACTTACAATGATATGTGGTTGCTTAAGATTTTCCATAGACTTTTCCTTCTTTTTTCTCTTTTCTTTCTTTCACGCTTTCTTTTCTTATTTTTGTAAGCTACGGGTTCTAAAGAAAATGAAAGCCATGATCTCACTTTGGTATATATATATACCATCTTTTCTTCTCCATTTACTTAGTGTACAAGTGACCTAAGCTTATTAGACAAGGTGTAAAGGAAATGGAATGAAATGGTGTAAAGTGGCGAGTTTCTTAGTCCAACTTGGTGCGTTGGCTTCCATTGCATTAAATAATGGGGCTTAGGTGTCTAATTAACAACTAACTACATAATTAATCTAACTAAGTCCCTAAACTAGTTTGGCTCAAGTAACAAACATACACATCAAATCTGTTTGCAATAGATGTATTACGAGGCGACCTCTTATCAAGCAACGAACGAACCAACTTTTGGACATAAGTAAATCCTATACTTTTAGATTAGAAACTAGATATATTAATTCAAAACAAATCCAAAAATTAGGTTAAAATACTAAATACGTAATTAATAACATAATTTTGAATTTTAAGAATCAATCTATCTAGCAGGAGTTCATCCGGAATAGTATGTACTAAAACGATCGTAGCTTTTTATATATAAACCTAATAATAAAAATATGTTATAGAGGGCTAGTCAAGACATAGATAAAAAAAAACTTTTATTCTTTAAGATTCACCCGTAAATCAATCTAAGGCTCTTGAACAGGCCACACAAAATCCGAACATAACCTAATTCTCAAGAACACCGATTTTGCATACTTGATTCCTCTAATAGTTAAACCATCAATCTCAAGAAGAATAGCTTTAATTTAACACAAATCATACATTGCTTATGGAATAGTTCTCGCTTTTTTGATATGTTCCAAACAATCATATAAATTATCAAGAATTTCATTCCATAAATCCCCACCTAAGCACCTAGGATGTTGTCATCCCAAAATACTAACATAGCACACATACACAATCACACCTTCACTTAGTATATCTATATTTGAATATTTAGACCTCATATATATATATATATATATATATATATATATTGATGGACTTTCATGGGGGTTGCAAAGAGAGAGGAAGAGAGTGTAGGAGAGGTAAAATAAGGAGGTAGAGAGGGAGAGGGAGAAAGAGAGGGAGGGAGTAGAAGAGGGAGAGAGAGTATGTGTGTGTGTGAGTGAGGAAGATGGATAGAGAGAGGGAGAAGGTAGGAGAGAGGGAGATAGAGAAAGGGAGAGAGACAGAGGGAGACAAGGAAAGAATGAGAGAGAGTGAGAGGGAGAAGAGAGGAGAGAGATAGGGGAGGAAGAGAGAGAGGGATAGAGAGAAAGAGGGAAGGATAGGGAGAGAAGGGGAGAAAGAGAGAGGGAAAGAGAATGTGAGAGAGAGTGAGAGGGAGTAGGAGAGGTTGAGAGAAAGGGAGAAAAAGGTAGAGAGATAGGGAGAGAGAGGGAGAGGGAGATTGATGGCGTGTTGTACCACTAATAAATTAGTAATTTATATTATCCTTATGGAACCTTAACCACAATAGTATAATTAGGGAAAGTAAGGGTCCAACCCATAGGGAAGGAGGATTAATTTATAATGTAAAAGGGGTTTTTTTTTTCGGAATGCTTGAAAAAAGATTAAAGTAAATTAAAATAATAATGATAAAGAAAACCTTGATTGAACTTCAATAGCCACTTTTAGTTCGCTCCCTAATCATTAATTAAATAATTAACTTATCCTAAACATGATTATTCACTACAAGACAATAAAATATATGTTAGCTCTAGTCTTTTCTTATCTAGTCTTAACTAAATATACGATATCCAATTAATTCCCTACCTATTGAAAGGCGAGAGGCGAGTGGGAGAGGGTGAGAGAGAGGAAGAGGGAAAGGGAGAGGGAGAGAGTGGCGAGAGATAGAGAGAGGGAGAGGGAGAGTGATGGTGTGTTATACCACTAATAAATTAGTAATTTATATTGTCCTTAAGAAACCTTAACCACAATAATGCAATTAGGGCAACAACATGTATGTTGAACTTCAATTGATCGCTTCTTTTGGTGGAATTTTTTTATCATGTAAAAGCGGGGTTTTTTGTCCGTATTGCTTGAAAAGGATTAAAGTAAATTAAAATAATAATGATAAAGAAAATCTTGGTTGAACTTCAATATCCACTTTTAGTTTGTTCGTTGATCATCAATTAAATAATTAACTTATCCTAAACATGAATATTCATTATAAGACAACAACATGTATGCCGACTCTAATCTTTTTTTTCTATTTGTTAACTAAATATATGATACCCAATTAATTCCCTACCTATTGAATAACCTACTAAGTGTTAGATAGATTTAATCCAATAATAGCATTAAGATGAGAAAGACAAGTGAAGCTAAGCCACCTTCCTAAGTGCTAGAGAAGATGTAACCTAGTTCTATGTTTTCCAAGTAATTGAATGAAAGCATCACTAATGATCAATCCCTAGTTACTACCCTAGGAAAGTTTAAACAAGCAATTACATAGATTTGAATACTTAGCTAGAAATAAGTAATATGAATAAACAACTAGTGTGTGCTTTAATCACATAACTATGAATCAATCATGTAGAAAATATAAAATATTCAATGGAGATAAATTTAGAAATTAAACAAGTAATCTCATAGCAATTAACCAAAATTTTTAACTTGATTCAACCAAGAATGGAGTTTATTTATTTATAATGGATTAAAGAGAGAGTTTCAATGAATGGTGGTTACTAGGAGAGGAGAATGAGAGGTAATTAAATAATAACCTAACTTTGCTATTTATGGTAAAATGTAGGGTTACAACACACTACCGGCTATCTATAAGTGTCACATGGATTGCTTAGCTAAGGCACATTATTGTGTGCCATTTTCACTTCATCTCATGTCTCTTATTACGTCATCACAAGTGAAAGCCTTACGCCTATATAGAATTTTTCTTCAACCCATGTGAAAAGCCTTTTGCCTATATGGATTTGCACTACGTATCATGTCTCCGAATAATCTACTTGAATGGACTTGATACAGGAAATATTTGGATTTACATTCCACATTAAAGTTGTAGCTCTACATCTTATCTTTCCAACGAACGATGGCTTGCACTAATTGGATATCCATAGATCAAGTTATGATCAAAACATTGACATAGACTCAATTTGTCTATCTAGCCTTATGATTCAATTTTGTAGCTAAATTTCTCCATGATACCGACCTATTTTGGATTCAAGTCCTTCATAAGATTTTTAGGTATGCCTCTTAGGTATTCTGATTGGCCTTGCATTAATGGGAGTTCTAAAACTCTAAATATGAATTAAACTCCATAACTAATCTGGATTTCAAATAAGATTCAAATCAGTTTTCAAAACTAGAATGTGAAATGTCATTTGAAGGCTTAAACAGATCTTGGATTGTGACCCACTTTATTATTCTAAAATATTGAGATGTTCTTTATAAATTCTATGAAGACCACTTCTTTTAAATCTAACTCTAAGGCTTCGGGAAAGCTACAAGAAGTTTAGAAGGTCTAAGTTAGTCATGCTAGACATCCACATAGTTTCCTTCTTTGTTTCACACAGCCAATAGCTATTCCTTCTTGTATCACACACGGACGTATAATTCTTCTAAGCCTTTTTGGTGAATTCTCTTTTCCTTGCTTTGGTTTTAGGTTTTCTTGCTCCAATTCATCATTTTTTCCTATAAAAATATGAAACTATCATCTTAATCTTAATTATCCTAATATAATACAATTAGCACTAGAAAGTTCAATGTAATAAAGCATTAAAATCATGCTAATTATACAACCATTAAAGAGATAAGGAGAGGAAGAGAGAGGGAGAGAAGAAGAGAGAGAGGAAGTGGGAGAGCAAGATAGAGAAAAGGAGTGAGAGAGGGAGGGAGAGAAAGAAGGGGAGCAAGATAAAGGGAGAGAGGGAGGGAGGGGGAGAGGGAAAGAGGGAGAAAAAGAGGAAGGGAGAGGGGAGAGAGAGGTAAAGGGAGAGAGGGAGAGTTGGAGTTGGAGAGAGGGAGGAAGAGAGAAGAGCAAAAAGCGAGAAAAAAGGATAGAAGGTGATGAAGAGAGAGGGATAAGAGGTGAGGGAGAGAGGGAGGGAGATGGGAAAGGGTGAGGGAGAGAGAGGGGAGAGGGTGAGGGGGAGAAAGAGATAGAGAAAGAGAAAGAGGGAGAGAAAAGGAGAGAGGGGGAGAGGGAGAGAGGGAAAGGAAGGGAGGAAGGGAGAGAGATAAAGAGGGAGAAGAGGAGAGAGAGAGGGATGGATAGAAAGAGTGAGAGAAGGAGAGGGGGATAAGGGAAGAGAGAGGGATAGGGAGAGAGAGATAGGAGAGAGTTAGGGGAGAGAGAGGGAGAGGGATATTGAAAGAGAGGGAGAGAGTGAAAAGAGATAAGGAGAGAGGGAGAGAGAGAGAGAGGGAGACAGAAGAAGATAAAAAAAGGTAGAAAGAAAAAAGAGATAGGGAGAGGTAGGTTGGGAGAGAAAGAGAGAGGGAAAGGGATAGAGAGATAGGGAGGGAGATAGAGACAAGTAGAGAGAGGGGGAAAGAGATAGCATGAGAGGGAAAGAGAGAAAGAGAGAGGGATAAAGAAGGAGAGAAAGATAAATAGAAAGGGAGTAAGAGAGAGATAGAAAGGGAGGGAGAGTGGAAGAGAGAGGGGCAGATAGAGAAAGAGAGAGGGATAAAAGGAGAGTGAGAGGGGGAGAGATATGAAAAGGGAAAGGGAGAGAGAAAGAGGGAGAGGGGGAGATAAGGGGAGAGAGAGAGATAAAAAGGGAAAGATAAAGAGGGGAAGAAAGAGGGAGAGAGAGGGAGAAGGAGGGAGAGAGAGGGAGAGGGAGAGAGGGAGAGGGAGAGGGAGAGAGGGAGAAGGAGGGAGAGAGAGGGGGAGGGAGAGAGGGAGGGAGAGGGAGAGAGGGAGAAGGAGGGAGAGAGATGAAAAAGGAGAGATGGAGAGGGAGAGAGGGAGGGAAAGAGAGGGAGAGAGAGTGAGCAAGAGAGAGGGAGGAAAAAAGAGAAGGAGAGGGAGATAGAGGGGGATAAAGAGGGAGAGAGAGAGAAAGAGGGAGAAAAAGGGAGAGAGAGAAAGAGAGGTAGGGAGAGAGAGGGGGAGAGAGTGAGGGAAAGGGAAAAGGAGGGGGAAAAGAGGCAATAAGAGAGGGAGGGAGAGAGGGGGAGAGAGAAAGGGAGAGGAAAAGAGATATAGATGGATAGAGAAAAAGAGATAGGGAAAGAGGGAGAGGAAGAGAGATAAAGATGGGAGAGAAATAGAAGAGAGAGAAGGAGAGGGAAGGTGAGGAAGGACGGGAGGGAGAAAGAGAGAGGGATAGAAAGAAAGGAAGAAGGGAGATAGGTAGAGAGGGAGAGGGCTAGAGAAAAGAAAAAAGAGGGAGGAAGGAGTAGAGAGAGGAAGAGACTAAGAAAATAAAAAAGGAGAGAGAAAGGGGGAGAGAGAGGTAAGAAAGGGAGAGAGAGATAGACATGGATAGAGAGAAAAGGAGAGAGTAAAAGAGTGAGAGGAGAGAAAGGGAGAGAAAGGAAGAGATAAGGAAAGATAAAGAGAGGGGGAGAGAAAGAGACAAAGAGAAAGAGAGAGGTAGAGAAAGAGGGAGAGAGTTAGAGAGAGAGGGAGAGAGTTAGAGAGGGAGCAAGATAGAGAGGGAGGAAGGGAGAGGGGGAGAGGGAGGGAAGGAGAGAAAGAGAGAGTAAGGTAGAGAGGGAGGGAGAGATAGATTATGAGAGGGGCGTAGAGAGGGGAGAAAGAGGGAGAGATGGAGAAAGGGATAGAAGGTGAGATAGGGAGAGAGCAAGAGTGAGAGAGAGAGATATGGAGAGATAAAGAGAAAAAAGGAGAGGAAAAGGGAGAGAAATAGTGAGGGTAAGAGAGGAAGATAGAAATTAGGAAGGAGAGAGAAAAGAAGAGAGGAAGAAAGAGAGATAAAGTCAGAGAGAGGGAAGGGGAGAGAGAGAGGGAGAGAGGGTGAGAGTAGGGGTAGAGCAAAATCAAGAGTGAGTGGGAGAGAGGGATATATATGTAACCCCCGTAAAAATCCCTAGCCGTAAAGCAACACGTATTAGAATATTTACATATATGAATATATTAAGTGTAAGTATAATTCTCATTACACTATGAGAAATTAATGCTTGAAATGTATGTGTATGTTAAATTAAAGTTGTTGTGCTTGAGATTAATGGTTTAATTATTAAAGAAATTAAATATGAAAAATTAGTGTTTTGAGGACTATATTCTATCTAGATTTTGTATGATTTATTCGAGGACTTTAGAGTGCTTTTTGGGTAAACCTTAAAGAATAAAAGCTGTTCATATATTTTTCTACTAGCGCTTTATAAAACTTTGTGATTTTTAGATATATACATAAAGAGTTATAGCCATTTTAGTATAGGTCGGTCTTGAAGCATCACTCGCGGGAATATTTTGGGGGAAGAAAAGTCCGAGTTTAGGGAGGGAAATCTAAAATTTAATAAAAATAAATTTTTTTAGTTACCTGAACTAGATTATTTAGGGTGTTTAGTTACTCTAACCAATTAATTAGGACAGCTAAACCCCCTAATTAATGAATTAAAGCCGACTCACCCTAAACCCCTCAAACTCACCACTCTCTCTCTCTTGACTCACCAATAACTTTCCACTCTCCCAAATTAAATTCAACCATTTGTACACTTAATTATAATAAGACTTTAAGCATGTATATATATATAGAATGAGTGAAAGTGGTAAGAAATTTTAGGCATCCCGTAGCTACCCAAAAAGGAGAGAAAAATAGTAAGGAAAGAGAGGAAGAGAAAAGGAAAAGAAAAGAAAGAAGGGAAAGCCTAACCAACCTTTAGGAAATTCTAGAAAAGTAAGTAGGTTCCATTTTTGGTTGATTAATGTTTTAAGTTATCTTTTTTTTAGTGTTTATTTCATGGGTTTGTAATAATTTTCAATGGTTTGCTATGGTTGTTTGTGTTGGTGTTAGGACTTGTTAAATTGTGATGGATTTATGTGTTTTTGTTGTGATGTAAAGCTTGTTTGATGTGTTTAAATGTGTGGATGGTTTGGAAAGGAAAAAGAAAGAAAAAAGGTATGGACCAAATGGATTGAAGATAAACTAGGTTTGGTAAGCTTAACTTGTAAAAGAAAAGAAATACACTTCTAGAGTTTCCCTAGGTTAAAACCATTCGGCCAAGTGGAAAAAATTGGAAAAGAATGGATCTTTGTGGGGTAATTAAGGGTCTAGAATATCATGGTAACCCAATTAGTTATGGATTAATTTTTTAGGATGGAAATGAATTCAGTAGATATAAAAGGCAATCCATGGCCACCTTAAAACTCAATCGGTCCAACTAAAAAGGAAAAATAGGGTTTTGCATTTCATTAGGTAAATTGGATACTTGATAGCTAAATGGTTTCCTTTGTGAACCTTAAGGTTTAGATTTCGTAGGTAACTTTTAAGTATGATTTGGTAAGTTAGTATAAAAAGGAATTGACCTAGAAATGGAAAAATAATTCCTTTCTCACTTAAGGACACATTCGGCCTAGACCTATAAATTTTAGGGATTTAGGTTCTCACCTTCGAATTTATAACTAAGGGTTAAAGTACATTTAAACAACACAAAATGAAATATTTAAGGGGTGGCGACCCAAGGAAATACTAAAAATGGACCTTGACCCATTACGAGTCAACTTTGACCACCGAGATTAAAGGTTTAGATTAAATACGATTTTATCTTAAGTATGTCATACAAACATCCTTAGGATTAACTAGTCTTGTAAACTATGTAATACGAGAAAAAATTCAAGCATAGACTTACAAGGTACACGAGAAGGGAAATCTCAAAAGTACAAAGTAGATTTATGCAATGAATGCTACCAATGAATGAAATTCGCATTCTTATTTTGAATACTTTGAATGGTACATGAAACACTCGTGAAGTCTCGATCGTGCGTCGGACACAAGAATGGTCTTAGAAGAAAATGTTGATAGCATAATTAGTTGAGTATGTTAAACATAATACCATGTGCATCACATGCATTCGAGGGTGATATGAAATCAAAAAAAATCATTGAGTCATGAGATAATGCGATTTGGTAACCGCACCGAATGGAATGGGTAATAACATGAAACCATGTGCATGCTTTATTACTAACACCATTAAGCGAGGGATAATTCCGCTAACCGTGTGCTACAATGCGGGGTAATTTTGTTGTGAGTAGTAGGTGATAATGGGATCACCGAGAGAGAGTAATAGAGTAGTAGGTGATAACACGATCATCGAGAGATGGGACACACGATCTTACTAATACTTAGGGTACTCGGATTAAAATGGATGGGTTGAATGGGAAACAAAACTACATTGCATATCACCCTACTTACCGAGCTTCGGTTCACCCCATTTTTATTTTCATGTTATGATAGGAACGAGTCAAAGTAGTCGGGATGCTACTCGGGTCCTCCAAAAAGGCTCACGTGTGGCACAAATGTATCAAAATGTTTTTTTACTATAATTTTGAGGTTGGGGTGCCAATAAACATTTTGATAGTATTGTAACTAAACTTTGTAATTTCTTCCATCGTATTGCTAATATTATGTAAATTGTCTTGTATGCATTTCACCGTATAATAAGTACTTAATGTATGAGCACATACGTGTTTAAGGTCAAATTGAAAACCGGTTATGTCGGCATGATGCGCCTCGCCTAGCCAATCCTTTTTGGTAATTGGCAAGTGGGTCGGGGAGGGAGTGTCATAGGGTGGTATCGAGCTATAGTTTAGTTAACTGGGTAGAACCTTAAGTGTCACCTAAGCTCGATGACTGGTGTGATACTCGACAGGTAATAATTTAATTCCTAATTTTTTTTAATGTGTATGATTATTATTAATATGTGATTTTCATACCGGTATATAATTATGTTCTAGAAATGTTACTACCGGTAATTATTGTTACCGTAGATGCCATATTTATTTTCGACACCTCGCGCCGCTAGAACACGCCAACAACGAGCCACCCTAGCTAACTACTAGGCTAAACTAAATAGCCTAACTATGACCCTCGATCAAGATATACTAGCCCATGCTACTCGGGTGCATGACCTAATTCGATGAATAACATTCGATGATGCTTCTTTCTAGCGATGCATCGTAGTATGGATTTCCTAGGATTGATCGTACGTCAAACTCTTTTACCTAGCGATCAGCTGTTGCTTGATGAGGTTGAGGAAGGGTTGATATGTCGATTTTGTTATCGACATTTGTTCTAAGCCTTCCTTTTAGTATAGGTTAGACGGACCCATACGTTGATGTATAGTTAGGGTCTACCATTGCCCTTCACTCACGAGATAGTATATATTGCATCGGATGATGTTATAGTATGTATTACATCGGATGATGTTATTGATTGGTGGAGGGTCGAGCACTCCTTCCCGCAACGAATCCGATTTGTTGGTTGGACATGATCGATAGTAATGCCATCACACGATATTATACTTGTTGTGTATTTCATGATGTAAATCGGTACACTTTTGATTATAAATAAGAGCAAAATATATATATATATATATATAGAAGGTAAAAGTTTTTGTAAATACCGTTGTGTACAAAATGCTTCATATATATATATATATATATATAATTTCGTGCGTAAGTGGATGATTTACATTATATATATATATTGTTTTTCATACCAAAACTAACATGGGCATAATGTGGCATGTACAAAGTCCAAGCATGCCAAGAAAGGAGCTGACATGAGCTGGAGGTAAGGGAACCTCCAATGATAATAACAAAAATCAACAAGATGCTTTAAGTCACATGATGGATATGATGCAACAACAACAACAAGTGATGCGACAACAATATCAAAACCATGCAGAAGCAAATGAAATAGCTCCTAGCTATGCATCAACAGCCTCCACCTCCTTCACCCTAGCATAGGAATGACGTGGTGGAGAGGTTTCGTAAGATGAGTCCTCGGGAATTCTCCGGAGGTGTTAACCCAATGATAGCGGATGAATGGGCTAAGTCCTTAGAAGCGATATTTGAATACTTGTAATTTACCAACGATGAGCGAGTATCGTGTGACATTTTTATGCTAACGAAGGATGCCCGGACATGGTGGGAGAGCGCACAATTGATAGTGGACCTACCTACATTAACTTAGAAAAGATTTAAGGAGGTCTTCTACAATAAATACTTTATGAAAGACATGAGGGCGAAGAAAATTCAAGAATTCCTCAAATTAAAGCAAGATGGAATGTCCATAGGTGAATACGTATTGAGATTTGAGCAACGATGTCAATTTTTTCCCATTTATTATAGGGGATGTCAAGATGACGAAGAATCAATTTTTAAAAGGATCGAGCCTAAGAGTCTAAAGCATGGTACGAATGTCTATCGCCAACACTTTTCTAGAAATAGTAGATAAAGCAATGTTGGCGTACTAAGATCGAAAGAAATTACAAAGGAAGTTCAGCAGAGGAGGCAATCATTTTGACTCGCAGCCTTTTCCTCTAGGCCACAAAGAAAAACTTTGCTTAGAAATTTCAATCGAATTGGTGGTCCAAGAAATACACGGGCTACTAAACCATCACCTTATGCCCCGAGGACATTATTAGAGAATCAAATGAGGCTAACAATGAGTAATGAATCTCGGTGTAACAAATGTGGAAGATTCCACATGGGGGAGTGTCGACCAGATTTGAGGGTCCGTTATGTTTGTTAGCCTCCGACTATCCTCGGATCACGTAAACCGGGATCGAGAAAAGTACCTATACGGGTTTATACAATGACCCAAGAGGCGGCTAACAAGAGGCACACGATAGTAATATGCAATAATGTCTACATCCTTGGCTTGATTGCTTGTGTTTTAATTGATTATGGTGCCACACATTTATTCATATCGAAAACATTAGTAGAAAGCCTAGGTGTGAAACCCGAGACATTAGTAATAGGATACCTAATAGCAGTCTCTTTCAAAGAATTTATGGAGTCAATGAGCCTAGTTAAGTAGTGTCTAGTCCGGATTGAGGATAGGAGTTTGAAGGCTGATTTGATTGTATTGGACCCGTAGGATTTTGATTTGATTCTAGGAATGGATTGGTTAACGAGGCATGGTGTCACCATTGATTGTCAAGGGAGGAGAGTAGTTTTTGATCTACCCGGAGATCAGCTGTTAGAGTTTAAGGCCGATATGAAGTTTTAAGCCATACCGGTCATCTTGACCATAAAGGCTAAAAGAATGCTAGAAAAAGTATGGATAGGGTATCTAGCATACGTGGTGGATAGTCAAGTAGAGCAAAAGTTGAAGCTGGACGATATAGAAGTCGTGCGGGAGTATTTTAATGTATTTCTAGAAACTTTGAATATGTTGGCATTGGAAAGGGAGATAGAGTTTGAGATTGAGCTAGAGTTGAGCATGACTCTAATTTCTAAGATTCCCTATAGAATGGCCTCGGTTGAATTGAAAGAGTTCAAGGTGTAGCTATAGGACTTACTAGATAAGGGATTTATACACCCTAGTTCCTCACCTCGGGGAGCTCTAGTATTGTTCATGAAAAAGAAGGACGAGTAGTCTATGGCTATGCATTGACTAATGGGAACCGAATCGAGTGATGATTAAAAATAAGTACCGTTACCCCGTATTGATGATTTGTTCGATCAATTATAATGTGCGACGATGTTCTCCAAAATAGATCCGCAATTGGGATACCACCGATTGAGGGTAAAATCCAAAGATGTGAAGAAGATGACATTCGGGATGAGATACGACCGCTACGACTTCTTAGTAATGCTCGTTTGGGTTGACTAACACCCTAGTCGCTTTCATGGACTTGATGAATCGAGTGTTTAAAGAATGCTTAGACAAGTTTATCATCGTATTCATCGAAGATATCCTAGTTTACTCTAAAGTAAGGAGGAGCATAAGGAACATCTAGGAGCCACCTTGTAGACGCTAAGGGAGTAGTAGCTACATGCCAAATTCGGGAAATGTGAATTTTGGCTAGAGTAGATAGCTTTTCTAGGTCACGTGGTGAAAAAAGACGGAATTGCGGTACATCCAAAGATGGTAGAGGCTATCCAGAATCGGCCTACCTTAAAGAACGTGATGGAAGTACGAAGCTTCTTGGGGCTAACGAGTTACTATCGGAGATTTATGGAGGGCTTTTCTAAGATAGCTAGGCCTTTTACTAATTTGATCAAGTTCCAATGGACGGATGCTCGTGAGAAAAGCTTTCAAGAATTGAAGCGAAGGTTAGACACAATCATAGTGCTAACTATTCCATCCGATGATGGAGATTTCCTTGTTTATAGTGATCCTTCCAAGAATGGGTTGGGAGTGATGTTGATGCCAAATGGGAAGGTAGTCGCCTATGCATCGCGAAAATTGAAGGAATATGAATGAAATTATCCAACGCATGATCTAGGACTAGTGACGATAGTTTTTTTCCTAAAAATTCGAAGACACTATTTATATAGGGCCAAGTGTGAGATATATATGGATCATAAAAGCCTACAATATTTCTTCACACAAAAGGAGTCGAAGACGAGACAAAAAAGGTGGTTAGAGTCGGTGAAGGATTATGATTGTATAATCAATTATCACCTAGGCAAAGCTAATGTTGTTGCTGATGCCTTAAGTAGAAAATTAGTAGCAACGATTCGGGTAATCTAGTCATCGATAGTGAGAGATCTATAAACGCTGGATTGGATATAGTTTCGATGGGGTATGAGAATATTTTTTAGCTTTATTAGTCCAGTCGACTCTAGATGAAAGAATTCGGATGGGGCAGCAAACGAATGAAAAAGCTGAATGAATTAAAGAAAAACATAGAGGTGGAGAAGGAATCTGATTTTGTCATGGATGATAGAGGCATAATTAGATTTAAATGGAGGTTGTGTGTTCCCTCGATGGAGAATGTGAAGGAAGAAATATTAAAAAAGTGCATGTAACTCCTTATTCGATACTCCCGGGGAGTACAAAGATGCACTCGGGACCTACGATAAAGTTATTGGTGGCCTAGAATGAAGAAAGATGTAGCTAATTTTATGGCAAGGTGTCAAGTCCGTCAACGAGTGAAGGTGGAACATCAAAGACCCTTGGGAATGTTAAAATCATTGACAATTCCGGAATGAAAGTGGGAGCACGTAACTATGGATTTCTTCATGGGATTGCCAAGATCGAAAAGGGGGTCGGATGCCATTTGGGTGATCCTAGATAGATTGACCAAATTAGCACACTTTCTTTTGATCAAAACCACCTATAATATGAACCAAGTACGCCTAATTGTTTCTCGATGAAATTGTAAGGCTACATGGAATTTCGATCTCAATCGTGTCGGATCGAGATCTTAGGTTGAGGTTCGTATTTTGGAAGAGTCCGCACAAGGCCATGGGGACAAAGCTAAACTTTAGTATCGCGTATTAATCACAAACCGATGGACAATCCGAGCAAGTAATCTAAATTCTTGAAGATATGTTGCGAGCATGCGTTCTAGATTTGTTCGAAAAATGAGAGAAGGACAAACGTTTAGCTGAATTTGTGTATAACAATAGTTACCAAGCTTCAATTGGGATGGCTTCCTACAAAGCCTTGTATGGGCGAGTGATGTAGATCTCCCATGCATTGGGATGAGATAGGGGAAAGGATGTTGTCGGGACCGGAGCTAGTGCAACAGAATGGCTAAAGTGGTGGCTAAGATCCACCAACAAATGAAAACAACTCGGAGCAAATCGAAAAGCTACACCGATAAGAGGAGGAAGGATCCGGAGTTTATAGTCGGTGACTATGTATTCTTAAAACTTTCACTAATGAAGGGCGTACTATGATTTGAGAAGAAAGGAAAGTTGAGTCCGCGATACATCGAACCATTTGAGATACTTGGATCGAGTAGGTGATAAGGCTTATCGCCTAATGTCGTCGCCATCCTTAGCGGGAGTGCATAATGTGTTTCATGTTTCTATGCTAAGAAAGTGTGTTAGAGAGCCTAGCCAAAATTTAGAGGCGAAGCGCCAAACATGACCCCGGACTTAACCTATGAGGAAAGACTAGTACGGATTCCGGATAGATAGGTTAGACAACTAAGGAATAAGGAGATTAGTCTAGTTAAAGTTTTATGGGAAAATCATGACCTCAAGGAAATGACTTAGGAATGGGAAGAAGAAATGAGAAACAAAGACCCAAAACTATTTACCTAAGTCAATTTCGAGGATGAAATTTCTTTTAAGGAGGGGAGAATTGTAATCCCCGTAAAAATCCTTAACCGTAAAGCGACACATATTGGAATATTTATATATATGCATATATTAAGTGTAAGTATAATTCTCATTACACCATGAGAAATTAATGCTTAAAATTTATGATTTATGTTAAATTAAAGTTATTGTGCTTGATATTAATGGTTTAATTATTAATGAAATTAAATATGCAAAATCGGTGTTTTGAGGATTATATTCATGTCTGAATTTTGTGTGATTTATTCGAGGACTTTAGAGTGATTTTTGGATAAAACTTAAAGACTAAAAGTTCTTCATCTATGTGTCTACTAGCTCTCTAAAAACGTTAGTGATTTTTAGATCTATACATAAAGAGTTATGGCCATTTTAGTATAGGTCTGGTCTTGAAGCATCACTCGTTGGAATATTTTTGGGGAAGAAAAGTTCGAGTTTAGGGAGAGGGATTTTTGAAATTTAATGGAAAGAAATATGCCTAGTTACTTGAAATAGATTATTTAGGGTGTTTAGTTACTCTAACCAATTAATTAGGACACCTAAACCCCCCGATTAATGAATTAAAGCCGACTCACTCTAAACCCCTCAAACCCGCCACTCTCTCTCTCTTGAATCACCAATAGCTTTCCACTCTCTCAAATTAAATTCAGCCATTTTTATACTTAATTATACTAATAATTTAAGCATGTATATATATATAGAATGAGTAAAAGTGGTAAGAAATTTTAGGCAGCCCGTAGCTACCCAAAAAGGAGAGAAAAACGGTAAGGAAAGAGAGGAAGAGAAAAGGAAAAGAAAGAAGAAAGAAGAAAAAAAAGAAAGAAGGGGAAAGCCTAACAAACCTTTAGGAAATCCAAGCAAAGTAAGTAGGTTCCATTTTTGGTTGATTAATTTTTTAAGTTATCTTCTTTTTTTTGTGTTTATTTCATGGATTTGTAATAATTTTCAATGGTTTGCTATGGTTGTTTGTGTTGGTGTTAGGGCTTGTCAAATTGTGATAGATTTATATGTTTTTGTTATGATGCAAAGCTTTTTTGATGTGTTTAAATGTGTGGATGTTTTGGAAAGGAAAAAGGGTATGGATCGAATGGATTGATGTTAAACTAGGTTTGGTAAGCTTAACTTGGAAAAGAAAAGAAATACACTTCTAGAGTTTTCCTAGGTTAAAACCATTCGGCCAAGTGGGAAAAATTGGAAAAGAATGGATCTTTGTGGGGTAATTAAGGGTCTAGAATATCATGGTAACCCAATTAGTTATGGATTAATTTTTTAGGATGGAAATGAATTCAGTAGATATAAAAGGCAATTTATGGCCACCTTAAAACTCAATCGGTCCAACGAAAAAGGAAGAATAGGTTTTGGATTTCATTAGGTAAATTGGATACTTGATGGCTAAATTTGGTTTCCTTTGTGAACCTTAAGGTTTAGATTTCCTTGGTAACTTTTAAGTATGATTTGGTAAGTTATTATAAAAAGGAATTGACCTAGAAATGGAAAAACAATTCCTTGCTCACTTAAGGACACATTCGGCCTAGACCCATGAATTTTAGGGATTTAGGTTCTCACCTTCCAAATTTATAACTAAGAGTTTAAGTATATTTAAACAAACATAAAATGAAATATTGAAGGGGTGGTGACCTAAGAGAAAACCAAAAAGGGACCTACACCCATTATGAGTCAACTTCGACCACTAAGATTAAAGGTTCGGACTAAACATGATTTTAGCTTAAGTATGTCATACATACATCCTTAGGATTAACTGATCTTGTAAACTAAGTAATGCATCGAAAATTCAAAACTAGACTTGCAAGGTACACAAGAAGGGAAAACTCAAAAGTACGAAGTAGATTTATGTAGTGAATGCTATGAATGAATGAAATTTGCATTCTTATTTTGAATACTTTGAATGGTACATGAAACACTCGTGAAGTCCCGAGTGTGCATTGGACACGAGAATGGTTTGAGAAGAAAATATTGATAGCATAATTAGTTGAATGTGTTAGACATAATACCATATGCATCACGTGCATTCGGGGGTGATATGAAATTGAGAAAAATCATTGAGTCATGAGATAATGCGGTTTGGTAACCGAACTGGATGGAATGGGTAACGGCATGAAACCATGTGTGTGCTGTATTACTAACACTCGTTAAGCGAGGGATAATTCGCTAACCATATGTTACAATGAGGGTAATTCTATTGTGAACAATATGTGATAATGGGATCACTAAGAGACGAGTAATAGAGTAGTAGGTGATAACACGATCATCGAGTGAAGGAACGCACGGTCTTGCTAATACCTAGGGTACCCGAATTAAAATGGATGGGTAGAATGGGAAACGGAATTACATTGCATATCCCGTGCATCACCATACCGACCGAGCTTCCACTCACCCCATTGTTGTTTTCATGTTATGACGAGGAATGAGTCAAAGTAGTCGGGATGCTACGGGTCCTCTAAAAAGGCTCACGTGTGACACAAATGTAACAAAAATTCTTTTGACTATAATTTTGAGGTTAGGGTGTCGATAAACATTGTGATAGTATTGTAACTAAACTTTTAAATTTCTTCCACTATACTACTAATATTATGTAAACTATCTTGTACGCATTTCACTATATATAGCCACTCCCTTTGGGTAATTGGCAAGTAGACCGAGGAGGGGGTGTCGGAATGTATATATATATATATATAAGAAGAGAGATAGGGAGAGTGGGAGAGAGAAAAAGTGGGAGAAAGAAGAGAAACAAAAGGAGAGAGAGGGTGAGAGATTAGGGGAGAGAGAGGTAGAGAGGAGGAAAAGGAAAGAGAGATAGGGAGAGAAGGATAAAAAGAGAGAGGAAGAGTAGGAGAGAGAGAGAAAGAGAGGGGGAAAGAGAGGGAGATAGAGATAGATAGGAGAGAGGGAGAGAGAGGGAGAAAATGTGAGAGAGAATGGTAGAGAAAGAGATAAAGAGAGAGGAAAGAAGAAGGGGATAGAGAGAGAGAGGAAGAGAGAGTGGGAGAGGGAAAGAGAAGGAGAGAGTGAGGGATAGAGGAGAGATTTTGAAAGAGAGGGAGAGAGAGTAAAAAGAGAGAAATATTAGGGGAGGCAAAAAGAGGGAGAGAGGGAGAAGAGAAGAAGAGAGGGGGAGAGAGGGGAGAGAGAGGGAGAAGGGGAGAGAGAAGGAATGTGAGGGAGAGGGAAAAAAAGAGCTAGAGAGGGAGATAGGAAGGGGGAGAGGGAGATATGGAGAGAGAAAAAGAGAGAGGTATAGAGAGGGAGAGAAAGGAAGATAAGGAGAGAGAAAGAGAGGGAGAGATTAGGAGAGAGAAAAAAAAGGGAGAGGAAAAGAGGAGGAGAGGGGGAGAAAGAAAGGAAGAGATAAGGAGAGAGGGTGAGAGAGTGGGAGTAAGAGAACGAGTGAGAGTGATAGAGTATGAGAGAATGAGATAGAGAGTATAAAGATAGAGAGAGGAAAAGGAGAGAAAGAAAGAGAAAAGGGGAGAGAGGTAGAGAGAGGAAGTAGGGGGAGAGATAGATGGGAACGGATAGAGGGAGAAAGAGAGAGGAAGAGAGAGAGAGAGAAGGAGAGGAGAGAGATGGAGAGAAAAAGGGAGAGAAATGTAGGGAGATAGAGGAAGAGAGTGGAAGAGGGAGAGAGAGGGAATGAGAGATAAAGGGAGAGATGGGGATAGACCAAGAAAGGGAGAGAGGAACAAAGAAAGAGAGAGAAAGAAAGTGAGGGGGGAGAGTGAGGGGGAGAGTAGAAGAGGGATATAAAGAGGGACAAAGATGGAGAGAGATAGAGAGGGAGAAAGTATGAGAGAGAAAGAGAGAGGTAGATATAGATAGAGGAGAGGGAGAAAGAGGGGGAGAGAGATAGAAAGGGAGTAAAAGAGAGGGAGAAGGAGAGAGAGTGGGAGAGAGATTGAGGGTGAGGGTGAGAGTGAGAAAGGGATAGAGAGGGAAAAATAGAGATAAAGAAAGAGAGGAAGAGAAGGAGAGAGAGAAAGAGGCAAAGAGGCGAGAAAAAGGGAGAGAGAGAAAGAGAGATAGGGAGAGAGGAAGAGAGGGGAAGGGAGAGCGAGGGGGAGAGGGAGAGAAAGGGGGAGAGGAAAGAAAGGGAGGAAGAGAGGGAGATAGAAAGAGACAGAGGGAGAGAGGAAGGGAGAAATATAAAGGAAAAGAGAGGGAAAGAGAGTGAGAGAGGGAGAGAAATGGAAAAATAAGGAAAAGGAGAGAGGAATAGAGAAAAAATGGTAAAGAAAGTGAGAGGGAGAGAGACAGAGGGAAAAAGAAAGAGAAGGAAAGATAGAAAGAGATAGGAAGAGAGAGAGAGAAGGAGATAGAGGATAATAGAGGGAGAAGGATAGGGAGAGGGAAGGAGAGAGAGGGGAGAAAAAGGAGAAAGGGAGATATAGAACATAAAAGGAGGAGAAAGGAGAGAGGGAAGGAGAGAGCAAGGGTAGAGAGATGGTGAGAGTAGGGAAGGAAAGGAGAGGGAGAGAGGTAAAGAGAGGGAGAGAGGGTGAGGGAGAGATTAGGAGAGAAAAAGAGGTGGGAGCGAAAGAGAAAGATAGAGAGGGAGAGAGGAGGAAAGAGAGAGAGAGGGAGTGAGGGTGATATGGTGAGGGAGAGAGGGAATACGAGAGAGAAAGAGGGAGAGGGGGAGAAGGAGAGAAAATAAGAGACAGAGTAAGAGAAGAGATAGAGTCGAAGAGAGGGAAAGAGGAAGGGAGAGGGAGAGAAAGGGAGTGATAGAGGGGGAGAGAAGGATATATATATATATAGGAAGAGAGAGTGACGGATAGGGAGAGAGGGGAAGAGATAACCGAGAGAGGGAGAGAGAGGGAGAAGGAGAGAGGGAGGAAGAAGGAGAATGAGAGGAAGGAGAGAGGGGGAAATAGTGATATGGGGAGAGAGAGAAGGGGAGAGAGGAGTGGGAGAGAGTAGGAGAGAGAGGGAGACACAAAGATAGAGGAGAAAAGAGAGTAGGAGAGAGAAAGATTGATAAAAGAGGGAGAGAGAGGGAGAGGGAGAGAGAAGGAGAAGGGGAGGGATAAAAAAGAGAGAGAGAGAAGGAGATAGGGTGAGGTAAAAAGGGAGAGAGAGGGATATGTGTGGGGGGAAGAGAGAGAGATGATGAAAGAAAGAGTGAGAGGGAAAGAAGGATGAAGGAGAGAGAGGGTGAGAGGAAGGGATTGGGAAAGAGAGGGATAAAGAGAGAGAGGGATAGAGAAAGTGAGGAAGAGAGAGAAAAGAAGAGTAAAAAAGAGGGAGAGAGAGGAGAGGAAAAGAGAGGGAGGGAGAGAGGGAGGGAGAGTTAACGAAATGGAGAGATGGGGAAGAGGGAGAGGAGGAGAGAGGGTAAGGGAGAAAGGGTGAGAGAGAGGGAGAGAGATTCAAAGAGAGAGGGAGAGAGGAAGAGATGGAGAAAGGGTAAGGTGGGAGTTTGGAAAAATGACGAAGAGAAAGAGGGAGAGAGAGATGACAAGAGAGAGAAAGAGAGAAGGAGAGAGAGGAGAGAAGGATAAGGAAAGAGAGCGAGATGGGAAGAGAGAGCAATAAGGAAAGAGAGGGAGGGAGAGATGGAGAGAGATAGAGAGAGAAAAAGTGAGAGAGGTAGAGAGAGAAGGGAGAGATAGGGAGAAAGGGTATGGGGAGAGGGATATAGAGAAGGGTAGAGAGGAGGAAAGAGAGGGTGAGGGAGAGAGGGAAAGAGAGTCAAATAGTAAGAGGGAGAGGGATAGAGAGAGAAAGAGATAGAGAGGGTGAGATAAGGATTTTAAGGGAGATTGAGGGAGAAAGAAGAGGAGAGGGCAAAAGAGGTAGAGAAGGAGAGGGGGAGAGAGAGAGAGGAATAAGGAAAGAGAGGGTAAGGGAGAGAGGGAGAGAGAAAGAAAGGAAGAGAGAGTCAAAAGGAGAAAGGGGGATAGAGAGGGGGAGAGAAAGAGATAGAGAGAGGGTGAGATGGATAGTTTAGGGAAGAGAGTGGAAAAGAGAGGGAGAATGAGAGAGACAGAGAGAAGAAGAGAGGGAGAAAGAAGGAGAGAAGGAAAGGGGAGAGAGAGACAGAGGGATAAGGAAAGTGAGAGAGGGAGAGGATGAAGAGAGAGAAAGAAGGAGAGAGGTAGATAGAGAGAAAAGGGGAGAGGGAGGGAGAAAGGTAAGGGAGAGAGGGAGAGAGTAGGAGAGAAAGGGACAGAGGGACAAAATTAGAGAGAGAGAGTAGGAGAGAAAGGGATAGAGGGATAAAATTAGAGAGGGAGAGATATGAAGAGAGAAAAGGAGAAAGAGTGGAAGAGAGAGGGAGGGGGAGAGAGAGAGGGAGAGGAAGAGAGGGAAAGAGATGAAATAGGAAAAAAGAAGGGAGAGAGGGTAAGAGAGAGAGAAAGAGGGGAAGAGGGAGAGGGAGTGGGGGAGAGAGGTAAAGGGAGGGGGAGAAAGGTAAAGGGAGGGGGAGAAGGATGGAGAAGGAGAGAGAAAGAGAGGGATAAAAAGAGAGGGAGGAGAGAGAGATGAAAAGGCAAATAAAAGAAGGGGTAGATGGGGGAGAAGGAGAGAGAAAGAGGGAGTGTGAGGGAGGGAAAAGTGGGAGAGAGAGTGAGAGACATAGAAGGAGAGATGTAGAGATAAAGAAGAAAAGGGTGAGGAAGAGAGGGTGAGGGTGGGAGAGTGAGGGAGAAAGGGATAGATAGGGAGAGATAAGGAGAGTGGGAGGGAGAGAGAAAGATATATTTATGAAGAGAAAGGGAGAGATAGAGAGATAGAGAAGGAGGGTAAGGGAAAGGGAGAGGGGAGAGGGAGAGGGAGAGGGAGGGGGAGGAGGAGAGAGGAGGGAGAGGGAGAGAGGGTGAGAGAGGTGGAGTGAAGGGGAGGGATAGAGAGAGAAAGAAAGAGGGAGAGAAAAAAGGTAAGAGGAAGAGAGAGAGAGAGAGAGAGAGAGAGTGAGAGAGAGTGTGAGAGTGAGAGAGATGAAGAAGGAAATAGATAAAGGGAGAGAGGAGGAGAGAGAAGGAGAGAGGTAGATGGAAAGAGAGAGATAGAGAGTGTGGAGGGAGAGGGGAGAGAGACAGAAGGAGAGATAGGGAGAGAAAGGGAGGAAGGGTGAGGGAGAGAAGGAGAGAGATATAGAGATAGGGAGAGAGTTATAGAGAGGTAGGTGGAGAGAGGGAGGAAGAGAGAGGGAGACAGAGGGGGAAGAGAGAGTGGAGAGAAAGAGGGAAACAGGAAGAAGGGAGAGAGAGGGGGAGAGAAAAGCGAGAGAGAATGAGAGAGGGAGAGAAAGGGGGAGAGAGGGACAAAGAGAGTGAGAGAGAGAAAGCGAGAGAGAGGGATGGAGTGAGAGGGAGAGTGAAAGAGAGGGAGAAGGGAGAGGAAGAGAAAGAGAGAGGGAGAAAAAGGGAGAGAGAATAAAGGAAAAGAGTGAGAGGAGGGAGAGAGGGAGAGTGGAGAGATATAAAGGGAGAGAGGAGAGAAAAGTAGAGAGAGGGAGAGGGAGGGAGAGTAAGAGGGAGAGAAAAAGGGAAAGGGAGAGAGGAAGGAAGAGAGAGGGGAGAGAGACATGGAGAGACATGGAGAGAGAGTGAGAGAGAGAGGGAGAGAGAAAAGGGGAGAGAGAAAGATGGAAAGAGGAAGGGAGAGAGAGGGAGATAGAAAGAAGAGAGATAAAGATGGAAAGAGAGAGATGGAGAGAGAGGGGGAGAAAGGGAGAGAGGAGAGGGAGAAGAAGCATAAGAGGGAGAGAGAGAGGAAGAGAGATATAGAAGGAGAGAGAGATAAAAAGAAAGGGAGAGGTAAAGAGGGAGAGGGAGTGGTAAAGAGGAAGAGAAGAAGAGAGGGGGAGAGAAAGAGAGAAAGGGAAAGAGAGGGAGAGAGAGAGGGAGAGGAAGAGAGAGGAAGAGGGAAAGATTGGTGAGAGAGGGAGAGAGCAAGAGAGAGATGAAAGGGAAGGAGAAAGGGAGAGAATAGAGAAAGGGAGAGAGAGAGGAAGAGGAAGAGTAGGAGGAAGAGAGAGGGTTATAGGGAGAGATAGAGAGAAGGAGAGAGGAGAGAGGGATAAGGATAGAGAGGATGGAAAGAAAATGAGAGAGGGAGGGATAGAGAGAGGAGTGAGAGGGAGAGGGAGAGATAAGAGAGAGGGAAAGGGAGGGTGAGAGAGAAAGAGTGAGAAAGATGGAGGGAGATAGAGGGAGATAAGGACAAAGAGTGGGAGAATGGGAAGGGAGAGGGAGGGAGAAAGAGAGAGGGGGTTAAGAAAAAAGGGGATGGAGAGGGAGAGGGTAGGGGAGAGAGGGAGAGAGAGGGTGATAGAGAGTGAAATAGAGAGAGAGAGAAGGAGAGAGAAGAGGAGGATAGGGAAAGAGAGAGAGGGAGTGAGGGAGGGAAGGAATGGGGAGAGAGGGATAGAGAGAGTAAGGGAGAGAGTGAGAGAGAGCGATAGTGTGAAAATAGGAGAGAGAGGGGAGAGAGAGGGGGAGAGAGAGAGATAGGGTGAGAGGAAGTGAGAGAGAGGGATAGAGCAAAGGAGAGGGATGGTGTGAAAGTAGGAGAGAGAGGGGAGAGAGAGGGAGCGAGGGAGAGATAGGGTGAGAGGAAGTGAGAGAGAGGGATAGAGCAAAAGAGAGGGAAAGAGAGTATAAGAGTGAGGGAGGAGAGAGAAAGGGATAAAAAGGGATTGAGAGGTAGCTAAAGTGGGATAGGGAGAAAGAGACGAAGAGAGTAGGAAAGGGAGAGAGAGAGGGAGGGAGGAAGAAGGAGAGAGGCATGAAGAGAGAAAGAAGGACAGAGTGAGAGAGAGGGGAAGAATGAGGGAGAGGGAGAGTTAGGGAAGAGGGAAAAAAAAGAGAGGAAGAGAGTGAGAGAAAATGAGAGAGATAGGGGAAAAAAGAGATAGCGAGGGAGAGATGGAGAGAGGAAGGGAGGAGGGAGAGAGTGGAAAGAAGAGGGAGAGATAAGAAGAGAGAGGAAGGAAGGGGAGAGAAAGAGGGAGAGAGAGGGTAAGAGAGAGGGAGGGAGCGAGAGAGGGAGGGAGGGAAAGAGAGGGGGAGGGAGAGGGGGAGAGAGGGTAAGAGAGAGGGAGGGAGGGAGAGAGGGAGGGAGGGAAGGAGAGGGGGAGGGAGAGGGGGAGAGAGGGTAGGAGAGGGGGAGAGAGGGTAGGAGACTAAGAAAGAGATAGAGAGAGGAAGAGAGGGAGAAAAAAGGAGAGAGGAAGAGATGGAGAAAAAAGGAGAGAGGGAGAGAGGGGTAGAAAGAGAGGAAGAGATAGAGAGAGAGGAAGAGAGAGGGAGAGAGAGTGAGAGGGAGGGAGGAGGTAGAGAAAGATAGAAGAAAAAGAGGGAGAGAGCGAGATGGTGAGAGAGAAAGGGAGAAAGAGGGAGAGAGCAAAGAAGAAAGTGAGAGAGAGGGAAAAGAGATAAGGAGAAGGAGAGTGAGAGAGGGAGAGGGGACAGATGGAGAGGGAGAGAGAGGGAAATGGAGAGAGGAAGGAGGAGAGAGAGGGAGAAGGAGAGAGGAGAGAGATAAAAAGAGAAGAGGAGAGAGTGTGGGAATAGAGAAGAGGGAGAGAGGTAGGGAGAAAGAGGTATAGAAAAAGAGATGGAGTAAGGTGGAGAGAGAGAGGAAAAGGGAGAGAGAAGAGAGATGGAGAGGTATGATGAAAGAGGATAAAGAGAGAGAAAGAGGAAGAGATATGGAGAGAGAGAGAGTAAGGTATCAAGAAAAAGATCAAGAGAGTTAGAGAGGAAGAGAGGGAGAAAAATGAAGTGAGGAATAGGGAGAAGGAGAGAGAAAGAAAGAAGGAGAGAAAGATGATTTGAGATGGAGAGAGAGTAAAAGAGTGGGAAAGAGAGAAAGGGTAGGAGGGAGGGACAGAAAGAGGGAAAGAGAGGGAGAGGGTGAGAGAGAGGGAGGAAGAGGGAGGAAAAGCAAAAGAGAGAGGGAGAGAGAAACGGGGAGAAGGAAAGGGAGAGAAGGAGAAGGGAGAGATAGAGATGGAGAGGGAGGGAGGGAGAGAGGGAGATAGAGAGATTAGGAGTGGGAGGGAGGGAGAGAGGGAGACAGAGAGATTAGGAGTGGGAGGGAGGGAGAGAGGGAGATAGAGAGATTAGGAGTGGGAGGAGAGGGGGAGAGAGAGGGACAGAGAGGGGTAGGGAAAGAGAGATATAAAAAGAGAGAAGAAGAGAATGAGTAAGGGAGAGACAAATAGAGAGGGAAAAGATAATAAGGGAAGGGAGACGGGGAGAAGAAGGAGGCGAGAGATGAAGGTAGGGAGAAGGAAAGAGGAGAGAGATTAAGAGAGAGGGAGAGGGAGAGGGAGAGTCGAGAGAGAGAGATTGAGAGGGAGAGAGAAGGAAGAGAGAGGGAGAGGGAGGGAGAGAGGGAGAGAGGGGGAGAGAATAGAGTGGAAAGAGAAAGAGGGAGAGATGGAGAGAGTGTGTGAGAGGGAAAGAGAGAAGGAAGAGAGAGGGAGGGGGAGAGATAGGGATTAAGAGAAAAGGCAAAAGTGAAAGAGGGATAGAGTAAGAAAGAGGGAGAGAGAAAGAAAAAGAGGAGAGTGAGAAAGAGAGGGACAAAGGGAGATTGGGAGAGAAGAAGATAGAGGGAGAGAGAGTGGGAGAGATAAAGGGGAAGAGCGAGTGAGAGTAAAAGGGACACAGAGGGAGAGAGTGGAGAGAGAGAGGGAAAGAGAGGCGAGGGTGAGAGAAAGAAGGAGAGAAGTGGAGGTGAAAGAGAGAGGGAGGAAGATATAGAAAGAGGGGGAGAGAGAGTGAGAAAGAAAAGGAGAGAGAGTGTGAGAAAGAAAAGGAGAGAGGGGGAGAGAGAGAGGGAGTGGGGGAGTGGTAGAGAGAGGAAGAGAAAGAAGGAGAGAGAGGGAGATAAGGAGAGAGATGGAGAAAGTGTAAGAGCGATGGAAAAAGGGAGAGGGAAAGAGAGAGGGAGAGAGAGGGGAGAGAAGGAAAGGGAGGGAAGGAGGGAGAGAGAAGGAGAGAGAGAGGGCGAGTAAAGGAGGGAACGGGAGAGAGAGAGGGGAAGGAGAGTGAGAGATGGAGAGATAGAGGGAGGGAGGGAGAGAGTGATAGAGGGAAAAAGAGCGAGGAGGATTAGAGTAAATGAGAGTTGGAGGGAAAGAGGGTGACATAACGAGAGAAAGGAGAGAGAGGGTAAGGGAAAGAGAGGGAGAGATGTAGAGAGAGGGAGGATGAGAAAGGAGGAGAGAGAGGGAGAAAGGGGGAGAGAGAATGAGAGAGTGAGAGTGATGGAGAAAAATAGAGGGATAGATAAGAGAGAGAAGGAAAGAGGAAGAGAGAGGTAGAGAGAGAAAGGGTAAGAGGGGAGAGGGAAGAAGAGGGAGGGAGGGAGAGGAAGAGAGGGAGAAAGAAAGGGAGAGGGAGGTAGAGGGAGGGAGAGAGAGTGAGAGAGGGATAAAAAGAAAGGGAGAGAGTAGCAAATAGAGAGTGGGAGAGAGTGAGAGAGTAGGAGAGGGAGAGGGAGAAAAAGAAAGAGATGGAGACAAAGAGAGAGGGAGAGTGGAAAAAGAGAGGGTTATCTCTTTCCTTCCCTTTCTCTCTCTCTTTCTCTTGCTCTCCCTTATTCTCTCTTCATCTCTTTCCTTCCTTCGCTCTCCCTCTCCCTTTCCCTCTCTATCTCTCGCTATCACTCTCCCTTTCTAGCACTCCCTCTTCCTCTCTCTCTCTTCATCTCTTTTTTCATCTCTTTCCTTCTCATTCTCTCCCTCTCTCTTTCTCCCTCTTCCTCTTTATCACTCTCTCTCCCTCTTTATCACTCTCTCTCCCTCTCTCTCTCTTTTATCCCTCTCCCTCTTCCTCTCTCTCTCAATCTATCTCAATCTCTCTCTCCCTTTCCCTCTCTCTCCTCTTTCCTTCCTCCCTCTCCCTTTTCCCTCCATACCTTTGTCCCTCTTTCTCTCCCTTTCCCTGTCTCTCCCAATCTCCTTCTCTCTCTTTCTTTTTTCCCCTATTTCCCCCGGCCCCTCTCCTTCTCTCTCACTCTTCATCACTCTCTCCCCCTCCCCCTCTCTCCCCCACCTCTATGTTTCTTTACCTCCCTCCCTTTCACTATTTCCCTCTCTCACTCCCAATCTCCCCCTCTTAATCCTTTTTCTCTCTCCCTTACCCTTTCTTTCCCTCTTTTATCTCTCTCCACCCCTTTCTCCCTCTCTTTCATCTTTCCCTCCCCTAACCTTCCTCTCTCCCCCTACTATGTCCCTTTATCACCCTTTCTCCCCCTCTATCTCTCTCTCTCCCCATCTCTCTTTCCTCTTTCTTACCCTTCTTATTTCCCTCTCTCTCTTTCTCTCTTCCTCTCTTCATTTTTTTTCACTCTTTTTCCTCTCTCTCTCTCCATCTCTTATTCTATCTATCTCTCTCCCTTTCTCTTAGTCTCCTTCTCTCGGTCTCCTTATCCTTTCCTCTTTGATTCTCTATCCCTCTTCCTCTCTCTCCTTGTCCCTCTCTCATCTTCTCTTTCTCCCCTCTCTCTCTATCTTGCTCTTTCTCCCCATCAATCCTCTTCTTCCTCTATCTCCCTCTCTCTCCTCATCTCTTCCTCTCCCTCTCTATCTCCCTCTACTCGATCTCTCTCTCCTTCCCTCTCCCTCTTCCTCTCTCTTTTTCCTTCTCCTTCTCTCCCATTCTCTCTCATTCCCTTTCTCCTCTATCTCTCTCTCCCTTCCTCTCCCTCTCCCTTTCTCTCTATCCCTTCCTCTTACTCTCTCCCTCTATCTCTCCCTTTCTTTCTCCTCTCCGTCTCTCTAGATCTCCCCTTTTATCTCCCTCTCCCTCTCGCTCTCTCTCTCCCTCTCCCTCTCTCTTTCCCTACCCTTCTCTCGCCCCCTTGCTTTCTCTCTTCCTCTCCTCCTCTCTCTTTCCCTCCCTCTCTCTCTCTCTTCGAGCTATCTCCATCTCTCACTCCCTCGCTCCCTCTCTCCCTTTCCTAATCTCTACCTCTCTCTATCTCCCTCTCCCTCTCCCTCTCTCCCTTTCTTCTCTCTATCCCTTTCTCTCCCCTTTCTCTCCCTCACTCTCTCTCACTCTCTCTCTCATCCTCCACTATCTCTTTGTTCCTCTCTCTACCACTCCCTCCTTCTCTTATTCCTTCTTTCTCCCTCTCACTTTTTATCACTCTCTCTCCTCCTCTCTCTCATCTCACCTTTTATCTCTCTCTCCATCTCTCCCTCACTCATTCTCTCTCTTGCTCTCATTCTTCCTATCTCTCTCTCTTCTCTACCTCTTTGCCTCTCTCCTTCTTTTCTCTATCCTCCCTCCCTCTCCCTCTCTCACCCTCTCTCTCCTCTTTCTCTTTTTTCTTTCCTTCCCTTTCTCTCTCGCCCTTTATATTTCTCTCTTTCTATCTCTATATGTCCTTCTCTCTCCCTCACTCTCTTCTCTCTCTCTCTCCCCTCTATCTCATGCTCTCTCTCCCTTTCTCACACTCCTATCTACCTCTCTATCCCTTTCTCTCCCTCTCTCACTCCTTTTCTCTCTCACTCCCTTTCTCTCTCCCTCTCCCTCTCTCGCTCCCTCTCTCCATCTCTCTCTCTGCCTCGCCTCTCTCTCCCCCTCTTTTTCTTACCTTAACTCTCTCTCCCCTCCTCTCTTCCTCATGCTCTCCTTCTCTCTCTGTTTCTATCCCTTCATCTTTCCCTTTCTTGCTACCTCTCTCTCAATCTCTCTCCCTTTCTTTCTTTTTCTCTCTCTTTTCCTCCCTCCATCTCCTTTCCTCTCTCCTCTCTCTCCCTCTTCCTTTCTCTCTCTTCTCATCGCTCTCTCCCTCCCTCTCCCTCTCCTTATCCCTTAGCCCCTCCCTCTCTCTCTCCCCATCCCTTTCCCTCTTTATCTCTCTCCCTCCCTCTCCTTCCCACTCTAAGAATCTCTATCCCTTCCTCTTTCTCTTTCTTTCTCCTACTCTCTCCTAGTTTCTCTCTCCCTCTTCTTTGATCTCTCTCTCTTAATCAGTCCATCTCTCTTTCTCCTTCTCCCTCCCTTCCTTTCTCTCTCGTCTCTCCCCTCCTCTCTCTTTTTCTCCTTTTCCTCTCCCTCTCTCTCTCCCTTTTTACTCTCTCTAACTCTTTCTCTTGCCCACCCTCTTTCTCATTCTCCCACTCTCGAACTCCCTCTATCCTCCCTTTTCCTCTCTCTACCTCTATATCCCCTTCTATCTCTCTCTCTCTCTCCTTTTCTTTCTTTCTCTTCCTTTCTCTTTCTCTCTCTCTCTCCTTTTCTTTCTTTCTCTTCCTTTCTCTTTCTCTCTCTCTCTCCATTTCTCCTTCTCTCTCTTTCTCCCTCGCCCTCTCACCCTTGCACTTTATCCCTCTCCCTCTCTTTTTCTATCTAGCTCTTTCTTTCTCCCTCCCTCCATCTCTCCCCCTCTCTCCCTTTCTTTCTCCCTCTCCTTCTCCCTATCTCCTTCTTCCTCCCTTTCTCACTCCCTCTCTCTCTTTCTCTCCTTCTCCCACTCTTCTTCTCCCCGTCTCTCCCCCTACCGCCTTTCTTTCCCATTCTCTATACCTCTCTTTCTATTTCAATTTCTATCTCTCTCCTCTCTATCCCTCTTTCCCACTCTCTCTCTCATTCTCCCTCTCCTTGCTCATGCACACTCTCTTCCTTCTATCTCTCTCTCCCTCTCCTTATCTCCCCTCCCTCCCCTGTCTTCCTCCCTCTCACTCATCCTTTCCCTCTCTCTCTCTTTTTCACTTCCCCTCTTCCTTTTTCTCCCTCTCTCTCTTTCTCTCTACCTCTCCCTCTCCCTCTCCTTCCTATCTTTTCCTTCTCTCACTCTCCCTTTCTCTCCCCCACCCTCCCTTTCCCTTTCTCTTTCTCCCTCTCTCTCCTCCTCTCTCTTCCTATTTCTTCATCTTCCTCTCATTCACTCGCCTCCCTCCCTCCCTCTCTTTTCCTTTTCTTTCCCGTCCATCTCTCTCCCTCGCTCTTCCTTCCTCTCTTCTTCCATCTACTTCTCTCTCTCCCTCTCTTTACCCTTCTCTATCCCTCTCCCTATCCCTCTCTCCCCCTCTCTCCCTCTCACTCCCTCTCTCTCTCCCCCTTTCCCTCTCTCCTTCTTTGTCTCTCTCTCTTTTCATCAACCTCTCTCTCTCCCTTTTTCTCTTTCCCTCTCTCTCCATCTCCCACTCTCCCTCTCCCTCTCACTCTCTCTCTCCCTCTCCCTCTCCTTCTCCCTCTCACTCCCTCTCTCCCTCCCCCTCTCCTTCTCCCTCCCTCTCTCCTTCTCCCTCTTAACCTCTCTCCCTCTCTCTCCCTCTCCCTCTCAACCCCTCTCTCCATTTCTCCCTCTTTCTTCTTACCTCTCTCTCCCTTTCTCTCCACTCCCTCTCTCTACCACAATCTCTCACTCTCCTTTCCTCTCCCTTTCTCCCTTGACCTATCTCTCTTTCTCTCTCCCTCCCTCGATCTTTGCCCCTCTCTCTCACTTCCCACTCTCCCTTTTCCTTTTTCTCTAATTCTTTATCTCCATCTCTTTCCTTCTCCCTCTTTCTCTCTCTCCCCTTTCTCTCACACCCTCACCCTTACCCTCACCCTCTATCCCTGTCTCTCCCTCACTTTCTCTCTCCCTCTCTTCCTCTCTCTATCTCCTCTCTCTCGCCCTAAAACTCTCTCTCCTTCACCCTCTCATTTTCTCTCTCCCTCTTTTTTCTCTCCCTCTCCTTTTTCTCCTCCCTCTCTTTATCTCCCCTTGGCACTCTCTCCCCCTCTCTCTCCCTCACCCTCTCATTCTCTCTCTTCGTCTCTCCGCCTCCCTATCCCTCCGTCTTTATGTCCCTCCCTCCCTCCCTCTCTCTCTCTCCTACTCCCTCTCTCTCTCTATCCCTTTTCTCTCCCATCCTTTCTCCCTTTCTCTCCCCTCTCTCTCCCTTTCTCTCCATATATCTTTTTCCCCCTTTCTCTCGCCCTTTCTCTCCATATATCTTTTCCCCCTTTCTCTCTCCTTCTCCCCGTCTCTCATTCTCCCCTTCGTTTCCCGCTTTATCTCTCTCTACCTCTCCCTCCCTCTCTCTCCCTCTCCCACTCTCCCTCGCCCCATCCCTCTCTCTCTTTCTTCCCTTCTTCCCCTCCCTCCCTCTCCCTCGTCTCCCTCTCTCTTTACTTCCTCTCTTGCTCTTTCTCTTTTTTTTCCCTTGCACTTTCTCAATAGCCTTTTCTCCCTTTCTTCCTCTCTTTTTTCTCCCTCTCTCCCACTCGATCTCGCTCTCCCTCTCTCTTTCTATTCCTATCCCACTCTCACTCCATCTCTATCTCTCTTTCCCTCCTCCTCTCTTTCCATCTTCTCGCTATCTAGTTTCTCTATCTCCCTCTCCCTCTCCACTTCTCCCACTCCCTCTTTCACTTTATCTGTCTTTCTCCCATTCTCCCTCTCTCCATTTTCTCTCTCTCCCTCTCCCTTGCTCCCTTCCTCTCTCACCTTCTCCTCTCTACCTCTCTCTCCCTCCCTTTCTCCCTTCCTCTCCCTCCCTTTCTCCCTTCCTCTCCCTCCCTTTCTCCCTTCCTCTCCCTCCTTTCTCCCTTCCTCTCCCTCCCTCCCTCCCTCCTCCCTCTCTCTATCTCTCTCCCACTCCCTCTCTCTCCTTTCCTCCCTCTCTCACTCTCTATCTCCAACCCTCCCTCCCTCTCTCCTTCTCTCCTCCTCCCTCCCACTCTCTCTCACTCTTGCCCTTCCTTCCTCCCTCTCTCTTCCTCTTTCTCTCCTTTTCTATCTCTCTTTACCTCTCACCCCTCTCTCCCCCTATCCATCTCCCTCTCTCCCTCTTTATCCCTCCCTCTCCCTCTTTTGCTCTTCCTCTGTCCCACTTTCTTTCTCTTGCTCTCTCCCTCCCACTCTCTCTATCCCATCTCCCCATCTTCCTCTCTCTCTCCCTCTCTCTCTCACTCTCCCTCTTTCTCCCCCTCTCTCCTTCCCTCCCTTTATATATCTATCTCACTCCCTTTCCCTCTCCCTATCCCTCTCTCAATCTCTTTCCCTCTCTCACTCCCTCTCTTTCTCTCTCCTTCTCTCCCTCTTTCTCTCCCAACCTCTCTCTCACTCCCTCTCTTTCTCTCTCCTTCTCTCCCTCTTTCTCTCCCAACCTCTCTCTCCCTCTATCTCTCTCCCTCCCTCTTTATCCCTCTCTCTCTATCTCTCTTTCTCCTTTACTCTATCTCTCTCCCTTTCCCTTTGTCCCTCCATCTCTTTTTCTCCTTATCTCTTTCCCCTTCCCTCTTCTCGTCCTTTTTCTCTCCCCTTCCTTCCCTCACCTTTTCTCCTTTTTCCCTCTTTTCTACCCTCCCTTCATCTCCCTCCCTTGCTCTCCTTCTCTGTCTATATCTCTCTCCCTCTCCCCTCCCCTTCTCTCTCTCCCTCTCTATGCCTCTCCCTCTCTTTCTCTTTCTGTCCTTATCTCTATCTTTCTTTCTTTCCCTTACTCTCTCTCTCTCTCTCGCTCTATATCCTTCTCTCCCTCCCTCTCCCTCTATTTTTCTCTCTTCTCCCTCTCTCTTTCTCTTTCTTCCTCTCTTCCTCCCTCCCTCAATCTCCATTCCTCTCTCCCTCTCTCTCTTCCCCTTTCGCTTTCTCACTCCCTCTCCATCTCCCCTTCTCCCTCCCTTCCTCACCCTCTCTCCCTCTCTCTTCCTCTCCTTCCCTACCTAACCCTCTCTCCCTCTATCCCTCTCTCACTCCCTCCATGTCTTACTCTCTTGCTCACTCTCATTTTTCCTTCTCCCCTTTCTCTCCCTCGGTCCCTATCTCTCTTTATGTCCCTCGTTCACTATCTCTCCTTTTTTTCTCTTCCCATCTCATCCTCCCTCTCTCACTCTCTATCCCTTAATCTCTCCCTTTCCCTCTCTATCTCTCTTTCCCCCTCTTTTGCCCACTCACCATATTCCTCTGTATCCCTTCCCCACTTCCTCTCTCTTTCTCATTCCTTTTTCATCTCCCTCTCTCCCTCTCTCTCGCTTTCTCCCTCTCCTTCCCTCTCTCTCTCCTCTCTTTCTTTCTCTCTTTTATCTCTTTATTCTCTTCCCTCTCCTCTTCTCCCTCTTTTTCTTTCTCTCTCTAAGAGAAGAAAGAGAAAGAGAGGGAGGGAGGGAGAAGGAGAGGAAGAAGAAAAGGGAGAGAGAGGTAGAGATGAAGAGAGAATGAAGGAGAGAGGGAGGAAGGGAGGGAGGTAGAGAGGGAAAGAGGGAGAGAGTGGAATGGAGAGAGGGATAGAAAGAGACAGAGAGGGAGGGAGGCAGAGAGGGAGATAAAGGGAGAGAGAGTGAGAGGGGGAGAGAGTGATAGAGAGAGAGTGGGAAAGAGATAAAGAGGGGGAGTGAAAGTAGGAGAGGAAGAGGGAAAGAGAGAGAGAAAGGGAGAGGGAAAGAGAGGAAGAGGACAAGAAAGAGAAAAAGGAAGAGAGAGGGAGAAAGAGAGGGAGAGAGGGAGAAAGAGAGGGAAAGATGGAGGAAGAGAGAGTGAAAGAGAGGGAGGGAGAGAGGGAGATAAAGGGAGAGAGAGTGAGAGGGGGAAAGAGAGTGAGATAGAGATTGGGAAAGAGATAAAGAAGGGGAGCGAAAGTAAGGGAGTAAGAGGGGGAGAGAGAGAGAGAAAGGGAGAGAGGGAAATAGAGGAAGAGTAAGAGAAAAAAGGAAATAAAGGGGGAGAGAGAGAGTGAAGGAGAGAGGGAGAAAGAGAGGAAGGAGGGAGAGAGAGTGAAGGAAAAGAGTGATGGAGGAAGAGAATGAGGAGAGGGAGAGAGGGAGTTAGAGGGAGAGAGAGATGGAAAGAGATAGTGGGAGAAAGAAAAAGGGAGAGACAGAAGGAGAGGAAGAGATGGAGAGAGAGGGTAGGACAGAGAGGGTAGGAGAAAGAGTGAAAAGAAGGAAGGAAAGGGAGAGAGAAAGAGGGAGAGTGTAAAAGGTAGAGAGAGAGAGGAAGAGGAAGAGGGAAAGAGATAGAGGGAGTGAGAGATGGAGAGGGAAAAGGAGAGGGAGAGGGAGAGGGAGAGAGAGAATGAGGGAGAGAGTGGGAAGATAGAGGGAGATAGACAGGTAGTGAGAGGGGGAGATTGAGAGGGAGAGAGAAGAAATGTGGGAAGAGAGAAAAGGGAAAGGAAATAGGGAGAGAGAGTATGAGAGAGATGAAGAGATAGGTAAAGAGAGGAGGAGAGGAAGAGAGAAGTAGAGAGAGAAAAGGGAGAGAGATGGAGAGAAAGAGAGAGGTAGAGAAAAGGAGAGAGTGAAAGGGAGAGCAAGATGGAGGAAGAGAGAGAAAGAGCAAGAGGGAGAGATAGAAAAAGGGAGAGAAAGGGAAAGAAAGAGAGGGAGATAGGAGGAGAGATAGAGGGAGAGGGAGAAGGAGAGGGAGAAAGGGAGAGAGGAAGAGGGATGAGAGGGAGGGAGAGGGAAAGAGGAGGGAAGGGATAGAAGGAGAGGGAGCAAGAGAGGGGGAGAGGGGAGGGGCAGAGAGAGAGGGTAAGAGAAAGGGAAAAGGGAAGGAGAGGGATAGAGAGAAAGAGAGAGAGGGGAGAGCATGGATAGGGGTAGGAGGGGGAGAGAGAGGAAGGTAGGGAGTAAGTGTGGGAGAGAGGGAGAGAGAGGGAGAGAGAGAGGGAGTCGGGGGAGAGAAAAGGAGAGGGAGATGGAGAGAGAGAGAGGAAAGAAGAGGGAGAGATTGGGAGTGACAAAGATGGTAAAGTGGGAGAGTGAGATAGAGGGGAGAGGGGGAAGAGGGAGAAAGATAATGGGAGAGAGGGAAGGAGATAGTGAGGGAGAGGGAGAATTGGACAAAGGGGAGAGGGGTAAGGAGAAGGAGAGGGATGGAAGGAGAAAGAGGGAGAGGTAGAGAGAGAAGAAAAAGAGAGAGTGATAGGGGAAAGAAAGAGAGGGAGGGAAGTAGGGAAGAGAGAGAGATGGAGAGGGAGGTAGAGTGGGAGAGGGCTATAGAAAGAGGGATGGATAGAGGGAAAGAGAAGAAGAGAAAAGGAGAGAGAGAGGGAGAGGGAGGGAGATAGAGAGATAGGGGAGAGAGAGGGATAGAGGTAGAGATGTAGAAAGAGAGAGTGACGGATATTAGGTGAGAGGGGGAGAGAGAGGGAGAGGAAGAGTGGGTGCAAGAGAAAGCGAGGGAGTTAGAGGAAGGAAGGGAGAGAGACAAATTTAGAGAGAGAGAGAGGGAGAGGGAGAGATTATGAGGGAGGCAAAGAGAGGGAGAGATTGTGAGTGAGGGAGAGAGAGGGAGAGTGATAGAGAGAGGAGGAGGGGGAAAGAGATAGAAAGAAGGATAGAGGGATGAGGAAAGAAAGGGTGGAGAGAGTGAGAGTAGAAGATGGAGAGAAGGGAGAGAGAGAATGGGAGAGACAAAGAGGGAGAAAGGGGAGGGGCTGAGGGTGTGAGAGAGATAAAGAGTGAGATGGAAGGAAAGAGGGAGAGAGAGAGGGACGAGATAGAAGGAGAGGCAAAGTGAAGGAGGGAGAGAGAGATCGACAAAGATAAAGAGATGAGGAGAGAGATAAAAAGATGGGAAGTGAGAGAGGGGTGAAAGAGATAAGGAGAGAGATATATATAAAAAGAGAGAAGGAGAGAGATAGAGGAAGAGAGGGAGAGGAAGAGAGGGAGAGGGAGGGATTGAGAGACGGGGACAAAAGAGAGGAAGAGAGAGGCAAAATGAGAGGGAACGAGAGTGAGAGAGGAGAGAGGGAGAGAGAGAGGGAGAGAGAGGGAAAGGGATAGCGAGAGGGAGAGAGAGGGAAAGGGAGAGGGAAAGGAAGAGAGGGAGGGATGGAGAGCAAGTGAGAGGGATATCTCTTTCTCTCTTTTTCTCCTCCTCCCTCTCTCCCCCACCCTCACTCTCTCCCTCTTCTTTCTCTCATCTATCTCCCTCTCTCCCTTTCTCCTCTCTCTCTCTCTTTCTCTCATCTCTCTACCTCTCTCCTTTTCTCCTCTCTCTCTCTCCCCTTCTCCTCTTTCTCTCTCTACCTGTCTCTCCCCTCTCCTACTCTCACCCACTCCCTCTACCGCTCTCTATCCCTCTCACTCTCTCCCTCTCTATCTCTCTCTCCCTTTCTATCTCGTTATCTCCCTCTCTCCCACTCTCTCTCGCCCTCTCTCCCTCCTTTCCTCTCTCTATCCCTCCCTCCCTCCTCTCTCTCACCCTCTCTCTCTTCTTCTCTATCCTTTCTCTCACTTAGCCTTCCTCTTTCCCTCTCCCTATCTCCCCTTTCTATCTCTCTCCCTCCCTCTCTCTCCCCTTCCCTATTTGCCTCCCTCTCCCTCTCTCTTTCTCTACCCTCTATCTCCCTCTCTAAATCTCTTTAGTCTCTCTCTCTCTCTTTTTTCACTTATTCCCTTTCCCCCTCCCCTCCCTTGCACTCTATGTCTCTTCCCCTCTCTCGCCTCCCCCTCCCACCCCCTCTCTCTCCCTTTCTCCCTCTCTCGCCCCTTTCCCTTTCTATCCCTCTCGATCTCTAGCTCTCTTTATCCCTCTTTCTCTCTTCCCTTCTCTCTTCCTCTCTCCCCTCTCACATTCTCTCTCCCTCCATCTCCCTTCCTCCCTCCCTTTCTCTCTCTAACACTCTTTCTCTTCATGTCTCTTTCCCACTCTTATCCTTACCTCCCTCTCTCCTTCTCTTCCTTCTTCTCTCTGTTTCCCTCCCTCTCTCTTCCTTCCTAATCTTCCTCTCTCTCTATCTCTCTCCCTCTCTCTAGCTCTCTCTCTATCCCCTTCCTAGTCTTTTCCCTTCCCCTTCCCTCTCCCTCCCTCTTCCTCTCTTTGAGCCTCACTCTCTCTATTCCTCCCTCCCTCTCTCTCTCTATCTCCATCTCCTTCTATCTTTCTCTTTCTCTCACTCCCTCTCGCTACCTCTCTCTTCCCTTTTCTCTCTCCTTCTCACTCTCTTTTTCCTCTCTCTCTGTGACTCCCCTTTCCTTCGTCCCTTTGCTCCTACCTCTCCCTCTTTCTCTTTCTATCTTCGTCTCTCTCTCCTTCTCTTTATTTCTTGCTCTCTCTTCCTATCTCTCTCTCCATCTCTCCCTATCTCTCTATCCCTAAATCTCTCCCTATCTCTCTATCCCTAACTATTTTCCCTCTCTCCTCATCTTTCTCTCCTAGTCTCTTTCCCTCTCCTACCCTCTCGGTCTATCTCGCCCTCTTTACCTCTCTCTTCCTCGTCTCTCTTCTCTCTCCCTCTTTCTCTTCCTCTCGTTTCCCTTGCTCTCTCACCTCTCTTTTTCCCTCTTATTATCTCTCTCACACTACCTTTCCCCCTCTCTCTCCCCTTTTATTTTCCTTTCTCTTCCTCTTTCCCCCTCTCTCCTTCTCCCTCTCTCTTTTTTCTCGCACTCTTTCTCCTATTACCCTTTTCCTCTCTCTATCCCTCTTTCTCTCTACCTCTCGCTTTTTCTTCCTTTCTCCCTCTCACCCTCAATATCTCCTTCTCTCCCCCTTTCCCACCTACTTGTCGCTCTCTTTCTTCCATTCTTTCCTCCTCTCCCTCTCTCTCTTTCTCTCTATCTCTATCTCCCTCACTCTCTCCCCCTCCTTCTTTCTCCCCTCTCTCTCCATATCTCCCTCTCTTTCTCTCTGTCTCTATCTCTCTCCCTCCCTCTCACTCTCCCTTTTTATCTACCAATCACACTCCCCCTCTCTATCTCTCTCCCTCTCTTTCCTTATATCCATCCCTCACTCTTACTCTCTCCATCTCTCCCTTTTTTCTCCCTCTATTGTTCCCATACTCCCTTTCTCCTTTTTGCTCCTCCCTCTATCTCGTTCCCTTTGTCTCTCTCTCTCTCTCTTTCTTTATCTCTCCCCTTCTATCTCCCTTCCTCTTCTTCTCTTCTCCCCTTTCCTCCCCCTTACATCTATCTCTCCCACACTATCTCTCCCTTGTCTATCTCTCTCCCTCCTTTCTAGCTCCCTCTCTCCCTCCCTCTCCACCCCTCTTTCCCCTCTCTCTTCTCTCTCACCTACTCTTTCCTCTTTGTCTCTCCCTCCCTCTCTCCCTCTCCCTATCTCCCTCCCTCTTTTTCAAATCTCTCTCCCCTATCTCTCTCTCCTTCTTCTCCATCGACCTCTCTCTCCCTCTCCAACCCTCCCTCCCTCTCTATCCTTCTCTCCTTTTTTATCTCTCTCTCCCTCTCACCTTATCTCCACTCTTTCTCCTTCTTCCTTAATCTCTCCCTTTCTCCCTTTATCTCCTTCTCCTTCTCTCCCCTTCTCTATCCCTCACTCTCTTACCTTCCTCTCTCTCCCTCTCTTCTTCTATATCCCTTTATCTCTTTACCTTTACCTCCCTAGCCCTTCCTCCGTCCCTCTCTCTCCCTCCCTCACTTTCTTTCCCTCCTTCCCCCTCTCCCTCGCTCCTTCTCTCTCCTTTTCCTTCCTTCCCCTTTTCTCTCTCCAAAACTCTCAATCTCTCCCATTGTCTACCCTCATCTCTCCATCTCGCTCTCCCTCTCCCCTCCCTCTCTCCCTTTCTCTTTCGCTCTTCCTCCTCCTTTCTTTCTTTCTCTCTCTTTCCTTCTCTCTCTCCCTCCTCTCTCTTCCCTCTCTCTCCCTTTCCCTCTCCCTTTCCCTCTCCCCTCCCTCTCTCCCCCTCTCTTTCTCTCTTCCTCTCCCTCTCCCTATGGCACCCCCTCCCCGACCCCACTTACTAACTACCTAAAATGGAGTGGCTAGGCGAGAGCACATCACGTTGACACGTCCAACTCGACTTAAACCCTACATACTTGCTAGTACCATAATGACATATTAAATATTGAAATATGTACGATCCAATTTACATGACAATAATATTTACATCGAAGAAATTACAATTTATTTTATTTACAATGCCATCAAAATGTCTATCGATAATCCAACCCAAAATTTACAATCAAGATAAATTCCCTTAAGGTTTGTGTCACCCCGAAGCCCTTTTTGAGGATCCGACGACGTCCTTATTAGTACTAAAGTCACCGTTACCTATCATAACATGCAAATAACAATGTGGTGAGCCAAAGCTTAGTAAGTGGGGTGATGCGGGTGATATGCAATGCTTTTCTAACTTCTCACCATACTCATCAATTTTAAATCCGAGCACCGTGAGTATTAGTGGTTTAATCTATAGGTGATTACCAAATCACCAAAAGCTAACAACGAAATTATCCCTCATTGTAGCCACTACTAACAGGAATCCATCGCCTAACAAGTGCGGGCATACAGACTTAGAGTACGTACACAATTGGATCGCTAACACTTTTTTCTTCTACTAAGTTACCACCCCTATCCATACACTCCACTTTTCAACCATTTGATTCTTTCTCAATTCTTCCCCACCAATGCACGTGATGCCATGTTACCATGTTTAACTTATTACGGATACCGAACCTACACTATCAATTCGTTCTCATCATCTAACTTGTATAGGGTTTTATACATTTCCATATCATTGCCATAATGTTTTCCCTCAAAGAGAGACCCATCACCGCCGACTAGTATTAGTCGAGCCGCCAATTTTCTTTTGCACGTGAGCACGCTTCCTCGGTTAGTTTTGGTGAGTCTCATCGTTTCATTTGATATACGTGGCTATTGATTCTAATGGATGATTTATGGCATACCAAGGTAAAATTCTATTCTAATTTGAATTTAGTCTCCATTTCTAATCTTTCATTTTTACTCATAAGGGATTATTCATCCATTACTAATAAGGTCGGATAGTTGGGACTAATTAATTCATCCGTACCAATTAGGATTTCTTGCCTAACCCTAGCTTGGGCATTGATAGCGGAAATTTGTCCTTAATGGGCCTAGGTGATGAATTAAGTTTTACTCTTCATTTTACACTTGTTTTGCTGTAATTTAACTATTAATCACGAGGTTGGAAGTTATAGTCCAAATTCCTCATGTTTTCCTAAAAGTAGCCTCGCATTTCTTTTTCATTTTTTTATTAAATCTCTTCCACTCTAGCTTACTATTTCACACCTAATTGGGTTAGTAGTAAGTTATAGGCTTCAAAGTTCATGAGAAAATCCAATTGTGCTCACTTTAGGATTCCTAGGCCGAATAGGTTTTTAAGAAAACCCTAAGCCTTCCTTTGTTTCCCTTCCAATTTATTTATCCCAATATTCGATTCAAGCCCTTAAATTTTTTAGCCCACAATCATCAACACATGATGAAACATACATTAAGCATGATAAACTTCAATGATCACACAAATACAATATAATAATTAAATCCAAACATACATTAAGGAAGGTGAGTTGGCATTAATTCATTTATTAGGGTGACTTAGGTGTCAACTAAGTACTTAGGCTAACTAAACACCCTAAATAACCAAGTGTAAGTAACTACTCTCATTTCTTTCCATTAAATTTTGGAAATCCCTCTCCCTAAACTCAGAATTTTTGTTTCCTAAAATTTCTAGTAGTGGTACATCCAAATAGTTTGTACTAAATTGACAATAACTTTGTATATATAGATCTAAAAATCATGACATTTTACAAAGCACTAGCAGACACATAGATGAAAAAAAATTTTTCTTTGATTTTTACCTATAAATTACTCTAAGATCTCTAAATAAATCACATAAAGTTTAAAATTTTTCACCTCTAAAATTCAAAAATTTTTCTTTTAAACAATTCGGAAGTTTTTCCAAAAATACGTTCCAATGTTCCTAAAATTTTACAACACATTTCTCATTAATATAATTCATCCCAAATAATTAGAAATATCCCAAGGATAATTGAATAAATTATCCAAAATTTTTCCTCCCGAAATTCCCCACGTAAATGTGAAACATACCGTTATCGTAAAAACTTTTAAAACAATTAATACTATCACTTTTACTTAATATAGGTATGTTTATGAACATTTAGAAATGTATATATGTTTATAATTAATAAATTCCATGGGAGTTACATTCTTTCCCCCTTAAAAGAATTTCATTCCCGAAATTGACTTACTTAAACAATTCGGATAATTATCCCTTATCTCTTCCTCATGTTCCCAAGTCAATTCTTCGAGGTCATGATTTTCCCATAGACTCTTAACCGGACCAATTTCCTTATTCCTAAGTCGTTTCACTCATTTATCCGGGATATGGAATGGTCTCTCCTCATATGTTAAGTTTGCGGCGAGGTTCGATGACTCCATCTCTAAAATCTGCTTTGGTTCCCCGATACACTTTCTTAACATAGATAAATGGAATACACTATGTGCTCGTACTAATGATAGTGATAGCGACAAGTGGTATGCTTTATCGACTACTCGACCCAATATCTCAAATGGTCCGACGTATCGCGGACTCAACTTTCCTTTCTTCCCAAATCGAAGTACGCCTTTCATCGATGATACCGATAGGAATACATAGTCATCGACTTTGAATGCTAAATCCCTTTACCTCTTATCGAGTGTAACTCTTATGTCCGCTTTAAGCCATTTTTAATTATTGGTAGATGTTATTCACCACTTCGGCTTATTTATTGCACTAACTCTAGTCCCAACGAAGTTCTTTTCTCCTATCTCATCCCAATGCACGGGAGATCTACATCGACATCCATATAAAGCTTCATAGGGAGCCATCCCAATTAAAGCTTGGTAGCTATTGTTATAAGCAAATTGAACTAAGTGTACATATCTCTCTTATTTTTCGGACCAATCCGGAATGCATATGTGCGAGCATATCCTTGAGAATCTGGATCACTCATTTTTAATGTCCGTCGGTTTACGGATGATAAGCCGTGCTCGAAGTTTAGCTTCGTACCCATGGCCTTGTGTAGACTCTTTCAAAATGCTAAGGTGAATCTAAGATCTTGATCCGACACAATTGGAATTGAGATCCCATGTAGTCTTACAATTTCATCAACATATAACTAGGCATACTTGGTTTAGATTATAGGTGGTTTTGATCGAAAGAAAGTGCGTTGATTTGGTCGAGCTATCACCCAAATGGCATCCGACCCCTTTTCAATCTTGGCAATCCCATGAAAAAATCCATAGTTATATGCTTCCACTTCCATTTTGGAATCGCCAATGGTTTTAACATTCCCGAGGATCTTTGATGTTTCGCCTTCATCTCGTTAATAGACTTGATACCTTGTCATAAAATTAGCTACATCTTTCTTCATTCCAGTGCCACCGATAACATTGTTGTAGGTCCCGTACATCTTTGTGCTTCCTAGGTGTATCAAATAGGGAGTTGCATGTGCTTGTTTAGTATTTCTTCTTTCAAATCCTCCACCGAGGGAACACACAACCTTCCCTTCAACTAATTACTCCTTTGTCATCAATGGTAAAATTAGACTCCTTCCCATCCTTCACACTTTTCTTCCATTCCATTAGCCTTCCATCCGTTTGTTGCTCCATTTGAATTCTTTCTTACGGGATCGACTTGACTAATAAAGTGGATAAAATGCTTTCGTGGCCTTTATGAATTATCTCCAATTCAAGCTTTTATAGGTCTCTCACTATCGATAGCTGAATTACCTACATCATTACTATCAATTTTTTGCTTAATGCATCAGCAAAAACATTGACCTTTCCCGGGTGGTAGTTGATTATACGATCATAGTCCTTCACTAACTCAAACCACATTCTTTGTCTCATGTTCAACTCCTTATGTGTGAAGATACCATAGATTCTTATGATCAATGTATATCTCATATTTTGCACTTGCATAAATAATGTCCCTAGATTATTAAGGCAAAGTTTGGTACTACTAACTCCAAATCATGCATTGGAAAATTCCATTCAAATTCCTTTAGTTGTCATGACGTATAGGCTACTACCTTCCCATTCCGCATCAACACCATGCCTAACCCATTTTTAAAAGTGTCACTATACACCATAAAGTTTCTAGCCTCGGACGAACGATCGACAATGGAGCCATGACTAACCGTCGTTTCATCTCTTGGAAGCTCTCCTCACAAGCATCCGTCCACTGGAATTTAATGCTCCTTTTCATCAAGTTAGTAAGAGGCCTAGCTATCTTATAGAATCCCTCTATAAATCTTCGATAATAACCGACTAGCCCTAAGAAGCTTCGTATCTTCAACATGTTTTTCAAGGTAGGCCGGTTCGAGATAGTCTTTACTTTCTTTGGATCTATCGCTATGCCTTCCTTTGTTACCACATGACCTAGAAATGCCACTTACTCTAGCCAAAATTCACATTTCTTGAATTTGGCATATAATTGCTACTCCCTTAGCGTACGTAAGGTGGCTCTTAGATGCTCCCTATGCTCCTCCTTACTTCGAGAGTAAACCGAGAAATCATCGATAAACACGATGATAAACTTATCTAAGAACCGTTGGAAGACTCAATTCATCAAGTCCATAAAAGCGAGTTAGGGCATTCGTTAGCTTAAACGGCATTACAAGGAACTCATAGTGGCCATATCTTATTCCGAATGTTGTTTTCCGTACATCGTTTGACCTTACCCTCGACTGGTGATACCCCAATTGTAAATATATTTTGGAAAACACTATCGCCCTTGCAATTGATCGAATAAATCATCAATTCGAGGTAACAGTACTTATTCTTAATCCTAACCTAACTCAACTCCCGTAATCAATACATAACCTTAGGCTACCATCCTTTTTTTTCACGAATAGTATTGGAGCTCCCCAAGGTGAGGAACTAGGGCGTATGAATCCATTATCAAGTAAGTCCTATAGTTGTACTTTCATCTCTTTTAAATCAACTAGTGCCATCCTATAGGGAGTTTTAGAAATCAAAGTTGTGCTCGGCTCTAATTCGATCTCAAATTTGATTTCTCTCTTTAGAGGTAACGATGTCATACTTTCTAGGAATACATCTAAATACTCCCGTACAATTTCTACATCTCTTGATTTTAACTTTTGCTCCGGTCTGTTGTCCACCACATGTTCTAGGTACCCTATACACCCCTTTCCTAGCATCTTGCGAGCTTTGATGGTCAAAATGATCGGGTAGTTTGAAGTTTCAAATCGACCTTAAACTCTAATTGTTGAATCTCGGGTAGATCAAAAGTTACCCTTTTCCTCGACAAGTCTATGTTGGCATCATACTTTGTCGACCAGTCCATCCCCAAGATCAAATCAAAATCCTAGAGGTCCAACACTATCAAATTGGCATCTAATCTCCTATCTTCAATCTGTACTGACAGGTTTTTAACCACACTTGTCGATAACATAGTTTCACTAGAAGGAACCACTATAAGATATCCTACGGCTAATGTCTCGGGTTTGACTCCTAGGCATTTTACTAACGTGTTTGATATAAAGGAATGTGTAGCATCGGAATCAATCAAAACATATGCAATCAAGCCAAGGATTGAGACATTACTCGTTGTATTCCTCTAATCTACCTCTTCCTAAGTCATAGTGTACACCCAAGTAGGTACTCTTCCCGGTTTCGATTTACGCACTTAAGGGCAATTATAGGACATCCGCCTTGGCTTTTGACAAATATAACATATCCCGACACCCAATCTACATTCCTTGATATGGAACCTTCCACACTTATTACACGGGGTGGATTGCCCATCATTGATCTCGGTTGGACGCTCGGAGGTGGTCTCGGGACATAAGGTGTTGGTCCGATGGCTCGAGTATTCCCTTGGCCACCACTTCGATTGAAATTCTTGAGCGAGTCCCCGCCGTACTTGGACTAGATGATAAGGCTCCCAACCTAAACACTCGCCTCTTCGACCGCACTTCCCTTGTAATTTCCTTTTGATCCTCATCGCCTATCATCGCCTTATCCACCATTTTTGAAAAGGTATTAGTGGCGGACATTCGAACCATACTTCGTACTCTAGGATTTAACCTTGTTCGAAATCTATTCTTTTTTAGATTTTCGTCCCCTTTAATGAATGGGATGAATCTATAGCTTTGTTCAAACTTTCGTACATATTCACCTACCGACATCCCATCTTGCTTTTGTTATAGGAAGTCCTAAATCTTCTTATCCTTTACATCTATGATGAAGTACTTATTATTGAATACCTCCTTAAATCCTTCCTAAGTCAAAGTCAACATGTTTACAATTAGTCTTGCGCTCTCCCACCAGTGTGTGCATCCTTAGTTAACATAAAAATAGCACACGATACTCGCTCATTGTTGGTAAATTACAAGTATTCAAATATCGCTTCTAACGACTTAATCCATTCCTTCACTATCATTGGGTTAACACCCCTAAAGAATTCCTAAGGACTTATCTTACGAAACCTCTCCATAGCATCATTTCTATGCTTGGGGTGGCGAAGGTGGAGGCTATTGATGCATAGCCGAGAGTCTGTCTCATTTGCTCTACATAGCCTTGTTGTTGTTGTCACATTGCTTATTGTTCTGCTGCATCATGTTCATCATACAACATAAAGCGTCTTGTTGATTTCTCGCTAGGATCATCGGAGGTCCCTTCACTTCCTACTCTTGTAGGCTCCTTTCTTAGCATGCTTGGACTTTGTAGATGCCATGTTATGCCAATGTTAGTTTTGGTATTAAAACAATATATAATGTAAATCATCCACTTACGTGCAAAATTATAGATATTTATATATGAAGCATTTCATTCACAATAGGTATTTACAAGCACTTCTACCTTTTAAAAGTTTTTGTGCTCTATTTACAATCAAAAGTGTCCTTATTTACATCGGGAAATACACAATAAAGTACTACATCGCGTGATCGAGTTACAATCTATTATGTCCAACCAACATATCGAATGCATCATGGGAATGGATGCTCGACCCTCCATCAATCAATAACATTATCCGATGTAATACGTATTATCTCACGAGCGAAAGGCAATGATAGGCCCCGACTATAATCAACCAAGTACGAGTCCGCCTAACTCCGTACCGGAAGGAAAGCTAGAACTAAGTCTCGATAACAAAATTGACCTATCAACCCTTCTCAAACCTCATCCACCAACTACTAATCTCTCGGTAAAAGAGTCCGATGCAAACTCAATCGCGGAAATCCATACTATGGTACTACCGAAAAGAAGGATCAATAAATGTTATTCGCCGATCGAGTCATGCACCCGAGTGATGTGGGCTACCATATCCCGATCCAAGGTCATAATCGAGTCGTTTAGTTTAACCCGGTAGGTAGCTAGGATGGCTCTGTTGTTGGTGTGTCCTAGCGAGCATAGGGTGAACAAAAAAAAATACGAGCATCTACAAGCAACAATAATTTCCAATATTACTATTTACGGAACACAATTATATACCGAAGCATGAAAATCACATGATAATAATCATACACATTTTTTTTATAAAAAAAATCGGGAATGAAATTATTACTCGTCAAGTAGTGCATCAATCCTCGGGCTCAAGTGACACTTAAGGTTCTACCTAATTAACCAAACCATAGCTACGATACCATCGTGTGGCACCCCTCCCGGTCCACTTGCTAACTACCTAAAACGAAGAGGCCAAGCGACGAGTGTGTCACACTGACATGTCCAACCCGAATTAAACCCTACTACGTACATGCTGGTACCATAACGACATATTACATATTGAAATATGTACAATACGATTTACATGAAAATAATATTTACATCGAAGAAATTATAGTTTTTTTTATTTACAATATCATCAAAATGTCTACCAATACCCCAACCAAAATTTTACAATCAAAATAAATTCCCTTGCGCCCTTTTTGAGGATCCGACATCATCCTTATTGGTACTATAGTCACCGCTACCTTTCATAACATGCAAATAACAATGAGGTGAGCCGAAGCTCGGTAAGTGGGGTGATGCACGTGATATGCAATGCTTTTCTAACTTCCCACCATACTCATCAATTTTAATTCCAAGTACCACAGGTATTAGTGGTCTAATCTATAGGTGATTATCGAATCATCGAATGCTAACAACGGATTCATCCCTTGTTGTAGCTAGTACTAATGGGAATCCATCACCTAACGAGTGTAGGCACATAGCTTAGAGTATGCACATAGTTGGACCGCTAACCCTTTTTTCTTCGATTAGGTTACCACCCTACCCATACACTCCACTTTTTAACCATTTAATTCTTTCTCAATTCATCCCCACCAATGAATGTGATACATGTGATGCCATGTTACCATGTTTAACTTATTCTTGATACCGAACCTACATTATCAATTTGTTCTCATCATCTAACATATACGGGGTTTTATACATTTCCATATCATTGCCACAATGTTTTCCCTCAAGGAGGACCCATCATCGCCGACTAGTATTAGTCGGGCCACCAATTTTCTTTTGTATGTGAGCACGCTTACTTTGTTAGTTTCGGTGAGTCTCATTGTTTCACTTGATATATGTGGTCGTTGATTCTAATGGTTGATTTATGGTATACCAAGGTAAAATTCTGTTCTAATCGAATTTAGTCTCCAATTTCTAATCTTTCATTTGTCGCTCATAAGGGATTATTCATCCATTACTCATAAGGCTAGATAGTTGGGACTAATTAATTCGTATGTACCGAATTAGGATTTCTTGCCTAACCCTAGCTTGGGTATTGATAGCCAAATTTTTTCCTTAATGGGCCTAGGTCATGAATTCAGTTTTACTCTTTATTTTACACTTTTTTTGATGTAATTTAATTATTAATCACGAGGTTGGAAGGTTATAGTCCAAATTCCTCAATTTTTCCTAAAAGTAGCCTAAGGTTTCTCTTTCATTTTTTATTAAATCTCTTCCACTCTAACTTACTATTTCACACCTAATTGGGTTAGTAGTAAGTTATAGGCTTTAAAGTTCATGAGAAAATCCAATTGTGCTCACTTTGGGATTCTTAGGTCGAATGGGTCTTTAAGAAAACCCTAAGCATTCCTTTGTTTCCCTTTCAATTTATTCATCCCAATATTCGATCCAAGGCTTTAAATTTTTAGCCCACAATCATCAACACATGATGAAACATACATTAGGCATGATAAACTTCAATAATCACACAAATACAATAGAACAATTAAATCCAAACAAAGCTAACCACATACCAATCCAATACAAGCCAAACCTTAACAATACAAACAATAACTTAACTAAATACATGAATTAAACTCATAAAAAGAAACATAAAGATAAAGTAAAACCCACTTACATAGCTTAGATGTGGTTAGATTTCCTTACATTTTCTTTCTTTCTTTTCCTTTCACTTCCTTTTTCTTTTTCTCTTTCTTGCTGTTTTTCTCTCCCTCCCACGTTTTTCTCTCTTATCTTTCTTGGTGCTCCATGGTTTTTGCCCGAAAGTTCCTACCATTTAACCCTCTCTCTCACTTATATACTTCCCTTTTCTTCCCCCTTTACAATTTCTTGAATCAATTGGCCAAGGTGGAAATTACTTGGTTACTACGAAAGCAAGTGGCTAGTTTCAAGTCAAAAGGAAGGTGAGTTAGCCTTAATTCATTTATTTGGGTGGCTTAGGTGTCTAACTAAGTACTTAGGCTAACTAAACAATTCAGAAATTTTTTCAAAAATAAGTTCCAATGTTCCTAAAATTTTAGAACACATTTCTCATTAATATAATGCATCCCAAATACTTAGAAATATCCCAAGGATAATTAAGTAAATTATCCAAAAATTTTCTCTCGAAATTCCCCACGTAAATGTCAAACATACCATTATTGTAAAAACTTTCAAAACAATTCATACTATAACATTTACTTAATATAGGCATGTTTATGAACATTTAAACATGTATATATGTTTATAATTAATAAATTTCATGGGAGTTACACTCCCCTCCCTCTCTGCCCCTCTCTTTCTCTCCTTCTCTTTTTCCTTCTCTCTCCCTCCTCTCTCCCTCTCCTCTTCGTCTCTCCCTCCCTATCTCCTTATCTCTCTTTCTCTCTCCCTCTCCTTTCTCTTTCTCTCTTCCTCCCCCTCTCTCTTTCCTTCTCTCTGTCCCTTATCTCTCTCCCCCTCTCCCTATCCCTCTCTCCTTCCCCCTCCCTCTCCCTCTCTCTTTCTCTCTTCCTCTCCCTCTCTCTTTCCTTTTCTCTCCCACCTCTCTCTATCCCGCCTCCGCCTCACTCTCCTCTCCGTCTCCCCTCCCTCTCTCCCTCTATCTCTTTCTTTCTTCCTCTCCCTCTCTTTCTTTCTCTCTCTCCCTCTTATCTCCCTCTCTCTTCCTCTCTCTTCCCTCTCTCTCTCTCTCTCTCCCAATCTCTCTCGCTCTCCTTCCCTTTTTCCCCCTCTCCCTTTTCCCCCTCTCTTTCTCTCTCTCCTTATCTCTCTCTTCCTTTGCCTCTATCTCACTTGTCTCTCCTCTCTTCCTCCCTCTCCTAGTCTCCTTCTCTATCTTCCTCTCTTTTTCTCTCCCTCTTATTATTTGATCCTCTCTCTATCTCCCTTTCTCCCTTTCCCACTCTCTCCCTCTCATTCTCTCGTTCCTCTCTCCCTCTCTCCCTCCCTCTCCTATTCCTTTTCTGTCCTCTCCCTCTCCCTTACTCTTTCCCTATCCTTCTCTCTCTCCCTCTCTCGGTCTTGCTCTTCCTCTCCCTCTTTATCTCCCTTTCTTTTTCTCTCCTTCCCTCTCCCTTTATCTCCCTTTCTTTTTCTCTCCTTCCCTCTCCCTTTATCTCCCTCTCTCCCCCTCCTACTCCCTCTCCCTCTCTCTCCCTTACTCTTTCTTTCTCTCCCACTCTCTATCTCCCTTTCCCTCTCCCATCATCCCACTATTTCCCTTCTCTCTCTCCCCTTCCATACACTCTCTCTCCCTCTCTCTATATCTTCCTCTCTCTCACCCTCTTGCTCCTTCTCTCTCCTTCTCTATATTTCCCCCTTTCTCTCCCTCTCGTCCCCCTCTTTCTCCCAATTTAATGGTCTCCCCTCCCCTCTCGCTACCTCTCACTCTCCCCCTATCACTCTCCTTTTCTCTCTCTCTCTCTCATCCCTCCCCTACCTCTCTCCCTCTCCCCTTCCCCTTCTCTCTCTCACTCTCTATATCACTCCCTCTCTCTTCCTATATATCTCTCTCTCCCTCTCTCTCACTCTTTCTCCCTCACTCTCCTCTCCTCCTCTCTCCTTAAGTCTCTCTCTATCTCTCTCTCTCCTTCCTTCCATCTATCTCTCCCTCCTATTCTCCCATTCTATCTCTCTCTCTCTCCCCTCTCCCTTATCTCTCAACTTCCTAATTTCCATCTCTCTCTTTTTCCCTCAATATCTCACTCCTTCTTTCCCTTCCTTTTTCCTCTTCCTCTTTCCCACTCAATTTCTCTCCCCCTTCTCCCACTCTATCCATCTCTCTCCCTTTCTCTCACCTTCTTAATTTCCATCTCTCTCTTTAGCCCTCAATACCTTACTCTTTCTATCTCTTGTTTTTTCCTTTCTCTCTCTTCCTCTATTTCTCTCCCTCTATCCCCCTCTCTCCCTCTCTTACCCCCTCTATCCCTTTCTCCCAATCTCTCCCTCCCTCACTTTGTCTCCCCCTTTCTCCCAATCTTTATCTCACTTTGTCTCCCTCTCTCAATCCCTCGCTTTCTCTCCCTCTCTCCCTTTCTCACTCTCTCTTTCCCTCTCTTTCTTTCACCCTCTCTTTCTCTCTCCCCCTCTCCCTCTCTCTCCACTATCCCTCTTTCACTACCAGTCCCCCTTTCTAACTCTCTCCCTTCATATATATATATATATATATATATATATATATATATATATATATATATCCCTAACTCTCCCTCTCTCTCCCTCTTTCTCCCCCTCTTTCTCTCGCACCCTATATCTATCTCTTCATCTTTCTCTCTCTCACCCTCTTTATTTATTTGCCTCTCTCCTCTTATTTCTCTCCCTCTCCCACTCTTTTTCTCTCCCTCTCTCCCTCTTTCTTTTAATTCTCCCTTTCTACCCCTCTTTCTCACCCTCTCTGCCTCTCTCTTTCCCCCTCTATCTCCCCCTTCTCTCTCAATTTTTTCTCCCTCTCACCCTCTTTCACTCTCTTCCCCTCTCTCCCCTCTCTTCTTTCTCTCTCCTTCTTTCTCTCATTCTCCCTCTTCCCTCTATCTATCTCCCTCTCTCCGTCTCTCTCTCCCTTTCTTTCTCTATTTTTCTTTCTCTATTCCTCTCTCCCTATCCTTATCTTTCCATTTCTCTTCCTCTCTCTCACCCTTGCTATCTTTCTCTCCTTTCTCTCTCCTTTTTTCCCTTCCATATTACCTCTCTTCCTCCCTTTCCCCCTTTCTCCCTCTCTCTCCTTTCCCTTTTCTCTCCTCCTATCCCCCTCCTCTTTCTCACCCTCTCTCCCTATATCTCGCCTTCTCTTTTCATCATCTCACATTTGACTCTCCCTCTCTCCCTCTTTCTACCTCCCATCCCTCTTTCTCTCTTCCTCTCTCTTTCTCTATCTCTCTCTCCCAATCTCTCTCCCACCTCTATCCCTCTTTCCCTCTCCCTCTCTTTCCTATCTCTCTCCCCCTCTCACTCTCTCCCTATCCCTCCTCTCCCTTTCTCTCGTCTTCCTCTCCTTCACCCTCTCACTCTTTCTCTCACCCTCTCTCCTTCTATCACTCTTTCCTCTTTTTTCTTTTCTCTCTCCCTCCCTCTCTTTCCCATTCTCTCTCCCTCTCTCTCCCTCTCCTTCTCAATCTCTCCTTTCTTTTTTCCTCATATCTGCCTCTCTCCTTCTCTCTCCCCTCTTTCCTTCCATTTCTCTTTCACTCTCTCTCTTTCTCTCTCCTTTTCTCTTTCTCACTCTCCCTCTCTCTCACCTTAGCTCCCTCTATCTCTCTCTAACTCTATCTATTTATCTTTTTCTCCCACTCTATCTCTCTCCCTCTCTCCAATTGTATCTCTCTCCCTCTTTCTCCCACATTATCTCTCTCTCCCTCCCTCTCTCTCACCTTCCTAATTTCCATCTCTCTTTTTGGCCCTCAATATCTCACTCCTTCTATCTCTTCTTTTTTCTCTCCCTCTCTCCCACTCTATATCTCTCTCCCCGCCTCTCTTGCTTTCCTAATTTCCATCTCTCTTTTTTGCCATTAATATCTCACTCATTCTCTCTCTTTTTTCTCTCCTACTCTTCCCTTCTCTCTCCTTCACTCTTTCACTCTTCCAATCTCCCTCACTCTCATCTCTCTCCCTCTCTTTCTTCTTCTCCCTCTTCATCTCTCTCGCTTCTCTCTCCCTCTCTCCCTCTTTCTCCTAATCTCTCCTTGACTCGTTCTCCCTCTCTCTCTCTCTTACCTTCACTCTCCCCCTCTCTTTTTCTCACTCTTCCCCTCTCTCCCCCTCTCCCTCTCTCCTTCTCATTCCATCTCTCACTCTATCCCCATCTTCCTATCTTTCCCTCTCTCTCTCTCTCCCTCTCTCCCACCTTTTCTCTCCCTATGTCTCCCTCTCCCACTCTTTCCCTCTCTTTTCCTATCTCTCCCTCTCTCCTTTCCTATCTCCCAATCTCTCCTTTTCTCTTCTCTATCTCTTCCCTCTCTATCTCTCGTCTCTCCTCCTCTCCTTGTCCCTCTCTTCCTCTCCCTCTTTCTCCTTCTCTCCTTCTCCCTCTCTCCCCCTCTCCCTCTTTCGATCCCTCTCTCTCACTCTACCTCTCTTTCCCTATCTCTCTACCTCCATCCCTTTCTGTCTCTCTCTCCCCTTACCTACTCTCACTCAGTCTCTCCATCTATCCTCTCTCTCTATCTCTCTCCGATTTTTCTCTTTCCTTTTCTCCCTCTCTCTCACTCTCTTCATACATATATATATCTTTCTCTCTCTCGCTCACCCTTTCCCCCTTCTCTCACCCTCTCCCTCCCTCTTTCTCCCACTCTATCTCTATCAATTTCTCTCTTTCCCTTCTTCTCACCTAACCTATTTCCATCTCTCTATCTCTCTCTTGCCCTCTCTATTTCTCTTCCTCTCTCTTTCCTCTTTTTCTCTCACTCTCTGCCTCTTTTTCTCTCCCTTTCTCCCTTTTTTTCTCTCCTAATTATTTCCCTCCTCTCCCTCTCTCTCCCACTCTCTCCCCCTTTGTCCCCTTTCCTCCCTCTTTCCTACTCTATCTCTATCTCTTACTCTTTCTCTCTCTCACTTGCTCTACCTTTCTTTCTTTATTCCTCTCTCCTTCTTACTATCTTGCCATTTCTCTTCATTTCTCTACCTATCTCTCAATCTCCCTCCCTATCTCTCTTCCTCTATATTTATTTCCCTTCCTCTCTCTATCTCTCCCTTTCTATCACCCTTTCTCCCTTCCTATCTTTCCTCTCCCCCTTTCCCCCTCTCTCTTCCCCTCTCTCCTTATCTTTCTTTCTCTCCCTCCCTCTCTCTCTCTCACTCTCCCTCTATCCCTCTTTCTACCTCTCTCTCTCTCTTTCTTTATCATTTTGTGTCCTTCTCTATCCCTTTATCACCTCACTCTCCATCTCTCTCCTACTCTCACTCCCTCTCTTTCTCACTCTCCCCTCTCTCTACCTTTTCTATCTCTCTCTCCCTCTCATTATCCCTCTTCCTCTCTCTACCCTTCTCTCTTTATCCCTCTCCCATTCTTCCCTTTTCTCTCCCACACTCTCTCTTCTCTCCCTCTCTTAGTCTATCCCTATCCCTCCCTCTCTTAGTCTATCCCTATCCCTCCCTCTCTCTCCCTTTCCCACTCTCTCCCTCTCTCTCCCTCTCTCACTCTCTCCCCTCTCCTTTCCCTATCCTTTTATCTCCCTTCTCTATTTGGTCCCATCTATCTCTCCCTCTTCCTTTCTCTCTCTCCGTCCTTCTTTGTATTTCCTTTCCATTTTTCCTTTTCCTATCTTTCTATCTCACTCCTACTCTTCGAACTCCTCTCCTTCTCTCTCCCCATCTCTCTCTTTCTCCATCTCTCCTTCTCTATATCTCGCTCTATCTCCCTCTCTCCCTCTCTCAATCTCTCCCTTCTAATCTCTCCCTCTCTCTTCCTCTCTTCCTTTCTCCCTATTCCTCTCTCCCTCTCTCCCTTTTTCTCTCTCTTTCTTTTCCTCTTTCTTATATCTATCCTTCTATCTCTCTCCCCTTTTCTCTTACTCCATCACTCTCTCTCCCTCTCCCTCCCACTCCTACTCTTTGAACCCCTCTTTTTCTATCTCCCTATCCCTCTTTTTCTCTCTCTCTCCCCCTCTCTTTTCTATAATCTCTCCCTCTCTCTTCCTCTCTTCCTTTCTCCCTATCCCTCTCTCCCTCTCTCTCTATATCTCCCTCTCCCTCTTTCTACCTCCCTCTCTATCCCTCTCTTCCTCTCCCTTTCACTCTCACTTCTTCTCTCTCTCCCTCCCCCTCTCCCTCTTGCTTCTCTTTCCCTCCCTTAATCTTTCTCTCTCCCCACTCTCTATTCCTCTCTCTCCTAATCTTTTCCTCTCTCCCTCTCCACCTCTGTCTCCCTCTCTCCCTCCCTCTCTGTCCCTCTCCCTCTCTCCTACCCTATCTCCCTCTCTTTCTCTCTCGTCTCTCCCCTCTCTCCTTCTTCCTTCCTTTCTCTCTTTATCTCTCTCTTCCTTTCTATCTCACCCTTTCTCCCTCTCTCAATTTCTCTCCCTCTCACTTTCTCTCCCTCTTTCCCTTTCTCACTCTCTCTTTCTCTCTCTCCCTCTTTCACTCTCTATCTCTCTCTTTGCCTCTCTCCTACTCTTTATCTTTCTCTCTCTCCCCCATTCTCCCTCCCTTTCCCTCTTTCCCCTTCTCTCCCCCTCTCTTTCCCTCTTTTGCTCTCTTTCTCACCCTTTCTCCCTCTCTTTCTCTCTCTCCCTACCTCTCCTCTTCCCCATCTACCTCTCTCTCCCTCTCTCTCTCTCCTCCCTCTACCTTTAACTCTCTCTCCCTCTCTTTCTCTCTCTCCCTATCTCTCCTCTTCCCCATCTACCTCTCTCCCCCTCTCTCTCTCCTCCCTCTACCTTTAACTCTCTCTCCCTCTCTATCTCTCTCTTTCTTTATCTCTCTCCCTTTCCTTTTCTCTCTCCTCCCTCTACCTTTACCTCTCTCTCCCTCTCTATCTCTCTCTTTCTTTATCTCTCTCCCTCTCCCTCTCTCCCTTTCCCTTTCCCACTCTCTACCTCTCTCTCCTTCTCTCTCCCTTTTTGACTCTCTCTCATTCTCCCTCTCTCTCACTCCTTTTCTATCTCTCATTCCTCCCTCTCTCTTCTTATATATATACATATATATATCCCTCTCTCCCTCTTACTCTTGACTCGTCCTTTCCCCCTCTCTCCCTCTCTCTCTCCCCCTCCCTCTCTCTAACTCTATCTCTCTATTCTTTTCTCTCGTCCTTCATAATTTCCATATCTCTCACCCTCACTATTTCTCTCCCTCTATCTCTCATTTGTGTCTTTATCTCTCCATATCTCTCTCTCTCTCTTGCTCTTGCTCACTCCCCATCTCTCACTCTCTTTCCCTTTCTCCCTCTCTCTTCGACTCCCCCTCTATCTCTCACCATCTCTCTCCTAATCTCTTCCTCACTCTTTCTTTCTCTCCCGCCTCTCCCTCTCCCTCTCCCTCTCTTTCTTTGCCTCACTCTCTCCCTCCCTCCCCTTCTCTCTCTCTCTATGTTGCTCCCTCTTTAACTCTCTCCTCTTTCTCCCTTTTTTATCCTCTCCATCTCTTTCTCTTTTTCTCTCCCCCTCTCTCTTTCTTTCCCTATCTCTCTCTTTCTCTCCTCCTCTCACTCTCTTACTCTCTCTTTCTCTCTTTATCCATGTCTATCTCCATCTCCCTTTTTCTTACCCTTTTCTCCATCCCTCTATCTCTTTCCCCCTCTCACATCTTTTTTTTCTTACTCTCTTCCTCTCCCTCCCCCTCCCTCCTTCTTTTTCCCCTTCTCTAACCCTCTCCGTCTCTCAACCTATCTCCTTATTTCCTCTCTTTCTCTCTCTCTCTCTCTCACTCTCCCTCCCTCCCTCCCTTCCTCACCTTCCCTTTCCTTCTCTTCCCATTATCTTTCTCTCCCCCTCTTTCTCTCTATCTTTATCTATCTCCTTCTCCCTCTCTCTCTCCCTCTCCCTTTATACCTTTATCTCTTTACCCCTCTACCTCTCTTTTCCTCTCCCTCTCTCTTCCTCTCTCCCTCTTTCTCCCTTTCTATCCCTCCTTTTCTTTCTACCTCTATTTCCCTCCCTTTCTCTCTCCCTCCCTCTCCCTCCCTCTCTCCTTCTCCCTCTTTATCTTTCTCTCTCCCCCTTCCCTCACTCTTTCTCTCTCCCCCTTTCCCTCTCTCTTTCTCTCTCTCTCCTCCTTCTTCTTCTCCCTCTCTCTTGCTCTGTCCCTCTATCTCCCTCTCCCTCTCTTTCTCCCTCCATCCCTTGCTCACTTTCTCTCTTTCTCTTTCCCTCTCTCTATGCCTCTCTCTCTCTTTATCCATCTCTCTTACTCTTTCTCTCCCTCTTTTCCCCCTCTCCATCTCCCTCTCCCTTTCTCTCTCTATCCCTCCCTTCCTATCCCCTCTCGTGATGCACCCACCCCAATTCACTCTCTATTACCCAAATAAGAGTAACTAGGTGAGGCGCGTCACGTTGACACGATCGGTCTTCGAACTAACCTTAGACACATACGTGCTCATACATTAAGGATTTATCATACCATGAAATATGTATAAAATAATTACATAATATTAACAATACAGTGGAAGAACTTATAAAATTTATTTACGGCATCATCAAAATGTTCCTCGACACCCCAACCCTAAAATTTACAAAAAAAAAATAAAATCCTCTAAGGTTTATTTCACCCCTAAGCCCTTTTGGAGGATCCGACGGCGTCCTTATTGGTACTACGATCATCGTTACCTATCATAACATACAAATAACAACAAGGTGAGCCGAAGCTCGGTAAGTGGGATGATGCATGTGATATGCAATACTTTTTTGACTCCCATCATTCTCATCAATTTTTAATTTGGGATACCACAGGTATTAGCAATCTACTCTATAGGTGATTACCGAATCACTCGAATACTAATAAAGAAATTATCCCTTGTTGTAGTCACTCGCTAACGGGAATCCATCGCCTAACGAGTGCGAGCACACGACTTACGAGTATGCACACGAATTGGATCGCTAACCCTTTTGTGTTTGATTAAGTTACCAAACCTATTCATACAACTCCATTCTCAATTAATTGATTCTATTTCCATTTCTTTCCCATTGATGCATGTGATGCATGTGATACCACAATTACGAGTACCAAGGATATTAGATATCAAACCCTACACCATTATTTCATCATCAATATCCAACCCATCTACGTTATTATTTCATTCTCAATATCCAACCTAAACTGGTTTCCCCATATAGTTCATACACCATTTTAAAACATACTAAGGTGATATTTTTTTCACCGAACCCAAATTGGGCATTTTGGGCTGAATTGGGCTTTTAATGTTCTTGATCAAAATTTCGATTTGCCTAGCAATTTTTCCTATCAAACTTCCTCTCGGACTTATTAGGGTGTACTTGAACTATTAATTATTGAATTGAAGGATTGGAATCCAAATCCCCACGAGTTTAAAGTATAAGCCGAATAGGTCTTTAAGGTGGCCAAGTATTACTTTTCCATCCCAACTTATTAATGTATACCTAATTAAATTATACTTGCATCCTATGCCCTTAATTACATAAAATGGATCCAATCTTATTCCTTTTCTTACTTAGGCCAAAAGGATTCTTTAGTGAAAACCCTAGGAATTCATTTTCCCCTCCTATCCAATTTGTGGTTTATTATAGGGCGACCTCTAATCAAGTAGGTGGCGTATCGGTTTATAAGCAAAATTAAATCTTATACTATTTTTATTAAAAAGCTGGACATATTTATTCATAACGAAAAATTAGATTTAAATACCAAACACACAATTCATAACATAATTTTGAAGTTTAAGATTCCATCCGTTCAGCGAGTAGTTCACCCAAGCATAGTACGTACTAAAACGGGCATAACGTTTTCTATATAAACCTAATAATGAAAATATTTTACAAGACGTTATTCAAGAAATATATAAACAACTTTTATTCATTCAGGTTCGCCTTGAAATCATTCTAAAGTCCTTGAATAGGTAATACCAAAGTTAGACGAAACTACTCCTCAATAACACCTGGTTTGGCAATTCATTCCAACCCATATTAACCATGTTTTATCCAATTGAATTTTAGTCCAAGTCCAATCCAACTCATTTTCATATACTTGGACATGCACTAGGAATTATAAACATCACAATTCATCACATACACAACATCCACAAGTAAAGCAAGCCAAGACATCAAATAACCACCAACACAAACCAAACTCGACAATACATAAACAACTCAACCAATACCTAACTTATACACGTAAAAATGGGCATGTAAAAGCATAAATAAACCAAAAGAACCCACTTACGTATCTTATGTATGGTTAGAATTTCCTTGGCTTTGCCTTCTTTATTTTCTTTTTTTTTCCTTTCCTTTTCTTTTCCTTTCCTCTTTTGTCGTTTCACACTTTCTCACTTTTATTTTCTCCCTTGTTTGGAAGCTATGGTATTAGACTAAAAAAATGGCAGCCATGCACTTCATTTATATATATATATTCTTGATTTCCTTATAGCTAAATAGGTGTACAAATAGCTTAATTTAATTTGGGTGAGTGGAAAGTTATTGATGAGTCATGAGAGAGAGGGTGGCAGATTTGAGTGGTTTAGGGTGAGCTGGACTTAATTCATTAATTAGGGGGTTTAGGTTTCCTAATTAATTGATTAGAGTAAATAAAGTAACTAAACACATTTCTTTCCATTAAATTTCAGAAATCCCTCTCCCTAAACTCAGAATTTTCTTCCCCCAAAAATGTTCCAGCAATGATGGTTCAAGATCAGCCTATAATAAAATGTCCATAACTCTTTATATATAGATCTAAAAATCATGCAATTGTATAAAGAGCTAGTAGACACATAGACGAACAACCTGTATGTTTTAAGTTTTACCCAGAAATCACTATAAAGTTCCCAAATAAATCACACAAAAAATTCGAGCGAGAATATAGTGCTCAAAACACCGATTTTGCATATTTGCTTTCTTTAATAATTAAACCATTAATCTCAAACAAAATAAAATTAATTTAAAATAAATCACACATATCAAGCATTAATTTTTTATGATGTAATGAGAATTATACTTACTCTTAGTATATGTATATATCTAAATATTCTAATATGCGTCGCTTTACGGTTAAGGATTTTCATGAGGGTTACATCCTCTCTCCATCCCTCTCCATCTCTCTCCCCCTCTCACTCTCCCTTTATCCCTCTCTCTCTTTTCCTATCTACCACTCTCTCTCTTCCTCTATCCCTCCTTTTTTATCTCTCTCTATCTTTTTCTCTCCCTCTCTCCCTCTTTATCCCTCTCTATCTTTCTCTCTCCCTCTCTCCCTCTTTATACCTCTCTCTTTCTCTCTTTCCCTCTCAAGCTATCTCTTTCCATCTCTCTCCCTCTCTCCCTGCCTCTCTCTATCTCCCTCTCCCTCTCTCTCCCTCTCCCTTCCTACCTCTCTCTACCTCTCTCTCTCCATTTCCCTTTCTCGCCTCTCCCTATCTCTTTCTACCTCTTTCTCTCGTCTCTTCCTCTTTCCCACTCTCTCTTTCCTCTCTCCCTCTCCCTCCACCCAGTCCCTCTCCTATCTCTCTCCCTCTTTCTCTTCCTCTCCACCTCTCCCTCCTTATCCTCCTCTTTCCCGCTATCCCGCTCTCCTTCTCCCCTTCCTTCTCTCTATCCTTCTCTCTCTCCCTTTCTCTCTTTTTATCTCTCTCGCTCCCTTTCTCCCTCTTTATCTCTCTCCCTCTCTCCATCTACCTCTCTCTCCTTTTCTCTCCCTCTTTCCTTCTCTCTATCCTTCTCTCTCTCGCTCCCTTTCTCCCTCTTTATCTCTCTTCCTCTCTCCATCTACCTCTCTCTCCTTTTCTCTCCCTCTTTCTTTCTCTCTCTCTCTCTTACCCTCTCCCTCCTCTCTCTCTTTCTCTCCCTCACCCTTTATCCTTCTCTATCCATCACCTTTTATCCCTCTCTCTCCCTCTCGCTCTCGCTCCTTTCTTTCTCTCCTACTCTAACTCTCCCTCTACCTCTCTCTCCCCTCTCCCTCCCTTTCTCCCTCTCTCCCACCCTCTTTTCCCCCTCCCTCACCCTTTATACCTTTCCCTCCATCACCTTTCATCCCTTGCTTTCCCCCTCACCCTCTCTCCCTTTCTTTCTCTACTACTCTACTCTCCCTCGACCTCTCTTTCTCTCTCTCTCCCTCCCTTTCTCCCTCACTTCCTCCCTCTTTTTCTCCTTCTCTCCCTCTTCTACCCTCCCTCCCTCTCTCTTCCTCTCTATTGCTCCCTATCGCTCCCCTTCATTCTCTCCCTCCTTCTCTCTCACTCCCTCTCTCACTCCTCTTCTCTTTCTTACTCTTCCACTTCCTTTCTCCTTTGACCTCTCTCTCCCCTCTCCCTCTCCCTCTCCTTCTCTCTAATGAGAGCATAATTAGCATGATTTTTATGCTTTATTACATTAAAATTTCTAGTTTTTATTGTATTATATTAGGATAATTAAGATAAAGTTGATGGTTTTGGGTTTTGTAGGAAAAATGATGAATTAGAGCAAGAAAACCTAAAACCAAAGCAAGGAAGAAAGAAGTCACCAAAGAGGCTTAAAAAAGTCACGCGTCCATGTGTGATGCAAGAAGGAATAGCAATTGGCCATGTGAAACAAAGAAGAAAACTTTGTGGATATCCAACATGATTAACATAGACCTTCCGGACTTCTTATATGTTTTTTAAAGCCTTAGAGTTAGATTTGAAAGAAGTGGTCTTCAAAGACTTTGTAGAGGACATCTCAATTTTTCATAACAATAAAGTGGGTCACAATGCAAGACTATTTGAGCCTCCAAATGACATTTCATATTCTAGTTTTGAAAACCGATATGAATCTTATTCAAAATCCAGATCGATTGTGGAGTTTAATTCATATCTAGAGTTTTAGAACTCGAATTGATGTAAGGCCAAGAACAATACCTAAGAAGCATCCCTACAAATCTTATGAAGGACTTGAATCTAAAATAGTCCAGTATCATGGAGGAATTTAGCTACAAAGTGGAATGCTAAGGCTAGGTAGATAGGTTGAGTCTACGTTAGTGTTTAGATCCTAACTTGAGTCGTGGATATCCAATTAGTGCAAGCCATCATTTGTTTGAAAGCTAAGATGTTGGGATATAAATTTTGTAAGGAATACAAAGCTAATTTGACATGTATTGTAACCCCCATGAAAATCCATCATATACATGTAGAGCCTGGATGATTCAAATATATATATGTGAAGGTGTGATTGTGTATGTGTGCTATATTAGTATTTGGGATGACAACATGCTAGGTTTTTAGGTGAGGAGTTATGGCATGAAATTAAATATCATACAAGTGAGAACTAAATGTATGATTTGTGTTAAATTAAACCTATTTTGCTTGAGATTGATGGTTTAACTATTAGAAGAATCAAGTATGAAAAATCATTGTTTTCCTAAGAATTAGGTTTTGTCCGGACATTGTGTGGCCTGTTCAAGGACCTTAGATTGATTTCTGGGTAAAGCTTAAAGAATACATTTTTTTTATCTATGTCTTTACTAAACCTCTATAAAATATTTTTATTATTAGGTTTATATAGAAAAAGTTATTCTCATTTTAGTACATACTTGTTTTGGATGAACCATCTACTGGACTGATTAATCCTTAAAATTTAAAATTATATTATTAATCATGTGATTTGTATTTTAACCTGAATTTTTTATATTCTTTTAATTAATATATCTAGTTTATAAGATAAAAAGTATAGGATTTAATTATGTCCAGAATCGGGATGTTGCGGCTTGATCGTAGGTCGCCTCGTCATACATCTCCTATAAATAAATTTGAGGTGTATGTGTGTAACTAGAACTAAACTAGCTTAAGGGATTTTTTTTCACTGGAACCAAATATTTTAAAAGACTTAGTTAGCTTAAGTATCTATTTGGTTGACCATTAGACACCTAAGCAGACTTAATTAAATGCTTGGAAGCCAACTCACCCCTAAACCCAATCAAACCTGCCACTTGTACCATGCCTCACCTAATAGCTTTACACTTTGTTAAATTGATTTGAGACACTTATAACCTTGATTTATGGGAAAGAAAAACAAATATATATGTTAGTAAACTGGGAAGATGGCTGAAAATTTTAGGCAAAGCTCGTATCCGTCAAAAGAAAGAGAGAAAAACCAATTGAACGAAAGGGAGAGAAAGACACGACAAAAAGGAAAAAAAAAAGGAAAGCAAAGAAAGAAAAAGGGAGGAGCTAAGGAAATTATTAATCAACCTAACAAAGTAAGTGGGTTACTTTTTTTTTATTTGTTTATACCATTTATTTGATCTTTATGTACTTGGCTAAACTTGTGTTTAGGTTGTGATATATTGTTGTATTTGGTTGTGTTGGTTGGCTTGCCTTGCAATTTTTTATTGTTATAGTTAGTTGTGTTGGTTGGTGTTGTTGGTTGCTTCCTAAAACTAGAAAGCCTTGTATATATGGCTAGATTTATGTTTTGGTCAATGTGAGTGATGGAATTGGGTTTTGACCGAAACTTGGTAGATTCATTTATGATTGATGTGGACTTAGACAAAGTAAAATAGGAAGGAAGAAAGGATGGAATTTTAGGGTGTTTCTTGAGCAAACTTTCAGCCAAGAATGAGGAAAATGGAATTTTTTGGCACTTACGACCTTAAACTTCTAATAGGAGCAAATTAGTTTTGAATAGCTACTTTAAACAAAAAGGAAATTGTATAGAAATCGAAGACAATGTCTTGCCAAATTAAGAAGACCCATTCGGCCCAACCTTGAGAAAAATGGGGTTTGGGGTTCCATTAACTTACTTTTACAATTACTCGGATCAATTAGGCCCGGATGGGAATAGAAATTGGAATTTCAAAGGTATGTTTGCAAAAGAAATCAAAATTTTGACTTAAGAGTTAAATTCGACATAAAAGTATTAAATTTAGGCTAGAAGGGAAAATTTTACCTTAGCATGTTTTAAGGTAGTCCAAATGTTAGTAACCACGTAAATGAGTGTACACTCGAAATGGTAATCGATTTACTAAATTAAATGAAAGGAAAATACCCACATGCTAATTAAGTCCATGGCATGATAAATACCAATTGTTGGTACTTAACCCTTTCGGGGTGAACATTGCGATAAGAAGTAAAGAAATATATGAAACCCTATGTGGGTGAGATCTCGTAAATAATTTGACAATATAGGGTATTAGCAATCCAGATTGTGTGCGTACTATAATCTGTGTGACTACACTATTAGATGATGGATTCCTGCTAATAGTGGCTATAATGAGGGATAGTTTCATTGTTAGCAATAGGTATTCGGTAATCACCAACAGAGTAGACTTGCTAATACCTAGGGTACCCAAAATTAAAATCTATGAGTATGGTGAGAAAATAAAAAAAAGCATTGCATATCATGTGCATCATCCCACTTACCGAGCTTTAGCTCACTCTATATTTATTTCATGCCATGACGGTAAAGGCAATAAGACTGGCGATAATGAAGCTCTCGGGTCCTCCTGCAACAAGGCTCATGTGTGACACGATACGTATAGAAATCTATTTTGATTGTAATTATCCCGGAGATTTTGTTAGTTTTATAACCGTTAACGCCATGTAAATTTGATGGTATGCGTTTTTATGCTTTATGTTTTATTGTTTATTCCTATGTATTTGGGAAGTAAAATTTGGGACTTTGGTCCCTAAACCGTAGTGAACTAGCCATGCCTTTTAGGTAATTGGTAAGGGAGCTTGGGATGCTACAAAGGTGGTATTAGAGCCTAGTTTAGTTAATCAAGTAGAAACCTAAGTGTCACGTGAGCTCGAGGATCGATACGCTACGCAACAAGTAAGAATTTCATTATTCCTTCCCTTTGCATGTGTATGATCATTAAATGGCTTCCTATGAGTATATAGTCCTATCCCGGAAATATTGACGCTTATGTATATGGTGGTTATAGATGCCGTGGTTATTTCATGTACCCCGTGCCGCTCGAACTCGCCGATAGTGGGCCACCCTAGCCGCACATTGAGGTCGAGTTAAATAGCCTCATTATGGCCCTAGACTATGATATTGTGACTCATGTTATGGAAGTACAGGACCTAATATAGCAAATAGTGTTTAATGACGCCTCCTTTAACTAGTATCGTAGTCCGGATTTCGAATGACTAACCTTACGATGGACTCTCCTACCGAGGGATCAATAGTTGCTAGATGAGGTCCGGAAGGGTCAAATAGATCGTAGGTCCTACCAAAACTTGATCCGAGCTTCTCTATTGGTACAAGTTATACGTACTCTTACCCGACTCTCGTATAATTAGGGTCTACCATTATCGCTCCCCCACGAGATAGATTGTATCGGTTAACACTATTGATCGGTGATTAGTGGAGTACTCCTTTCCTCATCAAGTTTGGTATATTAACCTAGCCCGAGTAGATGTGTTACTAGGGGAGACCTAATGTGTGCCTTTTGGATGTAAATAGGAACGCTTTTTTATTGTAAATATAGCACAAAAACCTTTGGAAGGTAGATGTGGTTGTAAGTGCTCGTTTTGTATGAAATGCTTCGTATGAAATGCTTACCATATCTATAACTATAATCTTGCACGTAAGTGGATGATGTCCATTAAATGTTGATTTTGATACCAAAACTAACTTGAGCATAACATGGCATGTATAAAGTCAAATCATGTTAAGATAAAATCCCATACGAGTAGGAGGAGAGGGGACCTCGATACGAACAATGAGACTCCATAAGAAGCTCGACTCGTCCGATCGATATAATGTAGCAACAACAACAAGCAATGCAAGAACAAAAATAGACCTATGCGGAGCAAATAAGATAGCTCATGGCTATGCGAGCAACAACAACAAGCAATGCAAGAACAAAAATAGACCTATGCGGAGCAAATAAGATAGCTCATGGCTATGCATCAACAACCTCCCCTCTCGCCTTAACATAGAAATGATGTTGTCGAAAGATTTCGAAAGATGAATCCCCAAGAGTTTATCGGGGGTGTTAACCTAATAATAGCGAGAGGAATGGATTAAGTAGCTAGAAGTGATGTTTGAGCATCTACAATTTGTAAATAATGAGCGAGTGTTGTGTGCTATCTTTATGCTAACTAAAGACGTCCGCACTTTGTGGAGAGTGCACAATTAAGAGTAGATGTGCCTAATTTGACTTGAGAAGGATTTAAGGAGGCCTTTTACAATAAATACTTCACAGCGGATGTGAAAGATAAGAAAATCTAAGAATTTCCGGAATTAAAACAAGATGGTATGCTCATGGGTGAGTATGTTCAAAAGTTTGAACAAGGGTATCGATTCATCCCATTCATAGCAGGGGATGCAAATTTGAAAAAGAATCAATTCTTAGCAGAGCTAAACTTGAGAGTTTGGAGTATGGTATGGATATCGACCGCTAACACTTTTCCGAAATGGTGGATAAAGCAATGTTGGTAGATGAGGATCGAAGGAGATTGCAAGGGAAATGCGATAGAAGAGCCAAGCATTTAAATACGGAGCCTCTTTCTCCGAGCTAGTGAGGCGATTTCCACCAAGACATTTTAATCGAGGTGGTGGTTCAAGATATACACAAGTTGCTCGAACGAGCACCCTACATTGCTAAATCACTACCGAGTAATCAACCAGGATCGAAAATGAGTAATCAATCTCGGTGCTTTAAGTGTGGGAAGTTCCATACTAAGGAGTGTCGATCGGACATAAAGACTTACTATGTCCGTCGCAAGCTAGGGCACGACTCTAACAACTACCCCCAAGTACAAAAACCAAGATCGGGAAGGGTACTTGCTCTGGTTTATACCATGACGCAAGAGGACGCCGATCAAAGAGACACAATAGTAATTTATTATAATGTCTCCATTCTTAGCTTGATTACTTATGTTTTGATTGATTATGGTGCCACACATTCATTCACATCAAAAACATTAGTAAAAAGCCTAGGTGTCACACTTGAGACATTAGCCATAGGGTATCTTATAGTTGTTCCTTCCGGAGAACTTATAGAGTCAACAAGTATCATAAAAGAGTGTCCTATGAAGATTGAGGATAAGATTCTAGAAGCCGATTTGATAGTGTTGGATCTTCAAGATTTTGATTTGATCTTAGGAATGGATTGACCGACAAGGCATGGTGCCACAATAGATTATCGAGGTAGATAGGTACCAATTGACTTATTTAGGAATCAGCAGTTAGAGTTTAACGTTTATTTGAGGTTTTGACCCGAACAAACCATTTCGGCTTTAAAGGCTTGAAAGATGTTAGACAAAAGATGTTTGACGTACTTAGCGTATGTACTAGATAGCTAGACAGAATAAAACACAAAACCGATAGATATCAAGGTTGTATGAGAATTTTTAGATGTATTTTTTGAAAAAGTTAACAAAGATGCCACCAGAGAGGGAAATCGAATTTGAGATTGACCTAAAGCTAGGCACGACCCCGATTGAAAAGATGCTCTATTAAATGACCCCGATCGAGTTGAAAGAGTTGAATGCCCGATTGTAGGACTTACCGAGAAAAGGATTTATACGCCCTAGTTCCTTACCCTAGGGAGCTCCAGTTTTATTGGTAAAGAAAAAGAGGGGAGCTACGGACTATGCATCAACAATCAAAAGTTGAACCGAGTGACAATCAAAAATAAGTATCCACTACCTAAAATTGATGTTTTGTTCGACCAATTACAAGGTACGACGATGTTTTCTAAAATCGATTTGCAATCCGGGTATCAACAATTAAGGGTGCAATTGGCGGATGTATAGAAAATGGCTTTCGGGACTAGATATGGCCATTATGAGTTCTTAATAATATTGTTTGGGTCGACGAACGCCCAACCGCTTTTATGGACTCGATGAATCGAGTATTTCAAGAGTTTTTGGATAAATTCATCATTGTGTTTATCGATGATATTCTAATCTATTCTCGGTGTCCAAAGGAGCATAAAAGGCATTTAAGAGTCTGCTTTGTAGACGCTAAGAGAAGAGTAGTTGTACGCCAAATTCACAAAGTGTTAATTTTGACTGGAACAAATAGCATTTCTAGGCCATGTGGTGATGAAGGAGGGTATAGCAATAGATCCAAAGAAGGTGAAAGATATTCAATAGTGGCCTACTCCGAAGAATGTATTAGAGGTATGAAGTTTCTTAGGCCTAGCTGGTTATTATCGGAGATTCGTTGAGAGCTTCTCTAAGATAACCGGGCCTCTTACTAATTTAATGAGAAAGAGTGTTAGGTTTTAGTGGACGGATGCTTACAAGGAGAGCTTCCAAAAGTTGAAACAAAGGTTAGTCACAACCCTAGTATGAAACATTCCGTCCGAAGATGGAAACTTCATAGTATATAGTGACACTTCTAAGAAAAGGCTAGAAGCGATGTTAATTCATAATGGAAGAGTAGTAGCCTATGTGTCACGGTAATTGAAGAAATATGAATGGAATTATCCAACGCATGATTTAAAGTTAGAGATAATAGTCTTTGCCCTAAAAATCTAGCGACATTATTTATGTGGCACAAAAGTCGGTTAGAGCCGGTGAAGGATTATGACTATATAATCAATTATCACCCAAGCAAAGCTAATGTCGTTGCCCATGCTTTAAGTAGAAAATTGATAGCAACGATGCGAGTCATCCGACCACCGATATTGAGAGATCTATAAAAGCTAGAACTGGAGATAATTTTGGTAGGTCATGAGAGTATTTTATCGACTTTAGTAGTTCGAGCCGACTCGCAGGAAAGAATTCAAATGAGGTAGGAAAAAAACGAAAAGCTAAATGACTTGAAGAAAAACATAAAAAGGCTGGGGAGGCATTTGATTTTGCGATAGATGAAAAAGGCATAATTAGATTTAAAGGGAGGTCGTGTGTTCCCTCGATGGAGGATATGAAGGAAGAGATACCGAAAGAAGCGTACGCAACTCCCTATTCAATACACTCGGGGAGCATGAAGATGTATTAGGATATGTGTCAAAGTTATTGGTGGCCTGGAATGAAGAAAGACGTAGCTAATTTTATGGCAAGGTGTCAAGTCCGTCAATAGGTAAAGGCAAAACATCAAAGATCATCGGGAATGTTAAAACCCTTGTGATTCAAGAATGGAAGTGGGAACTTATCATGATGGATTTCATCATTGGATTACTAAGATCGAAAGGGGATCGAAAGCCATTTAGGTGATCATGGATAGGTCGACCAAATCAATGCACTTTCTTCCAGATCGAACTACCTATAATGTAGTCCAAGACGCCTAATTGTACCTTGATAAAATTATAAGACTCCATGGGATTCCGATCTTAATTATGTCGGATCGAGATCCTAAATTCCCCATCGCCTTTTGGAAGAGTCTACACAAATCCATGGGCATGAAACTAAACTTCAACACGACTTATCATCCATAAACTAATAGGTAATCCGAACAAGTGATTCAAATACTTGAAGATTACGAGCATGCGTTCGGATCGATCCAAAAATTAGGAGAAATACATACGCTTAGCTAAATTTACGTATAACAATAGCTACGAAGCTTCAATTGGGACGGCTCCTTATAAAGCATTGTATGGGCAACGATGTAGATCTCCCATGCATTAGGATGAATTAGGAGAAAGAAAGTTATTAGGACTAGAGCTAGTGCAATAGACGGTGAAAGTGGTGGATAAAATCCGCCAACGAATGAAAATGGCCCAAAGCAAATAGAAGAGCTACGTCGATAAGAGGAGGAAGGATCCGGTGTTTACGGTCGGTGATTATGTTTTCTTAAGATTTTTACCGATGAAAGGAGTACTACGATTTGGGAAGAAAGGAAAATTGAGTTCCCGATATATCGGACCATCCAAAATACTTGATCGAGTAGGCGATAAGGCTTATCGCCTCGTTACTATCGCCATCCTTAGTTGGAGTACATGATGTGTTCCATGTGTCCATGCTAAGACAAGTGCATTAGAGAGCCTAGTCGGATTTTGGAGACAGAACCGCCAAACCCGACCCCAAGCTTAACCTATAAGGAATGGCTAATTTAGATTCTAGATAGATAGGTTAGACACTTGAGGAATAAAGAGATTGCCTTATTTAAAGTTTTATGGGAGAATCACAATTTAGAGAAAGTCACATGGGAGTGAGAGGAATAAATAAGAGATAAATACACGAAAGTATTCGAATAAGCTAATTTCGAGGACAAAATTTCTTTTAAGGGGGAGAAAAATGTAACCACCATGAAAATCCATCATATATATGTAGACGCTGGATGATTCAAATATATATATATATATATATACATACATGTTGTCATCCTAAAATACTAACATGGCAAACATACACACACCTTCATATATATTTATGAAGGTGTGTGTATGTCTACCATGTTAGTATTTTAGGATGACAACATGCTAGGTGTTAGTTGAGGAGTTATGACATGAAATTACATATCATACAAATGAGAATTAAATGTATGATTTGTGTTAAATTAAAGCTATTTTTCTTGAGATTGATGGTTTAATTATTAGAGGAATCAAGCATGCAAAATCGGTGTTTTTGAGAATTAGGTTTTGTTAGGATTTTGTGTTGCCTGTTCAAGGACCGTAGATTGATTTCCGGGTGAAGCTTAAAGAATAGCAGCTATTTATCTATGTCTTGACTAACCCTCTATAAAAGTTTTTTTTTTAGGTTTATATAGAAAGAGTTATGCTCATTTTAGTACATACTATTCTAGATGAACTACTGCTAGATAGATTAATCCTTAAACTTCAAAATTATGTTATTAATCGTGTGATTGGTATTTTAACCTAATTTTTTTATATGTTTTGAACTAATATATATAGTTTATGAGATAAAAATTATAAGATTTAATTGTGTCCAGAAGTGGGACGTTGCTACATGATAAGAGACTCGCCTTGTCATATAACTCCTACAAACAAATTTGAGTTGTATGTGTGTAATCGGAACTAAACTAGCTTAATGGATTTTTTTCACTGGAACCAAATATTTTAAAAGACTTAGTTAGCCTAAGTATCTATTTGGTTGACCATTAGACACTTAAGCACCTTAATTAAATGCTTGGAAGCCAACTCACCCCTAAACCCAATCAAACCCGCCACTTGTCCCATGCCTCGCCTAATTGCTTCACACTTTGTTAAATTGATTTTAGACAATTGTAACCTTAATTTATGGGAAAGAAAAACAAGTATATATCTTAGTAAAGTGGGAAGATGGCTTAACATTTTAAGCAAAACCCGTAGCCATCAAAAGAAAGAGAGAAAAACCAATTGAAAGAAAGAAAGAGAAAGACACGGAAAAAGCAAAAAGCAAAAAAAGAAAGGAAAGAAAGAAAAAGGGAGGAGCTAAGGAAATTCTTAATCAACCTAACAAAGTAAGTGGGTTAGTTTTTTTTATATGTTTATACCATTTATTTAATCTTTATGTACTTGGCTAAACTTGTGTTTAGGTTTGTGATATATTGTTGTATTTGGTTTTGTTGGTTGGCTTGCCTTGTAATTGTTTATTGTTATAGTTAGTTGTGTTGGTTGGTTATGTTGGTTGCTTTCAAAAACTAGAAAGCCTTGTATATGGCTAGATTTATGTTTTGGTGGATGTGAGTGATTGAATTAGGTTTTGACCGAAACTTGGTAGATTCATTTAGGATTGATGTGGACTTAGACAAAGTAAAATTGGATGGAAGAAAGGATGGAATTTTAGGGTTTTTCTTGAGAAAACTTTCAGCCAAGAATGAGGGAAATGAAATTTTGACACTTACGAACTTAAACTTCTAATGGGAGCAAATTAGTTTTGAATAGCTACTTTAAACAAAAAGGAAATTGTATAGAAATCAAAGACAATGTCTTGCCAAATTAAGAAGACCCATTCGGCCCAAACTTGAGAAAAATAGGGTTTGGGGTTCCATTAAATTAATTTGATAATTAATGGATCAATTAAGCCCAAATAGGAATAGAAATTGAAATTTGAAAGGTAAGTTTGCAAAAGAAATCGAAATTTTAAATTAAGAGTTAAATTCAACTTTAAAGTATTTAATTTGGGCTCGAAGGGAGAATTTTACGTTAGCATGTTTTAAGGTAGTTCAAAATGTTAGTAACCACGCAAAATGAGTGTAGACCGAAATGGTAATCGGACTTACTAAATTAAACGAACGAAAAATACCCACGTGCCAATTAAGTCCATGGCATGATAAATACCAATCATCGGTACTTAATCCTTTTGGGGTGAACATTGCGATAAGAAGTAAAGAAATATACAAAACCCTATATGGGTGAGATCTCGGGACTAATTTGACAATATAGGGTTGGCACCCTTGCTATGTTAATATAATAAATGTAACATTACGTGCATCGTGCGCATTTGAGGGGATGGATTGAGAAAAAGTTAATAGATTGAGAATTGGTTTATATGAATAGGTTTGGTAACCTAACTAGAATGAATGAGTATTAGCGAGTCTAGCTGTATGGGTACTCTAATCCGTGTGACTGCATTGTTAGACAATGGATTTTCACTAATAGTGGCTACAACGAGGGATAGTTTCGTTGTTAGCAATAGGTGATTTAGTAATCACCAATAGAGTAGACTTGCTAATAGCCGGGGTATCAAAAATTAAAATCTATGAGTGTGGTGGGGTAATCAAAAAGGCATTGCATATCATGTGCATCACCTCACTTATTGACCTTTAGCTCACTTTGTATTTATTTCATGCCATGACGAGTAAAGGTGATAAGACTCGTTGATAATGAAGTCGTCGATTCCTCATAGAATAGGACTCATGTGTAACACTATAAATATAGAAATCTATTTTGATTGTAATTATCCTGGAGATTTTGTAAGTTATGTAACCGTTAACACCATGTAAATTTGATGGTATGCGTTTTTATGCTTCATGTTTTATTGTTTATTGGCTATGTATTTGGGAAGTAAAATTTGAGACTTTGGTCCCTAAACCGTAGCAAACCAGCCATGCCTCTTAAGTAATTGGTAAGGGAGCTTGGGGCATTACATGTGCCAAGTCCATTGAAGTGGATTATTAAAAGTCATAGGATGTAATGTAAATCCACATAGGCAAAAGGCTTTTCACATGGGTCGAAGGTAAATTCTACATGGGTAGAAGGCTTTGACATGGGATGAAGTAATAAAAGACATGAGATGAAGTGAAAAAGGCACATAATCATATGCCTTAGCTAAGTAACTCTGTGTGATAGTTATAGACAACTAGAAGTGTGTTCTAACCCTACCTTTAGCTATAAATAACAAAGTTAGAGTATTATTTAACTACCTCTCATTCTTCTCTCCCCGTAGCCACCATTCATTGAAAATCTCTCTTATAATCCATTATGAGTAAATAAAATCCATTCTTGGTTGAATCAAGTTGAAGCTTTTGGTTAATCGTTATGAGATTACTTGTTTTATTTCTAAGCTTATCTCTATTGGGTGTTTTATGTCTTTCTCCATGATTGGTTCATAGTTGTGTGATTAAATCAATTAGAGTACACACTATTTATTTATACATATTACTTATTACTAGCTAAGAATTCGAGTCCATGTAATTACTTGTCTAAAATTTCCTGTGGTAGTAAGTAGGGGTTAATGATTAGTTATGTTTTCATTCAATTCTTTGGAAAACATAAAACTCGGGTTACATCTTCTCTAGTGCTTAGGAAGGTGGCATAGCTTCACTTGTCTTTCTAATCTTAATGCCGTTATTGGATTACATCTATCTAGCACTTACTAAGTTATTTAATTGGTAAGGAATTAATTGGGTATCGTATATTCGGTTAACGACTATAGTTATAACACTTTTTAACCATTATACTTAGGGCTCTTTTAATAAAGTGTCAATTTATGAGTCTACTGGAATCTTATTGAGTTCAAATTTACTCCCACTATTTCTAGCATCCATTAATTCCTTCTCAAGGAATATAGCATGCCTAGTCATGAAAAACACTTTGTTCTACCGATAAGATATAGACATCTTATTGTTTCCTTTGGATATCTCACAAATTAGCACTTTATTGATTTTAGGCTTTAGTTTGTCTTTATCAAACATTTGAGATATACTTTATCGCCTCAAATATTAAGGAAAGAAGAATTCATTTTCTTTCCTTCTTATATCTCATATGAGATCTATTTAAATAGATTTAATTAGAACCCAATTCAATGTAAAAGTTATAGTAAGGAGTATTTATCCCAAAATAAAATGGGGATATTGATTTGACTCATTATGGATCGACCATGTCTTACATGTGATGTCCATAGAGAATCTCATTCTCTTTTGCATGATCTAAAATTTTAGCATTCAAGTATTCATCACCTTGATTTAATCAAAATGCCTTAACACTTTTGCTAGTTTTCCATTTGACTTTTAAGTCTAAACTTTTGAAGCTTTCAATCGCTTGGGACTTATGTCTTAAAACCAAAACATGATCTACTATCATTAAAAGTTTATGTGACAAGCATGTTCTCCTCTTAGTTGGGTGAGCATGGACCTACATATGTCTCTATGTGTAGGGCCTTTATTAATTAGTAGCGTTTTCTCCTTTTCAACTAAAAGGCGATTCAAGCCTTTTTGCTAGGTAAACAAGATTTCCTTGACATTATCAACTCGATTCTAGATATTCATTTGTAAGTAGATTGGATTTGAGATTCTTGTTTATATGACTAAGTTGATGTTGCTACAAATTTATGTTGTTCTAGATGATTTGAGTCTTTTAGTATTTACATTACATACATGGGAATTACATTCAAAACATATATTTATTATTAAGATATTTCCATAAAACTCATTTTTAAAAATGACCATTATTCTTAAAAGTGAAATACTTGTTCAAAACAAGAAATGAAAATAACATATTTAGTCTCTACTAATAATAATAATTGAGTCTTAACATATTCTTATATAGTAGTGCTAGCTCATAAATACCTATGTCTAATTGTCCAACTCTTGATCCATTATAGTCGTGTAGGTCATTTCCCTTGAAGTTATTCTCCTTTCTTTTCTAAGCTACTATACATTTCATAAATATGAGCACCCTATGTAGTATCATATACTTATGGGGTGGAATTTAGAAATAAAAAAATAGTTTTAATAACATAAATACCTAATGTGGTGGTAGATTCCTTTTTTGCACCCCATCTAGGCACTCCTTGCAATTGTACTTCCAATGCTCTTTCTTGTTGCAATGAAAGTAAACTACATCATTTGGGCTATTTTGAGCCTCGGACTTTTTCACTCCTCGTATAGGCACGAGTTCAATACTTCTTCGTCTTGGGCTTTTTCTTACCTTTTACTACACCCTTTCCCTTTTTAATCGAAAGTACAAAACTCTTGTTCTTCTTGTTAATTTCGAGTCGAGCTTCCTTTAGCATGAACAATAATTCTCTAAGAGTCTTTCCCATATGTATCATATTAAAGTTCATGATGAACTATGTAAAGCTATTAAGCAACGATTGCAATACTAGGTCAATGGATAATTTAGCATCCATTCTAACTTATGTTCGACCATTCTGTCGATATAGCCTATCATTTTAGTGATATGCTTTTCGATGTTGGATCCTTTATCCATTATGGCTCTAAAGAGCTATCTCACTATCTTATAATGCTCATGCCTAGTATTCTCCTCAAATAAGCTTTTAAGCTTTGCTATGATGCCAAAAGCTTATGAGCTTTTGTTTTAGTGCCTATGCTCGTAATATCATAGTAGTAAGCATAATGCTCCGAATAGTGAGAGTAGTGATCACATCATCTTTATGTTTGATCCATGCTATTAAGCTTTAGCTTGATCTTAAGAAGACTCAATTGGAAGAGCTTTCTCTATCGTATAGTGAATTATCTCATGTTGGAGGACTATCCTCAAATTTATTTCCCAGTCAAGGTCATCTCGTGCTATTGAAGGCATTACTTCCTTCAATTATCAATCGCATCGATTTATTGCTAGTCATATTATTCAATTTGAGAGGATAGAAAAGTTTATGGTTTGATTAATTAAATTGCATAAAATAAAACAAAGCATAAATAAAAAAAGTAAAATTTATGTTCTCTCTCACTATTTTCTTCAAGTTCTATAACCTTCAATATAGAATTCGAGAAAACTTTTTGATTCATTTTCTTAGTGGATTAGGATCCCATCCTCTAACATACATTAACCTTGAGTTATATCAAGAAGCTATACAAGAAGAATTAGGTAAGTAACTCATTACCAATTACATCTAATGTAATTCCTAATTCATTGGCATGACAATTCCTTATCATATCACATTTATGAATACCAATCCTTACTCATAAGTTTATTAGACCTTGAGTTATCTCAATAAACCCAATAACTCATTCAAGCTAGACCCAACATTTAGTGTCATCGCATGGCCCATGATTTGTTTCCATCAAGGAAGAAGTGATCTTGAGTTATCTCAATATGCCAACAACGGCCAAGAGAGTTTCCTCCTCATAACATCGAAAAGCAATTAACTAAATATCTTATTTGAAGGATTTAATTTGGTTAGTATTAACCTTGCATACATACTAATCAATAATCACATTATTCTTTACATACATACTAATATTATTTGCATAATATACATACATCACATGCATGACACAAAGAGCCGATGAATGGTAATGGATCTCAAATACTAAACCCCCTCGAGCCACAAAGAGACTAGTGGGTCAAACTCCTAAGTGAAAAATTATTACACATTCTTCAAGAATGGCTTCATTTTTTACCATCTTCTCTTTGCATCTATTCTAATTACTACCTTCTACTTTTATATTTATTTGAATAAGAAACCTCGAGCTACATTCGAGAGAAGATGAGAAGAGAAATATAATAGAGTACAAGAGAAGGTAGGATGCATAGGCCCTATTTATCCAAAAAATACAAAAATTCATTACATAAAACTAAGTCAACTCATCCATACCATTCACCCATGCTTCAATCACATTAATACATGGCATATTAATGAAACACATTTTCTTCATAAAAAAAATTATAAATATATTTTTTTGGTCATTTTATAAATTTATCAAAATTTATCTCAATTTTAATTTTAAAACTTTTTGACTTTTGGGCCCACTTTGGGCCTATAGGCTTTTAGGCCTCAAGGGCTAATGGGCTTCGACACACAAGCCCTCAACGTGGGGTGCTCGTGCACACTTACCTATGGCTAGCGAGTTTGGCATGTGAGCGCCTAGCACATCATGTGCGTAAGTGCGTAGCGTACGTTCCTCGCATGTGGCCTCCTAGCCAACGGACACGGCCTATCCCGCACCTAATGCACAACTAGCCTAGCCTACTATGTGCCTAGCGCATAACCGGCTAGGAGGCTGTTGTGCGATCGATGTGAGACAAATCGAGGTTTTTTGTTTGTTCGAGTGCCAACGTCCAACGTCAACCTCAAGTACCCCACTATTTTTATCCCAAATTTAAGTTTTAAATTAATATAAAATATCAAAACACTAGATTTATAATCGGGCATAGTTAATTCATATAGTTAATCATAATTAATATAACATACATTCAATGTTTCAACAGAGGTTCGATACCAATTAAAGGATCATGCATCCTATAGAAGTGTAGAATAAACAAAAATTTTCCTCCATCTAAAAGGCCTAGGATCATATTGTTGAATCAACTAACTATATATGCATGAATTAAAGCGATGACTAGAGAATTGACTCTTATAGTCCAGATCTAAATTCCTTAAAAGAAAAGTTTTCCAAGTGTTTAGCCTTTATTAATGATCCATGCAGTCCAAGCACCCACAAAGAAGCACTAAAAATTAAAAGTGTGTTAGCTTCACCTTTTCTAATTTGTGTCGTATTTTCTATAGAAATCTAATCCAAGAGAGTTTGCGATAACCTAAAGAGAAGAGAGAGGAAGTGGCATCCTAGGGATAAAGAGAAAATAGTTTTCTCGCTAATTTTATTTCACTTGTGTGTCCCTTTTAATTTTCTTAGTGTGCCAAATTCTCTCCCCCAAAACTCGCTTTTTATGCCGCATCTCTCCCCGATTTATAAGGGGAGATTTTCCTTGTCCTCTAAGGATAAAGAGAGGGAAAAAAATAAGTCCTAATTGGACTTACGGTTGTTGCTTCCTAATGCTCTAAGAATTAGGAGCTATCTTACTTGTGGGCTTTTGATCTTTATCCTTAAAACATTCGTCCTTATCCAATAAGGTTGATGTTTATCCTCCCACCAAAATATCTTAGTGATTTTAATTAAAATTATTGGTTCAAAACCATTCTAGTCCAATTAATTTATTTGGACTATCCAAATAAATAATCTTAGATAATTTTAGATGGCCCACATTAGGAAACAATTTCTAAAAATACCCTTTAACCTAAATTAGGAAAATCATTTTCATTTTAGATTATTTACTTCTCAATTTGGAATCAACTTTCAAATTAGGAAACTAATTTCTAAAATAGGAAACGTTTTATTTTAGGAAAATTTTAATTTTTGGAAATCTTTTCCAAAATAGGAAAATTTTAAAATTGGAAATGTTTCCCAATGTCTTTACCTCTCTTTAATCATGTGAATAATAAAACATATGTGCATGACTTAATAGACTTCTAGATATGTTGGCAATGTATCAAGAACAAAAGACTCCTCTTTTATCTTTTGGTACATACATCAAGATTGACCTCTAGCAAGGCATCATGACTATCTAATTTTCTAGGAGGATTAATTAATCCATTATTACTTTCTACAAGCATGGTTATCATACAATTCAGTCCTTATGTCAACTTATCATAGTATGATCTCAAACTTAGTTATAAGTCTTGTTTGATTATGATCAAATACGTTTTCTTCGATTCTCAAATGCCTTAGCTCTTATAGAAAACAAACTATGCTCTATTGGTGTACTTCTACTATAGCCTTAGATTTCTTGAGTAGACATTCATCAAAGTGTAATGTGATAACTCCTTTTGTATACAAGGAATGACATACCTTATCTTAGTCATAAATCTACCTTCATTAGATTTTTAGTGCCCCCAATAAATCACCCACTTGCAACCCTTTGCTAGGTCCATTGAAATGAGTGTCAAAGTGCATAAATTCTCTAATGAGATAACTAGGATGACTTTAAGTCTAAGGACTACTTGTACCCATCTTGTATGAGATTCCCATTGACTAAACCAAATGGGTTCTCATGGCGAGTGAAGTCTATGACATGTTCTCTAACATAACTCACCTAATCGTTTACTTTGGCATCACAATGCCAATTGGTGTGAGATCACCTACTATTATCATATTACATGAGCATAACACTCTTATGTCTAATCACATATAGTTAATGTCCATTCTTGACAATGCTACAACATGTGACATCTAATGATATCATTTATGTGCATTAGTATGTGTTTCATATCTTTCGATCAATGACTAATGCATTAGTATGTGCATTAGTATGTGTTTCATATCTAATTCTATTCAATCAATAAATGTAAATGATAATAATTAATAAAAAATTTTCGATCTTGGGCACCTACACTAACAAAGAGAGGGAAAGAGAGAGTAGGACGGAGAGAGATAGAGAGAGATAAAGATTAAGAGAGGGAGTGACCTAGAGGGAGGGAGGGAGAGACGAGATAATAGGATAGGGGAGAGAGAGAGGAAGAGAGTGGGAGGGAGAAAGGAAGAAAGAAAGAGAGAAGGAGATGGAGAGGGAGGTAAAGTGAGATGAGGAGAGGAAGGGAAGGAAAGGGAGAGTGAAGGAGAGAGGGAGACGATGAGAGGAATGCGAGAGGGGAAGAGAGGGAGGGAGGGGGGAGAGAGAGAGTGAGAGAGGGGGAAGGAGAGAGGGAGGGAGGGAGAGAGGTAAAGATTGAGAGAGGGAGATAGAGTAAAGGGGAGAGGGAAAGAAAGAGAGAGAGAGAGAGAAACGGAGTGAGAGGGTAGGGAGAGAGAGAGGGGGAGACATAGGGGAAGATAGAGGGAATGAGAGAGGGAGAAAGAGGGGAAGATAGAGAGAGGGGAGAGAGAAGGAAGAAGAGAATAGGAGAGGGAGGGAGGGAGGGAGAAGAGAGGGAAGGAGGGAGAGAAATTGAGAGAGAGGAAGAGATAGGAAGAGTAGGGGTAGAGATGGAGAGAGGGAGAGGGAAAAAGTGAGAGAGAGGAAGAGGGAGAGAGAGGAAGGGAAATAAAGGGTGAGAGGGAGAAAGGGAGCGAACGAGGATGGAGAAAAGGAGTGGGATAAAGAGAGATAGAGGGAGGGAGAGAGAGGAGGAGAGGAGAAGAGAGGGAGAGATGGAGAGAGGAAGGGAGGGATAGAGAGAAAGGGAGAGGGAGTGGAGGAGAGGAAGAGGGAGAACGAGAGTGAGAAAGAGATAGAGAGGGGGAGAGAGCAAGATAAAGAGAAAGGGATGGAAAGGGTGAGAGAGAGCGAGTAGGGAGAGTGAAAGAGAGAGGAAAGGGAGAGAGAGTGTGAGAGAGGGAGAGATAGTGGGATTTAAAGGGAGAGAGATGGGGAGGGTGAGAGAAGAAGGGAGACGAGAGAAGGGGACAAAAGGGGAGAGAGATATAGGAAGAGAGAAGGACTAAGAGAGAGAAAAGGTTAGAATAAAGAGGGAGGGAGGAAGAGAGAGATAAGGAGAGAGTGATAGAGGGGCGAGAGAGAGGGAGAGAGGGAAACAAATAGAAAGAGAGAGGGATAGAGGAAGGGAGTGGGAGATAAATAGAGGGAGAGAGAGGGAGAGGATGACGAGAAGAAGGGGATAGTTAAAGGGAGAGAGGGAGGGAGGGAGAGGGAGAGGAGGAAGGTAGGACAATAGGATAGAGGGAAGGTAAAAGACTAAGGAGGAGACAAAGAGACAAGGAGAGGGAAAATGACAGAGCATAAGGGAGAAAGAGAGGGGGAGAGGGAGGGAGAGAGAGGAAGAGGGAGATATAGCATGAGAGAGAAAGAGAGATAGAGAGGAAAAGAGAGGGAGAGGGAGGGAGAGAGTGAGGGAGGGGGCGGGTGGAAGGAGAGAGGGAGAGAGGGAGAGAGGTAAAGATTGAGAGAGGGAGATAGAGTAAAGGGGAGAGGGAAAGAAAGAGAGAGAGAGAGAGAAAGGGAGTGAGAGGGTAAGGAGAGAGAGAGGGGGAGAAATAAGGGAAGATAAAGGGAATGAGAGAGGGAGAAAGAGGGGAAGATAGAGAGAGGGGGAGAGAGAAGGAAGAAGAGAATAGGAGAGGGAGGGAGGGAGGGAGAAGAGAGGGAAGGAGGGAGAGAAATTGAGAGAGAGGAAGAGATAGGAAGAGTAGGGGTAGAGATGGAGAGAGGGAGAGGGAAAAAGTGAGAGAGAGGAAGAGGGAGAGAGAGGAAGGGAAATAAAGGGTGAGAGGGAGAAAGGGAGCGAACGAGGATGGAGAAAAGGAGTGGGATAAAGAGAGATAGAGGGAGGGAAAGAGAGGAGGAGAGGAGAAGAGAGGGAGAGATGGAGAGAGGAAGGGAGGGACGAGAGAGAAGAGAGAGGGAGTGGAGGAGAGGAAGAGGGAGAACGAGAGTGAGAAAGAGATAGAGAGGGGGAGAGAGCAAGATAAAGAGAAAGGGATGGAAAGGGTGAGAGAGAGCGAGTAGGGAGAGTGAAAGAGAGAGGAAAGGGAGAGAGAGTGTGAGAGAGGGAGAGATAGTGGGATTTAAAGGGAGAGAGATGGGGAGGGTGAGAGAAGAAGGGAGACGAGAGAAAGGGACAAAAGGGAGAGAGATATAGGAAGAGAGAAGGACTAAGAGAGAGAAAAGGTTAGAATAAAGAGGGAGGGAGGAAGAGAGAGATAGGGAAAGAGTGATAGAGGGGCAGAGAGAGGGAGAGAGGGAAACAAATAGAAAGAGAGAGGGATAGAGGAAGGGAGTGGGAGATAAATAGAGGGAGAGAGAGGGAGAGGATGAGAGAAAGAAGGGGATACTTAAAGGGAGAGAGGGAGGGAGGGAGAGGGAGAGGGGGAAGGTAGGACAATAGGATAGAGGGAAGGTAAAAGACTAAGGGGGAGACAAAGAGACAAGGAGAGGGAAAATGACAGAGCATAAGGGAGAAAGAGAGGGGGAGAGGGAGGGAGAGAGAGGAAGAGGGAGATATAGCATGAGAGAGAAAGAGAGATAGAGAGGAAAAGAGAGGGAGAGGGAGGGAGAGAGTGAGGGAAAGAGGGAGAGGGAAGCAAGAGAGGAAAATTGATAGAGAGGGAGAGGTAAAAAAGGTCGATAAGGAAAGAATGAGAGAAAGATAGTAGAAGAAAGAGAGAGGGGGAGGGAAAAAGAGAGAGAGAGAAGAAAAGAGCAATAAGGAGAGAGGGAAAGAGGGAGAAAAGAAGGGGAAGAGAGGTTGAGAGAAGGACTCGGATAGGGAGGGAGGGAGGGAGGGAAAGAGGGTGAGGGAAAGGGAGGGAGAGAGGGAGAAAGAGAGAGACAAAAAGGTGGAGGGGGAGAGAGGGAGAGAGGGAGAGAGGGGGAAGAGGGAAAACGTTTGAGGGAAAGAGGGAGATAGAGAGAGGGAGAGAGGAAAGAGAAATATAGCTAAGAAGAGAAAAGATAAGGGGAGAGAGGGAGTAAGAGAGGGAGGAGGGGGATTAACAAAAATGGGAGAGAGAGTAAGAAAGAGAGAGGGTGAGAGGGATAGAGATGGAGAGAGAAGGAGAAGGAGAGAGAGATAGGTAGGAGAGAGGAAGATAGGGAGATGGAGGGTGAGAGAGAGGGAGAGAGAAGGAGAGGAAGATGGAGAGATTTATAGAGGAAGGGAGTATGGGAGTGACTAAAGGATCATACATCCTATGCGAGTGCAAAAAAATAAAAACTTTTTCTCCATCTAAGGCCCCAAGATCAAGTCTGTTGAATCTACTAACCATACATACATGAATTATAAGCTATAAGTAAAGGATTACCTCTTGTAGTGCAGATCTAAACTCTTTTCCAACAAAGCTATCTAAGTGTCCGACCTCTACTAATGATCCGAAATAATATTTCTTACTAGGGTTTAGGAGAAAACTCGTTTCTCCTTTATTTTCTCTCTTGGCCATGTGCCCTAGGTGATTTTAGGGCTGGCCAAATTTTTTCACTTTTTTTTTCTTTATTGTGTTAGTTAAATTTTCTCTCTCATATATATTTATAAGAGAGTTTTCTTGTCCCGGACAACGACAGTGGCAACTATGAGTCCATAAAGGATTCTAGGTTTTTGCTTCCTTATCCTCCAAGGATGAGGAGTTATTTTATATGTGAACTATTTGATTATTATCTTTAGAACATTCAACCTTATCCAATAAGATTGATGTTTATCTTTAAAACATTCAACCTTATCCAATAAGGTTGATGTTTATCCTTCCTCCAAAATTATCTTTAAGCTTTTTTAATTAAATCTAATGGGGTCAAAATTATTTTAGCCCAATTAATTTATTTGGACTATCCAAATAAATATTCTTAGAGTATTTTGGTAGGGTCCACATCAGGAAATAATTTCTCAAAATACCCGTTAACCTAAATTAGGAATCTCCTTTCCTTTTAGGTTCTTTATTTCAAAAATTGAAACTAACTTCCAAATTAGGAAACCGATTTCTAAAATAGGAAAATTTCTATTTTTGAAAACTTTCTATTTTGGAATCTCTTTCCAAAATAGAAAACTTTTATAATTGAAAACTTTTTTTCAACATCTTTGCTTCTCATTTGTAATATGAATAATTAAACTTATGTGTGTGACTTAATAGGCTCCTAGATATGTTGGCAATGTATCAAGAGTAAAAGACTCCTCTTTAATCTCTTGATACATAAATCAAGATTGGCCTCTAGCAAGGCATCATGACTATCCAATTCTCTAGAAGGATTAGTTAATCCATTATTACCTTTCATGAGCATGGTTATCATACAATTCAGCCCTCATGTCAACTTATCACGAGTAGGATCTTAAACTTGGTTATTAGTCTTATTCGATTATGATCACATAAGTTTTCTTCGATTCTCAATTGTTTTAGCTCTTAGAGTAGACCAACCGTGCTCTATTGGTGTACTTTTACTATGACCATAGATTTCTTTAACGAGACATTTATTGAATTACAATATGGTAACTCGTTTAGCATACAAGGAATGACATGTTCTATTTTAGCCATACACCTATCTCTATTGGATTCCTAATACACCTAATGAATCATCCACGTGTAACCCATTAATGGGTCCATCGAAATGAGTGTCAAAGTGCATAAGTTCTCCAATAACATAACTATGATGACTTCAAGTCTAAGGACCATTTATACCCATCTTGTATAAGATTCCGATAGACTAAAACCAAATAAGTTCCCATGGCGAGTCAAGTCTAGTGACATGTTCTCTAACATAAATCACCTAAGTGCTTGCTTTGGCACACCATGCCAATTGGTATGACATCTCCTACTGCTATCATATAGCATAAGCATAGCACTTACAAGTCTATCCATAATTGTTAATGTCCATTCTTGATAATGCTAGGACTTGGGACATTTAATGATATGTTCTATATGCATTAGTGTTTGTCTCACATCTTTTGATCAACCACTATTACAAATGCATATCATAAAGACTTCTACCTAATTCTACTGAACATGTAAACAAAAGAATTAATAGAATGACTTCTTTATTAGTATTAAAATAAATAATGCAATGATACATTAACTCAAGCCCATCGATACATGGTTGGATCCTAGGCACCTATACTAACAATCTCCCACTTGCACTAGAGCCAACCGAGTCACGTCCCTTAATCCCGACGATCGAGTGAGGGACTCATGTTTTTGCTATGAAAAAGGCTTAGTCAAGGGGTCTCGCTATGTTATATCAATGTGGACCTTTTCTATCCTTATGTTATCATGACCCTCTTATCTTTATAATCAAGTGATAGCATTATAGTACTTGCCTAGACCATTAATGAGACCTTAGTTCCTTAGCTTGTGCTATGGATCCTTTGTTATCAATCATTAAGCTATATGACATTGCAACAAAACTTTCTTTAATTGTTCCGTACTAAACCTTTTAGTATCATGTCATTTTAAGTACTTTGGGAGACTTCTCATATCCAAGTTATTTATCTCTATAGATCTATACTCCTAGATTGTAGGTTTCCCTCATATGTCATCTTTGGGAAATTTCTTCTAGATTTTGTAATATTTTATTTGCAAAATGATAATATTATAGTCGAGGTGTAATGTTGTGTCGAATAACCATGACTTAGTAGGCTCTCACTAGCTTCTTATATGCACAAGATATGTCTTTGTTTTGATGAATAATCAAACTCTTTGATCGATTCATAAAATGTGGACTTATATTCCTAGAGGTTTGCTTAAGTCTATTAATAGACTTTATCCTTTTCACAAATCTTATTTGCATGTTCTTATGAACCATTAGGGTGTGTCAACTACACATCCTCTTTATTTGCCTTTTATAGGAATCAATGTCTAACATTGTCATTTCAAAAGTATTAGCTTTGTCATCCCTTTTAGGGCTCACATCGCAATGTGTTAAGACGAAAAGATCATATCCTTTTTGTCTTTTTAATGAATATGTTTTAAACTTTTAAAATTCTTATGTTTTTGTTTGTGAGAGAGTTACTAACACCTTGTAATCATTCTACTTTAGGATCTCATTATTAAAGTGTTAATTTGTGAGTCTACTTAAAACCTATTGAGTTTAAATTTTCTCCCACTTGTTTCTAGAATCCAAAAACTTCCTTCCCAAGGAACATAGTGTGCTTAGTAAGGAACAACACTTTATTCTAGTGGTATGATATTGACATCCTAATCTTACTTTAAGATATCTTACAATTTGGCACTTTATTGATTTTAGGCTTTATTTTGTCTTTATCAAATCCTTTGACATACATTTTATAGCCTTAAATCTTAAGGGAAGATTAATTCATTTTCTTTTCTTTCTCATATCTCATATGTGATCTATTTCAATAGATTAGAATCCTATTCTTTCCAAAGGTTACAGTAAGGAGTATTCATTCATAATTAGGGATATTAATTTGACTCCTCATAGACTGATCATGTCTAACATGCGATGTCCATAGAGAATCTCATTCGCTTTTAGGTGATCTAACATTTTAGCATTTAAGTATTCAACTCCTCGATCTAATTGAGATGCTTTAAAAACTTTTGCTAGTTTGTCACATGGCTTTTCAAGTCTCAACTTTTAAACATTTTAAATGTTATGGACGTATGTCTTATAACCATAATATGATCCATAATCATTAATGGTTACATGATAAGTATGTTCTCCTCTTCCTTGAGTGAACAAATGCCCATATACATCTCTGTGTATAAGGACTGCATTGATTAGTAACTCTTTCTCCTTTTTTACTAAAAGGAGATGCATGTCTTTTTGTCAAGTAAACAAGATTCCTTAGACATGATCAAATGATTCTAAATATCTTTTTGTATAGGTAGGTTGGATATGGGACTCTTACTTACATGAGTAAGACTATTTTCTTACTAATTAATGATTATTTAGATCATTTAAGTCTTTTAGTATCATGTTATACATTTGGGAGTTATGTGTCAAAACATATAATCATTATCAAAATATTTCCATAAAAATTTATCCTTAAAAATAACTATTATTCTTAAAAACGAAATACTTATTCAAATCAAGAAATGAAAATAACATCTTTAGTCTCCACTAAAACAATAATGATTGAGTCTTAGCACATCCCAACATAGTAGTGCTAGCTCATAAATACTGTAATGATCCAACTCTTTGATCCATTATTATTATGTAGATATTCTCCCTTTTAGCTACCTTCCTTCTTTTTCTATGCTCTTATACGGTTCAAAAATCTAAGCACCGCATTTAGTATCATATAATCATGAGGTGGAATTTAGAAATAAGAAATAACATAAATACCTAAGGTGGTGGTAGAACTCTTCTTTTGCACCCCTTTTAAGTACTTCTTGTAGTTGTGTTTCTAATGCCCTTTCTTGTTGCAATGGAAGCAAACTACATCCTTTGGTCTATTCTAAGCCTCATACTTTTTCACTCCTCCAATAGGTGCGAGTTGAAGACTTCTTCTTTTTAGGCTTTTTCTTGCCCTTTATTGCGCCTTTTCCCTTATTAACTAAAAGTATGGAGCTTTTGTTCTTCTTGTTAATTTTAGGTTGAGCTTCCCTTAGTATGGACAATAACTCTCCAAGAGTCTTTTGCATGTGTATCATGTTGAAGTTCATGATGAACTGTCCAAAGCTATTGGGCAATGATTGCAATACTAGGTCAATGGATAATTCAGCATCCATTCTAACTTCAAGTTTGGCTAGGCGATCGATATAGCCTATCATTTCGGTGACATGCTTTTCGATATTAGATCCCTCATCCATTCCGGCCCTAAAAAGCTTCCTTGTTATCTCATAGCGTTTATGCCTAGTATTCTCCTCAAATAATCTCTTAAGCTTACCTATGATGTCAAAAGCTTGTGAGCTTCTATGTTAGTGCCTATGCTCTAACGTCATAGCAACAAGCATGATGCTCTTAGCAGTGACCACATCATCTCTATGTTTGATCCATGCTTCATGAGCTTCGACTTGAAATAGAGGAGGCTTATTTGGAAGAGCTTTCTCTATCGTATAAAGAATTGTCTCATGTTGGAGGAATATCCTCAAATTCATTTCCCGATTGAGGAAGTTTGTGCCATTAAAGGCATTACTTCCATTAATGATCGATCATATTGATGTGTTGCTAATCCTATTATGCAATTTGACATGATAGAAAAGTGTACGGTTTGGTTTATTAAATTGCATAAAACAAAGCATAAATTAAAGAAGTAAAATCTATGTTCGATCCCACTATTTTTTTCAAATTCTATAACCTTCAATATAGTACTCGAGAAAACTTTTTGATTCATTTTCCTAGTGGGTTAGGATCTAATCCTCTAATATGTATTAGCCTTGAGTTATCTCAACAAGCCATACATGAAGGATTAAGTAGGTAACTCTTTACCAATTACATCTAATGAATTCCTAATTCCATTGGTATGATAACTCCTTGTCCTTGTCACATCTTATGTGAATACCAATCCTTGATTATAAGTTTATTGGACCTTAAGTTATCTCAACAAACCCAACAACTCATTTAAGTTAGACCTAATGATTGGTATGATAACTCCATGATTTGTTTCCCTCAAGAAAAAAGTGACCTTGAGTTATCTTAACAAGCCAACGACGACCAAGAGAGTTCCCGCATCATAACATTGAAAAGTATTTAACTTAATATTTTATTTGAAGGATTTAATAAGGTTGGTCTCATCCTAGCATATATACTAAACAATAATCACATTATTCCTAATCATACATACTAGCATTTATCTTATCACATTCATACATCTCATGCATGACTCAAAAACTAGTGAATGGTAATGGATTTCTAGTACTAAACCCCTCGAGCTACAAGGAGACTAGTGGGTTAATTCCTAGGTGAAAAATTATTACAAATTCTTTATGAATATCTTCATTCCTTGGCGTCTTCTCCTTGTATCTATTCTAATCCCTATCAATGACTTTTACTATTTTTTGAAATAAGAAACCTCAAGTTACATTCGAGGGGAGTAAGATGAGAAAAGAAATACAATAGAGTAATAGAGAAGGCGGGACACGCAAGTCCTATTTATCCTATAAATACAAATATTCATAAAACCGAGTCGACTCATCCATACCATTCACCTATGCTTCAATCACATTGATACATGGCATTCTAATGAAACAATTTCATTCATAAAATGATTATAAATCTATAGTTTTGGTCATTTTATAAATTTATCAAAATTTCTCTAAATTTTAATTTTAAAACTTTTTGGGCCTTGTACCCATAGGCTTTTATGCCTTGAGGGGTCATTGGTTTTGAAGCTTAAACCCTTGGGTTCACATGCGTCTGCCTATAACCATTAGGATAATGTAAAAGTGCTTGGTTAGTGCCCTGTTGCGCCGCCCTTGGGTTCACATGCGTCTCGCCTAACATGCGAGCTAGCGGACCACTATTGTGCGTCCGTTGTGCGAGCTGGCGAGCTTGCGAATGCTTATCGCATGGGCTGGCTGGCTAGTAAGCTTGGCATGCGCACTTAGTGCGTGACCAGCCTACCATGCACTTAGCACATGGCTAGGTTGCCATATGCCTAGCGCGTGACTCGGCAAGCCAACGAGCCACTTCGCATGCGCCCAATGCGTTGTTGGCAATAGGCCACCACACATGCAATCATTGACATCCAACATCAACCTCGAGTGCTCTTATTGATTTTGACCTAAAATTTCAGTTTCATATTTATATAAAATACCAAAAGCACAAGATTTATAATAAAAAAAATAGCTAATTCATGTAGTTAATCATAATTAATCAATCATACAATCAAAGATTCAATGGAGGCTTTGATACTAATTGAATGATCATGCACCCTATGAAGGTGTAGAATAAATAAAAAACAATTTCTCCATCTAGGGCCCCAAGATCAAGCCGTTGATTTTACTAACTATACATACATGAATTATAAGCTATAAGCAAAGGATTACCTCTTGTAGTGCGGATCTAAACTCTTTTCAAATAAAGCCATCCAAGTGGGAGCCTCTATTGATGATCCACGCAATCTAAGTATCCATAAAGAAGCACTTAGAATTAATGGGGTGCTAGCTCCACCTTTTTTTGATTTTTTATTTCCTCTAGAAACTAATCTCGGGCAACTTTTGCAATAACCTTAAAAGAGAGGAAAAGAATATTTCTTACTAGGGTTAGGAGAAAACTATTTTCTCCTTTATTTTCTCTCTTGGCCGTGTGCCCTAGGTGATTTTAGGGTCGATCGAATTTTCTCTCTTTTTTTTTATTTCTTTTGTTGCTCAAATTTTCTCTCTTTTTTTATTTCTTTTGTTGCTCAAATTTTCTCTATCTCATATATATTTATAGGAGAGTTTTCTTGTCCTCCAAGGACAAGGAGAGTGGCAACTATGAGTCCATAAAGGGCTCTAGGTTATTGCTTCCTTATCCTCCAAGGATGAGGAGTTATTTTATATGTAGACTATTGATTATTATCTTTAAAACCTTTAACCTTATCCAATAAGATTGATGTTTATCCTCCCACAAAAATTATCTTTAAGCTTTTTTAATTAAATTTAATGGGCCAAAACTATTTTAGCCTAGTTAATTTATTTGGACTATCCAAATAAATATTCTTAGATTATTTTAACGGGATCCACATTAGGAAGTAATTTTCCAAAATACCCTTTATCCTAAATTAGGAAACTCCTTGGCTTTTAGGTTCTTTATATCCAAATTTGAAACTAACTTCCAAATTAAGAAACCGATTTCTAAAATAGAAAACTTTTCATTTTTGAATCTCTTTCCAAAATAAGAAACTTTTATAATTGAAAACTTTTTCCAATATATTTGCTTTTCATTTGTAATATAATAGTTAAACTTATGCATGTACCTCAATAGGCTCCTAGATATGTTGGCAATGTATCAAGAATAAAAGACTCCTCTATAATCTCTTGATACATAAATTAGGATTGGCCTCCAATAAGGCATCATGACTACCCAATTCTCTAGAAGGATTAGTTAATCCATTAGTACCTTTCATGATCATGTTTACCATACAATTCATTCCTTATGTCAATTTATCACTTGTGTGATCTTGAACTTGGTTATTACTCTTGTTCGATTATGATCACACAAGTTTTCTTTGATTTCTAAATGTCTTAACTCTTAAATTTGACCAATTATGTTTTATTCGTGTACTCTTACTATAGCCATAGATTTCTTGAGCGAGAAATTTATCGAAGTGCAATGTGATAACTCCTTTAGCATACGGGAATAACTTGTCCTATCTTAGTCAAACACCTACCTCTATTAGATTCGTAATGCACCCAACGAATCGCCCATGTGCAACCCATTAATAGGTCGATCAAAATGAGTGCCAAAGTGCATAAGTCATCCAATGAGATAATCGTGATGACGTCAAGTCTAAGGACCATTTGTACCCATCTCGTATGGGATTCTCATAGACTAAAACCAAATGGGTTCTCATGACGAGTCAAGTCTAGTGACATGTTCTTTAACATACATCACCTAAGCACTTGCTTTGGAATCACCATGCCAATAGGTGTGAGTCTCCTCCTGCTATCATATGGCATGAGCATAGCACTTACAAGTCTATCCACATTTGTCAATGTCCATTCTTGACAATGCTACGACTTGGGATATTTAATGATATTATTTATGTGTATTAGTGTTTGTCTCATAACTTTCGATCAATCACTCTTGTAAATGCATATCATAAAGACTTCTATCTAATTGTACTAAACATTGAGGAGTGAGAGAGAGAAAGATGGTGAATGAGAGGAGAGAGCGAGGTGAAGGAAGAGAGGGAGAGAGAGGGTGGGGAAGAGAGGGGGAGAAAGAGGAAGATTGGGGAGTGAGAGAGATAAAGCAATTGAAAGGACATGGAGAGGGAACAAGCGAGATATATATAGGAAGAAAGCTTGAGGGAGAGAGGGAGATAGAGAAAGAGAGGGGGAGAAAGAGAGGAGAGAGGTAGTGAGAGGTAGAGAGAGAGAGGGGGAGATGGAGTCGGAGATATAAAGAGAGGGAAAAACAGGATGGGGAGAGAGAGAAAAATAGAGAAAGAGAGGGAGAAGGATAGAGGGAGAGAGAGAGCGGGAGAAAGATAAGGAGAGAGAAAAAGGTAGAGAGAAAAAGAGGGAAAGAGAGGAGAGAGAAAGGCGGGGAGAAAGGGAGAGGAAGGGAGGGAGAGAGGGAGAGAGTGGGAGAGAGAGGGAGAAGGAAATAGAGGAAGGGTGAGAGGGAAAGAGAGACAAAGAGGGAGAGAGGGAAAGGGAGAGGGAGGGTTAGCGAAAGAGAAAGAGGGAGAGAGGGGGAGAGAGATATATATAGGAAGAGAGAGAGACAAAGAGGATTAAAAAGAGGGAAAGAAAGAGGGAGAGAGAGAAAAGACAGGGATAAAGAGAGGATAAAAGAAAGAGGGAGAGGGGGAGAGAAAAGGAGAGGGGGAAGAGAGAGAGGGTGAGAAGGAAAGAGTTGGAGGGGGAGAGAGAGATAGGTAGTAAGGAAGAGGGGAAGAGAGAGATAGGTGCCGAGGAAGAGGGGGAGAGAATGGGTGAAGGGAGAGAGAGGGACAGAGCAAGATATATATTGAAAGAGAGATTGAGAGAGAGATAGAAAAGAGATGGAGAGAGCGAAAGGGAGTGAGAGGTAGAGGGAGAAAGGGAGAGATAGAGTGGGAGAGGGGAGAGAGAGAAAAGAAGAAGGAGAGAGGGAGTGAGAGGGAGAGAATGAGAGAGAGGGAGAAAGAGAGCGAGGGAGAAAGAGAGAGGGAGAGAGAGGGAGGGAGAGATAGAGAGTGGGAGAGAGAGGCGAAAGAAAAAAGAAGGGGGGTGAGAGGGAAAGAGAGAGAAAGAGGGAGAGAGAGGGATATATATATATATATATATAAAGAGAGAGAGAGGAAGAGAGGGAGAAAAAGGGAGAGGGGGAGGAAGAAAATGAGGGAAAGGGAGAGGGGGATAAAGAGAAAGAGAGCGATAGAGAGAGGCAAAAGGAAAAATAAGGAGGGTGAGAGAAGGGAGAGAGAGAGAGGAAGGGAGAGAAGGAGGGGGAGGGAGGGAGAGATAGAGAGAGTGGGAGAGAGAGGCAAATGGAAAAAGAGGGAGGGTGAGAGGGAAAGAGAGAGAAAGAGGGAGAGAGATGGATATATATATATATATATATATATATATATATATATGAAGACAAAGAGAGAGAGAGGATGAGAGGGGGAAAACGAGAGAGGGAGAGGAAGAAAAAAGAGAAAGGGAGAGGAAGAGAGGAGGGATAACGAGAAAGAGAGGGATAGAGAGAGGATGAGAGAGAGAGGAAGAGAGAGTGGGAGAAAAAGGGAGTGGGAAAGAGAGGAAGAGAGAGTGGGAAATACAGGAAGAGGAAGAAAGGGAAAGGTATATGGAGAAAAGGAGGGAGAGAGGGGGAGAGAGGGAGAGAGAAAGATATATTTAGGAAGAGAGGGAGGGAGAGATATAGACATAGAAAGAGAGGGAGAGAGAGGGAGAGGGGAGAGAGAGAGGAAGAGAGAAAGGGGTTAAAGGATAAGGGTGTAAGAAGGAAAGAGAGAGAAGGGAGAGAGAGGAAGGGAAATAGAGGGAGAAGCGAGTGGAAGAGGGTGAGAGGAAGGAAAGGAAAGATAGAGAAAGCGAAAGAGAGGAGGAGAGAGAGAGAAGGATGGAAAGAGAGGTAGAGAGAGTCGGGAGATATGAAAAGGGAAATAGAAGGGAGAGAGAAGGAGAGGAGGGGAGAGGAAGATAGAGGAAGAGAGAGAAAGATGATGAGTGGGAGAGGGTAGAGAGAGAGATGGATGGGTGAGAGATGGAGATTGATAGAAGGAGAGACAGAGAGAGATAGAAAGATAGAAGGAGAGAAGGAGACAGGGATACGGATGGAGATAGAGAGAGATGTAAAGTGAGAGTGAGGGAGGTAGGGGGAGAGAGGGAGGGGAAGGGAGAGAGAGAGGGAGAGGGAGATAGATAGAGAGATGGTGAGAAATAGAAAGGGAAAGAGATTAGGAGGGAAAGAGGGAACGAAAGAGACAAAAAGAGAGATAGATAACAAGGAAAGAGGGGGAGAAAGAGAGGGATAGAAAGGGAGCTAGAGAAAGATATATATATATATAGAGAGAGAGAGAGAGAGAAATAGAGTGAGAGAATAAGAGGTAAAGAAAAGAGAGATGGAAAGGGAGGTAAAGAAAGAGAGAGAGAAGGAAAGGGAGAGGAAGAAAAAGGGAGGAGAGAAAGAGGGAGGCATATATATTAGGAGAGAGAGGGAAAGGGAAAGGACAAAAGAGAAAAAGAAAGGGAAAGAGATGGAGAGGAAAAGAGAAAGAGAGCGAGAGGGAAAGAGATAAAAGGAGAGAGCAAGAGCAAGAGAGAGATAGCTAGATAAAGAGAGACATGGATGAGAGAGTGAGAGAAAAAGGAGGGATGGGAGAGAAAGGGGGAAAGAGCCATAAGGAGAGAGGGAAATAGATAGGGAGAGGGAGAGAGAAAAATAGAGATGGGGGAGAGAGGGGGAGATAGATTAAGGGAGAGAGAGGGAGGTAGGGAGAGAGGGAGAGAGAGAGAGAGGATGAGAGGGAGTGCAAGAGGGAGGGAGAGAGGGAGAGAAAAAAAGAGAGAGGGGGAAAAAAGACATAAGGAGAGAGGGAAAGAGAGCGAAAGAGGGAGGGAGAAAAGGATAGAGAGAGAAAAAGAGAGAGTGGGGAGAGGAGGAGTGAGGAAGAGAGAGGGAGAGATAGATTAGGGGAGAGAAAGGGAGGTAGGGAGAGAGGGAGAGAGAGGGAAAGAGAGAGAGAGGGGTTGAGAGGCGGTGCAAGAGAGAGAGGGAGAGAGGGAGAGAAAGAAAAGGAGAGAAGGGGAGAGAAATAGAGAGTGAGAGAGAGTGAGACAAAAATAGGGAAGGAAAGAGAGATAGAGAGTGATGAGAGAGATAGAGGGAGAGATGGAGAGAGAGAGAGGGGATGAGAGAGGAGAGCAAATGAGAAAAAGGGAGAGAAAGAGAGAAAGAGAGGGGGAGAGAGAGGAAGAGGGAGAAAGAGAGATATAGGGGAAAAGGGGGAGGGAGAAGGAGAGAGGGATGGTGAGGAAGGGACAACAAGAGAGAAAGAGGGAGAGAAGGAAAGAAAGAGAGGGAGAGAGAGAGAAGGAAAAAGAGAGAGATTTACAAAGAGAGAGAGGGGGAGAGTGAGAGAGAAGGAAAAAGGAGAGGGAGAGAGGGAGAGCCTAGGAGAGAAAGGATAAGGGAGAGAAAAAGGTTGAGAGGGATAAGGGGAGAGAGAGCGAGAGCAAGAGGGAGATAGGGATAGCGAGAGAGAGAGAGAGAGAGAGAGGGTAGAGAGGGGGAGAGATAGGGGAGAGAAATAGAGGGAGGGATAGAGATGGAGAGAAATATTTAGGGTGAGTAAGAGAGAGAGAGATATAGAAAGGGGAGAGGGAGAGAGAGATGAACGCAGAGAGAGAGGAAGAGGGAGAGGAAGGGAAATAGAGAGAGGGAGAGGGAGTAAGAGGGCGAGAGTGATGGAGAAAGGGAAAGAGGGAGAGAGAGGGAGAGAGATATAGGAAGAGGGGAAGAGCGAGAGACGGGGAGAAAGGAAGAGAAAGAGAGGGGAGAGATGGAGGGAAATAGATATGGTGAGAAATAGAGGTAGAGAGATAAGGAAGGAGGGAAAGTGAGGGAGGGAGAGGAAGAGCGATAAAGAGGAGGGAAGGAGAGAGAGTGAGAAAGAGGGTGGAATAAGGAGAGCAAGACAGAGATAGAGAGAGGGATAAAAGGAGAGAAAGACAGGGAGAGGGAGAAAAGGGAGGGATATATATCAAGAGAGAGAGAGAGAGGGAAAGGTCAAAAGGGAGAGAGAAGAAAGAGAGGGAAAGAGATGGAGTGGAAGAGAGAGAGGGAGAGATAGAGCTAGAGAGAAAGAGAGAGAGAGAGAGAAGGGAGAGAGACAAGAGGAGAAAGCAAGAGCAAGAGAGAGATAGATAGATAGAGAGAGGCATGGATGGAAAGAGTGAGAGAAAGGGGAGAGGGAGAGGGAGAGTGAGAGTGAGAGAGAGAGAGAGAAAGAGACATAAAGAGAGAGGAAAAGAGAGAGGGAGAGAGGAAGAGTGAGAGAGCTTGAGATTAGGAGAGAGAAGGAGAGGGAGGAAGAAAAAGAGAGGAAGAGAGAAAAAGAGAGAGATAAGAGGAGAGATAGAGGAAGTGAGGGAGAGGGAGAGATTAGGGGAGGGAGGAAGAGCGAAAGAGAGAGGGAAAGAGGGAGAGAGATGGAGTGCAAGAGAGAAGGAGGGAGGGAGGGGGAGAATGGAAGAGAAACGAGAGAGGGTGAGAGAGAGAGAGATCAAAATAGGGAAGGAAAGAGAGATAGAGAGTGATGGGGAGAGATAGAGGGAGATGGAGAGAGAGAGAGGGTGAGAGAGGAAATCAAGAGAGAAAAGGGGAGAGGAAGAGAGAAAAAAAGGAGAGAGAAAGAAAGGGAGGGAGAGAGAGATTAGGGAAAAAGAGGTGAGAGAGTGTGGGCCCCCGGCCCACTTGCTAACTACATAAAACGAGTGGCTAGGCGAGGAGCGCATCACACCGACATGTCCAACCCGACTTAAACCCTACTACATACATGCCGATACCGTAACAACATATTGCATATTGAAATATGTAAAATACAAATTACATGATAAGAATATTCACAGCGAAAGAAATTATAATTTATTTACAATGACGTTTAAATATCTATAGACACCCTAACACTAGAATTTAAAAAAAAATAACACCCCTTTAGGTTTGCATCATATATGAGCCCTTTTGAAGGATCCATTAGTGTCCTTATCGGCACTATAGTCACCACTACCTAGCATAACATGAAAATAACAATGAGGTGAGCCGAAGCTCGATAAGTGGGTTGATGCACATGATATGCAATGCTTTTCCGACTTCCTACCATACTCATCAATTTTAATTCGGGGCACCTTGGGTATTAGCAAGTCTACTATGTTTTTAATCCAGGTGATTATCGAATCAACTTCTACTAATAATAGAATTATCCCTCGTTGTAGCGACTGTTAGTGGGAGTCCATTATCTAATAGTACAAGCACATAGCTTAGAGTACGAACACGGTTGATCTGCTAATACACATTTATTCCTATTAGGTTACTAAACCTATTCATACAACCCACTTTTCAACCAATGGATTCTTTCTCGATCCATCCCCGACACATGTACACGATGCACATGATAGGGATACTAGGATACCAAACTACAACATTATTCCATCCCCAATATCTAACCCACGCGAGGTCATACGTTCACTTCATCATAATGTTCACCTATTTAGGTTTAAATGTCGACGGTTAATATTTGCCGAGTTATGAAATTAATTCGCACAAAGATATTTTCTTTCACATAATTTGGTATGTTTTGATATTAATTCATTCTACATTCGAGGTATGTGGTTTTTGACATTTTAAATTAATTAGAACATGTTATGTTGTAACTTACCCTTTTCTCTAGAATTTAAAACTCCTTGGGCGAGTTAGGCTCCTAATAACGTTAAGTCAAATTTTTGGTTTCTCTTCATGATCTTACCTTTCTAATGTTATATATATATATATATATTATCCTTATTTAGGGCCTAATTGAATTAGTACTTACCCAATTGATTTAGGGAAACCCAAAACTCCCATTTTTCCCAAGCTTGGCCGAATGGTCCCTAAATTGGCAAGGAATTTGTCTTTGTTTTTATATTACTTTTCTTTTCCTTTCTTTTTGGAAAACTAACTAAACCAAGTATTAAGTGCCAAAGGAAGTCCATTTTCACCATTCTTGGCCGAATATGACTCTAGGAAAACCCTAAAATTCATTTTTTTCTTTCCTTCCTACTCCATTTTATTCAAATCCATACAAATCCCAAATTCACTCACCAAGTTTCAATCAACCAAGTTCCATTAGCCACACTCATCCATACATGGATCTAGTTAGTTACAAATCTTCTAAAACTTTAACAAATAACCACACAACTAACCATGACAATCAAACCATAGCAATTACCAATCATGGAACAAGCTAACCAACACAATCAAGCTAACAAAACACATCACAACATAAACATAAGCTTAACCAAATACAATAACATCAATTAAATGAAATAAAGAACTAAAGAAACCCGAGTTACTTAGATAGATTTAATTATGATTTTCTCCTAACTTTTCCCCTTTTCCTTTCCTTCCTTTCCTTTCTTTTCCTTTTTCTCTCTTTCCTTTTCGTGACCTTCTCTCCCTTTTCTCACAATTGGTTTTTCTCTCTTCCTTTGGGTGCTATAGTGTTGGCCTAAAATTTTTAGCCATCTTCCCATTTTATTGACATATACACTTGCTTTTCTTTCCCATAAATCAAGGTTAGAAGTGTCTCAAACCAATTTAACAAAGTGCAAGACAATTGGGTGAGTCATAGGACAAGTGGCGGGTTTAGAGCTAAGTTGGCTTCCAAGCATTTAATTAAGGTTCTTAGGTGTCTAATGGTCAACCAACTAGATAATTAGGCTAAATAATTCTTCAAATTAATTTGGTTCCAGTGACAAAGTCCCTTAAGCTATTTTAGTTTTAGTCATACACATACACCTCAAATGTGATTGTAGTAGTTGTATTACGGGCGGCCCCTTATCAAGCAACAATGTCCCATTTCTAGGAAAAAATTAAATCCTATACTTTTTATATTAGAAAATAAATATGTTAATTAAAAAAATCCAAAATTTAGGTTAAAATACCAATCACATGATTAATAATATAATTTTGAAGTTTAAGGATCAATCATCCAACGAATAGTTCATCTAGAATAGTATATACTAAAATGGGCATAACTTTTTCTATATAAATATAATAATAAAAATATTTTATAAAGAGTTATTCAAGACATAGATAAACAACTTTTATTCTGTAAGGTTCACCTAGAAATCACTCTAAGGTCCACGAATAGGCAACACAAAATTCGGATAGAATCTAATTCTCAAGAACACTAATTTTGCATACGTGATTCCTCTAATAATTAAACCATCAATCTCAAGTAAAAATGCTTTAATTTAACACAAATCATACATTTCAAGCATTAATTTCATATGGTGTAATTTTCCAAAATTTCATTCCATAAATCCTCACCTAAACACCTAGCATGTTGTCATCCCAAAATACTCAAATGCCACATATACACAATCACACCTTGACTTATTTGAATATTCCAGCCTATATATATATATATATATAATTAAGGATTTTCATGGGGTTACATTTCTCTCCCCCTTAAAATAAATTTCATCCATGAAATTGGCTTATTCGAATAGTTTTGAGTATTTATCCCTCATTTCTTCCTCTCGCTCCCACGTCATTTCCTTAAGATTATGATTTTTCCACAAAACTTTAACTAGACTAATCTCCTAATTACTTAATCATTTGACCTGCCTATTAAGAATCCGAATTGGTCTTTCTTCATACGTTAAATCCGAAGTGAGATTTGGTGGTTTTGTCTCCGAATTTGACTTGGCTCTCCTAAGCACTTCCTTAGCATGGACACATCGAATAAATTATGTATTCCTACTAATGATAGCGATAGCAATAGGCGATAGGCCTTATCACCTTCTCAATCTAGTATTTTAAATGGTTCAATGTATCGTTGACTTAATTCCCCTTTTTCCCAAATTGTAATACGCCCTTCGTCGGTGAAAATTTTATGAATACATAGACATCGACTATAAACTCCGGATCCTTCCTCCTCTTATCGGCGTAGCTTTTCTATCCGTTTTGAGTCTGTTTTCATCTATTAGTGGATCTTTTCCACCATTTCATCCATTTGCTGCACCAACTTCGGTCCTAGCAACTTCCTTTCCCCTATCTCATCCGAATGCATGGGAGATCTACATCATTGTCCATACAAAGCTTCATAGGGAGCCATCCCAATTGAATCTTGGTAGCTATTGTTATACGTAAATTCAACTAAGCATACGTATTTCTCCTATTTTTTGGACCAATCTAGAATGCATGCTTGTAGCATATCTTCAAGAATACGGATCAATTGTTCGAATTTTCCATCGGTTTGGGGATGATAAGCCATGTTGAAGCTTAGCTTCGAACCCATGGCCTTATGTAGACTCTTCCAAAATGCGAGAGGTGAATGCGGGATCTTGATCTAACACAATTGAGATTAGAATCCCATATAATCTTTCAATTTTATCAAGGTATAATTAGGCATATAGGTTAAGATTATAGGTGGTTTTGACCGAAAGAAAGTGAGCTAATTTGGTCGGCTTGTCCATAAGCACCCAAATGGCGTCGACCCTCTTTCTAATATTGGCAATCCCATGATGAAATCCATAGTTATATGTTCCTAGTTCCATTCCGGAATCGCCAATAGTTTTAATGTTCCTAACGGTCTTTGGTGTTCTACCTTTACCTTTTGGCAAATCTAACACTTGGCCATAAAATTAGCTACGTCCTTTTTCATTCTAGGCAACTAGTAACTTTGTCACAAGTCCCAGCACATCTTCATGCTTCCTAGGTGTATTGAATAGGGAGTTGCGTGCACTTCTTTCAATATTTCTTCCTTCACATCCTCCATCGAGGGAACACACAACTCGCGCTTTAAATCTAATTACGCCTTTGTCATCTACCGCAAAGTCGATTCCTCTCCGGCTTTAATTTTCTTCTTTAATTCGTTCGACTTTTCATCCATTTGCTACTCCATTTGAATTCTTTTCTACAAAGTTGGCTAGACTAATAAAGCCGATAACATGCTCTCATGACCTATTAGAATTATCTCCAGTTCTAGCTATTGTAGATCTCTCACTATCGATGATTAGATTGCTTGTATCGTTGTTATCGATTTTCTACTTAAAGCGTTAGTAACGACATTAGCTTTGTTTGGGTGATAATTGATTATACGATCATAGTCCTTTACTAGCTCTAACCACCTTATTTGTCTCATGTTCGGCTCCTTTTGTGTGAAGATATACGTAAACTCTTATGATCTATATATATCTCACATTTTTCCCCATATAAATAATATCTCCGGATTTTTAAGGCAAGGACTATCGCTGCTAGTTCTATATCATTTTTTGGATAATTTCATTCATATTCCTTCAATTGTCGCGATGCATAGGCGACTACCTTCCCATATCGCATCCACGGTGCTCCTAACCTATTTTTAGAAGCATCACTATACACCATAAACTTTCCAGCCTCGGACGGAATAATCGGTACTAGGGCCATGACTAACCTTCATTTCAGCGCTTGGAAGCTCTCCTCACAAGCATTCGTCCACTAGAACTTAATGCTATTTTCCATCAAATTAGGAAGAAGCTCGGCTATCTTCGAGAAGCCCTCCATAAATCTTCGATAATAACTAGCTAGCCCTAAGAAGCTTCATAACTCTAACATGTTTTTCAAGGTAGGCAAGTTTTGGATAGCCTCTACTTTCTTTGGATCTACCGCTATGCCTTCATTCATTACTACATGGCCTAGAAAAGCCACTCACTCTAGCCAAAATTCACATTTCATGAATTTAGCATATAATTATTGCTTTCTCAATGTCCGCAAGGTTGTTCCGAAATGTTCCTTGTGCTCCTCCTCGCTTCGAGAATGGACTAGGACATCATCAATGAACACGATGATAAACTTGTCTAAGAACTCCTTTAAGACTCGATTCATCAAGTGCACACAAGCGAGTCGAGGCGTTGGTCAACCCAAACGATATTACTAGGAACTCATAGTGTCCGAATCTTATTCGAATGTTGTTTTCTTCATATCTTTCGATCTCACCCTCAACCGATGATACCCCGATTGCATGTCTATTTTGGAAAACACTATCGCTCCTTGCAATTGATCAAATAAATCATCAATCCGAGACAGTGGGTACTTATTCTTAATTGTCACCCCATTCAACTCCCGGTAGTCAATACATAGCCCGAGACTAACATCCTTGTTTTTTAGGAATAGTAGTACTTAGAGCTCCCCAAGGTGAGGAATTAGGGTGTATGAATCCCTTGTCCAATAAGTCCCATAGTTGCACCTTCGGTTCTTTCAACTCAACTAGTGCCATCCAGCAGGGAGTTTATCAAATGTCCCTCCTCCTAAGGAACAGCTATACGATATTCTACCACTAATGTCTTAGGTTTACCTTTTGATCAAGATAACTCGTATAATACTAGATTCAATCAAAACATAAGTAATCGAGCTAAGATTGAGACCTTATCATAATTCACCGCTGTATCCCTTCGAGCGACCTCCTCTTGCATCATCGTGTAAGCTCGAGCGAGTACCCTTCTCGATCCTAGTTTTGGTGCTTAAGGGCAATGATGGATGACGTGTCCTTGCTTATGAAAAACATAGCAAGTTCTCCAATCTGGTCGGCACTCCCTACATGGAACTTTCCACACTTATTGCACCGGGGTTGGTTACCTATTACCGGTCTTGGTTGATGAGTCGATAGTGGCTTAGGAATGTATGGTACCTGGTTTGTTGGTTGGTACATTTCCTTGACCACATCTTAACTAAAATGCCTAGGCATGGATCGCCTTAATGGTTTGGATGAAGAGGCTTTCGACTTGAATGTTAATTTCTTTTGTTGCACTTCTTTCATAATTTCTTTCGATCCTCATCCGCTAACATTGCTTTATCTACCATTTTCGAAACATTTCTAACGGCGAGACAGTCATACCATGATTCGAACTCTTAGGTTCAACCTCGCTAAGAATCGATTTCTTTTCAAATTTTCATCCCTAGCGATGAATGGGGCAAATCGACATCCTTGTTCAAATCTACATACGTATTCACCTGTGGACATCCCATCTTGCTTTAATTCAAGGAATTCTTGAATTTTCTTTGCCCTCATGTCCGTCATAAAGTATTTATTATAGAAGACCTCCTTAAATCCTTCCTAAGTTAAGGTAGGTAGGTCCACTATCAATCGTGCACTCTCCCACCATGTGCGGGCATCCTTCATCGGCATAATAATGGTGCACGATACTCGCTCATCGTTGGTAAATGGCAAGCATTCAAATATCACTTCTAATGACTTAATCTATTCCTCCACTATCATTGGTTTAACACCCCTAGAGAATTCCTAAGGACTCATCTTACGAAACCTCTCCACCGTATTATTCCTATGTTGGGGTGGCGAAAGTGGAGGTCGTTGATGCATAGCTAGGAGTTGTCTTATTTGCTCCGTATGGTCTTGTTGCTTGTTGTCGCTTGCTTGTTGTTGTTGCTGCATCATATCCATGATGCAACTTAAAGTGTCCTGTTGATTTTTATTGTGATCATTGGAGGTCCCTTCACCTCCTACTCGTGTTAGCTCTTTTCTTAGCATGCTTCAACTTTGTACATGCCATGTTATGCTCATGTTAGTTTTGGTATCAAAATCAACATATAGTGTAAATCATCTAGGTATGTACTAGATTATATATATGCATCATATATATTAAGCACTTCATACAAAACAGGCATTTACAAACATTTCCCCTCCTAAGGGTTTTTGTACATATTAACAACCAAAAAGGTGCCCCTATCTACATAAAAAATCATATGGAAATTACTATATTGCACATTATATCTTCCTTGTAGTATATCTAATATGGCACATTAATGTATCGGATGCGTTGGGGAAAGGCGCCCTCTACCCGCCACTAGTTGATAGCACTTGCCGATGCAATGAGGGCTATCTCGCAAGCAACGCCTACAAGTAGACCCCAATAATACATGAGTCGGGTAAGGGTCCATATAACTTGTACCGGTAGGAAAGCTCGGATCTGGTTTTGGTAGGAATTATGATCTATTTTACTTGCCAAGATCTCATCTAGCAACCGTTGGTCCCTCGACAGGAGAGTCCGACGTATGGTCATCCTCATAAAATCTAGGTCTGCGGTACTACTCAAACGTTGTATCGGTAAATACTATCTCGCTGAATTAGGTCATATACTTTATTAACATGAGTCACTATATCCCGATCCGTTGTCATAGTGAGGTTATTTAGTTCCACCCAATAAGTGGTTAGAAAGGTCCTCCGTCTGCGGGTCCTAGCAACTCGGGGAACACGTCTACATATGGCATCTACAACGAGAATAATTACGATCATCATTAATTTCTAGGTTATGATCAATACTAATTTGATACATACAACCATGATATACATTTATTAACCGAATAAAAATAATGAATCGAGTCTTCTATCGTCTAGGAGTGTATTGGTCCTCGGGCTCATGTGACGGTTAATACACTACTCGACCTATGAAACCAAGGCTCGATACCACCCTCCGACACCCCCACCCCGATTCACTCTCTATTGCCCAAATAGGAATAACCAAGCAAGGCGTGTCATGCCGACATGACCAATTTCTAAATTAACCTTAGACACGTACGTGCTCATACGTTAAGGATTTATCATACCATGAAACGAATACAAAATAATTTACATAATATTAATAAAATAGTGGAAGAAATTATCAAAATTTATTTACAACACCATCAAAATATTCATTGACACCCCAACCTCAAAATTACAAATAAACAAAATAAAATTCCTTAAGGCATATGTCACCTCCGAGGCCTTTTAGAGGATCCGACAGGTGTCCTTATTGGTACTACGATCAATGCTACTTGTCGAGCATGCAAATAATAACGAGGTGAGTCGAAGCTTAATAAGTAAGGTGATACACGTGATATGCAATGAAGTTCGTTTCCCATTCTACCCATCCATTTTTAATTTAGGTACCCTAGGTATTAGCAAGCTTGTGTGTTCCATCTCTCGGTGATCTCATTATCACCTACTCGCTCTATTACTCTCTCTTAGTGATCTCATTATCACCTACCGCTCATAACGAATTACCCCTCATTGTAGCACACGAGTTCACGAAATCATCCCTTGCTTAACGGTGTTAGTAATAGAGCACGCACATGGTTTCATGCTCGTTACCCATTCCATTCGGTTCGGTTAGCAAACCATTTTATCTCATGAATCAATCATGTTTCTCGATTTCATATCACCCTCCAATGCACATGATGCATATGGTATTATGTTTAATACATTCAACTAATTATGCTATCACCATTTTCTTCTCGGAACATTCCCATGTCCGACGCACACTCAAGACTTCACAGGTGTTTCATGTACCATTTAAAATTTTCAAAATGAGAATACAATTTACATTCATCGATAGCATTCATTGCATAAATCTACCTCGTACTTATGAGTTTTTCATTTTTGTGTACCGAGTAAGTCTAGGCTCGAATTTCTAGTGTATAACTTAGTGTATGAGACCGGTTAATCTTAAGGATTTATACATGACATACTTAAGCCAAATTTTTGCTTAATCCGAACATTTAATCTTAGTAGTCGAAGTCGACTCATAAAGGGTCTAGGTTTTATTCTTGATTTTTCTTGAATTCTCCTTTTCCATTACCCTATTTATATGTCTTGTAATCATTGATCTCTACTTAAAAGGATTCAATGTTAATTATTCTCTCCTAGGCCAAATGGTCCCAAAATAAGAAAGAAATTATTTTTCCATTTCTAGGTCACTTCCTTTTTAATGACTTACCAACTCATACTTAGAAGAGTTACCAAGGAGATTTAAACCTTAAGGTCCACCAAGGAACGCAAACTTAGTTATCAAATGTCCAATTTACCTAATGAAATCCAAAACCCTATTTTTCGTTTAGTTAGGTTGGATGGGTTGTTAGATGGTCATGGATTGCTTTTTTTGTCTAGTGAATTTATTTTCATCCTAAACTATTAACCCATTCCTAATGGAGTTATCATGATATTCTAGGCCCTTAATTTCCCCAAAAGATTAATTCTTTCCCTATTTTCCCAACTTGGCCAAATGGTTTCAGCCTAGGAAAACTCTAGAAGTGTATTCCTTTTTCTTTCCAAATTAAGCTTACCAAACCTAGGTTAAGTTCAATCCATTCGATCCATACCCTTTGTCTTTCTTTTTTCCTTTCCAACCCATCCACACATTTAAATCTATGAAATAAGCTTTGCATGACAACAAAACATATAAATGCATCACAATTTAGCAAGCCCTAACACTAACACAAACAACCATAGTAATCCATAGAAAAATTATTACAACCCTATAAAATAAAAAACTAATTCGGATGTAATGCGATCATCGGCACATTGATTTTGATATATATATATATATATATATATATATGTATTTTTTTATGGGGCTTACAGAGAAAAAGCAAAAGAAGTAGAGAGTGAGAGAGAGGTAGAGTGGGAGAGAGGGAGAGAGATAAAGAAAGTAAAGAGAGGGAGAGAGGAAGAGGGAGGGAGGGAGGGAGGTAGAGGGAAAAAGAGAGAGGGACAAAAGGGGGAGAGAGAGTGTCGGAGATAGAAAAAGGAGTTAGAAAGAGAGAGATTCAGGGAGAGGGAGAGAGAAATAAAGGGAGAGGGAGAGGGGGAGAGAGAGGTTGAAAGAGAGATAAAGAGAGAGAGGGAGGGAGGAAGAGAGAGTGAGGGAGGGAGAGAAGGAGAGAGAGTGAGAGAGGGAGGGAGGGAAAATGAGTCAAGGAGGAGAAGGGCAAAGAGAGGGAGAAAGGGAGAGAGGGGAGAAAGGAGGAGAGAGAGGAAGAAGCAAGGGAGTCAGAGAGAGATTGAGGGGAATAGAGAAGGAGATGGGTAGTATGAAAGGGAAAGAGACAGGTGAGAGCGAGGTGGAGAAAGAAGATGGAGGGTAAGGGAGAGAATGGGAGAGAATGGGAGAGAGGGGGCAAGGGAGAGTGAGAGGGAGAGAGAGAAAGAGTGGGAGAGAGACAGAGAAGGTGAGGGAGATATTAGGAGAGAAAGGGAGTGGGAAAAAGAGAGATTAAAAGAGGGAGGGAGTGGGAGGGAGAAGGAGAGAGGGAGAATGGGGAGAGAGGGAGGGGGTGATAGAGAAAGAGATTAGGGAGGTAGAGAGTGATAGAGGGATAGAGTGGTGTAGGGAGAGACAGGTGGGGAGAGAGGGAGGGGGTGAAAGAGATAGAGAAAGGGAGAGGGAGAGAGAGAAATAAAGGAAGAGGAAAGGGGAGAGGGAGGGAGAAGGAGAGAGGGAGAATGGGGAGAGAGTGAGAGAAAGAGAGAAAAAAGGGGGAGGGAGGGAAAGGGAGAGTGAGAGGTATAAAGGGAAGGAGAAAGAGAGAGAGGGAGATAGTGGGAAGAGGGAGAGAGTAGGAGAGTGAGTGAGAGAGAGAGGGAGAGGGAGAGTGGAGAAAGAGGGAGAGAGGGAAGGAGAAAGAAGGAGAGAGGGGAAAGAGGGGGAAGGAGAGCATAAAGAGGGCGAGTGGGAGAGATGGTGAGGGAGAGTGAGAGTTGGAGAGAGGGAGAGAGGGAGAGAGTGAGAGAGAAGGAGAGAGGGAGAGATTGGGAGATAGAGAGAGAGGAGAGGGAGAGGGAGGGAAGAGGGAGAGAGAGAGAAGGCAAGGGAGTGGCGAGAGAGATGAGAGAGGGAGAGAGAGAGATAAAGGAAGAGGGAGTGGGAGAAAAAGGAAAAAGGAGATTGAGAGAGAAGGAAAGGGAGAGAGGGAAAGAGGGAGAGTAGGAAAGAGAGACGAAAAAGGGAAAGGTGGAGAGAGATAAAGAGAGGAAGAGGGAGAGATGGAATAGAGCGATAAAGGGAGGAGAGAAAGGAGAGAGAGACAAATAGAAGGAGAGGGAAATGAAGAAAGAGGAAGAGGAAGGGAGGGATGGAGAGAGAGAAGGAGAAAGGGAAAGGGAGAGCCATAGAGGGGAAGATATAGAGAGAGGGAGCGAGTGAGAGAGAGAGGAAGAGAGAGATAGAGGGAAGGAAAGAGAAAGGGAGAGGACCTAGAGCATGGGAGAGAGAGGGAGAGGGTAAGAGAGAGAGGGAGAGGGAGAGGGAGAGAGGGATAACTTAAAGAATTTAGAGTAGGAGAGAAACACTAGGTTAGAGAGGTAGATAGAAGAGAATGAATGGAAGAAAAAGAGTAGGAGAGGACAGAGAGATAAAGAGAGAAAGGGAGCGAGAGAGAGAGAGGGAGAGGAAGAGAGAGGGGAAGAGAGAGAGAGCTTGAGAGAGGGAGAAAGAGGTAAAACATTAGAGAGGTAGAGAGAGAGATGAATGAAGATAGAGGGAGAAAGGTAGAAAGAGAGAGGGATAGAGAGAGAGAGAAATGGATGGAGAGAAGAGGGGGAGAGAGAAGGGGAGGGGGAGATGGGGGTGCTAGAGCTAGAGGTAATATAAGAGAGTCGGAGAGAGGGGGAGAGATAAGGGTAGGAGAGCTAAAGGCGATGTAAGAGAGGGAGAGAGAGGGAGAGTGGGAGCGATGGTGAGGGAGAGAGAGTTACGAAAGGGAGACAAAGAGAGGGAGAGGGAGAGGGAGAGAGGGAGAGTGGGAGTGATGGTGAGGGAGACAAAGAAAGGGAGAGAGAGAGGGCGAGAGGGAGAGAGAGAAAAAGAGAGGGAGAAAGGGAATGGGGAGAGAGAGGGAGTGCAAGAGAGAGGGAGAGATTGGGAGATGGAGAGAGGGAAGAGGGAGAGGGAGGGAGGGAGAGAGGGAGAGAGATAAAAAAGAGAGATATAGGGAAATGGAGTGGGAGAAATAGGTGAGGGATGAGAGGGGAAAGAGAGGCAAAAGAAGAAGAGGGAGATGAAAGAAGAGAAAAAGGAAGGGAGGGATGGAGAGACAAAAGGAGAAAGGAAGAGGAGAGAGATTGAGGGAGAGATAGAAGGGAGTGAGTAAGAGAGAAAAAGAGAGAGAGGTAGAGGGAAGGAGAGAGAAAGGGAGAGAGAGACCTATAGGATGGGAGAGAGAGGAAGAGAGCAAGAGAGAGAAGGAGAGGGAGAGAGGGAGGGAGGGAGAGAGGGAGAACTTGAAGAATTTAGAGTAGGAGAGAGACACAAAGAGAGAGAGGTAGATAGAGGTAGATAGAGATAGATAGAACGAAAGAAAGGGAGAGGGAGAGGAGAAACAGATAAAGAGAAAGATAAGGAGTGAGAGAGGAAAAGAAAGAGAGAGGGGGAAGAGAGGGAGAGAGCTAAAGGGAGGGAGAAAGAGGGAAAGAGTGAGAGAGACAAAGACGAAGAGAGAGATGAATGAAGAGAGAGTGAGAGAGGTAGAAAAAAGGAAAAAGATATGGAGAGAGATAAAGAGAAGGGAGGGAGAGAAGGGGTGTAGGAGCTAAAGGTAGTGTAAGAGAGGGAGAAAGGGAGTAAAAGAGAGGAAGAGGGAGAGAGAAGGAGGAGAGTGAGAAAGAATGGGAGAGGGGAGAGAGAGTAGGGGAATGAGGATTAAGAGAGAGTGGGAGGGAGATTATGGGGAGAAAGAGAGGGAGAGAGTGAGACCAATAGGGAGAGAGAGAGAGGTGGAGGGGTAGGGGGAGATAAAGAGAGGGGGAGAGAGTGAGATATAGAGAGAAGGGGAGAAAGGGAGAGAGATAGAGGGAGAGAGAAGGGAGAGAGAGTAGAAGAGTGACGAGGAAAGGATAAGGAGGAAGAGGGAGAGGGACCGAGAGGGAGAGATAGGGAAAGAGAGGATGAAGGAGAGACTTAAAAGGAGAGAGAGAGAGGGAGAGATGGTGAGAGAGAAAGAAAGAGGCAAGGATAGACTAAGAGAGTCAAAGGAGAGAGACACAGAGAGAGGGGAAAAGGGAGAGGGAGAGATAGAGATTAAGAGATAAGGAGAAATAGGGAGAGGAGGAGAGAGCAAGTAAGGGAGAGAGGGAGAGAGAGCAAACAAGGGAAAGAGAGGGAGAGCACGAGAGGGAGAGATAAAAAGAGGAATGAAAGGAGAGAGAGAGAGACAAATAGAGAGGGAGAAGGAGAGGGAGAAGGAGAGGCGAGAGATGGAAAGGGGGAGGGAGAAAGGGAGAGGGGAGAGAGAGTGAGTTGGAGAGAGTGAGAGAGAGAGAGGGGGAGAGGTAAGCATAGGGAGAGGGAGAGAGGGAGACTGATAGAGGGAGAGGGAGAGAGGGGGAGGGAGGGAGAGAAAGAAAGGAAGAGAGATGGACATAGAGGGAGAGGGTAGGAGGGAGGGATAGAGAAGTAGAGAAAAGGAGCAAAAGAAGAGAGAGAGGGAGAGGGAGAGAGAGGTAAAGATTAGGAAGGGTGAGAGAGGGAGAGGGGAGAGAGAGGGAGAGAAATAGGGAGAAAGAAGAAGAGAGAGGGATAAAGGGAAAGAGAGGGAAATGGGGGAAAAGAGGGAGTGAAGAGAGAGAGAAAGATATTGGGATCAAAGAGAGTGGGAGAGAGAGGGAGTGGGAGAGTGAGAGGAAGTTATATAGAGAGAGAAGAAGAGAGGGATGGAGAGATAGGGAGGGAAGAGGGAGAGAGAGGGAGGGAGAGAGAGGAAGGGAGAGGGGGAAGAGGGGGAGAGAGAGGGATAAAGTGAGGGAGGGAGGTAGAATGAGAGAAGGAAAACGGAAGAGTAGGGGGAAGACTCTCCCTTTCCATCTCTCCCTTCCTTTACCCCTCTCCCTCTCTCTAACACTCTATCTTCCTTTTCTCCTCTCTCTTTCACTCCCTTTATCTCTCTCCCTCTCTCTCTCTCTCTTCATTTCTCTTTCCCTCTCTCCCTCTCCCTTATCTCTCTCCTCTCTATCTCCTTCCTTCTCCCTCTCTTTCTCTCTCCCTCCTCTCTACCCCTCTTTTTACCCCTCTCTCTCCCTCCTCTCTCCCTCTCCTTCTCTCTCCTAATCTCTTACCTTCTCTCTCCCTCTCTTTTTTTGTCTCCCCGGCCCTCTCCCCTCTTCCTCTCTAATCCTCTCTCTCTTTCTCCCCTTTTCTATAACCCTCTCTATCTCTCTCTTCCTCTCCCTCTCTCCCTTCCTCTTCGTTTTTTCTCTCCCCTCTCTTTTCCCCTCGTTCTCACCCTCTCTATTTCTCTCCTCTCCCTCTCTCTCGCCTCTCTATCTCTCCCCCTTCCTTTCTCTCCCCGTCCTTCTCTCTCCCTCTCTTTTCATCTCTTTCTCTCCACCCCTCTCTCTCCCTCTCCATATCTCTCCATCTCTCCTATTCTCTCTCACCTCCTCTCTTCCTATATATCTCTCTCTTTCTCCCTCCCTCTCTCTCTCTCCCTTCCTCTCTCCCCCTCTATCCCTCTCTCTCCCTCTCTCCCTTTCTCTCTCCTCTCTCTCTCTTTCTTAGTCCTTTTATTTTTCTCCCTCATTTTCTCTCCCTCTCTCCCCATCTCTCTCTCTTTCTCCCTCCCCTTCCCTTCTTAATGTGTGCCCTAGAAGCAAATTATAATTTGATTGTACTAGCATACACTTATCATGTTATTATATATATATATGAGGCATTCCATTTGTTATGTTTATTTATTCCTATATTTTATTAAAGAAACATGATAAATTTCCAAGAATATTATTATTCTTAAATGTTCCTAGTTAAGTGTTTTATTGTTGAGATATTAAAAGGGCAATAGTAAAGCATTGAGATTGGTATGTGTAATGATCAATAACAATGTGTTAATCGACACATGGGTACATATTGGAGAACATGTACTACACTAACCTCGCCATGAGATCATTATGTTGATCATTATATGAGTGTCATAAGTTGGCTCGATTATGACCGTGGTGTACGTGGTCCTTCGACTTGAAGTCACTACGCTTCCTTACATGAAAATTCGTATATTTTCATACCATCAAACACCATCTATAACGGGATGGACGATAAAGTTGTTTGTTAGATATTCCATAAATCATGCAAAGGGATGTGAGTGATGTAGATAGGATTTATCCCTCCTATATAATAGAGTGATGTCTATGAGCCCCTTGATTGAGTGAGATTGTGAAATGCATGGCCATGCAAAAATAAATTGATATAAGATATCGATCTCATTTGTTTGGAGCAGATCAACTTATGGATTAAGAAATGCTAAGATTAAACTATATAAGAATGACATATTTCATGTCTCATGTTTAAATCTAGGCATTTAGGAAAAAGGGACTAGAATACATAGTAACATATGTCACGGATAAGATTATTCTAATTATCGACATTGTTATTACTTAGGTATTAGTGATGCACTCGCTAAATGCCACTCACTATTTGTGATTCTAAATTGTGATGTTAAGATCACTATCAACATAATAAGAACCTATAGGGTCACACAAAAAGAGTATCTCGAAACTAAAGTATGACCGAAGTCCTAATCGGATTAGGATTCCTAGTCAAGTTAAGATTCCTAATTGGATCGGGATTCCTAGTTAGGTTAAGATTCTTGTGAGACTGGGAGACATTTTTTATTATATAATTTAATTACACTAAAGAGTTGGTTCAATTAAGACATATAAAATGGGTGTAATGAAGTCTAAGTCCAAGGTCGTTGGATATTAATTTATCAAAATAATCAGCTCATATTTTTCTCTCTCCTTAGGGCTAGGAAATTAGTTTCTTTATAGGAATATGGCTCACACACATTTTGATTCTTGTAAAATACAACTAGCACATAATATTTATTTATATAAGTATAACTACGACTACGATATAGAAACCCTAGTAACAATGAAGATAGAAACCCTATCAACTTTGAGAGGAAACCCTAGCCACCTTGAGTGGAAGAGTAATCCAACCTTCAAACGCCCATAACTCATAGCTAGCACTTTGACTTAAGGTGACTCCATTCTAGAATTATTCTAGTGGTCAAGAAGTTCATATGGGTATCGATAGAGGTATAGTTCATAGATTTATGCTCATGATTCAAGCATCCCTCATGCAAGAGACATGATTTGCACTATAAGAGAGGCACGATTTGTAGATTTGTGCTCATGATTCGAGCATCCCTCACACAAGAGACATGATTTATGTTATAAGAGGTAATGATCTTATCCTTTAACTTTGCTTGTTTTTGCATGGATCTTGTGATGTTTCGAAGAAAAATTTTTATATATGATATTATTTTCACTACATCATTTCCTTTTATGCTACTTCGAATATCTACTTATCTCTCCTCCTCACTTCTTCTCTCTCCTTCTCTCTCTATCCCTCTCGCCATCCTTTCTCTAGATCTCTCTCCCTCTTTCCTCTCCCTCCATCTCTCTCTCCCTCTCTTCCTTTCTCTCTCATTCTTTCTATCCCTATATCTCTCTCCCTCTCTCTCCCAATCCCTCCTCCCTTTCTCTCCCTGTCTCCCTTTATCTTTCTCTCCTTCTCACTCCCTCCCTCTCCCTCTATCTTTCTCCCTCTATCTCCCTCTATCTCCTTCTCTCTCTCTTTCTCTATCTTCACCCTCTCCCTTTCTCTCTGCCTCTCTCTTTCTTCCCGCCTCTTGTTTTCTCTCCCCCTCTCTTCTTTTTTCTCTCTCTATACGTCTCACTCTCCCTTTCCTACTTTCTCTTCCTTTCTTGCTCACTCTCTCTCCCCCTCTCTCTCCCTCTCTTTCTATCTCTCCCACCCCTATCTCTCTTTCTTTCCTTTTAGCTCTCCCTCACCATCTCTTCATCTCTCTCTCTCTCCTCCTCTCTTTCCCTTACCTAATCTCTCTCACCCTCTCGATTATTTTTTCTCTCCCTCTCCCTCTTTCTCCCATACTGTCTCTCTCTCTCTTACTCCCTCTCTCTCCCTTTTTCCCTCCCTCATTTTCTCTCCCTCTCTCTCCCACACTCTCTTGCTCTCTGCCCCTCTCTCTCCCCTCCTCTCTCCCTCTCTCTTCCTCTCTCTTAGTCTCTTTTTTCAATTATATCTCCCTCTTTCTGTCCTCTTTCTCTCTCCCTCTCTCTTACCCTCTCCCTCTCTACCACTTTATCTCTATCCCTCTCTTTGTCCCATTCTCTCCCTTTTTCTCTCTTTTTCCCTCTCTCCATCTCTCTCTACCTTTCCTTCTCCCTCTGTTTCCTACTCTCTCTCTCCCTCTCCTTTGAATGATAATGCATCTTATGGATGTATGGAATAAAACATAAATTTTCCTCTAAAGTTTGCCAAGATCAAGCTGTTGAATCAACGAATCATGCATACATGAATTAAAAGTGTAAGTAAAAGATTACCTCTTATAGCACAGATTTAGCCTTTGTAGAAAGGAGATGTTCATGTGTTTGATCTCTATCAATAACCCATGCAGCTTAGACACCCACAATGGAAGCAATAAAAATCAGAGAGTGCTAGTTCTAATCTTTTTTGCATAGTTAATTTTCTTTCTAAAAAAATGAGTTAGGGTTTCTTATATCAACTCAAGATTTTAAGGAGGAATACGACGGCTCGGTCTTTTTATGGAGAGAAATGCTTTTTCCTTTTTTTTTTTATCATATGTGTTTTTTTTAACCTCCTCTTTATCACCTCTCTCCCATTCATTTATATAGAGGGCAGCAACATTGTCATCCATGGAAAAGGAGTTACAACATATATGGGCTTATTTGATATTACCCTTGTAAACCTTGAGCCTTATCCAAAAGGGCTCAAGTTTATCCTCCCACTAAAATATCTTTTAGACTTTTAAATTAAGTTTATTGGCCCAATTAATTACTAATTAATTTAGACTATTCAAATAAATTAGGTTAGATATTTTTTAGAAAGCCCATATTAGGAAACAATTTCAAAAATACCCTTAAATCTAAATTAGGAAACTAATTTTCTTTTTAGGTAACTTCTAAATTTGGAATTGACATCTAAGCTCGAAAACTAATTTCTAAAATAGGAAACTTTTTATTTTAGGAAACGTTTTCCAAAGTAGGAAACTTTCAAAACTAAAAATCATTTTCAAAATCTTTTCTTCTCTTTTATTATGTGAATGTTTAAACTTATACGTCGACTTAATAGCTCCTAGATATGTTGGTAATGTATCAAGAAGAAAAGACACCTCTTTTATCTCTTGATACATAAATCAAGATTGGCTTTTAGCAAGGCATCATGGCTACCCAATTCTCTATGAGGATTAATTAATTAATCTATAATTACCTTTCATGAGCATGGTTACCATACAATCCTCATGTCAATTTATCATAGTATGATCTCAAACTTGGTTTATAGTCTATTTGATTATGATCACATAAGTTTTCTTTAATTCCTAAATGCATTAGCTCTAGAGTCAACCAACTATGCTTTATTAGTATACTCCCATTATGGCCACAGATTCCTTGAGCGGACATCTATTAAAGTATAATGTGATAACTCCTTTAGCATATAAGGAATGACATAACATATCTTAGTCATCCATGTATCTCCCTTAGATTCATAGTTCACCTAATGAATTTCCTATACGTAGCTCTTGATCGAGCCCATCGAAATGAGTGTCAAAATACATAAGTCTTCTAATGAGATAATCGGGATGACTTTAAGTCAAATGACCACTTGTACCCATCCTATACGAGATTCTCATATACTAAACCAAATGGGTTCTCATTGCGAGTCATCTCTAGTGACTTGTTCTCTAACATTAATCACCTAGAAACTTGCTTTGACATCACCATGCCAATAGATGTGAGATCTCATACTATTCTCTAACATTACTCATAAGTCTTGTCACATATAATGGATGTCTATTCTTGACAATGCTATGAGTTAGGATTTTAATGATATCATTTAAGTGTATTAATATTTGTCTCACATCTTTTGATCAATCATTAAACCAAAGTATATCATATGGACTTCTATTGAATTCTATCAAAATATAAATGACATGAATTAATAAAAAGACTTCTTTAATAAGTCAAACAATCCAAACAAGATTGGATCTTGGGCACCTACACTAACATTCCTCTTTCTCCCTCTCTTTCGTTGTCTCTCTCTCAATCTCCCTCTTTGTCTCTCTCTTCCCATATATCTCTCTCTCCCTCACTCTTTCTCCATATCCCTCTCCCCTCTCTCTTCTCTCTCTCTATCCTCACTCTCTCCCTCTCTTCCTCTTTCTCTATCCCTCTCCTTTTCTCTCTACCTCTCTCTCTCTCCCCTTCTCCGTCCTCATCTCCATCCGTCTCCCTCTCATTCCCTCTCTCTCTCTCCTTCTTCCTCTCTCCCTTTCCTCCTCCATCTCTCCCTCCCCTTCACTTCCCCTCTCCCCCTCTCCCTAATTCTTCTTCTCTCTCCCTCCCTTCTCTCTCCTCCCTCTCTCTTATTCTTCCTCCTTCTTTCTCCCTCTCTTCCTCTCTCTCCCTCAATCTCTCCATCTCCTCTATCTCTCCATCTCTTCCCCTTCCCTCTCTTTCTCTCCCCTCTCTTCCCCCTCTCTCCCCCTTCACCTCTCTTTCTCCCTCTCTCTCTTCCTTTATCCCCCTCTATCTCTTTATCTCCCATAACCTCCCTATCTCCTCCTCCCTCTCTTTCTCTCCCTCACTCCCTCCTCCTCTCTCCCTCTCTCTCTCCTACCCTCTCTCTCTCTTCCTCACTCCCTCGCCCTCTCTCTTTTTCTCTCTTTCTCTCCCTTTTCCCTATCCCCCTCCCCTCCCTCTCCCTCTCCCTCTCACTCCTCTCTCTTTCTTTCTTTCACATTCCATCTCTCTCTCACTCTCCTCTCTCTCCTTTATCTCTTCCTTTCTCCCTCTCCCTCTCTCCCTCTCTTTTTTCCTTCTCTCTTACGCTCTCCTCCTCTCTTGCCCCTCTCTCCCTCTCCCCGACTCTCTCTCCCTCTTTATCGCTTCCTCTCTTCCTCTCACTCTTACTCTCTCCTTTTATCCCTCACTCAATCACCATCTCTCTCTCACCCCCTCTCTCTCTCCCTCTCTTCCTTTCTCTTTCTTTCTCTCCCTCTCTCCTACTTTATCTCCCTCTCTCTATGCCTCTCTGTGCCTCTCTTCATCCCTCTCTTTCCTTTCTCTCTCTCCCCTTTCTCTCTCTCTCTCTCCCTTCTCTCTTTCTCTCCCTACATCTATGTCTTTATCCCTCTCTCCCTCTCTTTTACTCTCTTTGTCTCTCTCCTTCTTTCACTCCATCTCCTTCTCTCTACTTCTCTCCCTCTCTCTCTCCCTCCTCTCTTCTACTTCCTCTCTCTCCATCTCTCACTCTCCCTCCCTCTCTCCACTTCTCTCTCCCCCTTCTCTATCTCCCTTCCTCCCGCTCTATGCCCCTCTCACCCTCTCTCACCCTTTGTACTCTCTAAATCTCCCTCTCCCCCTCTCTCTCCTTTCTCTTTATGTTTCTTCTTATCTCTATCTCTCCCTCTCTTTCATTTTCCTTTTATCCTTCCTACCCTCTCTCTCTCTCTCTTTTTGTCTCTCTCCCTCTCTCCTTCTCTCTCTCCCTTTCTCACCCTCTCTGTTCCTTCCTCCCTCCCTCTCCCTATCTCATACTCTCTCCCTCTCTTGCACTATCTTTCTTTCTCTCCCTCTCTCGCCCTCTCTCACTCTATCTCCCTATCTCTTTCCGCCTCTATCTACCTCTCTCTCTCTCTTCTTCTCTTGCTCTCCCTTTATCTCTTTCCCACTCTATCTCCCTCTCTCTCTCCCCTCCTTTCCATCACCATCCCGTCTACTCTCTCCCTCCTCTCCCACTCCCTCCGTCCCTTTCTCTCCCTCTCTCTCCCTTACTCTCTCTTTCCTTCTTTCTTTCCCATCTCTCTCCTTCTCCTTCTCCTTCTCTCCCTTTCCTTTTGTCTCCTTCTCTCTTTCCTTTCATCTCTTTCGCTCTCTCATACTCTTTCGATCTCTCTCCCTCTGCCCCTCTCTCTATTTATCCTTCTCTCTAATCTCTCTCTCTCCCTCTTTCCCTATCACTCCCTCTCGTTCTCACTCTCCCTATCTTTTACTCCCTCTATCCCTCTCTCCCACCCTCTCCCCCTCTCATTCTCTCTCTCACCCTCTCTCCCTCTCTTAACCCCGCTCTCTCCTAGTCCTTCTCTCCTTCTCTCCCTCTCTCTCCTTCTCCTTCTCTCTTAGTACCTCTCTCTTATTTTATCTCCCCTCTCTCTCCCTCTCTCCCTCTCTCTCCATCTCCCTCTCCCTCTCTCTCACCTCACTTTCCCTCTTTCTCCCTCTTTTTTCCCTCTCTTACTCCCTCTCCCTACCTTCTCTCACATTCAAGCTCTCCTACTCTTTCTCTCTCTATCTCTCCCTCTCTCCTCTTTCCCCTTCTCTCCCTTCTTTTCCTTTTCTCTCATACCCTATCTCTCTCTCCTTCTACCTCTCTTCCCCTCTCTCTTTATATCTCACCCTCTCTCTCCTTCTCTCTCTTCCTCTCTCCCTCTTTTTCTCTCCCTTTTGCTCTCCTTCTCTCTCTATCAATCTCTTTTTCTCTCTATCCCTCCATATCCCTCTCCTTCTTTATCATTCTCTCCCTCTCCCTTTTCGCTTTTCTCTCATTCTCACTGCCTCTCCCTCACCCCCTCCTCTCTCCTGCCTTTTCTATCCCTCCCTTTCTCCCTCTCTCTATCTCTCTCTCCTCGCTTTCTCATTTCTTCTCTCCCTTACCCACTCTATTTCTCTCCATTTCTTTCTCTCTCTCCCTTCGTATCTCTCTCCCTCATTCTCTCTTTTCTTTCTCTTCCTCCGTCTTTCCCCTCTCTCCTTTTCCCTCTCCCTCTCCATCTCTTTATCTCCCTCTCACTCTCTCTCTCCCTCTCACTCTCTCTTCCTCCCCATCTTTCTCCTTTTCTCTCTCTATTTCCTTTTTACTCTCTCTATATATAGACATCTCTCTCTTTTCCTTTTCTCTCTCCCTCTCTCTCTTGCTCTCTATTTCTCTCCCTTTCTTTCTCTCCCTATCTCTCTATTCGTCTCTCTCCCCTATATCACTATCTCTCGCTCACTCTCCTAATCTCTCTCTCCCTCTCTCCTTTCATCTCTCTCCCTCTTTCCCTCCTTCACCCTCTCTCCCCCTCTCTCCCTCACCCTCACTTCATATCTCTCTCCCCCTCTCTGTCCCTTTTCATCTCTCTCCCTTTTCCCTCTCTCTCCTTTTTCACTATCTCTCTTCCTCTCTCTCTTTCCCTTCTATCTCTCATTCTCTATATCTCTTACTCTCTCTTTTTTCTCTTTATCTCCCTCTCTCTTTCTCCCTCTCTTCCTCTCTCTCCCTCTTTCTCTTCCCCCTCCCTTTCTACTTCTCTATCTCTCTCCCTCTCTCTCCCCTCATCTATCTCTCTCTCCTATACCTCTCCTTTATCTCTCCCTTTCGTTCTTTCCCTCTCTTTCTCTTTCTAACCTCTCTTCCCATCTCTCTCCCCCTCTCTCCCTTTTTCTCTCTCTCCCACTCTCCCTCTCTCCCTCTCTCTCCACCTCTCTTCCCACTTCTCTCTCCCTCCTCTCTCCCCCTCTCTCCCTTTTTCTCTCTCTCCCACTCTCCCTCTCTCCCTCTCTCTCCACCTCTCTTCCCACTTCTCTCTCCCTCCTCTCTCCCTCTCTATCTCTCCTCCTTTCTATCCCTTCCTCTCCCTCACTCCTCCTTCTCTCTCTTCTTCTCTCCCCCATTTGGCTTCCTCTCTCTTTCTCTCTCTATCTATCTCCCACTTTTTTGTTTCTTTCCCTCTCTCTTTATTTTTATCCTTCTTCCCCTCTCCCTCCTTCATATCTAGCTCTCCCACACTCCCTCTCCATCTCACTCTTTCCCCTACTCCTCCTCTCTACCTCTCTCCCCCTATTTCACCTCCTCCTCTTTCTCTCTCTCCCTCTCTCTCCCTCATTCCCTCTCTCTCCCTTTCTCACTCCCTTTACCTCTTTCTCTTCTCTCCCTTTCCCTCTCCCTCTCTTTGTCTTACTCTCTCCCTTTCTTTACCTCCTCCCCCTATTTCACTTTCTCTATCTCTTTCTCTCTCTCTCCCTCTCTGCCTTTTTCCCCTATATCTCTCTTCCTGTCTCCCTCCTCCCTCTCTACCTCTTTCTCTCACCTTTTAGCTATCTCCCTCTTTCCCGTGCTCCTTTTTTCTTCCTCTCTCTCCCTTTTCCCTCTCTACCTCCCTCTTTTTCCTTCTTTCTCTTTCTCCCTCTCTCCATTACTCTCTTTCCTTCTCACTCTCTTTCATATTTTTCTCCCTTTCTCCCTCCCTCTCTCTCATCTCTCTCTCTCTCTTTATCTCCTCATCTCTCCCCCTCGGCCTCTCTCTCTTTCTCTCTCCCTTTCTCTCTCCCTCAATTCCTTCCTTTTTATCTCCCTCCTCTCTCTCCCACTCCCTCTTTCCCTTCCTCTATCTCTCTCATCCTTTCCCTCCCTCTCTCGATCTCTCTCCCTATCTCTCTCCTCTCTTATACTTTTCTCCCTCTCTTCACCTCTCCCTTTTTCCCTCTCTCTCTTGACCTCTCCCACTCTCTCCCCCTCTTTCCCTCTATCTATACCTCTATCTTTCTCTCTTCCCCTTTCCGTCTTTTTTCTCTCTCCCACTCTCTTGCTATCTTTCACTCTCTCTCCCTTTCCCTTCTTTCTCCCTCTCTCTTCCCCTCTCCCTCTCCCTCTCATTATCTCCCTCTTTATCTCTCTATCCCTCTCTCTCTCTCCCTCTCCCTCCCTCTCTATCTCCTTCTTATTCTCTCTCTATCTCCATTTCTTCCTCTCCTTCTCTTTTTCCCTCTCCCTTTCCCTCTCTCTCCCTTTCACTCCCTCTCTCTCCCTCCCTTCTTCTCTCTCCCTCTCCCTCTCCCTCTCTCTCCTTTTCACTCACTCTCTCTCCCTCCCTTCTTCTCTCTCCCTCTCCCTCTCTTTCCTCCCTTTCTTTCTCCTACTCTCTCCCTTTTCCCTCTCTCTCTCTCTTCCTCTCACTCTTCTTCTTCTTCTTTCTCACTCTACCTCTTGCTATTTCTCCTATTCCTTCCCTCCCTCCATTTCCCCTTCTACTTTCCCTTTCCCTCTCTCTCTTCCTCTCTCTCTCCCTTTCTTTCTCTACCTCCCACTCTCTCTCACCCTATATATATATGTATGTATATATGTATATCTTTCTCCCTCTCCCTCTTAATTGCCCTCTCTCCCTCTCTCTCTCCTAATCCATCTCTCTTCCCTTCCTCTCTCTCCTCCTCCCTCTCTATCTCTCTTTCTCTCTTTCCCTCTCTCTATCTCTCCATCCCTTTCTTGTACTCTTTCTCTCTCCCTCTCACACTCCCTCTCTTCATCTCTCCCTCTCTCTTTCTCTCTCACCCTCCCGCTCTCCCTCTCTTTCTCTCTCTCACTTTCTTTCTCTCTCTTTTCTTTCTTTCTATCTATCTCTCTCTCTTTCTCTATCTCTACCACTCCTTCTCTTTCTCTTTCTCCCTTTCCTTTATCTCCCCCTCCCTCTCTATCTCTCCCTCTACCTCTTCCATTCACCTTCTCTCCCTCTTCGTATCCTTCTCCTCTTCTCTTTCTCTCCTTCTCCTTCTCTCTCCATCTCTCCTACTCTTTTCCTTTCTCTCCCTATCTCTCTCCTCCTCTCTCCATCTCTTCTACTCTTCCCTTTCTCTCCCCTATCTCTCTCCCCCTCTTTCTCCCCCTCCCTTTCTCTTTCTCTCTCTCTTAATCTCTCCTAGTTTTTCTCTCTATCCATCTCTCTCCCTCTCCCCTAACGTAGTGTCCCTTTCTCCTTCCCTCTCCCTCTCTCCTTTGCTATATCTCTCTCCCCCTCCCTCGCTCCCTCCCTCTTTCCCCTCTCTCTCTCCATCCATCTCTCTTTTTCTAATGTCCCTCTCTTTTTTCCCCTACTCTCCCTCTCTCTTCCTCTATCTCTTTCTCTCTCTCCCCTTATCTCTCTCTTCCTCTCTCTCTTAATCTCTATCTCTTCTTTCCCTCTCCCTCGATCACTCTCTCTCACTCCCCCTCTCTCTCCCCCTCTCCCTCCCTCCCTCTCTCTCACTGTCTATCTCTCCCCTTGTCCCTCTCAATCTCTCTCTCCCCTTCTCACTCTCTCCCTTCCAGTCTCTCTTTACCTCCTTTCTCCCTCTCACTTTTCCTCTCTCTCCCCTATCTCTTTTTCTCTCCCCATCTTCCTCGCTCTTCCTCTCTCTCTCCCTCTCCCTCTCCCTTCTCCCATTCCCTTCCTCCCTCACTCTCACTCTCCCTTATGCTTCTTCACTATCTCTCCTTCTCTCTATCCATCTATTTCTCTCTCTCTCCCATTCTTCCTCTCTTTCTCTATCTCTCTCCCCCTCACTCTCCCTCTCTCTCTATTTGGTTAACCATCTTCCTATCTCCCTTTCTATCCCTCTCTCGCTCCCTCCTTTTCTCCCTCTCCCTACCACTCTCATCTCTCTCCTCCCTCTCTTCCTTTCTCTATCTCTCTCATCTATCTCCCTTCTCTCTCTCCCTTCTTTCTCCCTCCTTTCCCTCTCCTTCTATCTCCTTATCTTTCCCTTTCCCTCTTTCCCTCTTCTACTTTCCCTCTTTATCTCTCTTTCTCCCTCTCTCTATCCCTCTCTCTCCCTCTCGTCCCTCTCTCCCCCTCTATCTCTCTCCCTCTATCCCTTCCTCTATTTCCCTCTCCTTCTCTTTCACTCTCCCTCTATTTCTCTCCCTCTCTCCTCCATTCTCCCTCTCGCTCTCCCCTTTTTTCTCTCCCCGTCTCTACTCTCTCTCATTATATGTATATCTCTATATATATATCACTCTTCCTCTCTCACCTAATCTTTCTCTCCCCCTCTCCCTCGCTCTCTTTCCCTCTCTTTCTATCTCTTGGTCTCCCCGTCCCTCTCTCTCACCCCTCTCTCTTTCTATCTTACTCTCTCTATATCCCTCTTCCTCTCTCACCTAACCTTTCTCTCCCTTTCTCCCTCGCTCTCTTTCCCTATCCCTCTATCTCCCATTCCCCTATTCCTCTCTCTCACCTCTCTATTTCTCTCTTACTCTCTCTATCCCTTCCTTTCTCTCACTCTCTCTATCTCTCCCTCTTCCTTTATCCCTTCCTCTCCCCCTCTCCCTCTTCTTTCTTACTCTTTCTCTTTCTATCTCTACCTTTCTTTATCTCTCTTTCCTTTTCCCTCTCGTTCTTTCTCTCCCCTACTCCATCTCCCTCTTTTTCTCCCTTTCTCTCCCATTCTTCCTCTATCCCTCCATCTTCCCCCTCCTTTTCCCTCTCTCTCCCTCTCCCTCTCCCTCTTTTCCCACTCTATCTCTTTTTCTCTCCTTCTCTCTCACTCGTCTCTCACTCTCTCCCTCCTCCTTTTTATTTCTCTCCTTCTCTCTCCTTCCTTTTCTCTCCATCTTTCTCAATCCTCCTCTCTCCCTTTCTCTCTCACCCTCTATGTAGCACCCCTAGCTCCCTTACCAATTACCAAAAAGGCATGGCTAGGTGCATTACGACTTAGAGACTAAAGTCTCAAATTTACTCCCATTTTTACATGGCCAATAAATAAAGTATAGAACATTCACACAACTTTAATGAAGATAATTACAAAAGTTACAAAATATTTATGTGTTATTTCCCCATTAATAGGCACCATATCCCTTAATTACAAGCAAAAATGAATCCTACATTTTTTGTGTCACACATGAGCCCTTTTCTAGAAGGAACCGATAGCTTCTTTATCAAGACTACCATCACTTTTACCTATCACGGCATGAAATAATAACAACGTGAACGAAGCTTAGTTAGTAGGGTGATGCACGTGAGATGCAATGCAAATCATATCACTTAGCCTTTCCCCTTTGATTTTAATTCGGGCACCCTAGGTATTAGCAAGTTTGCTCTATTCTCATTCCTCGATGATTATCGAATCATCTACTGCTAGCAACGAATTATCTCTCATTGTAACACACGGTTAACAAAATTATCCATCACCTAATGATATAATCAATTAATAGAGCGTGCATAGAACATCATTACTAATACCCATTTAATCCAATTAGGTTACCAAACCTATCCAATTTCCAAACCAAGTCGGTTACCAAAGCTCATCGTTTCTTAACTCAATTATTTTTCTCAAGTCAAACCACCCCTAAATGCATATGATGCATGTGTGTTCATTTACCACATTTTACAAAATCATGGGTACCAAACCCTTTATTTTTGTACCACATTTGGAATCATCATGGTAACACAAGGAATATAAGACCCGCCTATTAGGGTTAATCAATTTCGATATTTGAGTCCTAGGAATGTATTGGAGCATATTTGAAGTGGGAATTCCCTCATAACCCAAAATTGAGCCTTAATATGCTAAATTTTGCTTCTACTAGATCTAAGTCTTAAATTTTGATCTTTCTTGCGATCTTGCCTTCCAACACTTCATTTTCTAATTATTTAGGTGTAATTAGCCCATCATTACGAAGTTAGATGCTTGGAACTTAAGTTCTAAAAATGGAGGGTCTAGGTTGATTATTTCCTAGTCTAAGCTGAAATTTCCATTTTTCTTGGAATCTAACCTTTATACTCTTCATTTTATACTTATTTAGATGCATTTGAACAATTGATTCACAAATTGGATAAGTGGAACTCAAGGGCCAAATTTTTGGGTTGAGGCCGAATGGGGTCTCAAAAAGGCAAGGGATTGTCTTTTGTTTCTAGGTCATTTCTTTTCACCCCAACTTACTAAGTTATTCTTAAGTGGGTTACCATGGAGATCTAGAACTTTAGATCCATAAAAATGCTCCACACTTTGGCCATTTTGGTCCCTTGGCCGAATGCTTTCCCTAAGGAGGTCCAAGCCCATTTTGTTTTAACCAAACCTATCCACACATATGTAAGCATACCTAACACACACACACACACACACACACACACACATATATATATATATATATATCATATGGATCCATACATAGACCAATCATTCATCATCACACATGTACAGCCCAACCATTAAGTTCCAACTAAATTCACATCAAGTCATCTCACCCAAAATACTCACATAAACAACATATACAACAACATAAAAAACTTTAACCAACCACTTCATCTAAGCACATATGCAATAAATTTAGAGCATAAGATAGAACAACATAAGCCTACTTACTTTGATTTAAGCTTTCCTAAAGATTGTCTAGGCTTTCCCTTTTTCTTTTCTTCTTTCTTTCTTTTTCTTTCTTTTCCATAACTCTCCCCTCTCAAAGTTGTTTCTTTTGTTTCTTTTGGGTAAGCTACGATTTCATAAACAAAAAATGGCTAAGTGTATACCTTTCTCACACTTTTATACCACTTTTCCTCTCATTAATTAGTATTACAAGTGTCAAAAGTGAATGGTATAAACTCGTCAAACGATGCGAGATAAAGTAGAAGCTAGGTGGCATGTTTGACTTCGAAAATGGTGAGGTGGCACTAATTAGAACATGGTGGAAGATTAGGTGTCCACTTAGTAACTAACAAAGGGTAACTATAGGCTAACTTATTTTTAAGGCAATTTGGTTCCAGTAATTAAGCATTCTCTCTCTAAAATTTAGCATTTCCTAATGGTAACTTACTTTTTCTCCCTTATGTACTATTCTACATGGTTGTTAAGGGAAATAATGGGTGACTCCCAAATTATAGAATATTTCCTTTGAAATACCAATTATATGTTCACCAAAGCATATCTAAAACAATTATCTCATAAATTTTACACTCACAACCTGTCTCTATATTTTAGAGACATTCTAGGATATATATTTTCATGATAGTTAAAATTTCAAATATATATATATATATATATATATATATATATAACTAGTCCCCACATTTGGCCACTCTCCACCCTCTTAAATATGTTTTCTCACTTCATAATACATTCTAATATATGTTAAAGGAAATAAATGGCAACTAGCTAGGTTACCCGATATGCATCCCATAAGGCCTCACATAAACACTACGTATGTGAACATCACAAAATAGGAAAATCACACGAAATCACACGAGAGACTCAATATATGCAGATATAAATATTTTAGTACATATAGCTATGTAGTTAAGGAGTTTCATAGGGATTACACTCTCTCCCCTCTCTTTGGTGAAGAAAGTCAAGGATGTATTAATGAAAACCAAGGAGCCGAATGGGCTAGCATGGTGGCATCTCCAAGGGAGATCCAAGATGGTGAGTTTCCAAGTCTAAGATTTGATCCACTACACTTTAAAGATGGTCCAAATGAAGTAGGCTAGGGCTAAGAGGCTTAAAGAAGCTCTCTAAGGGCTGATTTAAGAATCTTGGGCGGAATGCACTTCTAAGGGGCTAAGGGAGTATTATGGCACCATCTTAAGAGAGAAGGAGGATCCAAGACTTGTCAATTTTTTCTAAGTCCAAGATTGGACTCCTTGAATCATATTGGGCCTATTTTGTTATATCTAGCTTAATATAATTAGAACTAATTAATTACGTCATATTTGAGCTTAATGTTTTAAGCTCTATTATTTGCATATTCTTTTAAATCCATTAGAGCTTGTCTTTGTTCTCCTTAGGTGTAAGGGACGTGTATAGTCCTTTTAGGGTTAGAAGTGGTAGGTTTAGCCTATTTAAAGGCTAGTTTAGTTTTATTTTAGAAGACAATAATTTTGAAAGTTAATAAATTTGAGAGGATTTTCTTCCTTTATTTTTTTGAGAACTAAATCTGACTTACGAAGGATTAAAACTCTTGTGGCATCTCTAAACTTATCATCCTCCATAGCATATGGTGTTTTTCACTCCATTGCAAGATAGCTTCGAGTTCTTGCCTCCTTACAAGCAATAGGTCGGTGACTACTTATTAGAATCGATTTGGGACATTCTTGGGATTTTGTAGCAACAAAAGTGTTTGGGCTCTTGTCTTTATATGTGAGGTTCATGTTAGTTCATATCAAAGCCTAGGTTGTGCAAAGTCGGGTTGGTTATCCATAGTCCTTGCATTTTTTATTTCATATCTGTCTTGTTTTCTTTATTAGGTCTTCCTTATTATTTTGCCATATCTTTTCTTATTTGAGTCTCATGTTCCTTTGCTTGATAATATAAAAAAAAGAAGAAAACAAATGGAAAAAGTTTGAATTATTGTTAATTTCGTTTTCTCAATATAAATTAGGTCCTTTTTTTCATTATCTTTTTTTTCTTTGTAGTTAATTTCGTTTTAGTCCAAATTGAGTCAATTTTAATTGAAAAAAAAAGCAAAAGGAAGTCTGATTTGTTTCTGTCCTATTGTGTCTCATTTGTTATTATCTTGTTTAAATTCAATTCAAGTTAGTTCTAATGTTATTCTTAGTGTTCATAAACTTAAAATTCTTATTTGAATTGGTTTGTCAATTCCTTGTTCCAAATTTGTTCGAAATCTAATCCTTGGAAAGGGAAGTTGTTGAGTCACTTATAATTTGTTAGTTCTTGTGTGGTTTCAATTAGTTTGTGAAAGAAACAGAGTGAGTTGGAGTGGTAGAAGGCTGGAGAGTGAGGAAATTAAAGAAAAAACCTAAAGTATAGCAAACATGAGCGTTGAGTGTCATCAATTTGAGTGAAACATTTGAGGGAATGTGTGTGAGGATTTTTTATTACTAACAAATTTTATGTAGGTTTTTTAACATGTCAAAAGATAAAAATCCTAAGAGAGGGTGAAGTAATTATTGATGATGATGTTTATGGTAAGTCATTAGTAATTATGCATGCTTTAAGCACATAAGTGAAAAGCGAGGAGGAACGAAGAGATAATACTTTTCATGTCCGATGTCATGTCAATAATAAGGTCTATTGTTTGATAATAGATAGGGGCAATTGTGTCAATGTTGCTAGTCCTAAGTTAGTCCAAAAATTGAGTTTTCTCATAATTGAACATCCTAGACTATATACATTAAACAAGTGAGGTAAGGTTTTGTGTGATGTTGTGCCGATGAGAGCGAGTCATATTTTTCTAGGAAAACCTTGGCAAGTTGTTAGAAAAGTGAAACATGATGAATTTAGCACAAATATTCATTTGAAATGAGGGGATGAAAAGTAACACTAGTTCTATTACCACCTAAGCAAGTTTATGATGATCAAATGAGCATGTAAAAATAAATTGAGACAAAAAAGTTTGAGAGCACTCAAACTTTTAGTCATAAAGATGACTATACTACTTGCTAATTTTGTGGGTGTTGAGAGCACTCAAATTTTCAATCACGACGATGACTATGCTACTATTGATAAAGAGTTAACCAAACATGATTACAAGCCCAAGGCTGAGGAATCTAAATTCAATCTTAATTTAAGAGAACTAGTGCTTGAGGAGAAGTTGGAGAGTATTAAATGAGAAGAGTCTATGCTCATTAATGACTTGTTAAAGCGACAAGAAGAGCCAAATGAAAACGAGTTTGATAATCTTGTAGCTACACAAGAAGAAGAAGAGAATGAGAAGATTGTAGATGTTTAAGAGAATATACCATATATTGAATTTGTCCTTTGAGAGGAGTCTAATGACAACAAAATCAAACCAGAATTTTTTTTGCCCTTCTTCATATTTTATAGGTTGGGTACGTGCATATGTTGTTGATACTTTGTTATTGCAAGATTCGAGGATGAGTGTTCTCCAATTGAGGTAGTATGATGAGCATCAAGGTCAAGATTCGAGGATGAATCTTTTTAAGAAAAATGGGAATGATGAGATTAAAGAAAGTTAAGGTCTGTATTAATGGTAACCAAGAAGCCAAATGGCCTAGCAAAGTGGCATCTCCAAGGGAGATCCAAGATGGTCCAATGAAGCAAGCTAGGTTTGAGAAGCTTAAAGAAGCTTTCCATCGGTTGATTTAAGAGTGTTGGGAAGAATACACTTCTAAGGGGCTAAGGGAGCAATGTGGTGTCATCTTAAGAGAAAAGGGGGATCGAAGACTTATCAATATGATCTAAGTCCAAGATTGGACTCCTAAAATCATATTGGGCTTATTTTGTTATATCTAGCTTAATTATAATTAGAACTAATTAATTATGTTAGGTTTAGGTTCAATGTTTTAAGCCTTACTATTTGTGTATTCTTTTAAATCCATTAAGGTTTGTTTATATTCTTCTTAAGTGTCAACGACATGTAGAGTCTTTTTAGGGTTAGGAGTGACGAGTTTAGCCTATTTAAAGGCTGGTTTAGTTTTATTTCAAAAGATAATAATTTTGAGAGTTAATAAATTTGAGAGGATTTTCTTCCTTTGTTCTTTTGAGAACTAAATCTAACTTATCAAGGATTGCAACCCTTGTCGCATCTCTAAACTGATCATCCTCCATAGGGTGTTGCGTTCTTCACTCCATCGTAACATAGCTTTGGTTCTTGCCTCCTAATAGGCAACAAATTGGGTTCTATTTATTATAATTTTATTAGGCACATTCCTAGGGTTGTTTAGAGACAAAGGTATTTGGGTCTCTCATCTTTATATATAGGGTTCACATCACTCTCTCCCTCTCTTTCTATCCTTCTCTCTTTCCCTTCTCTCTCTCTCCCATTCTCTCCCTCTCTCTCCCTCTTTCCCTCTCTCTCTTTCCCTCTCTCTTTCTCTCTCTTTTTTCCCTCTATATCGCTCTCCCTCTCCCCCTTATTCTCCCGCCCTCCCTCCTCTATCCCTCTCATGCTGCCACAATCTCTCTCTCCCTCTCTCCCTTTCCCTTTCTCTCTCTCACCCTCTCTATTTCTCTTCCTCTCTCCCTCTCCTTGTTCTTCTATCTCTCTCTCTCTCCCCCTCCTTCTTTCCCTCTCTCTATCTATCTCCCTCTTTCCCTCTTCCTTTCTATCTCTCCCTTCCTCTCCTTGTCTCCTCTTTATCCTAGTCTCCCTGTCTCTCTCTCTCTCCCCTCTCTCTCCCCTTCGCCTTCCATCCATCTCTATCTCTCTCCCTCTTATTCTTCTTTATTGGCTTGATTATATTATTCTTTGATTTCAATTGGCCTTCAACTGTTATTTGATTAGTACTCTAAAATCATTTTGTGTTTTATGTTATTGACATCACCTCTTAAGTGTTACGAATTCGAACTAAATATCGATTGATCCTTAGTTTTTTATTGATCTCCTACTATCATTGTTTGTGTTCTCCCTCTCCCTCTCTCCCTCTCCCACTCTCACACTCTATCTCTCTCTCCCTCCCTCTCTCTCTTTCTCCTACTCTCTTCCTCTTTCTCTCTTTCTATCTCCCTCTCTCCCCCTATTTCTTATCTCTCTCTCCGTCTCCCTCTCGTTCTTTTCCTCTCTCTCCCTCTCTCCCTGTCTCTTTCCTTCTCCTTATCCTTCTTTCCTTCTCTTTCTCCCGATCTCTCCCTCTCTCTATCTCCTTGTCTCTCTTTCTCTCTCACCCCTAATCTCTCCCTCTTTTCCCTCTCCCTCTTTGTCCCTCTCTTCCTCTCTTTCTCTTCCTTTCTCTCTCTCCCCCTCTCTCCTTCTCTTACCCTCTCTTCCTATTTCTCTCTTTCCCTCATTCTCCCATCTATCTCTCTCTCTCCCTCTCTCCCTATCTCTCTCCTTCTTTCTTCCCTTTTCTCTCTTCTCCTTTCTATTCTCACCCTTTGTCTCACTCTTCCCCTCTATCTCGCTTCTTCTCCCTTTTTCCCTCTCTTACTCATTCTCTATCCCTCACTCTTCCTACTTCTCCCAATCTCCCTAGCTCTCTCACTCCATTTCCCTCTTCCCCTCTATTTCTTCTCTTTTTCCCTTTCTCCCTCTTGCTCTATATCTACTTTTCTCTCTCCCTTCCATTATTTTTTTATCCTCTTTCTCCCCCTTGTCTCTTCCTATCTCCCTCCCTTTCCCATTCATTCTTTCTCCCTCACTCTCCCTACCTCTCCTAATCTCTCTAGCTCTCTCCCTCTATCCCTCTCTATCTCTTTCCCTCCCTTTCCTCCTCTTCGTCTCCCTCTCTCCCTCTCTCTCCCGATCCCTCTCTCCGACATCCATCTATCCCTCTCTCTGTCCTCCTCTCTTTTTTCTACTATCTCCTTCTTTGTCTCCCTCCATCTTATTCTCTTACCCCCACTCTCTTCCTCTCCTTCTCCTTGTATCCCTCTCTCCCCCTCTATCTCTCTCTCTCCCTTCCTTCCTCTCACTCTTTTTCTTTCTCTCTTTATCTTTCCCTCTCCCTCTTTTTCTCTCTCTACCTCTGCCTCTCCTTCTTTCTCTTTATTTCCCTCTATATCTTTCCCTCTCTTCCCTCATGTCTCCCCCACTCTCTCTTACTATCTCTTCCCTCTCCCTTTCTCTCCTTCTCTATTTTCTCTACCCCTCTTTAGACTTCTATCCCTTTCTATCCTTCTCCCTTCCTCTATCCCCCCTCCCTCTCTCCCATTCTACCTTTTTGAATCCTCCTCCCTCTCTCCTTCTCCCTATCTATCTCTCCATCTCCCTCTCTTCTTCCCTTTTTCCCTTCAACTCTCCCTTTCCCTTTCCCTCTCTCTGTCTCTCTTTCTCCCCTTCTCTTTTCTTCTCTCTCCCTTTCCCTCTCTCCCTCTGTCTCTACCTCCCAATCTCCCCTTATCTCTACTAGTATATATCTCTCTTTCTTCCTCTCCCTCCCTCTCCCCTCCCCTCTTCTCGCACTCTCTCTTACTCTCTCTCTCTCTCCAAACATATCTCTCTCTTTCTCTTTGCCTCTTTCTCCCTCCCCATCTCTCACTCTCTCTCTCCCACTCTTTCACCCTTACTCCCTCTCTATCTTTCTCTCCCTCTCTTACTTCCCTCTTTATTTATCTTTCTCTCTCGCTCTCTCTCACATTCTCTTTCCTTCTCTCTCTTACCCTCTCTATTTCTCTCCCCCTCTCTCCTTATATCTCTCTAACCCTCTCTTCCTTCCCTCCCTCTCCTTATCTCTCTCTTTCCCCCTCATTCTCTCCATCTCCTCTCCCTCTTTATCTCTCTCTCCCCCTTTCCTTCTCTCTCTCTCCCTAGTTCTCTCTCCTCTCTCCCCCTCTCTCTCCTTCCATCTCTTTATGCATCTCTCTCTCCTCTTCCTCTCTCCTTATCTCTCTCTCACTACCTCTCTCTCCCTCTATCTCCCTCTCTCCCTCCCTCTCTTTCCATCTTTTTATCTCTATCTCAATCCCTTATCCTCCCTCTCCCTCTCTTTCTCTCTCCCTCTTCTTCTCTCTCCCTATTTCTCTCCCTCTCTCACTCTTTCTCTCCCTGTGCCCCTCTCCCTCTCCTTCTCCTTCTCTCACCCTCTCCCTTTCTCTTCCTCTCTCTTTTTCTTTCTCACACCCTCTTTATCTCTCTCTTCCTATCTCTATCCATCTCGGTATCTCATTCTCTCTCTCATATCTCTCTCTCTCCTCGCTCTCACTCCCCTTATCTCTCTCAATCTCCTTCTCTATATCACCCCTCTTCTTCTCCCTCTCTATCTCTCCCTCTTTCTCGCTCTCTCCCTCTCCTTTCCTCTCCCTCTCCTTGTCTTCCTCTCTTTCTACCTTTCTCTCTCGCCTTCTCCCATTCTCTTGATATGTATATATATATATATATCCCTCATCTTTCTCCCTCACCTCTCTCTCCCTCTCTTTCTCTCTATCTCTCCCTCTCTTTGACTCTCACTCTCTCTTTCTCTCTCACCCTTTTTTCTACTCTCTGTTTCTCATCCTCTCTCTCTCTATCACACTCTTTCTCACTTTCACTCCATCTATCTTACCCTCTATCTCTCTCCCTCTCTCTCTATCTCTCTTCCTCTCCTATCTTTCCCTCTCTCTCTTCCTTTCTTTCCCCCTTCTTCCACCCTCTCCCTTTTAGTTTCTCTTTATCTCTCTCCCTCCCTCTCTTCTCTCTCTTTCTCCCTTACTCTTCCTTGCTCCCTCTCTCTCTCTTTCTCATCCCTTTTCTCTCTCCCCCTCTCTCTTTCTCATTTCCCCTCTCTCCATTTATCTCCTACCCTCTATCCCTTTCTCTTTTTATATTTGTCCCCCTCTATCTCTCTTTCGCTCTGCCTACCTCTCTCTTTTCTTCTCCCTTTCCCTCCATCTCTCTTACCCTTTTTATTTATCTCCCTCCCTCTTCCTATCCTTCTCTCTCCCACTCTCTCCCTCACTCTCCCTCCCTCTTCCTATCTCTCTCCCCCTCCCCCTCCCTATCTATCTCTCCTTCACCCTCTTCATTTCTCCCTCTTCTCTCCCTCTACCTCTCTATCCCTCTCTCCCCTTCTCTCATCCCCTCAACCTTTTTCTCTCCTCCTATCTCATTTTTATCTCTCTCTCCCCCTTTTCCTCTCCCTCTCTCTTTCTCCCCTATCACTCTCTCCTTCATTCTCTCTCAATCCTTCTTCCTCTCCCTCTCTCTCCTCCTCTTTCTCCCTCTCCCTTCCCACTACTCTTTCTATCTCTCTTTCTCCTTTTCCCTCTATCACCTTCTCTTTCTCTCCATCTCTCTCACTCTCTCTCTTACCCTCTCTTTATCACCGTCTCTCCCTCTATCTCTCTCCCTTGTTCCCCCTCTATCTCACTCTCCCTTTCTCTCCCTCTCTCTCTCTCTTTCTCTCTTTCCCTCTCTCTTTTTCTCTTCCTATATTTCTCCCCCACTCTCTGCCCCCTTCTCCCTCTATCTATCTCACCCTCTCTTTCCCTCCCTCTCCTTTTTCCTCTCCTTTGCTCTACCTTTCCCTCAATCTAGTTATCTCTCTTCCTCTTCCCACTCACCCTCTCTATTCTCTCTCTTTTTTCTTTCTCTCTCTACTTTCTCCCTTTCCTTCTCTCCTCTATCTCTCTCCCTCTCCTCTCCCTATCTCTATCTCTCTCTCACTACCTCTCTCTCCCTCTCTCCCTCCCTCCCTCCCTATTTCTCTCTCTCTCTTTATCTCTTCCTCTCTATCTCGTTGTCCTCCCCTCTCTTCGACTCCCTCTCCCTCTGTTTCTCTCTCCCTCTCACCCTAACTCTTTCTCTTCTTTTCCCTCTCTCTCTCCCTATCTCTCTCCCTCTCTCACTTCTCTTTCCCTCTTTCTCCCCTCCCTCCCCCTCTCTCACTCTCTCCCTCCCTCCTCTCTCCACTTCCTTCTCTCTCCTTCTCTCTCCCTTTATCTCCCTTACTCTAACTCTATCTCCTTCTCTCTCTCTCTCTCCCTCCCTCTCTCCCTCTCTCCCTCTATTTTTCTCTCCCTCTCTTTCCCCTTCTTTCATTCCCCCTCTCTTACCTTCTCCCTTTCTCTCCATCCTTCTCTCTTTACCCCTTCATCTCTCTCTTCCTCTCTATCCTTTGCTCTCTCTCCCTCACTCTCCCTCCCTCTATCTCCTTCCTAATTTTTATCTCTCTATTTCTCACTATTTATCTATCTCTCTCTTTCCCTCTCAACCTATCCCTCTATCTTTCACTCTCTCTCCATATCTCTCCCTCTCACCCTCTCTCTCTCGCTCTCTCCCCATCTCTCTCCTTTTCTTGCTCTTCTTGTATCTCTTCCTCTCTACCTCCCTCTCTCTTAATCTCTATCTCTCTCTCATTCTCTTTCACTCTCACTCCCTCTTTCCCTCTCTCACTCCCTCTCTCCCTCTTTCTTCCTCTCCATTTTCTCTCCTAGTCTCCCTCTCTATTTGCCTCTCCCTATCACTCTCTCTCCCTCTCTCTTTCCTCCTTTCTCTCTCTCTTTCCTCCTTTCTCTCTCTCTTTCTCTCCATCTTTTCCATCATCTTTCTCTCCCTCTCTCCCTCCCACTCTATATCTCCTTCTCTGCTTCTCCCTCTCACTCTCTTTATCCTCTCCTTCTCTCTCTCTCCCTCTCTTTCCTCTCTCTTCCTCTTCTATCTCTCTCCCATTTTCTTTTCCTCCCTCTTCCTCTCTTTCCCACTCTCATATCCTATCTTCCTCTCTCTCCCTTTTCTAACTCTCCCTCCCTCCCTCTCTCTCCTACCTCCCTCTCTCCCTCTCTCCCTCTTTCTCTTTCACTCCCTCTCTTTCTCTCTTTGTCTAACTTTTTACGTCGCTCTCTCTCCCCCAATAATTTTCCATCTCTTTCTACCTATCTCCTTATCCATCACTCCCTCTCCCTCTCTCTCTCTCTCCCTTCTCTATCCCTTTCTTTTCTCTCTCTCCCTCTCTCAAACTACATATATATCTCCCCCTCTTCTCCCTCACCTATTCTTTACATTTTATTCTCTCCACTCTCCCTCTTCTCTCACTCCCCCATTCTCTCGCACCCTCTCTCCCTCTTTTCTAATCTCTCTCCCACTTTCCCTCTCTATATTTCTCTCCCTCCCTCTCTCCCTCTCTCACTCTTTCTCACTTTCCCTCTCTCTCTCTCTTATCTTACCTCTCTATCTTTTCCTTTCTCTCTCTTGATTTTATATCCTCCTCTCTTTCTCTTCTTCTCCTTTTCTTTCTCTCCTTATCTCTATTTATCTTTTTCTTTCTCTCTTCCTCTCATCCTCCCTCTCCCTCTTCTTCCACACACACTCTCTTCCCTTTCTCTTTTCCCTTTATCCTTCTCCCTCGTGCTTCCTCTCTCTCTCTCTCTCTTTTACTCCTCATCTTCCTCTTCCTCACCCTTTATCCCTCTCCCTCTCTCTTATACTCCCTCTCTCCCTCTCTCTCTCACCCTTTTTCCCTCTCCCTCTCTCTCCCCCTCTTTCCCCCTATATCTCTCTCTCCCACTCAATCTCCCTCCCTCTCCCTTTCATTCTTTCTTTATTCCTCTTAATTTCTCTTCCTCTCTCCCTCCATCTTTCTCTCTCCCTCTCTCTCTCTCCCTCTCTCTTTCCCTCTTTCCCCTCTCTCTCTTTCTCCCTCTCCCTCTTTTTCACTCTTCCTCTCTTACCCTCTCATTCTCTCCCTTATCCCTTTCTCTTGCTCTCTCTTGCCCTTTCTCTACCTCTTTCTCCTTTTATCCCATCTTCCTCTCTCTCTCCTTTTCTCTTTCCCTCCCTCTCTCTTGCCCTCTCTATTTCTCTTACCCTCACTCTCCCTCTCCCTTTATCTCTCTCCCACCCTTTCTCTCCCTACCTCTCTTCTCCTTCTCCATCCCTCCCTCTCCCCCACTCTCCTTATCTTCTTTACTCTTTCCCATCTATCTCTTTCTCCCTCCCCTCTCTCTCCCATTCGCTCTCTACCTATCTCTCTCACTAACTCTCTCTTTCTCTCCTTCTCTCCCTCTCCCTACCTCTAGCACACCCCCTCTAGGATTGGGAGAGAGGGAAAGGGAGATGGAGAGAGGAAGAGAGGTAGAGAGCAAAAAAGGATAGAGATAGAGGCGAGAGAGAGATAAAGGAAGAGAGAGGGAGTGGAAGAGAGAGGAAGAAAAGGGAGAGGAAGCAGGGTGAAGGAGAGAGGGAGAGAGTAAGTTATAGAAAGATGGAGTGGGGGAGAGATAGGAAGAAATAGAGGAAAAGGAAGAGAGAGAGAGGGAGCGGATAGAGAGAGAGAGAGAGTTACAGAGAGGTAGAAAGAGAGGGAGAAAAGATGTGAGAGAGGGAAAATGGGCTAGTATCGAGTATTACACAATGTCTTTCATATGTAGAATTTTATAATTAGAGTCGTAATGATGTTGACTATCAATGACTTTTCTGCATATTCAATGCTATTTGATTTGAATACTATAAAAAAATTAACATGTCCTTAGTACATGAAAAATTTTGATGCTTAGTCCCTTTCTAATGGAAGGAAGACCTCTTGGTTTGACAATCATTGAATTTTTCAAGATCGTCCAATTAAAAGAAAAAGACATGTTAATGTTTCATGTCCTCACTCCCTCTCTCCCTCTCCCTCCCTTCCTCTCATCACTCTCTCTCCCTATCTCCCCCTCTCTCTCCCTTTCTCTCTACCTCTATCTCCCTCTTCTCCCTCTCTCTCCCTCCCTCTCCCTCTTCTCCCTCTCTCTCCCTCCCTCTCCCGCTCTCTCCCTCTTCCTCTCTCTTCTTTTCTCTTCCTCTCCCTTTTCTCCCTCTCCCCTTCCAAAGCATCTCTCTCCCTCTCTCTCCCTCTCCCTCCCACTATCCCTCTCCCTCCCAATCTCTCGCTCTCCTTCTCATTCTCTCTCCTCCTCTCTTTCCCTCTCCCCTTCTCGATCTTTGCCTCTTCCTTTTTCTCCCCCTCGCTCTCTTCTCTCCCTTGTTTCTTTTCTACCTCCCTCTTACACACTCTCTTTTCTGCCTTTCTCTCTCTTTTTATCTCTCACTCTCCCTCATTTCTTCTCTCTCTCCCCCTCTTCCTTTGTCCCTTCCTCCCATCCACTTCCTCTCTCTCTCTTCTTTTCTCTCCCTCCCTTCCTTCCTCTCTATATATCCTTCTCTCTTTCTCTCTCTCCCTCCTTTTCTCTCTTTCTCTTTCTCCTTTCCTTACTTCCTCTTGCTCTCCCCGTCCCTCTCTCCCTGCCTCTCTTCCTATTCTATCTCTACCTCTCTCCCTTCCTCTCTCTCTCTATCTCTCTCCCGTTCTCTCCCTCCCTCCCTCTCCCTCTCTTGACCCGTCTCTCCCATTCTCTCCCTCTCTCCTTATCTATCTTTCTCCCTCTCCCTCTATCCTTCTCTCTCTCTTCTCTCTCTTCCATTCCCTCCTTCCCTTACACACTCTCTCTATTCCTCTCTTCCACTCTCTCACTCTCTCCCTCTCTCTCCCTCTCTCTCTCCCTCTATCTATCTTTCTCTCTCCCCTCACTGATCCCTCCACTCTCAATCCCTCTTTCTTTTTCTCTCCTTTTCTCACCTTCTCTCTCTCTCTCTCCACCCCTCTCTCACTCTCTCCCTCTCTCTCCCTCTCTCTCTCCCTCTATCTATCTTCTCTCTCCCCTCACTCGATCCCTCCACTCTCAATCCCTCTTTCTTTTTCTCTCCTTTTCTCACCTTCTCTCTCTCTCTCTTCACCCCTCTCTCCTTACCTCCTTCTCCTTCATCTCTCTCTCCCTTTCTCTCTTTCCCTCCCTCTTTTTCCATCCCTCTCTCTCCCCTTTCCCTTTTTATCCCTCTCCCTTTTTGCCCCTCACCTGTCTCTCTTCATCTCACTCCCTCCCTCTCCCACCCTTTATCCCTTAACTCCCTCTCTTTTACCCCTTCTTCCTTTCTCTCGCCCCCTATCTCCCTCACTCTCTCTACCTCTCTCTCCCTATCTCTTTCTCCTTCTATCTCTCCCTCCCTTGCTCTCTCCCTCCCAACCTCCCTCTCTCCCTCCACCTCTCTGCCTCTCTCTATCTCCATTAGTCTCTCTCTATCCCTCTCTCCCTCTCTCTCTCCCTCCTAACCTCCCTCTCTCCCTTTACCTCTATGCCTCTCTCTATCTCCTTTAGTCTCTCTTTATCCCTCTATCCCTCTCTCTCTCGTTCTCTATCTCTCCCTCTCCCTCTCTCCCTCTCCCTCCTTCCCACCGCCTCTCTCCCTCTCCCTCTCCCTCTCTCCCCCTTACATTCCCTCTCTCCCCCTTGCTTTCCCTCTCTCCCTCTCCCTCTCCCACTCTCCCCCTCCCACTCCCTCTCTCCCTCTCCCTCTTTTTCCCCCTCTCTCTTTCCCTTTCACACTCTCTTTGACCCTCTCCCTTTCCCTCTCTTTCTCCCTCTCTTTTTCCTTTTCACAACCTATTTAACCTTCTCCCTCCCTCTCCCATTCTCTCCCTCCCTTCCTCTCTCTCACACACCCTCTCTCTCCCTTTCTGTCTCTCCCTCCCTCTTTCCTTTCCTCTATCTTTCTCTCCTTCCCACTCCTTGTCTCCCTCATTCCTACTCCCCTCTCCATTTTTCTCACCATCCCTCTCCCTTTATCCCTCCCTCTAACCCGCTACCTCTCTCCTCTTCCTCTTTCTCTTTCTCCTTCTCTCTCACTTCCCTCCCTTCTTCCCTCACTCTCTCCCTCCCTTCCTCCCCCTTCCCTCTCTCTTCCTCAACCATTCTCTCCCTCAATCTTTCTCTCTCTCCCCTTTACCTTTTCTCTCTGTCCCTCTTAAGTTTTTCATCTCTCTCCCTCCCTCTCTCCCTCTTTCCCTTCCTCTCTCTTCCTTGTTTTCTCTCTCTCCCTCCCTCCTTCTATCTCCCTTTTCCCTCTCTCCTCACTCTCCCTCCCTCCGTCCTCTTTCTCCCCATCTCCCTTTTCTCTCTTCCTCTCTCTAACTTTCTCTGCCTTCTTCTCTATTCCTCACCCCCTCTCTCTATCTCACTCCTTCCTTCGCCACCCTTTCTCCCTTAATCTCCCTCTCTCCTTATGTCTCTCCCTCCCTTTCTATCCTTCTCCCTCTTTTTCTTTCTCTCTCCATTTTTCTCTCTTGCTCTCTCTCTCCCTCTCTTGCTATTTCTCTCCCCCCACCCTCTCTTCATCCCTCTCTCTCCATCTCTCTCCCCGTCTCTCTAACTCCATCTACTTGTCTCTCCCTCTCGTCCTCTCCTACGCCTCTCCCACTCTCCACCTCCCACTCTCTCTTTCTACATCACCATCTCTCTTTATCTCTCTCTCCCTCTCCTAGTCTCACTTCCTCTCATGCTCTACCTCACTCTATCTCCCTCTCTCCCTCTCTTCCTCTCCTACGCCTCTCCCTCTCTCCACCTCCCAGTCTCTCTTTCTACATCACCATCTCTCTTTATCTCTCTCTCCCTCTCCTAGTCTCTCTTCCTCTCATGCTCTACCTCACTCTATCTCCCTCTCTCCTTCTCTTCCTCTCCTTGTCTCTCCTTACCCCTGCTCTCCCACTCCCTCTCTTACTCTTTCCCCCTCACTTACTCCCATGATCTCTCCCTCTCTCCCTCTTCTTTTATCTCCTACCCTCTCCCTAGCTATCAATCCCTCCCTCTCTCTCCCTACCTCGCTCTCTCTCTCATTCTCACTCCCCCTTTTCCTCTTTCTCCTTCTCACTCCCTCCCTCTACCACCTTTTCTCACTTAATCTCCCTCTCTCCCTCCCTCTCTCCTTATCTCTCTCCCTTTTTTCTCTCCATTTTCTATTATGCTCTCTCTCTCTCACACATTCTCACTCTTACTCTCTTTATCCCTCACCCTCTCTTCCTCTCTCCATCTCTCTCTCTCCCTCTCTCTCTCTCTCGTTCTTACTCTGTTTATACCTCACCCTCTCTTCCTCTCTCTATCTCTTTATCCCTCTCTCTCTCTCTCATTCTCACTCTTACTCTCTTTATCCCTCGCTCTTTCTTCCTCTCTTAATCTCTCTCTCTCCCTCTACCTTTTTCTCTATCTCCTTTTCACTCTCTCTCTCTCCCTCACTCTCCCTCACTCTCTTCACATCTATCCCACTCTCTCTTTCTCCCTCCCTCTCTCCCCCTCTCTCCCTCTCTCTCCCACCCCATTCCACCCTCTCCCTCTCTCCCTCTCCCCCATCCCTCTCCCACCCCCTTCCATCCCCCTCTCTCCCCCTCAATCCCTCCCTCACTCTTCTTCTCTCCCTCTCCCTCCTCCTCTCTATCTCCCTTCCTCTCCCTATCTCTCTATCCTTCTTTCTCTCCCTCACTCCATCTCTCCCCCTCTTCCTTTCTCCTTTTCTCTCTCTCCCTCTTTCTCCCACTCTCTCTTCCACTCTCCATCTATCTCCCCCTCCACCACTATCTCTACCTCTCTTCCTCTCCCTTCTTCTCTACCTCTCTTCCTCTTGCGCTCTCTTACACTCTCTCCCTATCTCTCCCTCTTTCTTTCCCTCCCTCTCTCCTTCTCCCTCTCGTAACCCCCTTAAAAATCCTTAATCGTAAAGCGACACGTATTAAAATATATATATATATATGTATGTATGTATTAAGTGTAAGTATAATTCTAATTACACCATGATAAATTAATGCTTGAAATGTATGATTTATGTTAAATTAAAGTTATTTTGCTTGAGATTGATGGTTTAATTATTAAAGAAATCAAATATGCAAAATTAGTTTTTTGAGGACTATATTCTGTCCGAATTTTGTGTGATTTATTCAAGGACGTTAGAGTGATTTTTGGGTAAATACTAAATAATAAAAGTTGTTTATCTATGTTTTAAATAACTCCTTGTAAATGTTCGTTATTTTTAGGCCTATTTATAAAGAGTTATGGCCATTTTAGTATAGGCTTGCTTTAGAGGCATCACTCGTTAGAATATTTTTAGGGGAAGGAATTTCGAGTTTAACGTGAGGAATTTCCAAAACTTATAAGAGGGAGGGATGTTTATTTAGTTGAAATAGATTACTTAGGGTGTTTATTTAGTCTAACCAATTAGTTAGGACACATAAGCCCTCCTTAATTAATGAATTAAGGCCGACTCACCCTAAACCTATAAAACTGGCCACTCTCTCTCTCGGACTCACCAATTACTTTCCACTCTCCCAAATTAAATTAAGACATTCATACACTTAATTAGTAATAAGATTTTAAGCATACATATATATATAATAAGGGAAAATGGCAAGAAAATTTTTAGGCATCCCGTAGCGAAACAAAAGGGAGAGAAAACGGCAAGGAAAGAGCGAAAGAGGAAAGGAAAAGAAAGGAGAAAGAAGAAAGAAAATAAAGAAAGGGAAAGCCTAAAAAACCTTTAGGAAATTAAAGCAAAGTAAGTAGGTTCCATTTTTAGTTTGTTTTATGTCTTTAGTTATTTTTTTTTAAGTATTTATTTCATAGGTTGTAATAATTTTGCAATGGGTTGCTATGGTTGTTTATGTTGGTGTTAGGGTTTGGTAAATTGTGATGGATCTATGTGTTTGTATTGTGATGTAAATTTTGTTTGATGTGTTTAAATATGTGGATGGTTTGGAAAGAAAAAAAAAGAAAAGGGTATGGACCGAATTGGTTAGAGCTAAACTAGATTTTGTGAGCATGACTTGGAAAGGAAAGAAATACACTTCTAGAGTTTCCCTAGATTAAAACCATTCGGCCAAGTGGGTAAAATTGGCAAAGAATGGATCTTTTAGGGAAATTAAGGGCCTAGAATATCGGGGTAACTCAATTAGGAATTGGTTAATAGTTTAGGGTGGAAATAAATTCATTAGACATAAAGGGCAATCCATGGCTATCTTAAAAACCCAATCGGCCCAACTAAAAGAAAAAAATAGGGTTTTGGACTTCATTAGGTAAATTTGGATATTTGATGGCTAAATTTGGTTTCCTTTGTGGACCTTAAGGTTTAGATCTCCTCAGTAACCCTCCTAAGTATGGTTTAGTAAGTTATTGGTAAGTTAGTATAAAAAGGAATTGACCTAGAAATGGAAAAACAACTTCTTGCTCATTTGGGACCATTCAACCTAGTAGAGAAAATGCATAACGTTGAATCCTTTTGTGTAATTAAAGATCAAGAATTAAATGTGAACTCAAGTAGAGACCAATTACTATAAGACATATAAATGGAGTAATGGAAAAAAGAGAATTTAAGAAAAATCGGGATTAAGACTTAGACCCATTATAAGTCACTTTGACTACTAAGATTAAAGGTTTGGATTAAACAAGAGTTTAGCTTCGGTATGTCACACATAAATCCTTAGGATTAACCGATCTTGTAAACTAACTAATACACCAAAAATCTAAGCCTAGCCTTGCTAGGTACACGAGAATGAAAATTCATAAGCATAAAGTAGATTTATCCAATGAATGCTACCAATGAATGGAAGTTGTATTCTCGTTTTGAAAAATTTGAATGGGACATGAAACACCTGTGAAATCTCGAGTGTGCATCAAGACACGGGAATGGTTTGAGAAGAAAATATTGATAACGTAATTAGTTCAATGTATTAAACATAATACCATGTGCATCACATGCATTAAGGGGTGGTATGAAATCGAGAAAAATCATTGAGCCATGAGATAATGTGGTTTGGTAACCGAATTGAATGGAATGGGTAATAGCATGAAACCATGTGTGTGCTCTATTACTAACACCATTAAGTGATGGATAATTTTGCTAAGCGTGTGCTACACAAGGAAGAATTCCATTATGAGTAGTAGGTGATAATGAGATCACTAAGAGAGAGTAATAGAGTAGTAGGTGATAATACGATCATCGAGAGATAGAATGCACGATCTTGCTAATACCTAGGGTACCTGGATTAGGATGGATAGGTAGAATGGGAAACGGAACTTCCTTGCATATCACGTGCATCACCCTACTTATTGAGCTTTGGCTCACCCCGTTGTTGTTTTCATGTTATGACGGGAAAGAGTCAAAATAGTAAGGATGCTACGGCTCCTCCAAGAAGGTTTACGTGTGACACAAGTGTACTAAAATGTCTTTTGATTGTAATTTTAGGGTTGGGGTGTCAATAAACATTTTAATGGTATTGTAAATAAATCTTGTAATTTCTTTCATTGTATTTGTTAATATTATGTAAATTGTCTTGTACATGTCTCATTGTATGATAAGTCCTTCATGTATGATCACATATGTGTTTGAGGTTAATTTGAAAATTAGTCATGTCGGCGTGATGCGCTCCTTGCCTAGCCACTCCTTTTGGGTAATTGGCAAGTGGGCCGAGGAAGGGGTTCCATACCCTCCCTCCGTCCCTCTCTCTATGCCTCATTCTCTTCCCTTTACTCTTGTCTCTCTTTCTCGCTTCTCTTCCACTCTCCATCTATCTCCCTCTTTTCCTCTCTCTCCCTTTCTCTCTCTCTCCATCCCTATCTCCTTCTCCCTCTCCTCTTCCCTCCCTTTTTCTCCTTCTCTCTCATTCTCTCTCTATTTTCTCCCTCCGTCTCCCTCCCTCCCTCCCTTCCTTCTCTCTCTCATTCTCTCTCTATCTTGCTCCTTCTCCCTCCCTCTCACCCTTTGTCCGCCTCCCACTCTCCCCCTCTCTCTATCTCATTATATCCCTCTCTCTCTCTCCCTCTCTCTACTTTTCTCACTCTATCTCTTTCCTTCTCTTCATCTCTCTCTCCTTCCCTCTCTATCTCTCTCCCTCCCCCTCCCTCCTTCTCTTTCCTTCTCTCTCCCTCTCTCCCTCCTCATCTCATTCTCTCTCTTCTTATCGATCTCTCCCCCTCTCTCCCATTCTCTCTTTCCCTCTATCTCTCACCATCATTATCCCTCTCACCTACCCTCACTCCCTCTCCCTTTCTACCTCTCTCTCCCTATCTTCCTCTATATCTCCCATACTTTCTTTCTCATTCCATCATTTTCTTCCTCAATCTATCTACTTCCCTCCCTTTTTCCCATACTCTCCCTCCCTCTTTCTCACTCTATTTCCATCTCCCTCTCTTTCTCACTCTATTTCCATCTCCCTCTCTTTCTCCCCTCTCTCATTCTATCCCCCTCTCCCTTTCACTCTCTCTATCATTCTCTACCTCTCTATGCACCTCCCCCTCTCTCTCTCTCCCATTCTCTCTCTCCTTTTTCCCCCTCTCCCTCTTTACCTCTTCCCTCTCTCTCTTCCACTCTCCCTCTCTCAATCCCTTCCCTTCTCTCCTTCTATCTCTCATAATCCCTTTCTTTTCCTCTCTTCTTCTCTCTCTCCCCCTCTCTCCCATTCCTAATCTCTCCCTCTCTCTCTCTCCTTCCCTCAATCCCCTTTCTCTCTCCCCTTGCTCTCCCTCTCCCGCTCTCTATCCTACCTCATCTATCACTTTCCCTCTCCCTCCCTCACCATCTCCTCCTTCCTCTCCCTCTATCTCTCCACGTCTCTCTCCCTTTCTTTCTTTTTCTCTCACTCTCCCCCTCTCCCTTTCTCATCCTCTTTTTCTCTCCCTCTCTATCCCCGTCCCTTCTATCCGTCCTCTCTTTTCCTCTCTATCTCTCTCCCTCTCCCTCACTCCCCCTCTCTCCCTCTCCCCTGTTCTCCCTCACCCTCTCTCTTCCCTCTCTTTCCCTCTCCTTCACTCTTATCTCTCTCCCTCTCTCTTTCTTTATCTCTCTCTCTCCCTCTTTCTCCCTCTTTTTCTCTCCCCTCACTCTCTATACCCTCTCACTCTCATCCTCTCTTCCTTTCTCAATCTCTCTCCCTCTCACTCTCTCCTCCTTTACATCCCTCTCTCTTCCCTCTTTCTCCCCTCTCGTTCTCTACCTCTCTCTCCCTCTCTCCCTCTCTTGCTCCCTCCCTGTCTTCCTCTCCCTCTCCCTATCATTCTCTTCCTCTCTCTCTTCCCCACTCCTTCTTCCCACCTCTCTTCCATCATTCTCTATCTCCCTTTCATTACTTGTCCTTCCTTCTTTCTCCCACTTTTCCTCTCTCTCCCTCCCTTCCTCCTTCTCACCCTCTCTCCCTCACTCTCTTTCTCCCTCTCTCTCCCTCACTCTCTCTATTCCTCTTTATTCGTCTCTCCATCTCTCTCTTTCTTATTCTTTCTCCCTCTCCCTCTCTCTGCTTCTCTCTCCTCTTCTCTCTATTCTCCTCCCCCTCCTCCCTCTTCCTTCCCCTCCCTCCCTCTCTCTTTCTCTCTTTATACCCCTTTTTATCTCTCTTTTCATCACTCCCTCCCTCCCTCTCTCTCTCTTCCCATCTCTCTTTTTCTTCATTCCTTGTCTCCTCTCTCCCCTTATCTCCCTCTTTCTCCTTCCCTCTCTCCATATCCCTCTCTCTACTTCTCACCCTCTCCCTCTCTCTCCCTCTCTCCCCCTCTCTTAGTCTTTCTATCCCTCTCTTTTCCTCTCTCTCTCTCTCTCTTTTTTTCTCTTCTTCCCTCTCCCACCCCCTTCCATCCCCCTCTCTCCCCCTCAATCCCTCCCCCACTCTTCTTCTCTCCCTCTCCCTCCTCCTCTCTATCTCCCTTCCTCTCCCTATCTCTCTATCCTTCTTTCTCTCCCTCACTCCATCTCTCCCCCTCTTCCTTTCTCCTTTTCTCTCTCTCCCTCTTTCTCCCACTCTCTCTTCCACTCTCCATCTATCTCCCCCTCCACCACTATCTCTACCTCTCTTCCTCTCCCTTCTTCTCTACCTCTCTTCCTCTTGTGCTCTCTTACACTCTCTCCCTATCTCTCCCTCTTTCTTTCCCTCCCTCTCTCCTTCTCCCTCTCGTAACCCCCTTAAAAATCCTTAATCGTAAAGCGACACGTATTAAAATATATATATATATATATATATGTATGTATGTATTAAGTGTAAGTATAATTCTAATTACACCATGATAAATTAATGCTTGAAATGTATGATTTATGTTAAATTAAAGTTATTTTGCACGAGATTGATGGTTTAATTATTAAAGAAATCAAATATGCAAAATTAGTTTTTTGAGGACTATATTCTGTCCGAATTTTGTGTGATTTATTCAAGGACGTTAGAGTGATTTTTGGGTAAATACTAAACAATAAAAGTTGTTTATCTATGTTTTAAATAACGCCTTGTAAAATTTCGTTATTTTTAGGCCTATTTATAAAGATTTATGGCCATTTTAGTACAGATCGCTTTAGAGGCATCATCTGCTAGAATATTTTTGGAGGAAGGAATTTCGAGTTTAAGGTGAGGAATTTCCAAACATTGTGAGAGGGAGGAATGTTTAGTTAGTTGAAATAGATTATTTAGGGTGTTTAGTTAGTCTAACCAATTAGTTAGGACACATAAGCTCCCTTAATTAATGAATTAAGGCCGACTCACCCTAAACTTATCAAACTCGCCACCCTTTCTCTCTTGACTCACCAATTACTTTCCACTCTCTTAAATTAAATTAAGAAATTTGTACTTAATTAGTACTAAGATTTTAAGCATTTATATATATATAGAGTATGTGAAAATGGAAAGAAAGTTTTAGGCATCCTGTAGCTATACAAAAGGGAGAGAAAACAACGAAGGAAAGAGAGAAGGAGGAAAGGAAAAGAAAAAGAAAGAAGAAAGAAAAAAAGAAAGGGAAAGCCTAAACAACCTTTAGGAAATTAAAGAAAAATAGGTAGGTTTTATTTATGCTTTTAATTTTTTTAAGTGTTTGAGTTATGTATTGGTTGAGTTGTTTGTTGTATTGTTGGGCTTGGTTTGTGTTGGTAGATTTATGATGTATTGGCTTGATCTACTTGTGAATGTTGTGTAGGTGATGAATTGTGATGCTTATAATGCCTAGTGCATGTCCAAGTATGTGGAAATGAGTTGGATTAGACTTGTACTGAAGGTTAGTTGGACTAAAACATGGTTAATGTGGGTTGGAATGAATGGCTAAATTAGTGTTATTGAGGAGTAGTTTCTATCCGACTTTGATATTGCTTGTTCAAGGACCTTAGGTTGATTTCCGGGTGAATCTTAAAGAATAAATTTTTTTTATCTATGTCTTGAATAACTCCCTATAAAATATTATTATTATTAGGTTTATATAGAAAATGTATGCCCGTTTTAGTACGGACTGTGCTTGGGTGAACTACTATTGGATAGATTGAATCTTAAACTTCAAAATTATGCTATGAATTGTGTGTTTGGTATTTAAAACTAATTTTTAGATATGTTATGAATCAATATTTCTAGTTTCTAATAAAAAAGGATATGATTTAATTATGCTCGGAAGTTCGTACGTTTCCTACTTGATTAGAGGCTACCCCGTAATAAACCACAAATTGGAAAGGAGGGGAAAATGATTTCCTTGGTTTCACTCTAGAACCCTTTCGGCCTAAGTAAGAAAATGAATAAGATTGGACCCATTTTATTTAATTAAGGGCATAGGACTCAAGTACAATTTAATTAAGTATACATTAGTAAGTTGGGATGAAAAAGTAATCTTTGACCACTTTAAGGACCTATTCGGCTTAAACCCTAAACTGTGGGGATTTTGATTCCAATCCTTCAATTCCATAATTAATGGCTTGAGTACACCCTAATACTTATAAGAGGACATTTAGATAGAAAAATTGCTAGGTAAACAGAAAATTTGACCTAGAACATTTAAAAGTCCAATTCGACCTAAAATGCCCCAATTTGGGTTCGGAGAGAAAATGTCACCTTACTATGTTTTAAACTGGTTTAAAATGCTACTAATTACATATGTCAAGTGAAGGATGAATTGTATGATGAGACTTGCTAAATTTAATGGGAGGAAAATGCTTGCGTTCAACATAAAGTTTATGACTTGACTAATATGAGTCAACGATAATTGATTTTCCTTGAGGGAAATATTATGAAAGTAATATGGGAATATATCAAAAACACCATGTCGTCGGATCTCGAGAATGATTTGATAGTCTAGGGTCCGGCACCTATAGGGTGTTTAATAGGGTAAACATAACTTCACGTGCATCATATGCATTCGAAGATGGATTGAACTCGAGTACATGATTGCCGAGGTTATTCGACAATGACTGATTGTTAAGGTTATTCGAGTAGTAACTAATTATTAAGTTTATTCAATAGTAACCGATTGTTGAGGTTATTTGGTAGTAAATGATTACGAGGTTATTCGGTAATCACCGAGAATAAAGCAGACTTACTAATATCCAAGGTACCCTTAAAATTTCAAATTGATGAGAATAGTAGAGGTAAGTAGAAAAACATTACATAACACATGCATCACCCTACTTACCGAGCTTTGGCTCACCCTATTTGTTCTTGCATGCCATGATAGGTAAAAGCGACGAGTAATACCGATAAAGATGCTATCGGATCCTCCAAAAGGGCTCAAGTGTGACACAAATACTTTGGAATCTATTTTGTTCGTAGTTTGGGGGTATAATGTCAATAAGGGATAAAATGACCTCTTAAATAGTCTATAAATTATTTTTTTGTTAGCGGTATTTACTACCGATATGTAATTTTTTTCTACACTTTTTGTCCGTACTACATTATTAATTTTTGAGCATGTACATACAAGAGTTAAGTCAAAATTAGATTATGTCGGCATGACGCGCCTCCCCGGGCACCCATATTTGGGTAATAGAGATTGAACTAGGGCAAGGGCGTCACAATCCCTTTTTGCATCTCTCTCCCTCACTCTCCCTTTCTCCTCTTCTCTTCCTTTTTCCCTTTATATCTCTCCCTCTCTCATCCTCTCCCTCCCTCCCTTCTCCCTCCCTCTCACTCCATCCCTCTCTCTCTCTCCCTCTCTCTCCCTCTTATCCCTCTTTTGCTCTCTTTCTTGCTCTCCCTCTCTCTCCCTCAACATCCCTTTCTCACTCCTTCTTTATTCCTCTCTCTCTTCCCTTCATTCTTTCCCTCTCTCACTCGTACCTCTCTCTGCAGCCTTTCTTCCTCTATCTCTCTCTCCCCTACTTTCCCTCTTTCTCTCTCTCTCCATCTCCCTCTCTCTCCCTTTCTTTCTCGTCCTTATCTCTCTCTCTAACCTCTCGCTCTTTCCCTCTTTTTCTCTCTCCATCACTCTCCCACTCCCCTATCCCTCTCTCCTATGTATCCCTCCCTCTCCCTATAACTTTCTCCCTCTCTACCTCCCTCCTTCTCTCTCCCTCCCTACATGCTCTCTCTTTCCCCATCTCCCCCTTCTCTTTCCCCTTATCTCTCTCCTATCTCCCTCTCTCCCCCACTTTCCCCCTCTCTTTCTCTCTCTCTCACTCTCTTTTTCCCTCTCTCCTACCTCTATCTCTCTCCTTCTCTCCCTCCCTCTCCCTCTCCCTCTCCCCCTCTCTCCTCTTCACTCTTTCCCCCTCTCTCTCACTCTCTCACCCATTCTCTTCCGCTACATCCCTCTCTACCTTTTTCCTTTTCCCTCTCACTCTCTCCCTGTCTACCTAACTATCTCTCTCTCCCTCTCCCTCCCCATCTTCTTCTCTCTCTCTCTCTCTCTCTCTTTCTTTCTCCCTCTCTCCCTCCTTCCCATTCCCTCTCTCCCTTTCCTTGTCATTGTTTCCTTCTCTACCTCACTATCTCTCTCTCCCTCTCTCCCAATCTATCCGTTCCTCCCTCCCTCCCTCTCTCTCTCCCCATCACTCTCTTTGTTGTGTTTATTGTTTATATATTATTTTAATAGTTTTTATATTAAATTCTATAAAATAATTCTAGGTTTTTAGTAAGTTTTTATGTGATTTGTTTGTTGTTTTCAGTTTATCAATATCGTTATTTTTAGTAAGTTTTTAATGTATTGTGAGTGTTTGATTTGATTTATGTTTTTAATGACTTTTTGAGCCATGGCCATGACTCGCAAAAGGAAGGGAGAGTCACGGCCGTGACTCTCCAAGGTGAAGAAGGCCTTACGGTCGTGATCCAACAAGGAGAAGAAAGCTCACGATCGTGAGTTTCAAAAGGAAGAAAAGCCCACGCTCGTGAGCTTCAAAAGGAAGAAAAGCCCACGCCCATGAGCTTAAAAGGGAAGAAAAATCCACAATCGTGAGCAAATTTTTAGGGATTTAAGTTTCGGATCGATGCAATAACGGGAGGAGGAAGATATTCGGGAGGATTTTAAGGAGGATATTGGGTAGCTCTCTATTAAAAATCCCACACTCGGACGGAGAGGGGGAGGCGACAAGAAAGAGAGAGAGGAGTTCTAGTAGCCTTTGTTCTCTCCGAGATAGCCATTGAAGATAGATAGGATATCGAGGAAAATGGGTGCCTAAGCTAGAAAGAGATCAACTTCGACTACAAGAAAGCAAAACCAGATTTCTTCCTAAACTCGATTTTATTGCTTTCAATTCTTGATTGTGAAGACATGGAATTTATTGTGATTAATTCAATGAATGTTTATCTCGTCAACTATGAACTTATTTCTATCTTTAGAATTAATGGATCCTTTATTTGAATATTTTTAATTGAATGGTTAATTTGATTATTCTTGTCTTGCATCTATGATTTTGGGATTATTTATATGTGATCTGTTTTGCCAACAATTATATGTTTGTGATATTGAGTTGATATTGATCAAATATAACTCAATGTTAGACTAAAGAATCATAGACACTAGGCTATCAATGAGAGATCCAAGTAACTTGGTGAAGAGATTCGCATGAATAATCATTTAAGTCATTTTGATTAAATATAGGATTTAATCGGTGAAGTTATATTCTCAAGAATTCTCTCATCTTGATCTTTATTCCTAGTTCCGTTATGATTACTCTATAGTTATTCCACATTCTCAATTTAATTCATAATCATTAAACGTAAACGCAAACTGGTTTAGAGTGTTTAGGATTTTATTTCATTATTATTGTTCATAATTGGAATTGAATTATTTTATGCCAATTACATCTCCTTAAGAATACGACCCTGGTTAACTCACTTGAACCGTAATTACCTCGTGCACTTGTGAGTAATTTGCCTATTAATTTCTAGTACACTTTTGGGTATATCAAGTTTTTGGTGCCATTGTCGGGGAGTTATAACGTGCTATATTTTAGTTTAATTCTAATTTTTGTGGTGTTTTATTTAAGTTTTAGTATTGTTTTGTTGCTTACTCGTTAAAAAAAAAAATAGGACAATCAACAAAAATCGAAAAAAAAATTTATAAAAAATTCTTTCGACACTATTTGTGTCTTAAGCTTCGTTGCTTAATTTAGTTTGAGTTGCTAATTTCTTTATTTCCTTTTCTTCCTTTGCATACACGATAGACGATCTTAAGGAAACTTGTTAGCTTCTTTCATTGATAATATTCAAAGAGCCCACAGAGACCAAGGATTTGGAGAGGAAGAGAGTGATCTAGAAGAGCAAATTAACGAAGAAGTAGTAGAGGATGAACAAGTGGGAAATAAAGTGATGGGGAACTGATGAATAGTGATGAAGGAGTATGCCGGACCAATCATTGGTGCAGCTACTTCGTGCATTCGGTTGGGTGAGGTCGTAAGAAATTATGAGCTCAAGAACATCCACTATAACATGTTGTTGTCATTCTATGGAGTCCTCAATGAGGATCCCTTGAACTTCGAAGGGAATTTTATTCCACACTTGAGACTTTTTCGCTACAAGGCTTGAATGAGAATCGGCTTCGGATGAGATGTTTTCCCTACATGCTCGAAAGATAGAGCCAAGGCATGGCTCATGACTCTTTCACCCAATTCACTTGCCACATAGGAAGAAGTGTATGACAAGTTCATGGGTAAATTCTACTCCCATCGGAAAACTTCGATTGATAACTAAGATTGCCACATTTACGCAAATGGAGGGAGAGCCATTCAATGAAACTTGGGAGCGATTCAAGCTTTTGTTGATCCAATGCCCATACCATCATTATCCATTACAACTCTTAAATCAATTTTTCTATGTTGGATTGGCACAACAATGTCAATACACTATGGATAATGCGAAGGAGGTGCAATGGTAGAAAACATAGCACAAGACACTTATGAGCTATTTGAAATATTGGGAGCTAATTCTCAACAAAAGAGTATTAGAGGAAGGAAAGGAGCTACCCGGGAGGTTGGTGCAAACCACAAAATGGCCACCCAATTGGCAAAATTAACTAAGCAAGTTAAGTTGCTTGCCATGCGAGGACCTCAAGTCACACCAAATCGGGAGGTATGTGGTTTATGTGGGGTATATGGTCATAGAGCTAACATCTATTCTTTCTCTAGTGACTCATATACGAGTGATGAAGAACAAGCCTTTACAATGGATGGTTTCCAACAAAGGGTTAGGAATGACCCTTTCTTTAATAGTTATAACCCCGGTTGGAGAAACCATCCAAACGTTTCATGGAAGAACAACCCATCGAGCACAAGCAACAGACAACGCCACACTACCAAGGCTTCCAAAAACCTAACCATTTTCGGGAATAATCATCAAATCAAAATATAATGAAAAAGTCTCCATTGGAAGATACTTTGCATGCGTTTATCCAAGCAAGCACCCAAACTCAAGAGACAAATAATAAAAGATTTGATTCCCTAGAAGCATCCTTGATGAGGGTTGAGACCCAAGTTGGGCAATTGGCAACAAAGATGCAAACTCAACGAGAAAGGCAAATTGCCTAGCTAGCCAAAGCAAGCCAAGTCCATCACACTCCTAAGAAGTGGTAAGGTGATTAATAAAAAACTAGAAGATATTAAAACTAATGAAATGTTGTCCGATGTAGGAAAAAGCAAAAAAAAATAAAAAAATATGAAGTAGAATTTGAGCGAGGTCACGGCATCCGGAGAAGGAAATCAACTCGGGCATGATCAAAATGGTGGTCATGGTCATGACTTAACAAAAAGTCACGACCATGACCCAAATGGTCACCGCCGTGACTCAACAAAGCCACAAGGTCATGGTCATGAACAAAATGGTCACCACCGTGACACATCCTAAGTCACGCCCGTGATGATGTTTCTCCCCACCGTCACGCAGAAGCTTCCACCCTTGGACTCCACCGAGCGACGGATCCTTACAGGCCACCAATTCCATATCTAAGCCGACTTAGAGACACTAAACAAGATGAGCAATTTTCTGATTTATATACTATGCTATCTAAGGTAAACATTAATTTACCTTTGCTAGATGTTATCGGACATACACCTACATATGTAAAACTTTTCAAGGATCCGAGCACAAAGAAAATAAAATTTGAACCTAATAAAAAAGTTATCATCTCGTAGGTGGCCGAGTGCAATTTTGTAGTATAAACTACCACTAAAAATAAAGGATCTAGGTAGTTTCATCCTAACTATTTGTATGGGTAATGGTAATGAAGTTCGAGGTATGTTGGATTTAGGAGCCGGTATTAATTTGATGCCTTATTCTATTTATTTGTAACTAGATTTGGAAAGATTACAACCTACCAAAATGTGTTTGCAATTAGTAGATAGGTCAATACGATACCCTAAAGGAATAATTGAAGATGTTTTGGTGAAAGTTGGAGGATTAATTGTTCTAGTAGATTTTGTGGTTCTAGACATGGGTGAGGTTAATACACAAGAGAGAGAGCACGTTATACTTCTTGGTCGGCCCTTCATGGCCACCACCAACACTCTTATTGATGTAAAAAATGGAAAGTTGACCATGACTGTCTTAGGTGAAACAAGTAAAATTTTTTATTTTTGACACCGCACCTATTCCAACTACTACTTTATATGAGGATTGCTCTCTCATTGATCGTATTGATTCTGTAATTTCGATGTGTTTCTCCGGGATAGTGTGGATGACAAAATGGAGTTGGCACTCACATTGATGATATTGTTGAGATTATTGATGGGGACATTGAGGAGTGTCACGCATTACTTGATAATAGCATAGAGAGTGAGGAAGTTGTTGAACCCGTGGAGTTGACATCGAGCCTTGAAGGAGAGGAAGTTGCCCCACCTATACCGTAGCTAAAGGAGTTGCCTCGGCATCTCAAATATGTGTTTTTAGGAGAGGGGGACACATTTCCCGTAATTATTTCGCCAACTTGAGTGAGGTAGAGGAAGAGAAAACCGTGAGGGAGCTTAAACGGTTAAGGAAGGCCATAGGTTGGGGATTAAGTGACATTAAAGGAATTAGTCCTTCTACATGCTTGCACACGATCACCATAGAAGAGGGAGCAAAACCCGTAAGGGAGGCCCAAAGGAGACTTAACCCCAACATGATGGAAGTAGTTAAAAAGGAGGTCCTTAAGCTCCTTGATGAAGGAGTAATATACCCGGTGTCCGATAGTAAATAGGTAAGCCTTGTGCATATAATCCCTACGAAGTTAGGAATTATTGTGGTAAGAAATGAGAAAAATGAGTTAGTGCCTACCCGAACTACCACGAGGTTGGAGGATGTGCATTGACAATAGAAAATTGAATGTAGCTACGAAAAAGGACCATTTTCCTCTCTCTTTTATTAATCAAATGTTAGATAAACTTATTGGACATGAATTTTACTTGTTTTCTAGATGGTCTTTCAAGTTACTACCAAGTGGCAATAGCTCCCGAAGATCAAGCAAAGATGACATTTACATGTCCTTTTGGGACATTTGTGTTTTGATGAATGCCATTTGGACTTTGTAATGTGCCGACCACATTTCAAAGGTGCATGTTGTCCATCTTTTCCGACATGATTGACGACTTCATAGAGGTATTTATGGATGATTTCTCTATCTTTGGCAACTCTTTTGATGATTGTTTGCTTAAATTGACTCGTGTGCTTGGAAGATGTACTTGAATGTAATCCGACATTAAGTTAGGAAAAGAGTCATTTTATGGTAAAACAAGGTATTGTTTTAGGTCATGTTGTCTCTAGTAAGGGTATTGAAGTGGATAAAGCAAAAATTGAAGCCATTAAAAAACTAGCACCACCGACTTCTATAAAAGGGATTAGGAGTTTTCTTGGGCATGCTGGATTCTATAGGAGATTTATAAAAGATTTTTTCTAAAATAAGTCTTCCTTTGAGTCTATTGTTAGGTAAGGATGTCCCTTTTGATTTTAATGAAGCATGCCTTATTGCTTTTAATACCCTTAAGAAGAAATTGATCACCGCACTTGTTGTTGTTGTACTCGATTGGTCATTGCCATTTGAGATTATGTGTGATGCCTCCGATTATGTTGTGGGAACGGTTTTAGGGAAAAATTTGAGAAATCCTTACGTGTAATTTATTATGCTAGTCTCACATTACATGATGCACAAATAAATTACACAACCATCAAAAAGGAGTTTTTAGTCGTGATCTTTGCGTTGGAAAAATTTAGATCATATTTGTTGGGTTCAAAGGTCATCATTCATTCTAATCATGTTGCATTAAGATACCTTTTAACTAAGGCTAATGCAAAACCACGACTCATTCGATGGGTTATTATGTTGCAAGAATTTGATTTAGAGATCAATGATAAAAAGGGAGTGAGAATGTTGTAGCGGACCATTTGTCAAGACTTACCCCTAATATTGAATTGCTTGAGCAACATGATAAGGAAATCATTTCGAAACTTTTCTCGATGAGCAATTGTTTGTTGTTAGTAAAGCACCATGGTATGCTGATTTTGTGAATTATCTTGCTTGTGGTATTTTATGGCCTAACATTTCTTTTCAAGAAAAGAAAAGGTTTCTCCATTTGAGCGAGTGCTATTTTTGGGATGATCATTATCTCTTTCGCATCCGTAAGGATGAGATAATACGTCGATATGTGCTAGAAGAGGAGCAATTGAGTTTGTTAGCATTTTTCCATGAACTCCATTATGGAGAACATTTTGGAAGGAGGAAGACAGCGGCTAAGGTGCTCCAATGTGGTTTGTATTGGCTCACCTTATTTAAGAATGCTCATCAATTTTGTTTAAGTTGTGATAAGTGTCAATAGAGTGGTAATATCGGTAAAAGAAATGAAATACCGTTAACCAATAACTTAGCCATTGAGTTATTTGATGTTTGGGGCATAGATTTCATGGGCCCTTTTCCTAAATCCCTCAATTTTCAATACATACCGGTTGTTATGGATTACTTGTCAAAGTGGGTAGAAGCAATACCCACTCGAACCAATGATGCTAATATTGTACTTAAATTTATGAAGGAAAATATCTTTAGTAGGTTCGGGATTCCATGAACAATAACCAATGATAGAGGTAGTCATTTTTTGTAAAAAGCTTTTTGAAAAGCTTATGACGAAATATGGCATAACTCACAAGGTGGCTACTCCGTATCATCCACAAATGTCGGGACAAGTTGAGACAAGAAACAAACAAATCAAGGGGATTTTGAAAAAGACCGTGCGACCTTCAAGAAAGGATTGGGCGTTAAAGCTAAATGATGCCTTATGGGCATACGGAACTCCTTACAAGTCCCTTTTGGGAATGAGTCCGTATAGAGTTGTGTATGGGAAGGGTCGCCATCTCGCTAGTGGAAGTTGAGCATAAATCCAACCGAGCAATTAAAGAAATAAATTAGGACTTTCGAAAGTCTGGTGAAGAGAGATTACTTCAAATATCGAAATGGATGAACTTTGGAATGAGGCTTACGAGGATTCAAAAATTTATAAGAAGCGGATGAAGTACCTCCATGACGAAATCTTGTTGGTAAACCTTTCGTCCTACCATGAAAGTTCTTCTATTTAATTTTTGATTGCGTTTGTTTCCAAGAAAGCTAAAATCAAGATGGATAGGTCCTTTTGAAATTGTGAAAGTCTTTCCCTATGGAGTTGTTGAATTATTGAATTCAAAAACACAAGAAAGCTTCAAGGGAAATGGACACGAGTAAAGCCATACTTAGAGGGAGTAAATGCTCGGAAAATGGTGGAGAATGTGCTACTACTTGAACCATGTCAAACCCGAGGTTCTTTATGTCCAGCTAATGACATTAAAGAAGCGCTAGATAGGAGGCAACTCTGTTACTAAGATTTCTAATTTTAATTATGCTTGTTTCTTGTTTTTATTTTAGTTTGATTAAAAAAACAAGTAAAAAGGGCCACGCCCGTGGCTACAATTAGTCACGGGCATGAATTGGAAGCGAGAGGCAAGTCACGGGCGTGAGCTCAAGGGAAGTCACGCCCATGACTAAGTAAGTCATGGGCGTGAATTCATTGTGGTCGCATAAAACCAAGCCATGCCCGTGACTATGCTTTGTCATGGGCATGAAAAAAAAAGGAGTGGCTGAAAAAGATAGCTGAATTCTTCTTTAAATAAGAAGATTAGATAAGTTTAGAAGCTTCTAGAAGAGTATGAAACAATGGAGAAGCCTCTAGATAAGTTTGGAAGCTTCTAGAAGGGTCCGGAGCAAAAGAGAAGCCTCTAGATAAGGCTAGAAGCTTTTAGAAGAGTATGGAGCATTAGAGAAGTCTCTAAGATGATCTAGAGAAATCTAGAGAGTCCCTCACTAATCTAACATGTACATATCTAGATAGTTCCTTATAAATATCTAGATAGGATATTTCTAGAGAAACAATTGTAGCCATTAGATCAAATAGATCCTAGCCATCCATTGAGGAGTTGGAAGGCTATAAATAGGTGAGGCCTTCACTTGGCCAAGACACCTAGACATTCATAAACTTAAGAGAGTGTGTCTTTAGAGTTGTAAGCTTTTAGAAAGCAATATAAAGATTATTTATATCTCTTGTGTGTGTCTTTCTTGCTTAGTAACTTTGTGTGAAGAAGGCCGACTTGGTTTGTCTTAGAGAAGAAGAGAGCCAAGTGGCGCACGTGAGCTTGGGAAAGGCCAAGTCCGTGACCGAGTGGTATCGGAGCCGAGTCCTATCAAAGTGTGAGTAAGCTTGCTCGCTAGCTAAAGTGTTCAAGAGAGTAAGAATGTCTAGCTTGGGCATGCAAGATGTTGCTGGGGATGCTAGGAATGAGACTCTACCTCCTCAACCTAAGAAAGGAAGGAGGAAGTCTCGTGATGTATTAGTCTCCTTGAAGGAGCGACTCATGAGGATGGAGGAACACCTTACCAATTTCAATGAGAGACTCGAGGAGATAGAAGGAGATGATGAGGGGGAGACATTAGGCATGGTAGGCCTACGTGAGGTGCTCTCCAATCTCCATGCTTGAGTGGAAACGATTGAGAGGTGTGCCAAAGAGAGCGCTATCAAAAAACATGCCTTCATGGAATGGACGAAGGAGAGGTTCGAGCAAGATCAAGAGTATATGACCGGGTATGAGCAAACTCTTGAACAACTAAGAAAAGATTGGGCAAATTATCGAGAAGCTATCTCAAATGGTGTGGTCTTAAGGGACACGCCAAAAGTTGAAGTGCCAAGACCAAGGCACTACACTAGCAAGCGAGATGCCAAGGAAGTGGATAACTTCTTTTGGCAAATAGAGTAATATTTCGAGGCAATGGGCTTGACCGAGGATAGAAGTCATGTCAAGACCGCTACCCTCTATCTTTCGGAGCACGTCGCTTTATGGTGGCTTATGAAGCACCAAGAGCTCAAAGAGGGGAGTCTAGAGTTTCCTAGTTAGGATGAATTCAAAGAAGCCATGTATGCTCAATTCTACCCCAAGAAAGCTGATTGGGAAGCACGGGACAAGCTACGAACATTGAAGCATACGAAAACTATTCACGAGTATGTCCAAGAATATCTTTCTCTTAAACTTCGGGTGTGTGGCAAACCCGACTATGATCATATGTATGATTTTATTAAGGGACTTCAATCATGGGCACAACAAGAGGTACGAGGTCGACGGCCTAAGACCTTCGCCGAAGCTATGGCCATAGCTGAATCCCTAATTGAATATAACAAAAGGGAGAACCCTCCAAGCCTAAGAAAGACTTCAAAGGCAAAGGTGGGGGAGCCTATGAAAAGAAGGGGTATAAGCATGGGCAAGACAAAGCACACAAGTATAAGAGCTCTGTCAATGAACATGATAAGAGAGAATTCAAGCCCGAGTTGCTACTTTTGCGGTGGCCATATTAGTGGAGAGAGTGCCCAAAGCGACAAGCCCTCAATGCCTTGATGGAGGAAAAGGAGTGTGCTCCCGAGCATGAGAAGCATTTAGGATCGATTCAGCTTCTCAATGCCTATAATGCTAAGCCCTCACCTAAGGTGCCACTAAAGGATGGGCTTATGTACGTGGATATGGACGTGAATGGCAAGGCCGCGCTTGCCATGCTAGACATGGGAGCCACAAATAATTTCATGGTCGAGGATAAGGCCAAAAGACTTGGCTTGGTGGTGACCAAGTCATCAAGTAGTATGAAGACCATGAATGCTTCCCCTAAGCCTACTTATGGCATAGCGCATGGGGTAAGGCTTGGCGTAGGCGCATGGAAAGGGACGCTAGATTTCACCATTATCACAATGGACTACTTCAAGGTTGTGCTAGGCATGGAGTTCTTTAAATAAGCGAAAGCTATGCCTACACCTCACTTGGAGCAAATGGTGATCATGAAAGAAGAAATGCCATGCATGGTGCTAGCCAAGGTGCACACTAGATCGGACTTGAAGTATCTCTTGCCTATGCGAGTAAAGAAAGGCTTCGGGAGAAGGGAAGTCACATACTTGGCAACTTTAAGAGAAGATGGGATGGTGGACAATGAGAGTATGAAGATACCCAAAGAGATTGCCAATGTATTGGCTAAATTTGATGATGTGATGCCACCCGAGTTACCTAAGAAGTTGCCACCTAAAAGGGAAATCGATCACCAAATCGAATTGGTTTCGGGTGCCAAGCCACCAGCCATGGCACCTTATCGAATGGCCCCGCCCGAGTTGGAGGAATTGAGGAAGCGAGTTGAAGGCCATGTTGGAGGTTGGACAAATACAACCCTCCAAGTTGCCTTATGGATCGCTCGTGTTGTTCCAAAAGAAGCACGATGGGTCATTGAGAATGTGCGTGGACTATTGGGCATTAAACAAGGTCACGAGTGAAAAACAAGTATCCAATCCCATTGATAGCGAGACTTGTTCGATCGGTTGCGAAAAGCTCGATCTTACACCAAGCTTGATTTGAGATTGGGGCATTATCAAGTTTGAATTGCCTCCGAAGATATGCCAAAGACGAGCATGCGTGATAAGGTATGGTTCCTACGAATTCCTTGTTATGCCATTTGGCTTGACTAACGCCCCGACTACCTTCTCGCACCATAATGAATAAGGTATTTCAATCATACTTGGATCGGTTTGTAGTAGTATATCTTGATGATATCATGGTTTATAGCTCTACACCTTGGAGGAGCATCTAGACCACCTACGTACTCGTATTCAAGGTACTACGGGAAAATGAGTTGTATGTCAAAAGGGAGAAATGCTCCTTTGCAAAAGAGGAAGTACTCTTCCTAGGACATAAGATTGAGGAAGGTTGATGATGGATGAACAAGCCAAAGTCAAAGCTATCGCGGAATGGGAAGAGCCAATCAAGGTGCCTAAGCTTTGCTCTTTCCTTGGATTAGTCAATCACTATCGGTGCTTCATCCGTGACTACTCGAAGAAGGGGGCCCCCTCATTGACTTGTTTAAGAAAAACAAGAGATGGGAGTAGAGTGATCGATGCCAAAAGGCTTTCGAAGAGTTAAAGCAAGCTATCACATGGAGCCGGTGTTGAGCTTGGCCGACCCAACCAAGCCTTATGAGGTACACACCGATGCTTCGATTTTACTATAGGTGGTGTGTTGATGTAGGAATAACATCCTATAGCTTACGAGAGCCGAAAGCTAAATAACACCGAACGATGATATTTGGTGCAAGAGAAGGAGATGACCACAGTGGTGCATTGCTTGCGCACTTGGAGACACTACTTACTAACGTCTTGATTTGTGGTGAAGACGGACAATGTAGCCACGAGCTACTTTCAAACTCAAAAGAAGTTGACACCAAAGCAGTGCTCGATGTAAGACTTTCTTGCCAAATTTGATTTTATCTTTGAGTAAAAGCCGGGCAAGACCAATGTGGTGGCCGATACACTTAGTAGAAAGGCCGAGTTGCATCACATGATGAAGGGGGATGGGGAGATCATGGCCGGAATCAAGAAAGGAGTGGAGCATGATCCCATCGCCAAGAGTTTGTTGAGCCTTGCAAAGGAGGGCAAAACTCGAAAATTTTAGGAGGAGAATGGCATTCTCTACACAAAAGGGAGGAGGATTCATGTACCTAAGTGGGGAAACCTCCGATGAGATTTGATGAAGGAATGTTATGACTTGATGTGGGCTGGACATCCGGGACAACAATGCACTAGCGCCTTGCTGGAGGGAGCATACTTTTGGCCATAGTTGCGTGATGATGTGGAGTCCTATGTGCGAACATGTTTGGTGTGCTAGCAAGAAAAAGTTGGAAATCGAGCATCCGGGTGTCTATTGTAACCTTTGCCTATCGCGGAGAGACCATTGGAGACAATCACCATGGACTACATAGTGGCTTTGTCGAAATCGATGAACTTTGGGAGCATTATTGTAGTCGTGGATAAGTTCTCCAAGTATGCCACTTTCATACCAGCCCTAGCGGATGTGATGGCCGTGAACACCGCTAAGCTACTCTTCAAACATGTGGTAAAGTATTGGGATGTGCCATGACATATAATCGGTGATCGAGATCCTCGATTTAGTGGGAAGCTATGGATGGAGTTATTTGAGTTGCTAGGCTCGAAGCTCCATTACTCCACAAGTTTTCACCCTCGGATGGATGGGTAGACCGAAAGGGTTAACGCCTTGTTGGAGACATACTTGAGGCACTTTATGAGTGCTAACCAACAAGATTGGGCTAAGTTGCTAGATGTTGCCCAATTCTCCTACAACTTACAAAAGAGTGAGTCTACTAGCAAGAGTCCATTTGAGATTACGATGGGCCAGCGACCTCTCGCTCCACATACGATGGTGCTTGGTGACTAGTACCAAGGAAGTAGTCCAAGTGCATATTCGTTGGCTAAGGAATGGCGAGGAGCGAGCTGACTTGACACGAATTGATTTGAACAAGGTCGCCAAGAAGATGAAGAAGTGGGGCGACAAGAGACGAAGAGATGTCACCTTCCAACCCAATGACAAAGTAAGGTCGAAGTTGCTACCACAACAACATAAGGCATTTTGAAAGGTGCATAAAGGCCTCATACGACAATATGAAGGACCATTTGAGGTAGTATGCAAGGTGGGAGAGGTGTCTTATCGTCTAGAGTTGCCATCGAAGCTAAAGATCCATCCGGTATTTAATGTTAGAAAGGCCGAGCAAAATCGAATAACTCGGATAACTTTTGACTAGGAAACACGTCCGTGACTATTGTTTGTTTATTTCTTATTCTTATTTTATAAATACTTTGCGAGTTTAGTTATTTTTTTTCTTTCTAATTTAAACTATTTTCTCCTCCAAACGTATTTAAGAGGCGAGTTTATTGTCTTCATAATCATGCCTTCGCGGACAAGAAATCCATAAGTGGGTTCATCCTCTCGGCCCATAAGTGGGTTCATCCTCTCGGCCCGTCGTTCCTCTCGAGTGCAAGGGCAACAATCTCGGACTCCCCATCGCCTTCCCCATCGGTGAGAAGTGCTCATCCAAACAAGTATGACCTTCCAATTTTCTCATACTCCTTATGCGGAACGGTATGCGGTTCTCTCTCAATGCAAAATTATTCCTAATCGTTTCTTAGATATTGAAGCTATCAATGAATTAGGTATTACCCGGAGAGTGAACCAATTATTGCATACGATAGGGTGGACTAAATTTGCTCCATTCGAAAAAATTCAAATATAGAACTCACACTAGAATTTTTGTCCACACTTGATTTTTCCCCACTTAGCACTATAAATACCGAATTAAGGAGTACAGACTTTTAGGTTGTCTCGCCAAATCTCACTTAATTTCTATGTAGCAACTTAATTCTATTTTTTGTTTCATGCATAATGATTTACATGGGTTCCATGAGAATTTTCATGCATGACACTTTTGGAAATAGATAACTAATGGTGAGACTAAATTTGTCGCTAGTAAATCCAAATCTAGTCATTTCATTGACCTCGCCATTCGATATATTCATCGTTTTTTATCATTTACTATCTTTGGTAGAGGACAAAGTAATGGCTCTGTTTCTAGAATTGAATTATTCCTTTTATGGTGTATGGTTAATGCGATCCCTATGAATGCCGAGTTTGGTTAGGCTCACATTTGAATGAAGTTGCGAAAGCCAAATCGGGTATGATTGTAGTGATGCTTTAGTGATCGCCATTACGGAATTTTTAGGACTACTTTTTGGGCGTCATCTTCTATTGCATTAGGTAAAGGGTAATTGTTTTTTGGATTTACATTTTCTATTATTCGCTAAGATCATTAAAAAGCGAGGATGGTAGATATGTCACACTTGGGCCCATAGCTACCGACACAACCAAGCAAACGCCCACGCACCGAAGGCCGGTGCTTCTCATGACTCTACCGCAAGTGAAGAGAAGGATGTGTATGATGAGAATGCTCCTATTGCTCCATTTGACAACTCATGCATCATGGCACGACTTGATTCCTTTGAAAGACGAGTTTATAGAGCATGAAATCCGTTCTAAAAGGCGGTATAGGGAGCATGAGACCCATTTTCAAGAGTTCCGACAAACGATGGATTCTCGGCTTCAACATTTGGAAACCGATATGGACCAACCGTGGACTTTCGTGGCCAACTTGGGTGCTCGCCTTGGCTCATACTTTCCTAGCCTTTCGCAACAACCGCCTCCATCTTGAAGCTCATCAATTTCAAGGGAGTTGTGCTTTTCCTTTCGCTTCTTATTTATTGCTTACATTGAGGACAATGTGTGTTTTTATGTGTGGGAAGGGTATTATAATAAAAAAAAATTCTTTGTTGGTTGCATTCATTTTGTTCGTACTTCCTATATACAATGTTAAGTTCGTTAGGCCTTGTGATAAATAAAATTGAGAAAAAAGGGATTATAAAATAATTGAATGAATGTCTTGCATGATTAAACTTTTAGAGCTTTGACTTTTAATTCTATGAGCATCAATTTCTTGTACTTGAAAAAAAAAATCAATTGTGAGATTTTGAGCTAAATCTTTTTATTGTATTTTGACAATCTCTAGTTGCTTGTAAGAGACAGTTCGTTTGTGCTTAGGATGCTCTAGAACTTGCTTATGAATACCTTTCAAAAGATAAATAAACTGTTCACATGCATGCTTAAATATGATGAAGGCATATTAGAAATTAACCATGTGACTTAGAAAGCCAACCCTATTTTAACCTTTAGGGAACCTCTTTGAGCTTGATAAAATCGTTTTCTTTGAAGACCCCAATATTAGCCTTAAACTTTTTCTTAAATTATCCATTTCACCTACCGTAGGGCTAATGGAGCAACTGAAATATGGTTTAGTCGTGTTTGGAAAAATATGCACATAAAAAAGTGTGGCAAAATCTAAAAGTTAAACTATAGTTGTAAGTAAGAATCAAAGTGTTTGAGTGGAGATGGAGGATAGAAGCAAGCTAGTTACCTCTATTTAAAAAAAAAAATCTTTGTAGAGGACCTAAGATCTAGAGGGAATTGTGCATCATTGTGAATAAATTTATTTGTTTAAGTTTTGATTGCTCCGTTAGTTCTTGGTTTAGCTCTTCTTTCCTAAATTTCATACCTTTAGCCTAGCCCCATTACAACCCCGAATGAAGACCTTCGATTTTTGGATGTAAGTGATAACAGTGGTAGTGATTGGATGAACAAGCAAGCATATGGTAGAATTTTCTCATAAATTGAACGTTGAGTGAAATTTCATTATCCCTTAAACACTTGAGTGAACTATGAGATGAGTGACTTTCTTGTACGGATAATTGATTGCTCTGTGAGTTGAATGGTTTTATTTCTAGAGTTTGAGTTTGTATTGATTGTTCATTCATGAAGTTTTATTGTACTTACTTGAAGCTCACTTTTATTTATGCCGAGATTAGAGGATTCTTTTCGTTTTATATGAGAACTATGTATCTTTATGTGTGTAGCCTTTGCTCTTTATTGTCTCTTTGCTTGAGGGCAAGCAAGGTTTAAGTGTGGGGAATTTTGTTGTGTTTATTGCTTATATATTATTTTAATAGTTTTTATATTAAATTCTATAAAATAATTCTAGGTTTTTAGTATGTTTTTATGTGATTTGTTTATTATTTTTAGTTTATCAATATCGTTATTTTTAGTATGTTTTTAATGTATTGTGAGTGTTTGATCCGATTTACGTTTGAATTAGGTTCAAGGAACAAATTAAAGGATTGAGAATGTCACGGCCATGACTTTTTGAGTCATTGTCATGACTCGACAAAAGGAAGGGAGAGTCACGAACTGTGAAAAAGGCCTCACGACCGTGATCCAACAAGGAGAAGAAAGTTCATAGCCGTGAGTTTTAAAAGGAAGAAAAGCCCACGCTTGTGAGCTTAAAAGGGAAGAAAAGCCCACGACTATGAGCAAATTTTCGGGGATTTAAGTTTATGGATCAACGCAATAAGAGGAGGAGGAAGATATTCGGGAGAATTTTAAGGAGGATATTAGGCGGCTCTCTTTATTAAAAATCCCACGCTAGACGAGAGAGGGGAGGCGACGAGAAAGAGAGAGAGGAGTTCCGGTAGCCTTTGTTCTCTCCGGATAACCATTGAAGACAGATAGGAGATTAGAGAAAACGGGTGCCTAAGCTAGAAAGAGATCAACTTCATCCGTGGTAAAACAAAACCAAATTTCTTCCTAAACTCGATTTTATTGCTTTCAATTCTTGATTGTGAAGACATGGAATTTATTGTGATTAATTTAGTGAATGTTTATCTATCAACTATGAACTAGTTTCTATCTTGAGAATTAATGGATCCTTTATTTGAATCTGTTTAATTGAATGGTTAATTTGATTATTCTTGTCTTGCATCTATGATTTTAGGATTATTTATATGTGAATGTTTGGCCAATAATTCAATATCCGTGATATTGGGTTGATATTGATCAAATATAACTCAATGTTAGACTAAAGAATCATAGAGACTAGGTTATCAATAAGAGATCCATTAACTTGGTGAAGAGATTCGCATGAATAATCATTTAAGCCATTTTGATTAAATATAGGATTTAATTGGTGAAGTTATATTCTCAAGAATTCTCTCATCTTGATCTTTATTCCCACTTCGCTACGATTACTCCGTAGTTATTCTACGTTCTCAATTTAATTAATAATCATCAAACACAAATGCAAACTGGTTTAGAGTGTTTAGGATTTTATTTCATTGTTATTGTTTGCAATTGGAATTGAATTATTTTATGCCAATTACATCTCCTTGAGAATACGACCTTGGTTAACTCACTTGAACCGTAATTACCTCATGCACTTGCGATCGATTTGCCTATTAATTTCTAGTACACTTTTGGGTATATCACTCTTTCCTTCTCTCTCCCCCTCTCCCGTTCTCACCTTCACTCCCTCCCTCCTCTTTTCCTCCCCTTCCTTTCTCCCTCTCTCTTTCTCCTTCTCTCCCTCCCTCCTTCCCCCTCTCCCACCCTCTCTCTTCCCTTCTCCTTCTTTCTCCCTCCCTCCCTCATTTCCTCTCTCTCCTCTCTCTCTTTCTCCTTCTCTCCCTCACTCTCTCCTCCCCCTCTTTCTCCCTCTCTCGTCTCCCTTACCTCTCCCACTCTCCTTCCCTTCCTCTCTCTATCTCTCCCTCTCTCTCTCTAAAAAATAAACTCTCTCTCCCTCTCCTACTCCCTCTCTAACTCTCTCCCTCTCTCTAGCTCCCTCAATGTCCCTCTCTCCCTCACTATCTCTCTTCTGTCTCTCTCTCACTATCTCTCTTATGTCTCTCTCTCCCCCACTAACTCTCTTTAGACTCTATGTCCCCCTATCCCTCCCTCTCTCTCCCCTCTCTCACCCTCTCTTTCACTCTTTCTCTTTTCCTCTCTCTATCACTCTCTCTCTTTCATTCTCCCTCTCACTCTCCATCCCCCTATCTATCCCTCTCTTTTTCCCACTCTTCCTCCCTCTCTCTTTCCTTATCTCCCTCTCTCATTCCATGTCCCTTCTTCTCTTCCCTCTCTGCTCTCATTCTCATGCTTTCTTCCTCCCTCTCCCTATTTCTCTTCTCCCATTCTCTTTCCCTATCTCTCTCTCCCTCTCTCCTTCTTTCCCACACCCTCTCCCAATCTATCCTTTCTTTCTCTCTCTCTTTCTCCATCCGTCCCTCTCTCTCGCTCCTTTCTCTCACTCTCTCCCCTCCCTCCCTTTCTCCCCTCCTTTAGCCCTCTTTCCCCTTCCTCTCTCCCCCGTTCTCTTTCTCCCTCTTTACATCTCTTTGTCCCCCTCTCCCCCGTTCTCTTTCTCCCTCTTTACATCTCTTTGTCCCCCTCTCTCCCTCTCTCTTTTTCCCTCTCTCTCCCACTCTCCCTCTCTCTCTCTCTAAGTCTCCCTCTCTATCCCCCCACTCTCTTTGCTTCCATCTCACTCTCCCTCTCTCCCTTCTTCCTCTCCTTCCCTCACTCACTCTTTTCCTCAGTCTTTTTTATGTCTCTCCAGTCTCTTCCTCTCTCTCCCTCTCTCTCCCCCTCTCTATTGCCCTCTCTCTCTCCTTGTCTCGCTCACTCTCTTACTCCCTCTCCCTCTCACTCCCTCTCACATTCCCTCTCCATATCTCTTTCTCCCTCCCTCTTTCTCCCTCTCCCTATCTCCTTACCTCACCCTATCTCTCTCCCTCTCCCTCTCTATCACTCTGTCTACCTCCCTCTCCCTCTCTCAATCTCTCACTCTCTACCTCTTTCTTCCTATCTCAATCTCTCATTCTCTCTTTCTCATGATCTCCCTCTCTTCCTCTCTCTATCTCCCTATCTCTTCTCTTCATCTCTCTCTCCCCTATCTCAATCTTTGCTTTTCCTTTTTCATTTCTCTCTCCACCTGTCTCCCTCCATCTTTCTTTCCTCCCTTGCTTTCTCTCTCTCTCTCACTATCTCCCTCTTTTCCTCTTTCCCTCTCTCTCCTTCTCTTGCCTTTCTCTTTCTCTCCCCCTCCCTCCCTTACTCTCTCTCCCTCTCTCTCATTCCCTTTCTACTAGCTGTCTCTCTCCCACCCTCCTCTTTATCTCTCCCATTCTTTCTCTCCCTTCCACTCTTTTGATGTCTCTCTCTCTATTTTAATTAGTCTACGTCTCATTATCTCATTGCCTTCCTTTCTCCTCTCTATCTCTCTCCCATCCCACCATTTCTCTCTCTCTTTCTCCTTCTCCACCTTTCTCTCATGTTCTTTCTGTTTTTCCCTCTCTCTATCTCTCTCCTTTCCTTCCTCTCGATCCCTCTTTCTCTCTCCATCTCACTTTCCCCTTCTCACTCTCTCCCTCTCTCTCAATCTCGCTCACTCTTTCCCTGTCTCTCCCTCTCTTTATCTCCATCACTCTCCCTCTCACTATCTTTCCCTCTCCCTCCCCCTCTATCTTCCCCTCCCATCCCTCATTTTTTCTCTCCCTCTCTCCCACTCCCTCCTTTCTCTCCCTCACTCTCTCCCTTCCATTACCTCTCTTTCACCCTCTCCCTCTCTCCCTCTCTTTTTTTATCTCTCCCCCATTCTCTCTTTCCCTTCCTCTCTTAACCCCTTTCCCTCCCTCTACTCTCTCTTCCCCCTCTTTCTCCTTTTCTATGTCTCTCTCCCTCTCCCTCTCTTTCTTTCCCTTCCTCTCCCCCTCTCCCTCTTTTTTTCCCTTCCTCTCTCCCTCTCTCTCCATCCATCTCCCTCATTCTCTCTTCGTCTCTCACTCACTCTCTCTCTCTCTTCCTTTATCTCTCTCTTTTGCTCTCCCTCTATCTCCTTCTCTCCCTTTCTTTCATCTTTTATCTACCTCTCTCCCTCTCTCTTAATCTCTCTCCCTCCCTCACCCCCTATCTCCCTCTCTCTTCCCTACTCTCACTCTTCAACTCCCTCTTTCTCTTTCCCTCTTTGTTCCTCTTTTCCCTTCTCACTCTCCCCCTCACTCTCCCTCTCCCTCTCTCTCATTCCCACCCTCTCTATCTCGTTTCTCCCTTTCTCACTCTCTACGTCACCTCTCTTTTGCTATTTCCCTCTCTTCCTCCTTCTCTCTCCCTATCTCTCTCTCCCTTCTCTCTCTTTTTCCACTCTTTCACTCTCTCTCCCTCTCTTCCTCTCTTTATCTCCCTCACACTCCCTCTCACTATCTCCCCCTATTCTCCTCTCCCTCTTCATCCCATCTTAAACCCCATTTTCTCCCTCCCTCACTCTCCTTCTCTACCTCTCTCTCCCTCTACCTCTCCCTCTCTCTCCCACTCTCCTCATCTCTCCCTCCTTTTTTCCTCTCTATCACCCTCCCTCTCTCACCCTCTCTCTTCCCCTCTCTTTCTCTCTCTTTCTCTCTTCCTCCCTTCTTCTATTCCTCTCCCTCCCTCTCCCTCTATCTCTAGCTCCCCCTCTCTTTCCTTCTCCCTCACACTCTCCCTCTCCCTCTCTCTTTCACTCCATCTCACCTTATCACTCTCTCTCTTTATCTTTTTCTCTTCCTTACTCTCTCGCCCTCCCTCCCTCTCTCTATCTCCCTCTCACATTCCATCTATCTATCTCTTTCTTTCTCTCCCTCTCTCTCTCCTTTCCTCTCCTTCTCCCTCACTCTCCCACTTTCCCTCTCTACCCTTCTCCCTCTCTCTCCTTCTCTCTCCCTCTTCCACTCTCTCTCCCTCTCTCCCTCTCTCTCCCTCTTTTATCTCCTTTTTCTAGCTCATTTTATCTCTCTTTCTCATCCTCTCTCTATCTCTATCTCTCTCTCCTTCTCCATCCCTACCACTTCCTCTCCCTCTCTCTCCCCGACTCGTCCTCTATCCCTCTCCTTTCCCCTCTCTCTCGCTCTCTCCCTCTCTCATTATCTCCCTTTCTTCCTCTCCCCATCTCCCTCCCCCTCCTTTGCTCTCTCTTTCCCTCCCTCTACCTCTCTCTCTTCATCCCTCACTCTCTCACCCTTTATCTCCTTTCTCACTCCCTCTCCTTCCCTCCCACTCTTACTCTCCCTATTGTAATCTCCCTCTTCCTTTCTCTCTCCTTCCCTCTCTCCTCTCTCTCCCTCTCTTTCCCTCTCTCCTCACTCTTTTTCCCTCCCTCCCTCTCTCTCTTACCCTCTCTCCTTCTCTCTCTCTCTCTCCCCCTCTATATCTCCCTTACTATCCCTCTCACTATCTCCCTCTCTTCCTCTCTCTATCTCCCTCTCCCACCCCATCTCTCTTTATCCACCCCCTCTCTCTCCCTTTCTCCCTCTCAACCCCTCTCTCATTCTCTCTCTTTCCCTCTCTTTCTATCTCTCTTCTTCTCTACCCATCTCTCCCTCCCTCCATCTCTCTCTCTCCCTCCCTCCCTCCTACTCTCACTCCCTCTCTCTCATAATCTCTCCCACACACACATTTTCTCTCTCACTCTCTCTATTTATCTCTCTGTCTCTCCCTCTATCTATCTCTTTCTCTCTTCCTCTCACTATCTCCCTCTCTTTCTCTCTACCTCTCATTCCTCCTCCCACCTTACTCTTTCTCCCCCTCTCCTCTCTCCCTCCATACCTCTTTCTCTCCTCCCTCTCTCTATCTCTTTATCACTCTTTTCCTTCTCACCTCTCCCTCCTCATTTCACTCTCTCCCATTCCTTCTCTCTAGTTTCTCTCTCTCCCTCTCTCTGCCTCTCTCTCCCCCTCCATCTTTATCTTCCTCTATACTTGTTTCTCCCTTCCCCTTTCTATCTCTTTATTACTCTCTCTCTCTCTCTCTCACCTCTCCCTCCTCATTTAACTCTCCCTCACTCTCCCTCCCCTTTCTCTCCCTTTCTCTCTCTTCCCTCTCTCTCCCTCTCCCCTCTTCCCTTCCCTCCTTCTATCTATCTCCCTCTCTCCCTCTTCATCTCTCTCTCCCCTCTCACTCTCTCTCTCCCTCTCTCTCCCTTTTACTTTTTCTCCCTCCTTCTCTCTCACTCTTTCTCTCTCTCCTTCTAACTCTCTCTTTCTCCCTCTCTCTCCCTTTGCTCTTTCTTCCTCTCTCTACTTCCCTCTCCCTCTCATTTTCTTTCCTATTCTCCATCTCTTTCTCTATTATCTCTCCTTCTCTGTCCCTCCCCCTCTCCCTCTCTCTCTCTCTCCTATTTTCTCTCCCTCTCTCCCTCTCTCTCACCCTCTCTATCTCTCCCTTTTCTCTCCCCTCTCTCCCAATCCTTTCTCCCTGCTCTCTCTTCCTCTTTCCTTCTCTTTCCCCTCCCTTCCTTTCCCTTTTCCTTCTCCCTCCCTCTTTTCTCTCTTTCTCCCTCTTTCTCCCTCCCTCTCTCCCACTCTACCCCCTCTTCATATCTCCCACCATCTCCATCCCTCTTCCTCTCCTAATCTATCTCACTCTCTCCCTTCCTTTCTCTCTCTTTCTGTCACTCTCTCATTTTCTCTCTCCTTTTTTCACCCCTCTCTCCCCCTCTTTCCCTCTCCTTAAAGAAAGATAGAAAGGGAGAGAGAAACAATGAGCATAATGGGATAGAGAGATAGAGAGAAAGAGAGAGGAGGAGAGAGGAAGAGGGAGAGGGAGAGAGAGGATGTTAAGGAGGTAAAAAATGAGGGTGAAAGAGAGAGGGAGATAGAGGAAAAGTGTTAGAGGGCCATATAGAAGGAGACAGAGGGAGAGAGATGCAAAGAGAGAAAGAGAGTTGGAGAGAGGGAGAGTAAGGGGACAGAGATAGGGAGAGAGAGAGGGAGAGAGAGAGGTTGAAAGAGAGAGAAGGAGAGGCATAGAGGGATAGAGATTGGGAGAGGAAGAGAGAGGGAGAAAGGGAGATAGAGATAGAGGAACAGAGAGAGAGAAAGGGAAATAGACATAGAGAGAGAGAGGGAGAGAAACGAGGAGTGGGAGAGAGAGAGCTTGAGAGAGCGAGAGTGAGAGAGAGAATGTGAGAGAGGGAGAGGGAGAGGGAGGGAGAGAGAGAATGGAGAGAGGGTGAGAGAAAAAGAGGGAGAGAGGAAGAGAGAGAGTGAGATGGAGAGAGGTAGAGATAGGATGAATGAGAGGGAGAGAGGGGGAGTAAGGGAGAGAAGAAGAGGGAGATAAAAGAGAGAGTAAGAACAAAAGAGAGAAAGAGATAGAGGGACGGAGAGGGAGAGGGATGGAGAAAGAGAGAGGAAGAGGAAAGGAGAGAGGAGAGAGAAAAGGAAAGGGAATGTGAAAGTTAATAAGATGAAGAGGGAGATAAAGAGAGAGAGAGAAAGAGAAATAGGCAATGGGAGGAAGATATAAAGATAAGAGGGATAAAAAGCCAAAGAGAAAAAGAGAGAGATACAAGGGGAGAGAGAGAGGGATAGGGAGATAAAAATAGAGAAGGAGAGAGAAAGAGGGAGAGAGAGAAAAAGAGAGAGGGGGAGAGAGAGAGAGACATGAAGAAAGATAGAAAGGGAGAGGGGGACATGGGAAGAACGGAGGGAGAGAGAGGAAGCAGGAGAGAGGGACATTGGGTGAGAGAGGGAAAGAGGGAGAATGAGAGGAGGGAGAGAGGGAAAAGGGAAAAAGAGAGAGTGTGAGAGGGAGAGTGAAAGTGAGATAGAGGAACATAGGTGTAAAGGGAAAGAGAGAACAAGAAAGAGAGGGAAAGGGAGAGAAAGAGGAAAGGAGAGAGAGAATAAGGGGGAGAAAGAGAGAGAGAGGAAGAAAAGGAGGGAGACATAGAGAGGGATTAGAGAGGGATAGGGAGAGAGGTAGAGGGATTGGAAGAGAGAGGGAGAGAGAAAAGGGGAGAGAGGGAGGGGGAGAGAAGGAGAAGGAGAGGGAGAGGGATAGGAGGAGAAAAAGAGTAAGAGGGAGTGTAACTTTTGTAAAAATTTCTAACTATATATATATATATATATATTGGCATATCTATAAACATATTCACTAGATCTGATTGTAAATTCATGTGATATTTTTATTTTGTGGTGATAATATAATTGGCATTTAAGTGAGCACTTATGGGAGTAAATATTCGAGTAATTTGGTAGTCACCAATTATTTCCCTTAACAACTATTTAGAATATATCATACAAATGAGAAAAAGTAATTTAACATTTGAGAAATGTCAAAATTTTGGAGAGGAAATGCTAAATTATTGGAACCAAACTACCTTAGAAATTGGGTTAGTCTAGTCACCCATTTTAGTTATAAGTTCGACACTTAAGCTTCCCATTATTCTATTTGGTGACACCTAGCAAGCATTGACCATCAAACCCGCCACCTTGCTTCCAATTTTTCTCCATCACTTTACACTTTTCAAGTTAACTTAAGACACATGTTATACTAATTAATGAGAGGAAAAGTGGAGTATATAACTATGACAGAGAGTTAGATGGTTGGCCTTTTTTTTTTAGGAAAAAAACCATAGCTCACTAAAAGGAATGAAATGAAATTGAGAGAAAGGGAGAAAAACGAAAAAGAAAGACAAAGAAAGAAAGAAGAAAGGAAAAAGGGAAAAAGCTGGGAAATCTTTAGCAAACTTAAGCTATGTAAGTAGGTTTATTTCATGCCATAAATTTTTCTTCCAAGTATTTATGTTATGTGGTTAATTTTAACTCTTGATTTTGTGTGCTTGAGTTGTTGCATTGAAATTGCTTTTGGTTGGATTGGCATGTATTTGTTTGTTGGTATGGAGTCTATGAGGAATGATGGGTGTGTAAATTCAATAAGGCTTATAAAGCTTTGTGTATGCTTAAATAATTATGGTTGGGTATGGTTAGGAATGAAGGGGATTGGCCAAAATTTAGTAGGAATCACTTATGGGTGATGTGTGCTTGGAAGAAACAAATTGGAAGAGAAGAAAGGAATGAGTTCCTAGGGTTTCCTTTAAGGGAACCCATTCAATAAGTGCTAGAAAAGGCAAGGTTTTGGTATTTTTATCTAATCAATTCCCTAGAAATTAATGTGAACCCATTTGGTGTGGAATAGTAATCAAGAATAAAAAGAAATTTCACACCAGTTACAAAAAAAAAAAATCAAAATTTATGGCTTAGACTTATTAGGGGCTCCATTCGGCCATCAATGCCAAATTTAGGATTTGGGTAAGGAAATCACCTTAGATGTGTTCCTAGGGCTAATATCTATGTTAACTAAGTGATACTAACGTATAGGATGAAGTCTACGATAATAGTCACCAACCACACGAAAGGAAAGTAAATTACAAGTGAAGTAAAACATGATGGGTGCTCATTGCCACACGGTGGTAATTGATTCCCATAAGTGAACCTTGTGTAATGTATACAAAATACGTATGATATTTCCTATATGTGAATCGAATTTCGAGAATGGTTGGAAAATGTAGGGTTTGGTACCCCGATTTGGGGATGGGTTGAATTGAGAAAATCCTTGGATGGAGAATTGATGAGGTTTGGTAACCGAATTGGATTAATAGGGCTTATTAGCAATGAAGTCGTGTGCATGCTCTATTGATTCATTATTAGGCAATGGATAATTCCGCTAACCATGTGCTACAACGAGGGATAATTCTATTGCTAGCGAGTAGATGATTCGGCAATCATCGAGAGATGGGAATAGAGAAGACTTGCTAGTACCTAGGGTACCTAAATTAAAATTGATGGGGGAAGGCGAGTAATAGGAAAGCATTGCATATCACGTGCATCACCCTATTACTAAGCTTTGGCTCATTCGTTTTTTGTAAGAGTGTGGTGTAACGAGATAAGGGCAAAGATAATTCGATTGAGGATGTTGTTGGTTCTCGATAAAAAGAGGCTCATATGTCACCCGAGAATGTAGAAATCTATTTTGTTTATAATTAAGGGGTATGATGTCTATTTGTGGGCAAATGGCATTTTAAATATTTTTTAATTCTTATGGCCATAATTGTCAACGTTATATAAATTTTATTGTACGCACTCCATTACTTAATAATTTGTATATTTATGGTTATGTGTTATGGGAACTAATTGACAATTTAGTCTTACCAATGTAGCAAACGTAGCCACGCTTTTTAGGGAATTGGTAAGGGAATTAGGGGCGTTACGGAGGTGATATCGGAGATTAGGTTTAATAAATCGAGTAGAGTTTTAAGCTGTCACGTGAGCTCGAGAACCGATATGCTACTTGATGGGTAAAAATTTGATTCTTTGTTTCTTATAATTATACATGATTATTCTGTCTTTATGCTATCATATGGTCATATTTTGGAAATATTATCGATGGTATATATTGTCATTATAGATGCCGTACCTATTTCATATTCCTTATGCCGATAGGACATGCGGATAGTGGGCCACCCTAGCTACATATTAAGCTGAGCTAAACGACCTTACTATGGCCTCGAACCGGGATCCGGTGGCACATATTGTTCGGGTACATGACCCGATTCGGTGAATAGTATTCATTGATGCCTCTTTTGACTAGGACCGTAGTGTGGATTTTCTAAGGATGACCATACATCAAACTCTTCTATTGAGAGACCGACGATGAATCGGAAGATGTTTGGGATTGCGAGATAGATCAAAATTATTATCAAAACTTGATTCGAGCCTTTCGTTGATACGAAGTTAGGCGAACCCTTTTCATGTCTAAGAGGAGTCGACCTTTGAGCCTTGCTCACAAGATAGTATATACCGCATTAGTTGATGCTATCGACTTGTGGAGAGTGGAGTACTCTATTCCATGACGTTTTTGATATGTTAATCCAACACGGTAGAGGTATTACTAAGGAAAAACGTATTATACGGCATAGTGTCTTTATGCAACTTTTGATGTAACTAGAAATGCCCTTTTTTAGTGTCAATATGGCATGTACATCTTTGGATATAACTATGTTTGTCAATATAAATGTTTGTTATGTATGATATGTTTAGTTTTATATGTTCTTGGACACTTTATATTGGGTGACACATGTAATTTGAAAGCATTTTGATACTAAAACTAACTTGAGCGTAACATGTACAAACTTAAATCATGCCGATAAAGAATCTCGTATGAGTAGGAGGAGAAAGGACCTCTAATAACAACAATGGGAATCAATAAGAAGCTTTGAATCGTATGGTAGACATAATACAACAACAACAACAAACCTACACGGAGCAAATGAGGTAGTCCTAGCTATGCAACGACAACCTCCGCCTCAACATAGGAATGACGCAAGTGGAAAGATTTTCAAAAATGAATCCCCAAGAGTTTGCCAAGGGTGTTAATCTAATGATAGTCGAAGAATGGATCAAGTCCCTAGAAGCAATATTTGAGTACCTACAATTCACCAATAACAAGCAAGTGTCATGCGCTATCTTTATGCTAACCAAAGATGCCTATACATGGTGGGAAATTGCATGATTAATAGTAGATGGGAAGGGTTTAAGGAGATCTTTTACAATAAGTACTTTACCATAGGTATGAAGGTTAGAAAAATTCGGGAATTTCTAAAATTGAAATAGGATGGTATGTCCGTGGGTGAGTATGTGCGAAAGTTTGACCAAGAGTGTAGATTCATCCTATTCATTGTGAAGGATGGAAATTTGAAAAAGAATCGATTCCTAGTAGGGTTAAACTCAAGATTTCGAAGTATGGTATAGATGTCGACCGCACACACCTTTCCAAAAATGGTAGACAAGGCAATGTTGGCAAACGAGGATCAAAAGGAGATTGTAAAAGAAGTACGATAGAGAGGTAAGCATTTAAATCCGAAGCCTTTTTGTTTGGGCTAATGAGGCGAGTCCCACCTAGGAATTTTGATCGAGGTAGTGGTCCGGGAAATACATGAGCCACCAAACCAGCACCATACTCTTCTAGATCACTATTGGGTAATTAGTAAAGATCAACTATGAGTAATCAAGCTCAATACGGGAAGTGTGGGAAGTTCCACATCGGGGCATGTCAACCGGACGTGAGGACTTGCTATATTTGTCACAAGCAAGGGCATGTATCCTATAACTACCCCTAGGTGTAGAGACTAGGATCGGGAAGCGTACTGTTTAGGTTTATACAATGATGCAGGGAGGAGGCTGATTGAAGAGACGCGACAATGATTTATGGTATTGTATCAATCCTCGGCTTGATTACTTATGTTTTGATGGATTCTAGTGCTACACATTCATTCATATCAAAAATGTTAGTAAAAAGCCTAAGAGCCAAACCTAAGACATTAGGCTGTAGGGTATCTTATAGTTATCCCTTCCGGAGAAGTTATAGAGTCAACAAGCATAGTTAAAGAGCTTCTAGTGCGGATCGAGGATAGAAGTCTAGAGGCTGATCCGATAGTGTTGGATCTCTAAGATTTTGATTTGATCTAGGGATGGATTGGCTAACAAGCTATGGTGCCACTATAGATCGTCAAGGTAGAAGGGTAATTTTTGAACTACCCGAGAATCGGCAATTAGAATTTAAGCTTGATTCAAAGTTTTGATTTGTACTAGCCATCTCGACTTTAAAGGCTCAAAAGATACTAGAAAAAGGATGTATGGGATACCTAGCGCATGTGATGGATAACCAAGTAGAACAAAAGTCAAAGCTTGGAAGATATAGAGGTAGTGCAAGAGTACCTAGATGTATTCCTAGAAAACATAACTAAGTTGTCATCAAAAAGGGAGATAGAATTTGAGATTGATCTAGAATTGAGTACGGCCACGATTTCTAAAACTCCCTACAAAATGGCCCTAGTTGAGTTGGAAGAATTGAAGGTGCGGTTATAGGACTTACTCGGATAAAGGATTCATACGCCCTAGTTCCTAACCCTAGGGAGCTTCGGTATTATTTGTAAAGAAGAAGGATTGTAGTTTGAGGCTATGTATTGACTATTCGGAGTTGAACCGAGTAATAGTAAAAAATAAGTATCTGCTACCCCAGATTGATGATTTATTTGATGAATTGCAAGGCATGACGGTATTCTTCAAAATAGATTTGCAATCAATGTATTACCAGCTAAGGGTAAGGTTGGAAGATGTAAAGAAAATGGCATTCGAACAAGATATGGCCATTATGAGTTTTTAGTAATGCCATTTGGGTTGATTAACGCCCAGTCGCTTTTATGGACTTGATGAATTGAGTCTTTAGGGAGTTTCTAGATAAATTTATCATCATGTTTATTGATGACATCCTAGTTTATTATAGAAGTGAAGAGAAGCATAAGAGGCATTTAAGAGCTAGTTTGCGGACGCTAAGGGAACAATAGTTGTACATAAAATTCAAGAAGTGTGAGTTTTGGATAGAATAAGTAGCTTTTCTAGGCCATGTGGTAACGAATGAAGGCATAGTAATGGACCCAAAGAAGGTAGAAGCTATTCAAAGTTAGCCTACCTTGAAGAATGTGTCGGAGGTGTGAAGCTTCTTAGGTTTAGCTCGTTATTATCAAAGATTTGTTGAGGGCTTCTCTAAGATAGAAATTCCTCTTACTAATCGATGAGAAAGAATGTCAAGTTTCGGAGGACGGATGCTTGTCAAGTTTCAATGGATGGATGCTTATGAGGAGACCTTCCAAGAATTGAAACGAAGGCTAGTCACGACCCTAGTACTAACCGTTCCATCCAAAGTTAAAAACTTTGTGGTATATAGTGATGCCTCTAAAAATGGACTAGGAGCGGTGTTCATGCAAAATAAAAGAGTAATAGCCTATGCATCATGGAAACTAAAGGTATACGAATGGAATTAGCCAACACATGATTTGGAGTCAACAACGGTAGTCTTTACCTTGAAAATCTAGAGACATTATTTATATGGAGCAAAATGTGAGATATACACGGATCATAAGAGTTTACGGTATATCTTCACGTCGAAGGAGCTAAACATAAGGCATAATAGGTGGTGAAAGACTATGAATGCATAATCAACTACCACCCGGGAAAAGCCAATATCGTTGTCAATGCTTTAAGTAGAAAATTGATAACAATGATATAGGTAATTCAATTGTCGATAGTGAGGGATTTACAAAAGTTAAAATTAGAGGTAATCCTTATATGCCACGGGAGCATCATGTCGGCTTTATTAGTCTAACCAACTCTGTAGGAAAGAGTTCAAATAAGGCAACAAACGAACAAAAGGCTCAAGGAATGGAGGAAAAACGTGGAGGTCTGGGAAGGAGTCTAACCTTGTTATTGATGATAAGGGAGTGATCAAATTTAGGAAAAGGTTATGTGTTCCTTTGATAGAAGACTTGAAGGAATAAATATTGAGAGAGGCACACGTGTCCCTATACTTGATACATCCGGGGAGCACCAAAATGTATTAGGATTTGAAATAATGTTATTAGTGGTTGGGAATGAAAGAAGACATGGTGAGCTATATGGTAAGGTGTCGATTTTTTGACAAGTGAAGGCAGAGCATCAAAGACCTATCGGAGGGTTAGAACTATTGGTAATTCCATAATGAAAATGGGAGCATATAACTATGAATTTTTTCATGGGGTTGCCAAGATCGAAAAAGGGGTTGGATGTCGTTTGGGTGATCGTGGATAGTTTGACTCGAATCGGCACATTTCCTTCTAGTTAAGACTACCTATAGCCTAAGCTAATATGCTCAATTATATATTGATGAAATTGTGAAGCTACATGAGGTCTCGGTCTAAATCGTGTTAGATCAAGATCCTAGATTCGCCTCAACATTCTTAAAGAGTTTACATAGGGCTATGGGAACAAGGCTAAACTTCGGTATGGCTTACCATCCATAGATCGATGGACAATCCGAATGGGTCATTCGGATTCTCAAAAACATGCTTGCAAGTGTGCATTTTAGATTGATCCAAAAGCTGGGAGAAATATTTATGACTAATAGAGTTTGCATATAAATATAGCTATCAATCATCAATTGGGATGGCTCCTTATGAAGCTTTGTATGGATGATGGTTTTGCATATGAATATAGCTATCAATCATCAATTGGGATGGCTTCTTATGAAGCTTTGTGTGGACAATGGTGTAGATCCTCAGGTACATCGGGATGAAGTAGGGGAAAGAAAGTTATTGGAGCCGAATTGGTGCAACAAATGACTAAGGTGGTGGATAAGATTCACCAATGGATGAAGATGGCCCAAAGTGGACGAGAAAAGCTATGCCGATAAAAGGAGAAAGGATCCGGAGGTTGCGGTTGGTGATCGTGTTTTCTTAAGGGTTTCATCGATGAAAGATGTACTTCGATTTGGGAAAAAAGGAAAATTGAGTCTATGTTATATTAGACCATTTGAGATACTTAATTGAATAGGTGATAAGGCGTATCGACTATTGCTACCGCCATCCTTGTCAAGAGTACATAATGTATTTCATGTGTCTATGTTAAGGAAATGCGTTGGAGAGCCTAGCCGATTCTAGAGATGGCATCGTCGAACCCGACTACGAACTTAACATATAAGGAAAGGCTAGTTCGGATTCTAGATAGACAAGTTAAACAACTAAGGAATAAAAAAATTACCTTAGTTAATGTTTTGTGGGAGAATCATAACTTTTAAGAAATGACTCGGGAACAAAAGGAAGAAATAAAAAATAAATACTAGAATTCATTCGAATGAGCTAATTTTGAGGATGAAATTTCTTTTAAGAAGGAGAGAAATATAACTCCCACGAAAATTTCTAACCTTATATATATATTGGCATATCTATAAATATACATACTAGATGTGAGAATAAATTTATGTGATATTTTTATCTTGTAGTGATAATATATTTGGCATTTAGGTGAACACTTATGGGAGTAAATATTCGAGTAATTTGGTAGTCACCAATTATTTTCCTTAACAACTATTTAGAATATATCATACAAGTGAGAAAAAGTAATTTAACAATAGGAAAATCCTAAAATTTTGGAGAGAAAATGCCCAATTATTGGAACCAAACTACCTTAGAAATTTGGTTAGTCTAGTTACCCATTTTAGTTATAAATTGGACACCTAAGCTTCTCCATTATTCTATTTGGTGACACCTAGCAAGCTTTGACCATTGAACCCGCCACCTTGATTCCAATTTTTCTCCATCACTTTACCCTTCACAAGCTAACTTAATACACATGTTATACTAATTAATGAGAGGAAAAGTGAAGTATATAAGTGTGAGAGAGAGTTAGATGGTTGGCTATTTGTTTTAGAAAAAAACCATAACTCAGTAAAAGAAAAGAAATGAAATTGAGAGAAAGGGAGAAAAACAAAAAAGAAAGAAAAAGAAAGAAAGAAGAAAGGAAAAAGGGAAAAGCTAGGAAATCTTTAGCAAACTTAAACTATGTAAGTAGGTTTATTTCATGCCATACATTTTGCTTCCAATTATTTATGTTGTGTGGCTAACTTGAACTCTTGATTTTGTGTGCTTGAGTTGTTGCATTGAAATTGTTTTTGGTTAGCTTGGCATGTATTTGTTTGTTGGTATGGAGTATATGAGGAATGGTGAGTGAGTATATTCACTAAGGCTTATAAAGCTTTGTGTGTGTTTAAATAATTATGGTTGGGTTTGGTTAGGAATGAAGGGGATTGGCCGAAATTTAGTGGGAATCACTTATGGGTGATGTGGGCTTGGAAGAAACAAATTGGAAGAGAAGAAGGGAATGAGTTCCTAGGGTTTCCTTTAAGGGAACCCATTTGGCCAAGTGCTAGAAAAAGCAAGGTTTTGGTATTTTTATATAATCAATTCCCTAGAACATAATGGCAACCCGTTTGGTATGGAATAGTAATCAAGGATAAAAGAAATTTCACACCAATTACAAAAAAAAGGATCGGTATTTATGGCTTAGACTTATTAGGGGCTCAATTCGACCATCAATGCCAAATTCGGGATTTGGGTACGGAAATCACCTTAGATGTGTTCCTAGGGTTAATATCTATGTTAACTAAGTGATAGTAATGTATAGGATGAAGTCTACGATAATACTCGCCAACCACATGAAAGGAAAGTAAATTACGAGTGAAGTAAAGCGTTTTGGGTGCTCATTGCCACACGGTGGTAATCGATTTCCATAAGTGAACCTTATGTAATGTTTACTAAATACATATGAAATTTCCTATATGTGAATCGAATTTTAGGAATGGTTGAAAAATGTAGGGTTTAGTACCCCGATTGGTTGAATGTGATAACTAAAACATCATGTGCATCATGTGGATTTGAGGGTGGATTGAATTGAGAAAATCCTTAGATGGAGAATTGATGAGGTTTGGTACTCGAATTTGATTAACGAGGGTATTAGCAATGAAGCTACATGCATGCTCTATTGATTACACCATTAGGTGATGGATAATTTTGCTAATCGTGTTCTACGACTAGGGATAATTCCGTTGCTAGTAGTAGGTGATTTGACAATCATCGACATATGGGAATTGAGCGGACTTGCTAATACCTAGGGTACCCAAATTAAAATTGATGGGGGAAGGAAGAGTAATAGGAAAGCATTGCGTATCACGTGCATCACCCTACTTACCAAGCTCTAGCTCATTCTTTTGTTGTAAATGTGTGGTGTAACGGGTAAGGGAAAAGATAATTCGATTGAGGATGTGGTCGGTTCTCGCTAAAAAAGGCTTATGTGTCACCCGAAAATGTAGAAATCTCTTTTGTTTGTAATTAAGGGGTATGATGTCTATTTGTGGGCAAATGGCATTTTAAATATTTTGCAATTCTTATGGCCATAATTATCAATGTTGTGTAAATTTTATTGTATGCACTCCATTACTTAATTATTTGTTTATTTAGAGTTATGTGGCATGGGAATTAATCAAGAATTTAGTTTTCACAATGTAGTGAACCTAGCCCCGCATTTTAGGGAATTGTAAGGGAGCTAGGAGCGCTATAGGGACAGAGTGAGCGAGAGGAAGAGACAGAGGTAAAAAGAGAGAGGGAGGGAAAATCGGAGGGAGAGTGAGAAAGATGGATAAAGGGGAGAGAGGGAAAGGGAGAAATAAAGCAAAAGGGAAAAAGAGAGAGATAAAGATGGAGTAAGAGAAGGGAGAGAGAGAAGAGGAGAGAGAGGGAGAGAGAAGGGGAGAGGGAGAGAGAATGGGAGAGGGAGAGGGAGAGGGTGAGTTATAGGGAGAGAGAGGGAGTGGAAAAGAAAAGGAGAGAGTGATGGGGTGAGAGAGAGAGAGGGTAAGAGAGTGAGAGTGAGAGGGATAGAGAGTAATGAAGAGACAGAGAAAGATAGAGATGGAAAGCTAGGAAGGGATAAAGAGGGAGAGAAAGGGAGGGAGAGGGAGGGAGGGAGGGAGAGGGAGAGAAAGGGAGGGAGAGGGAGGGAGGGAGGGAGAGGGAGAGAGAGAGAAGGAGAGGAAAAGGAAGAGGAAAAGAGGAAGAGTGAGAGGGGGAGGGAGAGGGAGGAAGAGAGAGAGAGGAAGGGAGAGGGAAAACAAAGGGAAATGAGAGGGAGAGGAAGAGAGAGGGAGAGAGGGAGAGGGAAGAAGAGAGGGAAAAATGGAGACAAGTGAGGGGGAGGAAAATAGAGATGGAGAGGGAGAGAGAGAAAGGGGAGGGAGAGGGAGGAGGGAGAGGGAGAGGGATAGAGAGAGGGGGTGGGAGTGGGTGAGAGAGGGAGTGAGATTCACGAGAGGAAGGGAAAGAGGGAAACAAAAAAGGAGAGAGGGAGAGAGAGCAAAAGAGAAAGAGAAAGAGAAAGAAAAGGAGAGAGTGAAAGACAAAGAGAGAGAGAAGGAATGGGAGTAGGAGAAGGAGAGGGAAGCGAGATAAATAGAAAGATATAGAAGGAGATTAGGAGAGAGAGGGAGAAAAAGATGGAGAGAGGGAGAGAGAGAGAGAATGAGAGAGAGAGAGAGGGAGAGATAGAGAATGGAGTGAGAGGGAAAGAGAGATAGGGATATAGAGGGAGAGATAGAGGGAGAGGGAGAAGGAAAAAAAGAGGGAAGCAAGAGAGAGGGAAAGAGTGGAGAGGAGGGGAAAGGGAGAGGAAGAGGGAGGGATGGAAAGAGAGAGGGAGAGAGAAAGGAACATAAAGGGATAGAGAAAGGGGGTGGGTGAGAGATGGGGGAAAGGCACAGAGAGAGGGAGAGAGGTAGAGAGAGAAAAAGGAGAGGAAGAGCAAGAGTGAGATAGAAATAGATGGGGAGAGAGAGGGAGAGGAAGGGAGAGGGAGAGAGGGATAGAGAGGGGAAAGAGAATGAGAGAGAGGGAGTAAAGTGGGAGAGGGAAAGTAGGAGAGAGAGTGGGAGAGGTAGAAAGGGAGAGAGAGGGAGAGGGGAAGAGGGTGCGTGAGTGAGAGGGAGAGGGAGAAAGAAAATAGAGAGATAATGAGGTGAGAGAAAGAGAGAGAGAGAGGGAGAGATGAAGAGAGAGAAAGTGAGGGAGAAGGAGAATGGGAGGGAGAGGTAAGGAGAAAGAGGGTGAGAGGAAGATGGAGACATGGAGAGAGAGAAGGAGGCATGGAGAGAGGAGGGAGAGTTTAAGGGTGAGTGTATGATAGAGGAAAAAGGGATGGAGAGAGGAGGGAGAGTTTAAGGGTGAGAGTATGAGAGAGGAAAGAGGGAGGGAGAGAGAGGAGGAGGGAGCGAGATAGTGACAAGGAGGGTGAGAGAGAAGAGGAAAGAGAGGGAGAAAGGGAGGGAGAGAGAAGGAGTGAGGAGAGAGAGGGAAAGGAGAAAGAAGGGAGAGAGAGAGGAGAGAGAGAGGGAGAGGGAAGAGAGAGGGAGAGGGAGGGAGAAAGAGAGATGGGGAGAGAGAGGTAGGGAGAGAGGGAGTGAGGAAGTAGAGGGAGAGATATAGAGAGGGGAGGGAGGAAGAGATAGGGTGAAGTGGGAGAGAGAGATAGAGAGGGAGAGAGGGAGAGGGTAAGGAGAGAGAAAGAGATGAGGAAGAGGGAGAGAGAGAGAGATGGTAGAGAGATGAGAGAGGGAGAGGGAGAAAGAGAAAGGGGAGAGATGGAGAGAGAAGGGAGAGGGAGGAGAGAGTATAGAGGGAAGAGAGAGGATAAGATGGAGAGAGGGAGAGAAGGAGAGGGAGAAAGAGAGTAGAGAGAGAGTAGTGGAGAGGGACAAAGAGAGGGAGAGAGAGAGTGAATGCAAGAGATGAGGAGAAAGAGAGAGGGTTAGAGGGAGGAGGAGGGAGGGAGAGAGAGGATGGGAGAGGGAGGAAGGGGGAGAGAGGAGGGGAGAGAAAGAGAAGGAAAGGTAGAGGGAGAGGAAGAGAAAAAAGTGAGTGGGAGGGAGTGTGATAGAGGAAGAAGATGGAGAGAAAGGGAAAATGAGCAAGATAGTGAGAGAGAGGGATAAAGGGGAGAGAGGGAGAGGGAGAGATAAAGTAAAATGGTGAAAGAGAGAGATAGAGAGGGAGAAAGAGAAGAGGATGGAAGGAAGAGGAGAGGTGATGAGAATAAGGAAGAGGGAAAGGAAGAGTGGGAGGGAGGAGATATGGAGAGAGGGAGAGGGAGAGAGGAGGAGAGGTAGAGAGGGGAGAGGAAGAGATTGAGAGAGAGGGGTGAGAAATGGGAGTGAGAGGAAGGGAGGGAGAGAAGGAGAGGGAGAGAGGTGAAGAGAGTGAAGGGAAAGAGAGAGCAAGAGGGAGAGAGAGAGGGAGGGGGAGGAAGATAGAGAGGGAGAGATAGGAAAGGATTGGATGGAAGAGAGAGGGAGGAAAGGAGAGAGAGGGAGAGAGAGGTAGAAAGAGGGAGAGAAAGGGAAGGAGAGGGAGAGGGAGTGGAAGTGGGAAAGAGTGAGAGAGAGGAAGGGAGAGAGGAAGGGAGAAGGAGAGGAGGGAAAATGAAAGGGAGAGTAAGAGAGAAGGAGAGAAGGAGGAGAGGGACGGATAAAGACAAAGTAAGGAGGAAAAGAGACATAAAGAGGGATAAAGAAAAAGAGAGTGAGGGAGAGAGAGAGTGAGATAGGGAGAGAGAGTGAGAGGGAGAGAGAAAGGGAGAGTGAGACAAAGAGGAAGAAGGGAAGAGAGAGGGAGGGAGATTGGAAGAGAGGGGAAAAAGATAGAGAAAGGGAGAGAGAGAGAGGGAGAGAGAAAATGAGAGAGAGAAAGAGTGGGAGAGCAAGGTAGAGATAGTGAGAGGGAGAGGGCGAGAGATAAAAAGGGAGTGAGAGGGATAGAGACAGGGAGAGAAGAAGGGAGAGGGTGAGAGTGAGAGGGAGAGAAGGCAAGAGAGGGAGAGAGAGTGAGAGGGAGAGAAGGTGAGAGAGAGAGAGAAGAAGGAAGAGAAAAAGAGAGAGAGGGAGAGAGGGAGAGGGAGAGGGAGGGAAAAGGAGAGTGGGAGATGGAGAGAGGTAGATGGAGAGAGGGCAACATAGAAAGAGGGGGAGAATGAGATAGAGAGAGAGAGAGGAAGATGAATAAAGAAAAATACAAAGGGAGGGAGTGAGAGAGATGAAGAAAGATAGGGAGGGAGAGAGGGACATAAGGGAAGCATAGGGGAGAGAGAGAGGAGCGATAGAGAGAGAAATTAGGCAAGAGAGGGAGAAGGGAGAGGGAGAAAAGAAAAAGAGTGAAGAGGGAGAGAGAAAAGGGAGAGAGGGAGATAAAGAGGGAGAGGAGGAGGGATAGAGATAGAGAGAAGGAGATAGAGAGGGAGATAGGAGATTAAGGAGGGAAAGCGGGAGGGTGAGGGATGGAGAAAGAGAGAGAGAGAGTGAGAGGGCGAGATAGAGGGAGAGAGAGGGATAGAGAGAGGGAGAAAGAGAAGGAGAGATGGAAAGAGGGAGAGTAAGGGGGAGAGAGGGAAAGATAGAGATAAAGGGAGAGGGAGAGAGGGAAAGATAGTGATAAAGGGAGAGGGAGAGAGGGAGGGCAAGATAGAGAAAGAGAGAAAGGGAGAGAGGTAGAGAGTGGGAGACTAAGGGAGAAGGAAAGAGGGGGTAGAGATAGAGGGAAAGAGAGAGGAAGAGAAAAGGGTAAAGAAGAGGATGGGTGAGAGATGGAGAGAGAGGCAGAGAGAGGGAGAGAGTGAGAGGGTGAGAGAGGAAGGGATAGAGGAAGAGGAGAGGGAGAGAGAGGGAGAGCAAGAGTGAGATTGAAAGAGTGAAGGAGAGAGGGAGGGTGAGAGGAAGAGAGTGAGGGTAAGAGAGTAGTAGGGATAATGAGAGAGGGACAAACGATGAAGGAGGAAGAGGGAAAGAGGGAAGTAGAAGGAGAGAGCGAGGGGGAGAGAGGGATAGTGAGAGAGAGTAGGAAAAGGGAGAGAAAGAAGGAGAGGAAGGGAGGGACAACGATAATGAGATTGAAAGAGAGAGAGAGAGAGAGTGAGAGATAGAGGGAGGGTGAGAGAGAGTAGGAAGGAGAGTGAGAGAGTACGAGAGGGGGAGTAGGAAGAGGGAAAGAGGAAAGCGAGATGAAGAGAGACAGGAAGAGAAAAGGAGAGGGGGAGAGAGAGTAGGAAGGAGAGTGAGAGAGTACGAGAGGGGGAAGGGAAGAGGGAAAGAGGAAAGCGGAGGGGAGAGACAGGGAGAGAAAGGGAGAGGGGAGAGAGGAGAGGAGAGAGGGAGTAAAAAGAAGAGAGAAAGAGAAAGCGACAGTGAGAGAGAGAGAGGGAGTAAAAGAAGAGAGAAAGAGAAAGCGACAGTGAGAGAGAGAGAGGGAAAGAAAAAGGGAGAGAGAGAAAGAATGAGAGGGAGAGAGGGGGAGAGTGGTAGAGAGCGAGAGGGAGAGGGAGAGAGAAAGGAATAGATAAGTAGTGAGAGAGGGAGAGAAAGAGAGATAAAGAGATATAGAGAGAGGGAGTGAGGGAGAGATCAAGAAAAGAAGGAGATGGAGAGAGACAAAGAGAAGGAGAGAGATAGAGAGGGAGAAAGTAAGAAGGGAGAGAGAGAGGGAGGGAGAGGGAGTGGGAGAAAGGGCAAGAGGGAGAAAGAAAGATGGGAGAGGGAGAAGAAAGGAGAGGGGGTAGAGAGGGAGAGAGAGATAGAGAGGAAGAGAGAGAGAGGGCGAGGAAGAGAGAGGGAGGGTGAAACAAGGAAGGAGAGGGGAAGGGAAAGAGAGGGGGAGAGAGAGAGCATGAGAAAGAGAGCAAAGGGGAAGGAAAAGGTAGAGAGAGGAAGAGAGTAAGAGAGGGAGAGAGTAGGAGATGGAGAGAGGGTGAGATAGAGAGTGGGAGAGAGAGAGAGAGAGAGAGGTAAAGAGAGTAATACAAAAAAGAAAGGGAGAGAGAGGGAGAGGGAGAGGGAAAGTGTGGGAGAGAGTGAGAAGGAGATAGAAAGAGAGGAAGGGATCGAGAGAGAGGAAAAGAGAAAATGAGGGAATGGAAGAGAGTGGAAGAGAGGGAGAGAGAGGAGGATAGAGGGAAGAGAGGGAGAGAGAGGAGGGAGGGAAAGTGAGCGAGAGGGATAGATGGAGAGAGAGAGGAAGGGTAGGAGAAAGGGAGTAAGAGAGAAGGAGAGAGAGAAAGGAGAGGGAGACAGGGAGAGGGAGAGGATGAGAGAAAGATGGATCTAGGAGAAGGGGGAGAGAGGGAGATCAAGAAAAGGAGAGTGGGAGAGGGAGAGGAAAGGAGAGGGGGTAGAGAGGGAGAGTAAGAGAAAGGAAAATGGAAAGAGGGAGAGAGAGATGGAGAGGAAGAGAGAAAAAGAGAGAGAAGGAGGGAGTAAGAGAGTAGGAGGAGCAAGAGAGAGGGAGAGAGAGAAGGTGTAAGAAGGAGAGGGGGATAGGGAGAAAAGAGCGAGGGTTAGAAAGGGATGGAGAGAAAGGTGGGGATATAGAGAGCGAGAGGGAGAGGTAGGGAGAAGGAGAGAGGGAAGGAGACGTATGGAGACCGAGAAAGAGGGAGGGAGCAACCGAGAGAAAGGGGGAGAAGAAGAGAGATAGAGAGAGGGTGAGAGAGAAAAAAAGAGAGAGTGAGGAGAGATAGAGAGATGTAGAGTGGGAAAGGGAGAGAGAGAATGAAAGGGACGGGAGAAGGAGTAAGATGGAGAAAGGGTGAGGTGGGAGAGAGAGGGAGAGCAAATGAGGAAGAGAGGGAGACATGGGGACAGAAAGAGGGAAAATAAAAGAGATGAGAGAGAGAAAGAGAGGATGAGAGGGATGAGGAGTGGGTGGAGAGGGATGGAGAGAGAGAAAGGGATGGGAGAAAAGGATAGGGAGGGAGAGAGGGAAGGGAAAGGAGAGAGATGGAGGGGGAGGAAAGAGGGAGATATAGAGATAATAAGGGAGACATAGTAGGAGATGGAGGGAGGGAGAGACAGGAAGGGAAAGAGAGAGGGAAATGGAGAGAGAGAGAGATGGGAGAGAGAAGGAGAGAGGGAAAGAGGGAATGGGAGAGTGAGAGAGGGAGGGAAGGAGGGAGAGATAAGGAGAGTAGAGTCGAGAGGGAGGAGAGGGAGAGAGGGAGAGGGAGAGGGAGATGGAAGGGGATGTATAGAATGAGAGGGAAAGTGAGAGAGAGGGAGAGGAGAGGGAGGGGTAAGGAGAGAGGGAGAATGAGAGAGAAACAGTAGACAGAGATAGGGAGAGAGAGAGGAGGAGAAGGAGAAGGAGAGGGAGAGGGAGAGGAAGAAGGGAGAGAGAAGGATAAAGGGAGAGGAAAAGATAGAGGTAGGGACAGAGAGGGAAAGGGATGGAAGGATAGGGAGTGCATGAGGGAGAGTAGGTGGGAGAGGGAGAGAGGGAGAGATGGAAAGAGGTAAGTAGATGGAGAGAGAGAGATGGAAGGAGGGATGCTAATGGAGAGATGATAAGAGGGAGGGAGAGGGAGAGATAGAGAGAAGAAGAAGAAAGAAAGAGAGAGAAGGAGAGAGAGGAAGAGAGAGAGAGTAAGATGGAGAGAGTAAGATGGAGAGAGGGAGAGAGTGAGAGAGGAAGAATGAGAGGGAGAGAGAGGGAGAGAAAGAGAGGAAGAGAGAGAGAGAGTGGGAGTGAGAGAGAGGAAGAGAGGAAGAGAGAGGGAGAGAGTGAGAGAGTGAGAGGGAGAGATAGGAATATTCAAGGAGAGATAAAAGGGAGGGAGGGAGAGATTAGGAAGGGGAGAGGGAGAGAGAGGGAGTAAGTGTGAAAGAAAAAGGGAGGAAAAGAGAGATGGAGAGGGAGAGAGAGAAAGAGAGGTAGAGGAAGGAAGATCAAGAAATAGAAAGAGAAATATGGCAAGGGAGAGGGAGAGAGGGAGAGGGAGAGGGATAGGGAGAGAGGGTGAAAGAGAGAAAGATGGAGAGAGGGAGAGAGTGAGAGAGAGGGATTGGGAGTGAGTGGTTAAGACAAGGAGAAAAGGAAAGAGTGAGGGAGAAGGAAGAGAGGAAGAGAGAGAGAGGCATAGAGGTTGGGAGAGAGATAGGGATAGAGCAAGAGAGATGGAGAGAGGGAGAGGGAGAGGGAGAGGGAGAGAGATGCATAAAAAGGGAGAGGGAAGGAGATTGGGAGAGAGGGATGGAGAGGAAGAGAGAATGGAATAGAGGGGAGAGAGGGGGAGAACAAGAGAAAGATAGAGAAAGGGTGAGAGAGAAAGAGAGAGGGAGAGAAGAGGGAGAGAGAGAGAGGGAGTGAGAGAGAGATTGAGAAAAAGAGATAAAGAGAGAGGGAGAGAGGGAGTAAGAGAGAGAAAGATAGGGAGAAAGGGAGAGGGAGAGAGGGAGAGGGAGAGGAAGAGAGTGAGAGGGACTGGGAGAAGGGGAGAGAGGGGGATGAAGAAAGAGAGAGTGGGAGAGGGAGAGGAAAGGAGAGGAGGTAGAGAGGGAGAGGGATACCGGGAGAAAGCAAGATGGAAAGAGCGAGAGAGAGATGGAGAGGAAGAGAGAAAAAGAGAGAAGGAGGGAGCAAGAGAGTAGGAGGGAGCAAGAGAGAGGGAGAGGGAGAAGGTGTAAGAAGGAGAGAGGGGGATATAGGGAGAGGAGAGTAAGAGTTAGGAAGGGATGGAGAGAGAGGTAGGGATATAGAGAGCGAGAGGCGGAGGTAGGGAGAAGAGGAGAGGGAGGGAGAGGTATGGAGAGCGAGAAAGAGGGAGGGAGTAACCGAGAGAGAGGGAGAAGAAGAGAGATAGAGAGAGGGCGAGAGAGAGAAAAGGAGGAGAGAAAGAGAGAGGAGAGATAGAGAGATGTAGAGTTAGAAAGGAGAGAGAGAGTGAAAGGGAGGGAGGAGGAGTGAGATGGAGAGAGGGCGATATGGGAGAGAGAGAGGGAGAGAAAAAAGAGGGAGGGAGGGAGACATAGGGGACGGAAAGAAGGAAAGTAAGAGAGATGAGAGAGAGAGAGGAAGAGAGGGATGAGGAGTGGTCAAAGAGGGATGGAGGGAGAGAAAGGGATGGGAGAAAAGGATAGAGAGGGAGAGAGGGAAGGGAGAGGGAGGGGATAGAGGAGAGGAAAAAGGGAGATATAAAGATAATAAGGGAGACATAGTAGGAGATCGAGGGAGGGAGGGAAAGAGAGAGGGAAATGAAGAGAGGGAGAGAAGGGAGAGAGAGGGAGATGGAGAGGAAAAGAGGGAAAGAGGGAATGGGAGAGTGAGAGTGAGAGAGGGAAGGAGGGAGAGAAGAGAGGGATATAGGGGAGATGAGGAGAGGTAGAGTGGGAGAGGGAGGAGAGGGAGAGAGGGAGTGGGAGAGGGAGATGGGGGAATGTATAGAGTGAGAGGGAAAATGAGAGAGAGAGAGGGAGAGGAGAGGAAGGGAGGGAGAAGGAGAGAGAAAGAGGTAGAGAGAGATGGGGAGAGGGAGAGGAGGAGAAGGAGAAGGAGAGGGAGAGGGAGAGGGAGAGGGAGAGGGAGAAGGGACGGGGACGGGGATAGAGGGAGAAGAAAAGGCAGAGAGAGGGAGAGAGAGGGAAAGGGATGAAAGGATAGGGAGTGGCTTAGAGAGAGTAGGAGGGAGAGGGAGACATGGAGAGATGGAAAGAGGGAAGCAAATGGAAAGGAGAGAGAAGGAAAGAGAGAAGGATAGAGAGAGGAGAAAAAGTAAGAGAGAGGGACAAAGAGGAAGAGAGGGGAAAGAGGGAATGGGAGAGTGAGAGAGAGAGGGAACAAGGGAGAGAGAAAGAGGGATATAGGGGGAGATGAGGAGAGGTAGAGTGGGAGAGGGAGGAGAGGGAGAGGGAGATATGGGGGATGTATAAAGTGAGAGGGAAAGTGAGAGAGAGATGGAGAGGAGAGGGAGGGGGAGGGAGAGAGAGAGAGAAGAAGAGAGAAAGAGGTGGAGAGAGATAGGGAGAGGGAGAGGGAGAGGAGGAAAGAGAGAGGGAGAGGGAGAGGAGGAAAGAGAGAGGGAGAGGGAGAGGGAGAGGGATAGAGGGAGAGGAAAAGGCAAAGAGAGGGAGAGGGAGGCAAAGGGATGGAAGGATAGGGAGTGGGTGATGGAGAGTAGGAGGGAGAGGGAGAGAGGGAGAGATTAAACGAGGGAAACAGATGGAGAGGGAGAGAGAAGGAGGGAGAGGGAGAGATGATAAAGAGAGAGGGAGAGGGAGAGAAAGGAAGAGAGAGAGTAAGATGGAGAGAGGGAGAGAGAGGGAGAGAGGGAGAGGGAGAAAGAAGAGAGAGTGGTAGTGAGAGAGAGGAAGAGAGAAAGGGAGAGGGGAGAGAGGAATATTCGAGGAGAGATAGGGAGGGAGGGAGAGATTAGGAAGGGGAGAGGGAGAGAGAGGGAGAGAAGGGAGGGAGTGTGAAAGAAAAAGGGTGGAAAAGAGAGAAGGAGAGAGAGAGAGAGAAAGAGAGGTAGAGGAAGGAAGATCAAGAAATAGAATGAGAAATATGGCAAGGGGGAGAGAGGGAGAGGGATAGGAGAGAGGGTGGAAGAGAGAGAGATGGAGAGAGTGAGAGAGTGAGAGAGAGGGATTGGGAGTGAGTAGTTAAGACAAAGAGAAAAGGAAAGAGAGAGGGAGAAGGGAAGAGAGGACGAGAGAGACACATAAAGATAGGGAGAGAGATGGAGATAGGGAGAGAGATGGAGAGAGCAAGAGAGATGGAGAGAGGGAGAGGGATGTATGGGGAGAGATAGAGAGGGAATGAAATTGGGAGAGAGGGAGGGAGAGGAAGAGAGAATGGGATAGAGGGAGAGAGGGGGAGAACAAGAGAAAGATAGAGAAAGGGAGAGAGAGAAGGAAAGAAGGAGAGAAGGGAGTGAGAGAGAGATTAAGAAAAGAAGGAGATGGAGAGAGAGGGAGCATGAGAGAGAGACAAAGTGAGAGAGAGGGAAAGGGAGGGAGAAGGATAGGGAGAGGGTGAGAAAGAGGAAGAGGGAGGGAGAGGGAGTGGGAGAGAGGCAAAGGGAGAAATAAAGAGGGAGAGAGTAAAAGAGACATCGAGAGAGGGAGAGAGAGAGAGAGAAGGAGAGGGAGAGGGAAAGGGAGAGAGGGACGAAGAGAGATGCATAGAGAGAGATTTAGAGAGGGAGGGAAATTGGGCAAGAGGGAGGGAGAGGGAGAGTGAATAGGAGAGAGGGGGAGAGTAAGAAAAAGATAGAGAGGGGGAGAGAGAGGGAGTGAAGGGGAAGAGACAAAGGGAGTGACAAAGAGATTGAGAAAGAGAAGGAAATGGATAGAGGGAGAGTGGGAAAGAGACAAAGAGGGAGAGAGAAGGAGAAAGAGAGAGAAGGAGCAAGAGGGAGAGAGAGAGGGAGAGGGATGGAGGGAGAAAAAGGGAGAGAGAGATGGAGGGAGAGAGGAAAAGAGGAAGAAAAGGATAAGGGCATGAGAGGGAGATATAAAGAGAGAGGGAGAGGGAAAGAAAGAGATAGAGGGATAGAGAGAGGGAGAAAGGGAGGGAGAACGATAGAGAGGGATGGAGGAAGTGGGTGAGAAAGAGAGGAGAAGGAAGGGAATGAGGGATAAATAGGGAGAGAGGAAGAAAAAGCAATAGGGTAAGAGAGAGAGGGAGAGAGAGAGGTCGAGAGAGAATGATGTGGAGAGTTAAAGAGATGGGGAGGGAAAAGATTGGGAGAGAGAGGAAAAGGAAGAGGAAGATGGAGGGAGGGATATAGAGGGAGAGATGAGAGAGATAGAGAGTAAAAAAGGAAGAGAGATAGAGAGTGAGAGGGAGTTAAGAAAAGAGAGATAAAGTGGAAGAGAGAGGAAGAAAAGAGAGAAGGTGCAAGGGTGAGGGAGAGAGAGAAAGAGAGGGAGAGGTAGATAGAGGGAGGAAGAGAGGGAGGGAGAGGGCTAAAGGGAGAGAGGGAGAGGGTGGGAGTAGTGAGAGAGGAAGAAAGAGAGAGAGGGAGTGAGAGAGAGGGAGAGGGAGGGAGATAGTTGGAGAGAGAGGGATGGGAGCAAGGAAGGAAGGGAGAGAGCAAAAGGGAGAGAGGGAGAGGGAGGGGGCATGGAAGAAAGAGAGAGAGAATGAGAGGGAGAGAGGAAAGGAGAGTGAGAGGGAGAGAGAAAGGGAGGGAGGGAGTGGGAGAGAGAGAAGAAAGAGGCAGGCGAAGGGAGAGGGGGAAAGAGGGAGGGAGCAATAACGAGGGAGAGGAAAAGAGAGCGAGAGAGGGAGGGAGGGAGAGAGTAGGAGAGAGAGAGAGAGAGGGAGGAAAGGAGGAAGAAAGATAAGGAAAGGGAAAGGAAGAGGGAAAGAGGGAGACTAGGGGAAGGGAGAGAGGAATAAAGAAGGGAGAGGGAGAAGGTGAGAGAGAGACAAAGAGAGGGAGAGAGCAATCGGAGAGAGGGGGAGAAGCAAAGAGAGGAAGAGGGAGATAGGGATGAGAGAGGGAAAGAGAAAAAGGAGAGGGGGAGGGAGAGGGAGGGAGGGACATAGAGAGAAAGGGAAATAGAAGTAGAGAGAATGAAAGAGAGAGAGAGGCAGAGACATGAAGAGAAAGAGAGGGGGAGCGAGTAGAGCAAAAGAGAGAGAGAGATAAGGAGCAAGGGGAAAGGAGAGAGAGAGCAAGAAAGAGGAGAGAGAGTGATGGATAGAGGGGGAGAGAGAAGAAGAGGGAGAGTAGGAGAGAAAAGGAGAGAATGAGGGAGAGAGGGAGGGAGGGAAGGAAAGAGAGAGGTAAAAAGGGAAAGAGGTAGAAGGAGATAGAGAAGAGGGAGATGAAGAGAGAGAGATTAAGAGAAGGTTAGAGAGAGGGAGAGATAGGGTGAGGGTTAGAGGTTAAGAAAGGTAGAGAAGGAGGGAAGGAGAGGGAGAGAGGGAGATAGAGATAGAGGGAAAGGGACAGAGAGAGGAAAATGGGATAGAGAGAGGAAGGGAGAGAGATATAAATGGAGAGAGAGATGGAGAGGAGAGGGAGATAGGGATAGAGAGAAAAAGGGAGAGAGGGAGAAAGATTGAAAGAGAGGGAGAGAGAGAGAAAGGATGGAGAGGGGATAAAGAGGGAGAGTGGGAGAGAAGTAGACAGAGAGTGGGGGTGAGTGGGCGAGGGACAAATAGGGAGAAAGAGAGGAAGAGGGAGAGAGAGAGGGACTAAGAGAGGTAGAAGGAGAGAGAGATAAAGATAAAGAAAGAGAGGGAGGGAGAGTGGGTGAGAGGGATCAAGAGAGAGGGAGAGAGAATGGGAGATAGAGAGATAAAAAGGATGAGAATGATAGAGAGATTGAGAGACAGAGTGATACTAGGAGAGAGGGAGAGGGAAATGGAGTGGGAGAGAGGAAGGAAGAGAGGAGGAGAAAAGGAGAGAGAGGGAGAAAGGGAGGGTGAGAGGGAGAGCAAGAGAGGGAGAGGGAAAAGAAGAGGGAGAGAGGAAAGGAAAGAGGGAGAAAGGAGAGAGAGGGAGGGTAAGGGAAGAACAAGAAGGGAGAGAGAGATAGAGAGAGAGAGAGAGTGAGAGGGAGATTAAGAGAGGGTTAGAGAGAGGGAAGGAGGGAGACAGAGAGGGATATAGGGGGAGATGGGGAGAGGGAGAGGGAGATGGGGGATGTATAGAGTGAGAGGTAAAGTGAGAGAGAGGGAGAGAAGAGGGAGGGGGAGAGAGGGAGAAGGAGAGAGAAAGAGATAAAGAGAGATAAGGAGAAGGAGAGGAGGAGAAGGAGAAGGAGAGGGAATGGGAGAGGGAGAAGGGATAGCGACAGTGGATAGAGGGAGAGGAAAAGGCAAAGAGAGGGAGAGAGAGGAAAGGGATGAAAGGATAGGGAGTGGGTGAGAGAAATTAGGAGGGAGAGGGAGAGAGGGAGAGATGGAAAGAGGGAAGCGGATGAAAGGGAGAGAGAAGGAGAGAGGAGAGGAAGAAAGAAAGAGAAAGAGAGAGAGGAAGAGAGGGGAAAGAGGGAATGGGAGAATGAGCGAGAGAGGGAAGGAGAGAGAGAGGGATAGAGGGGAGATAAGGAGAGGTAGAGTGGGAGAGGGAAGAGAGGGAGAGAGGGAGAGGGAGAGGTAGATATGGGGATATATAAAGTGAGGGAAAATGAGAGAGAGAGAGAGGGAGAGGATAGGGAGGGGAGGGAGAGAGGGAGAAGCGAACATAAAGAGGTAGAGAGAGATAGGGAGAAGGAGAGAGAGAAGGGAGAGGGAGAGAGATAGAGGGAGAGGAAAAAGGCAAAGAGAGGGAGAGAGAGGGAAAGGGATGGAATGATAGGGAGTGGGTGAGGGAGAGTAGGAGGGAGAGGGAGAGAGGGAGAGATGGAACGAGGGAAGCAAATGGAGAGGGAAAGACAAGGAGAGATGATAGAGAGAGGGAGAGAGAGAGGGAGAAGAAGAAAGAGAGAGAGAGAGAGAGGGAGAGAGAGGAAGAGAGATGGGAGAAGAAGAAAGAAAGAGAGAGAGGGAGAGCGAGGAAGAGAGAGAAGGGAGAGAAGAAACAGAGAGAGAAGAGAGAGAGTAAGATGGAGAGAGGGGAGAGAGGGAGAGGGAAGAGAGAGTGGGAGTGAGAGAGAGGAAGAGAGAAAAAGAGGGGAGAGAGAAATATTCGAGGAGAGAGAGGGAGGGAGAGATTAGAAAGAGGGAGAGGGAGAGAGAGGGAGGAGAAGTAGAAAGAAAGAAAGAGAGGGAGTGAGAGGAGAGAGGGGTTGGGAATGAGTGGTTTAGACAAGGAGGAAATGGAAGAGAGAGGGAGAAGGGAAGAGAGGAGAGAGAGGGAGACATAGAGATAGGGAGAGAGATGGAAAGAGCAAGAGAGATGGAGAGAGGGAGAGGGAGAGGGAGAGGAAGAGAAATGCATGGAGAGAGAGAGAGGGAATGAGATTAGGAAACAGGGAGGGAGAGGAAGAGAGAATGGGATAGAGGGGAGAGAGGGGAGAACAAGAGAAAGATAGGAAAGGGAGAGAGAGAAGGAGAGAGGGAGAGAAGGGAGTGAGAGAGAGATCGAGAAAAAAAGAGATGGAAAGAGAGGGACAAGGGCAGAGAGACAAAGTGAGAGAAAGGGAAAGGGAGGGAGAAGGATAGAAAGAGGGTGAGAGAGATGAAGAGGAAGCGAGAGGGAGTGGGAGAGAGGCAAAAGGGAGAAATAAGAGGGAGAGAGTGAGAGAGTAAGGAAGGATAGAGAGGAAGAGATAAAAAGAGACCGAGAGGGAGTGAGAGAGTAAAAGAGACATGGAGAGAGGGAGATAGAGAGAGAGAAGGAGAGGTAAAGGGAGAGAGAGAAGGAGGAAAAGAGATGCATGGAGAGAGATTTGAGAGGGAGGGAGATTTGGCAAGAGGGACTGAGACGGAGAGAGAATAGGAGAGAGGGGGAGAGTAAGAAAAAGATAGAGAGGGAGAGAGTAAAAAAGATAGAGAGGTGGAGAGAGAGAGGGAGTGAAGGGAAGAGATAAAGGGATTGAGAGAGAGATCGAGAGAGACGAAATGGATAGAGGGAGAGTGGGAGAGAGAAAAAGAGGGAAAGAGTGACAAGAAGTGAGAGGAAGAAGGTGAGAGAGAGGAAAGGGAGGGAGAGGGAGTGGGAGAGAGGTAAAGAGGGAGAAATGAAGATGGGAGGAGGGAGAAATGAGTGGGAGAAAGAGAGTGGGAGTTAGAGGGAGTAAGAGAGAGAGGGAGAAAGAGAGAGAAGGAGCAAGAGGGGAGAGAGAGAGGGGGAGGGATGCGTGGAGCAAAAGGGAGAGAGAGAAAGGGAGGCAGAGAAGAAAAGAGGAAGAAAAGGAGAGAGGGCACGAGAGGGAGATATAGAGAGAATAGAGAGGGAAAGAAAGAGATAAAGGGAAGAGAGAGGGAGAGAGGGAGGGAGAAAGATAAAGAGAGATGGAGGAAATGGGTGAGAGAGAGAGGAGAAGGAAGGGAATGAGGGATAATAGGGAGAGAGGAAGAAAAAGCAATAGGGTAAGAAAGAAAGGGAGAGAGAGAGGTCGAGAGAGACTCGATGTGGAGAGTTAAAGAGATGGGGAGGGACAGGGATTGGGAGAGAGAGGGAAAGGGAGAGGAAGATGGAGGGAGGGAGATAGAGGGAGAGATGAGAGAGATAGAGAGTAAAAAAGGAAGAGAGATAGAGAGGGAGAGGGAGATATAAGAAAAGAGAGATAAAATGGAAGAGAGAGGAATAAAAAGAGAGAAGGAGCAAGGGTGAGAGAGAGAGAGAGGGAGAGGTCGATAGAGGGAGGGAGAGGTGAGGGAGAGGGCTAAAGGAAGAGAGGGAGAGGGGTGGGAGAGAGGGAGAGAGGAAAGAGAGAGAGGGAGTGAGAGAGAGGGAGAGGGCGGGAGGTAGTTAGAGAGGGAGGGATGGGAGTAAGGAAGGAAGGGAGAGAGCAAAAGGGAGAGAGGGAGAGGGAGGGGGCATGGAAGAAATAGAGAGAGAAGGAGAGGGAGAGAGAAAAGGAGAGTGAGAGGGAGAGAGAAGGGGAGGGAGGTAGTGGGAGAGAGAGAGAAAGAAAATGAGGGAGGAGGGAAGGAGAGAGGGAAAAGAGGGAGGGAGCAATAACGAGGGAAAGGAAAAGAGAGCAAGAGAGGGAGGGAGGGAGGGAGTAGGCGAGAGAGAGAGGGGGAGGGAAGGAGGGAGAGAGAGGGTGGAAGTGAGAGTAAGGGAGAGAGAAAGAAAGATAGGGAAAGGGAGACGAAGAGGGAGAGAGGGAGACTAAGAGGGAGGGAGAGAGGAATAAAGAAAGGTCGAGGGAGAGGGAGAGGGTGAGAGAGAGATAGAGAGAGGGAGAGAGCAATCGTGAGAGAGAGGGGGAGAAGCAAAGAGAGGAAGAAGGAGATAGGGATGGAGAGAGGGAGAGAGAGAAAAAGAGAGGGGGAGGGAGAGAGAGAGAGGGACATAGAGAGAAAGGGAAATAGAAGTAGAGAGAATAAAAGAGAGAGAGAGGCAGAGACATGAAGAGAAAGAGAAGGAGAGAGGTAGAGCAAAAAAGAGAGAGAGAGAAAAGGAGCAAGAGGGAAAGGGGGAGAGAGAGAGCAAGAAAGAGGGAGAGAGAGTGATGGATAGAGAGGGGGAGAGAGAAGAAGAGGGAGGGTAGGAGAGAAAAGGAGAGGAGGGAGAGAGAGGGGGAGAGAGAAGAAGAGGGAGAGTAGGAGAGAAAAGGAGAGAAGGAGGTAGAGAGGGGGAGAGAAGGAAAGAGAGGTAAAAAGGGGAAAGAGGTAGAAGGAGATAGAGAAGATGGAGATGAAGAGAGAGAGAGAGGTAGATAGAGAGAGGGAGATTAAGAGAGGGTTAGAGAGAGAGAGGGATAGATAGGGTGAGGGTTAGAGTTTATGGGAGGTAGAGAATGAGGGAAGGAGAGGGAGAGAGGGAGATAGAGATAGAGGGAAAGGGACAGAGATAGAGAGGAAAAATAGGATAGAGAGAGGAAGGGAGAGAGATATAAATGGAGAGAGAGATGGAGCGAGAGAGGGAGATAGGGATAGAGAGATAAAAGGAGAGAGGGAGAAAGATGGGAAGAGAGGGGAGAGACAGAAGGGATAGAGATGGGAGAAAGCGGGAGAGTGGGAGAGAGGTAGAGGGAGAGAGAAAGTGAGTGGGCGAGGGAGAGATAGGGAAAAGAGAGGAAGAGGGAGAGAGAGAGGGACTAAGAGAGGGAGGAAGAGAGAGAGATGAAGGTAAAGAAAGAGAGGGAGGGAGAGTGGGTGAGAGGGATCAAGAGAGAGAGGGAAAGAGAATGGGAGATAAAGAGACAAAGAGGAAGAGAGTGATAGAGAGAGATTGAGAGACAGAGTGTTACTAGGAGAGAGGGAGAGGGAAAAAGAGTGGGAGAGAGGAAGGAAGTGAGGGGGAGGAAAGGAGAGAGAGGGAGAAAGGGAGGGTGAGAGTGAGAGCAAGAGAGGGAGAGGGAAGAGAAGAGGGAGAGAGGAAAGGAAAGAGGGGAGAAAGGGAGAGAGAGGGAGGGTGCGAGGGATAGCAAGAAGGGGGAGAGAGCGATAAATAGAGAGAGAGTGAGAGGGAGATTAAGAGAGGGTTAGAGAGAGAGAGGGTTAGATAGGGCAAGGGTCAAATGTGGAGGGAGGGAGAGAGGGAGAATTAGGGAAAGAGAGAGAGAGAGGGGGAGATAAAGGAAGAGAGGGAGAGGGAGAGAGAGAAAGCATGGGAGGGAGATAAGAAGAGAGAGGAAGGGAGAGAGAGATAGAGAGGGAGAGGGAGAGGGAGATAGGGATTAAAAAAGGAAGAGGGAAAGAGAGATCGAAAGAGAGAGAGAAAAAGAGGGAGAGATGGAAAGAGAGAGAAAAAGAAAGGGAGAGAGGGAAAGAAGGGAAAGAGAGAGAGGGATGAGAGGGAGAGGGAGAGAGGGATGAGTGAGAGAGAGGGAGAGAGGGAGAGAGAGATAGAGTGGGGGAAGAAAGAGGGAGAGAGGGAGAGAGAGATAGAGTGGGGGAAGAAAGAGGGAGAGAGGGAGAGAGAGATAGAGTGGGGGAAGAAAGAGGGAGAGAGGGAGAGAGAGATAGAGTGGGGGAAGAAAGAGGGAGAGGGAGTGAGTGGGATAGGGAGAGAAAGAGGGAGTGCATGAGGGAGATGGAGAGAGAGAGGAGGGACCGAGAGAGGGAGAAAAAGAGAGAAGGAGAGAGAAAGGAGATAGAGAGATGGAGAGGGAGAGAGTGATAGAGAGAGAGATAGATGTAGGGAAAGAGGAAGGGAGAGGGAGAGGGAGAGGGAGAGGGAGAGAGGAAGGGAGAGGAAGAGGGGGAGAAAGGGGAGAGAGGAAGAGAACAAGAGCGAGAGGGAAAGGGAAAGAGCGGGAATAAGAGGGAGGGAGGGAGAGGGAAAGGGAGACAGAGAGGGAGAGATAGAGGGAGGGAGAGGGAAAGGAAAAGAGAGGGAGAGAGCAAGAGAGAGGGACAAAAAACAAAGAGAGAGAAGGAGGGCGAGGGAGAGGAAGAAGGAGACAAGAAGAAAAGAGGACGTAGAAGGAGAAAAGGAGAGAGAGTAAGAGGGATAGAGGGAGAGAGAAATAGAGAAAGAGGAAGAGGGAAAGAGAGAGGTAGAGGGAGATAGAGAGAGAGAGGGAGAAAGGGAAGATTAAGGAAGAGATAGGGATAAAAAGAAAACGAGGGGGGATAGAGTGGGGGGAGAGAGATGAAATGAGATGGAGCAGTAAGAAAGAAAGAGGGAGGGAGGAAGAGGTAGAGAGAGAGAAGGGGGATAGAGGGAGAAAGGGAGAGAAAGAGGGAAAAAGGAGAGAAAGAGGGAGAATGGAGGAGAGAGAGAGGGAGGGAGAGAGAAAAAGTAAAGGGAAATAGTGGGAATGGAAGAGAAAGATAGGGAGAGAGAGGTGGAGAGAGAGATAAAGGGTGAGATAAGGGATGAGGATTACAAAGAGGGAGAGAGAGGGAGGGAGGGAGAGGGAGAGATAGAAAATGAGAGAGGGAGAGAGAGGAAGGAAAGGGAAAAATAGAGGGATAAAGAGAGTGGAAGACGGAGAGGGATAAAGAGATAGAGGGAGAGGGAGAGGGAGAGAGATAATAAGGAAGAGAGGGAGAGAGAGGGGGTTAGATGGAGAAAGAGGGGCAGAGAAAGGGAGAGAGGGACAAACAGAGAGTGGAAGAGGAGAAAGGAAAAGTAAGGGAGAGAGAAAGAGAGAGAGGGAGAGGAAAAAAGAGTAAAGGAGAGGGAGGGAGAGAAAAAGGGAGAGGAGGGAGAGGGTGAAGGAGAGGGAAAGGGTAAGAAAGAGAGGAAGGGAGGGTGAGATCTCCCTTTCTCCCTCTACCTCTACCTTTCTCTCTCTCCCTCTCCCTTATCTCTCCCCCTCTCTCTCTCTCCCCTATCTTTCCATCTCTCTCTTAACCTCTCGCTCCTTCTTTCCCTCTCTTTCCCCTACTCTAACAATCCCTCCCTCTCTCCCTCTACCTAAGCTCACTCTCTCTCCCTCTCACTCCTCCTCCCCTCTCCATCTCCCTCTCTCTCTCTCTCTCTCTCCTTCTCTCTCACTTCTACTCTCCCTTTCTCTCTCCCTCTCTACCTCTCCCTTTCCCTCTCTATCTCTCCCTCAATCTCTATCCCTCTCAATCTAAACTTTTATCTCTCTCTCTCCTCTTCTCTAATATCTCCCTCCATCTTTCCCTCTCTCTTCCTATCTCACACTTCCTCTATTTCCCTCTAAGTCCGTCTCTCTCTCTCCCCTCCCTTTCCCTTTCCCTCTCCCTCTCCCTCAATCTCTCTCCATCCATCTCTATCCCCTTTTCTCCCATCCTCTCTCCCTCTCTCTCCTTCACCCTTATTACCTATCACCCTCTCTCCCTCTCTCTCTCTCTCCATCCATCTCGATCCGCCTCTCTCCCTTCCTCTCTCCTTCTCTCCATCTCTCACTCCTTCTATCCCTCTTTCTCTCTATCTCTCTCTCCCCTTTCTATCTCTCTCCCTCTCTCCCTCTCCCTCTTCCTCCCTTACATTTCTCCCTCTCTCCCCCTCTCCCTCCCTCTCACTCCCTCTCTATCCATCTCACCCTACTTTCCCTCCCTCCCTCTCTCCCTCTCTCTTTTTCCCACATTTTTTTACATCTCTCCCCATCTCTTTCTCTCTCTCCCTCTCTCTCTTTCCTTCTCTCTCTCCCCCTTTCTCCCTCTTACTCCCTCTTATCTCTCTCCCTTACTCACCCTCTCTCTCTCCCATGCTCCCCTCTATCTCTCCCTCCGGCCCTCTCGTTGTATCCCTCTCTCTCTCTCTTACCCCTCTCTTCTTCTCCCTTTTCCCTCTCCCTCTCTCCCTCTTCCTCTCTCTTTCTCTCCCTCTTTTGATGACATAAATATATAGCTAGTAGGTGTTTTGTTAAAAAAAAATTCTAAATCTATTAATGGATTGAATATGTCCAACGAACTTGGTTGGGATGGATTTATAGGACACTTTACAAAGGATGGATTTATAGGACACTTTACAAAAGATGCTGGAATGTGGTTCGGTTTGAGGTTATTATAAGCAATGCAACATTTTTTTAGGGGAGGTTAGATCCCTAGGGGTATGTCTTCTTTCATCCTAGTATTTATTCCAAAGATGGAAAACTCGAGTTCCTTAAATGACTTGAGGTTGATAAGTCTATCTAATTTCAGCTACAAAATTATTTCAAAAATCTTAGCCGATAGGTTGTGTAGTCCTTCCCAGCTTAATTGATTTGGAACAAGTCTGGTTTTGTTAAAGAATGGAGCATCACAAAAAATGTGGCTCTAGCCCAAGAGATGGTAGCAGATTTAAATAGAATTGTTTATAGGGATAATCATATTTTTAAACTGGATACATCGAAAGCTTATGATAGGGTGGCATTTTCTCTCAACAATCATGCGTTTGATGGGGTTTAGTGAAAATTGGTGTGACTTGGTGTATAGAAGTCTCAATAATGTGTGGTATACAATTTGGATTCAAGGAAAGAACTTTGGATTCTTTAGATCATATAGGGTGTTTGGAAAGAAGACCCTCTATCACCTTAGCTATTTATTTTGGTCCAACAAGTCCTTTGAGTTAACCTTAAACAATATATGGTGAGAGGTCTAATTTGGCCATATAGGTTGCCAAGGGGAGATTTATTAATTTCTCACCTACTCTATGCATATGACATGCCGTTGTTCATTAATGGATGGTATTTGACACAATCGGGGGGTTTGTTTTATGACGAGTGGTTAGGGCAATTACTTAATGTTGCTAAGACTGGGTTCTACACCCCTAAAAATATGTCGAGCACAAAAAATAGCTTCAATAAAGCAAGTATACGACATGTGGTCATTTCTAATTCCCATTGAAGTATTTGGGTGTTCCTTTATTCACAAATAGAATGCGTCAAGTTTACTTTCTACCATTACATATGAAGAATAAGTGACAATTGTGTGGTTGGAAGGAAAATTTATTATCCTTTGGTGCCGATTGACTTTACTCGATCGGTTATCGACAGTATACCCATTCATATGTTAGCTACTATCCTAGTGCCTAAGGGCACACTTCGGAGAATTGAGAGTCGGATCGCTAACTTTCTATAGAGCTCTTCCGGGACATGGGCAAGCTTTTGAGGACATCCTAAGATATTTGGAAAAGCATTTTTCCACACTTATAGTCCTTGCTTTTGGTCGACCAATGGATCATAAGAAAGGTCATAGTTTTTTTTAGGGTATTAACTCGGTGTAGTGTGGTTTTAAAGTCTTCGTTACCCATAGATATAAGGCTCATAATGAGGGAATAATTACAAGAATTAAACGAATTCCTTTCTTTTGTTCCATATCGGATCCATGAAAAAGTGAAGCATATAAAGGTTGATGAGTTAATAGAGGATAGATTGATTTTCACCCTCATGCAATCGGGGGACTTTGAGACTAAAGCGTATTCGAATTATATCCATCATCAATCTCCTAGGTGGGCATGGGCTTCTCGGATTTGGAACCTTTACATTCCAATAAGGGTGGCTATGTTTATATGGAATGGTTTAGAAGTGCTTTAGCGAGTAGACTCTCGTATTCTAGATCTACACATTCTAATAATGTCAACTTGTCTATACTCGCTCGAATCATAAAGCAGAAACCATGTCGCACTTGTTTCTAGAATATCGAGGTTATGAGGCAAGGTAGAGGCATTTTGGAAGAATCTTTGGCATGGCGAGTAGGTGGAATTTGTTAGAGGAGTGTGCATAGACATGGATGTCCTCATTCACTACTTGATCGTGTATGTGCTAAGTTGGTGTCTTCTGTTTTGTCTTATAGGAGTTACGGAAAAGTCAATGTTAAGTAAAATATGAGGATGGACCAATGATCATAGGTGATATAGTGAGACGAATGATTGAGGACCTATGGGATATGTGTAGCTTATTTATGTGGTATAAGGAGCATACAAGAGCTAGGAGTCTACCAATCTCGTCGAAAGCTAGGAGAGAGAAGTGGATCAAGTGGGAACCACCACGTTTTGGTAAATTTAAATTAAATATTGATGGATCGACTAGAGATGGATTTTGTGCGTGTGGTGGCACAATATAGGACCTTTTAGGCTTCTTTATCACCGGTTTTGCACACTACTATAGGGAGGGAACTAACTCAAAGGCGTAGCTATTATCACTTAGGGATGGGTTAGTTCCGTGCAAGGAACTGAATCTTGACTTAGTGAGTATTGAATCCGATTCAATGGTAACTATCAATATTATATTAGGCACTAATAAGGTCATTTAGTTATTTACATACTTGGTCCATGAATGTCTAGAATTAAGGAGTAATCACACATTTTAGCATATTTGGTGAAAGCAAAACATGGTGGCAGATAAGTTGGTCGACGAGGCAATTCAACATGATTTAGAAAATGATTTTAGTAGTTGTGCACAATTATCTTTAAATGTAAAATTGGTTGATAGACATGATAGGATGGAATATTATAGAGTGCCCTCTTGTCTTTAGGGGTAAGGCTTCCTTGTCCCCCGATGTACTCATTTTTGTCAAATCAATAAAATTATCAAGGTGAAAGGGAGTGGGAGGGAGAAAGATAGGAGTGAGAGGGAGATAGAGAGAGGAAGAGAGGGAGAGATAAGAGAGAAAGGGAGCGAGAGAGAGGAAGAGAGGGAGGAAGAGGGAGAGAGATTAAGAGAGGGAGAGAGATAAAGAGAGGAAGAGAGTGGGAGAGAGATAGAGAAAGGGAGAGAGCAAGAGAGAGAAGAAGAGAGAGACAAAGAGAAGTAAGGGGAGAGAGGGAAGAAGAGAGACGCATAGAGAAAGGGAGGGAGGGAGATAGGGAGAGACAGAGAGAGATAGAGAGGTAGAAAGAGGAGGTAAAAAAGGGAGAGGGGGAGAGAGAGGGAGAGAGAGAGATAGAGGAAGGGAGAGAGGGATAGAGAGAATGAGAGGAAGGGAGAGAGGGAGTGGGAGAGAGGGAGTGAGAGATTGAGATTAGGAGACGGAGACGAGATGGAGAGAGAGGGAGAGATAGAGAGAAGTAGAGGGAGAGCGGGAGGGAGGGAGAGGAAAAGGGGGAAAGAGGGAGAGAGAGAGAGATTGAGATGAGGGAGAGAGGGAGGGAGAGGGAGAGGGAGGGAAGAAGAGTAGGGGAGATAGAATGAGAGTGGAAGGGAAAGAGAGAGGGAGAGAGGGATAGACAGAGTGGGAGAGAGGGAGATAGAGAGGGATAAGTAGAGAGGGGGAGAGGAAGAGAGAGAAGTAAAAGAAGAGATGGAGAGAGTAAGAGAGAGAGAGAGGAGTAAGAGAGAGAAAAAGAGAGAGAGATGAAGAATGGTAAAGGGAGAGAGAGAAAGAGAGGGAAGGAGAGGAAGAGTGTAAGGGAGAGAGGGATGGAGAGAGAAAGGGAGAAAGGGGAGGGGGAGAGAAAGAGGGAAGTGAGAGAGCAGGGAGAGAAAGAGAGAGAGAGAGGGAGGAAAGGGAGAGAAAGAGGGAAAGTGAGAGAAGAGGGAGAGAGGGATGGGCAGTGGGTGGAAAGGGATGAATAGAGAGAAAGGGATGGGAGAGAGCGATAGAGAGGAAGAGAGGGAGAGAGAAGGAGAGAGATATGAGGGATAGATAAAGAAAGGGAGATAGAGGTGGAGAGAAAGGGAGGGGGAGAGAGGGAGGGAGAGGGGGATAAAGGAGGAGAGAAGGAAGGAGGGAGGGAGAGAGGGAATGAGAGAAAATGAGAGAAAGAAAATGAGGGAGAAAGAGAGGGGTAGTGAGACAAGTGAAAAGTGGAGAGAGGGGAAGTGAGTAAAGGAGAGAGATAGAGGGGGAGAGAGGGAGAAAAGAGAGAGGGCTGGAGGGAAAGAGGGAGAGGGAGTGGGAAAGAAAGTTAGAGAGGGAGGGAGGGAGAGAGAGATGAGAGAAGGGAGAGAGGGAGAGAGAGATAGAGGGAGAGAGGAAGAGGGAAGGAGGGAGAGATAGAGAGGGGAGAGAGAAGAGGAGAGGGAGAGAGAGATAGAGGGAGGGAGGAAGAGGGAAGGAGGGAGAGATAGAGAGGGGAGAGAGAAGTGGAGAGGGAGAGAGAGACTGGGAGTGGGAGAGAGAGGAAGAGAGGGAGTGGGAGGGAGGGAAAGTGGGGAAAGATAGAAAGAGTAGGATATAAGGAGAGGAAAAGAGGGAGAGAGAGGGAGAGAGCGATAGGGAAGAGGGTGAGAAGAGTGAGCGAGAGAGGGAGAAGGGGAGGGAGAAGTAGAGGGGGAGAGAGAGGGAGAGAGGGAGGAAGGGGGTGAGGGAGAGAGAGAAAAGGAGGTGAGACAGAGGGAGAGAGCTAGAGGGAGAGGAGGAGGGATAGAGAGGGAAGGGAGAGAGAGAGGGATAGAAGGAGAGAGATTGAGAGTGGGGAGTGAGAGAGGGCGAAGACTAAGAGAGAGAAAAGGGGAGAAGGAGATAGAAAGAAGAGAGGAAAAGGGGGAGAGAGAGGGATGGAAGGAGAGAGACCGAGAGTGGGCGATGAAAGAGGGCGTAAGACTAAGAAAGAGAAAAGGGGAGAAGGAGATAGAAAGGGAGAGAGGAAAAGGGAGAGAGAGAGGGAGAGAGAGGGAGAGGGAGAGAGGGTGACAGAGAAAGGGAGAGGGAGAGGGAGAGAGAGGTAGAAAGATAAGAGAGAGATAGGGAGAGGGGAAGAAGAGGGGGAGAGAGAGAGGAAGAGAGGGAGAGAGACAGAGAAGTAGAAGGGGAAAAGGAAAGGAAGAGAGAAGAGAGAAAGGGAGTGAGAGAGAGGAAGAGAGGGAGGAAAAGAGGGAGAGAGGGAGAAAAGGGTAGAGAGATGAAGAGAGGGAGAGAGATAGAGAGACGAAGAGAGATAAAGAGTGGGAGAGTGATGAAGGGAGAGGGAGAGAGCAAAAGAGTGATGAAGAGAGAGACAAAGAGAAGTAAAGGGAGAGAGGGAAGAAGAGAGACATATAGAGTAAAAGAGGGAGGGAGATAGGGAGAGACAGAGAGAGATAGGGAGGTAGAAAGAGGAAGTAAAAAGGAAGAGGGGGAGAGAGAGGGAGAGAGGGATATAGAGAAGGAGAGAAAGGGAGAGAGGGAGTGAGAGATTGAGATTAGAGAGAGAGATGAGATGGAGAGAGAGGGACAGATGGAGAGAGAGGGAGAGGGAGAGAGGGAGGGAGGGAGAGGGAGAGGGGGAAAAGGGGGAGTGAGAGGGTGAGATGAGGGGAGAGAGAGGGAGATAGAGAGGGGGAGAGGAAGAGAGAGAAGTAGAAGGAGAGATGGAGAGAGCGAGAGAGAGAAGAGGAGTAAGAGAGAGAAAAGGAGAGAGAGATACAGAGTGGGAAAAGGAGAGAGAGAAAGAGAGGGAAGGAGAGGAAGAGTGTGAGGGAGAGAGGGAGATATGAGAGAGAGAGGCATGGAGAGAGCTAGGGAGAAAAGGGGAAGGGGAGGGAAAGAGGGAAAGTGAGAGAGGAGGGAGAGAGAGGGAGAGAGGGAGGAAGGGAGAGAAAGAGGGAAAGTGAGAAAAGAGGGAAAGAGGGATGGGCGGTGGGTGGAAAGGAATAAAGAGAGAGAAAGGGATAGAGAGAGGGAGAGAGGGAGAGAGGGAGGGGGATAAGGAGAGGGATAGAGGGAGAAAGGGGGAGAGAAAAAGGGAGAGAGGAGGAGAGAGATATGAGGGAGACATAGAGAAAGGGAGATAGAGGTGGAGAGAAAGAGAGGGAGGGAGAGGAGAGGGAGAAATAGAGAAAGTGAGAGAGAGAGAGAGAGGGAGAGAGGTAGAAAGGAGGAGAGAAGGAAGGAGGGAGGGAGAAAGGGAATGAGAGAAAATGAGAGAAAGAAAATGAGGGAGAAAGAGAGGGGTAGTGAGACAGATGAAAAGTGGAGAGAGGGGAAGTGAGTAAAGGAGAGAGATAGAGGGGGAGAGAGGGAGAAAAAGAGAGAGGGCTAGAGGGAAAGAGGGAGAGGAGTGGGAAAGAAAGTTAGAGAGGGAGGGAGGGAGAGAGAGATGAGAGAAGGGAGAGAGGGAGAGAGAGATAGAGGGAGGGAGGAAGAGGGAAGGAGGGAGAGATAGAGAGGGGAGAGAGAAGAGGGAGGGAGAGAGAGATAGAGGGAGGGAGGAAGAGGGAAGGAGGGAGAGATAGAGAGGGAGAGAGAAGTGGAGAGGGAGAGAGAGACCGGGAGTGGGAGAGAGAGGAAGAGAGGGAGTGGGAGGGAGGGAAAGTGGGGAAAGATAGAAAGAGTAGGATATAAGGAGAGGAAAAGAGGGAGAGAGAGGGAGAGAGCGATAGGGAAGAGGGTGAGAAGAGTGAGCGAGAGAGGGAGAAGGGGAGGGAGAAGTAGAGGGGAGAGAGAGGGAGAGAGGGAGGAAGGGGGTGAGGGAGAGAGAGAAAAGGAGGTGAGACAGAGGGAGAGAGCTAGAGGGAGAGGAGGAGGGATGGAGAGGGAAGGGAGAGAGAGAGGGATGGAAGGAGAGAGATTGAGAGTGGGGAGTGAGAGAGGGCGGAAGACTAAGAGAGAGAAAAGGGGAGAAGGAGATAGAAAGAAGAGAGGAAAAGGGGGAGAGAGAGGGATAGAAGGAGAGAGACCGAGAGTGGGCAGGTGAAAGAGGGCGGAAGACTAAGAAAGAGAAAAGGGGAGAAGGAGATAGAAAGGGAGAGAGGAAAAGGGAGAGAGAGAGGGGAGAGAGAGGGAGAGGGAGAGAGGGTGACGAGAAAGGGAGAGGGAGAGGGAGAGAGAGGTAGAAAGATAAGAGAGAGATAGGGAGAGGGGAAGAAGAGGGGAGAGAGAGAGGAAGAGAGGGAGAGAGACAGAGAAGTAGAAGGGAAAAGGAAAGGAAGAGAGAAGAGAGAAAGGGAGTGAGAGAGAGGAAGAGAGGGAGGAAAAGAGGGAGAGAGGGAGAAAAGGGTAGAGAGATGAAGAGAGGGAGAGAGATAGAGAGACGAAGAGAGATAAAGAGTGGGAGAGTGATGAAGGGAGAGGGAGAGAGCAAAAGAGTGATGAAGAGAGAGACAAAGAGAAGTAAAGGGAGAGAGGGAAGAAGAGAGACATATAGAGTAAAAGAGGGAGGGAGATAGGGAGAGACAGAGAGAGATAGGGAGGTAGAAAGAGGAAGTAAAAAAGGAAGAGGGGGAGAGAGAGGGAGAGAGGGATATAGAGAAGGAGAGAAAGGGAGAGAGGGAGTGAGAGATTGAGATTAGAGAGAGAGATGAGATGGAGAGAGAGGGACAGATGGAGAGAGAGGGAGAGGGAGAGAGGGAGGGAGGGAGAGGGAGAGGGGGAAAAGGGGAGTGAGAGGGTGAGATGAGGGGAGAGAGAGGGAGATAGAGAGGGGGAGAGGAAGAGAGAGAAGAGAGGAGAGATGGAGAGAGCGAGAGAGAGAAGAGGAGTAAGAGAGAGAAAAGGAGAGAGAGATACAGAGTGGGAAAAGGAGAGAGAGAAAGAGAGGGAAGGAGAGGAAGAGTGTGAGGGAGAGAGGGAGATATGAGAGAGAGAGGCATGGAGAGAGCTAGGGAGAAAAGGGGAAGGGGAGGGAAAGAGGGAAAGTGAGAGAGGAGGGAGAGAGAGGGAGAGAGGGAGGAAGGGAGAGAAAGAGGGAAAGTGAGAAAAGAGGGAAAGAGGGATGGGCAGTGGGTGGAAAGGAATAAAGAGAGAGAAAGGGATAGGAGAGAGGGAGAGAGGGAGAGAGGGAGGGGGATAAGGAGAGGGATAGAGGGAGAAAGGGGGAGAGAAAAAGGGAGAGAGGAGGAGAGAGATATGAGGGAGACATAGAGAAAGGGAGATAGAGGTGGAGAGAAAGAGAGGGAGGGAGAGGAGAGGGAGAAATAGAGAAAGTGAGAGAGAGAGAGAGAGGGAGAGAGGTAGAAAGGAGGAGAGAAGGAAGGAGGGAGGGAGAAAGGGAATGAGAGAAAATGAGAGAAAGAAAATGAGGGAGAAAGAGAGGGGTAGTGAGACAGATGAAAAGTGGAGAGAGGGGAAGTGAGTAAAGGAGAGAGATAGAGGGGGAGAGAGGGAGAAAAAGAGAGAGGGCTAGAGGGAAAGAGGGAGAGGGAGTGGGAAAGAAAGTTAGAGAGGGAGGGAGGGAGAGAGAGATGAGAGAAGGGAGAGAGGGAGAGAGAGATAGAGGGAGGGAGGAAGAGGGAAGGAGGGAGAGATAGAGAGGGGAGAGAGAAGAGGGAGGGAGAGAGAGATAGAGGGAGGGAGGAAGAGGGAAGGAGGGAGAGATAGAGAGGGAGAGAGAAGTGGAGAGGGAGAGAGAGACCGGGAGTGGGAGAGAGAGGAAGAGAGGGAGTGGGAGGGAGGGAAAGTGGGGAAAGATAGAAAGAGTAGGATATAAGGAGAGGAAAAGAGGGAGAGAGAGGGAGAGAGCGATAGGGAAGAGGGTGAGAAGAGTGAGCGAGAGAGGGAGAAGGGGAGGGAGAAGTAGAGGGGGAGAGAGAGGGAGAGAGGGAGGAAGGGGGTGAGGGAGAGAGAGAAAAGGAGGTGAGACAGAGGGAGAGAGCTAGAGGGAGAGGAGGAGGGATGGAGAGGGAAGGGAGAGAGAGAGGGATAGAAGGAGAGAGATTGAGAGTGGGGAGTGAGAGAGGGCGAAGACTAAGAGAGAGAAAAGGGGAGAAGGAGATAGAAAGAAGAGAGGAAAAGGGGGAGAGAGAGGGATGGAAGGAGAGAGACCGAGAGTGGGCAATGAAAGAGGGCGAAGACTAAGAAAGAGAAAAGGGGAGAAGGAGATAGAAAGGGAGAGAGGAAAAGGGAGAGAGAGAGGGGAGAGAGAGGGAGAGGGAGAGGGAGAGAGGGTTACGGAGAAAGGGAGAGGGAGAGGGAGAGAGAGGTAGAAAGATAAGAGAGAGATAGGGAGAGGGGAAGAAGAGGGGGAGAGAGAGAGGAAGAGAGGGAGAGAGACAGAGAAGTAGAAGGGAAAAGGAAAGGAAGAGAGAAGAGAGAAAGGGAGTGAGAGAGAGGAAGAGAGGGAGGAAAAGAGGGAGAGAGGGAGAAAAGGGTAGAGAGATGAAGAGAGGGAGAGAGATAGAGAGACGAAGAGAGATAAAGAGTGGGAGAGTGATGAAGGGAGAGGGAGAGAGCAAAAGAGTGATGAAGAGAGAGACAAAGAGAAGTAAAGGGAGAGAGGGAAGAAGAGAGACATATAGAGTAAAAGAGGGAGGGAGATAGGGAGAGACAGAGAGAGATAGGGAGGTAGAAAGAGGAAGTAAAAAAGGAAGAGGGGAGAGAGAGGGAGAGAGATAGAGGGAGGGAGAGAGGGATATAGAGAAGGAGAGAAAGGCAGAGAGGGAGTGAGAGATTGAGATTAGAGAGAGAGATGAGATGGAGAGAGAGGGATAGATGGAGAGAGAGGGAGAGGGAGAGAGGGAGGGAGGGAGAGGGAGAGGGGGAAAAGGGGGAGTGAGAGGGTGAGATGAGGGGGAGAGAGAGGGAGATAGAGAGGGGGAGAGGAAGAGAGAGAAGTAGAAGGAGAGATGGAGAGAGCGAGAGAGAGAAGAGTAGTAAGAGAGAGAAAGGAGAGAGAGATACAGAGTGGGAAAAGGAGAGAGAGAAAGAGAGGGAAGGAGAGGAAGAGTGTGAGGGAGAGAGGGAGATATGAGAGAGAGAGGCATGGAGAGAGCTAGGGAGAAAAGGGGAAGGGAGGGAAAGAGGGAAAGTGAGAGAGGAGGGAGAGAGAGGGAGAGAGGGAGGAAAGGGAGAGAAAGAGGGAAAGTGAGAAAAGAGGGAAAGAGGGATGGGCAGTGGGTGGAAAGGGATAAAGAGAGAGAAAGGGATAGGAGAGAGGGAGAGAGGGAGAGAGGGAGGGGGATAAGGAGAGGGATAGAGGGAGAAAGGGGGAGAGAAAAGGGAGAGAGGAGGAGAGAGATATGAGGGAGACATAGAGAAAGGGAGATAGAGGTGGAGAGAAAGAGAGGGAGGGAGAGGAGAGGGAGAAATAGAGAAAGTGAGAGAGAGAGAGAGAGGGAGAGAGGTAGAAAGGAGGAGAGAAGGAAGGAGGGAGGGAGAAAGGGAATGAGAGAAAATGAGAGAAAGAAAATGAGGGAGAAAGAGAGGGGTAGTGAGAGAGTGAAAAGTGGAGAGAGGGGAAGTGAGTAAAGGAGAGAGATAGAGGGGGAGAGAGGGAGAAAAAGAGAGAGGGCTAGAGGGAAAGAGGGAGAGGGAGTGGGAAAGAAAGTTAGAGAGGGAGGGAGGGAGAGAGAGATGAGAGAAGGGAGAGAGGGAGAGAGAGATAGAGGGAGGGAGGAAGAGGGAAGGAGGGAGAGATAGAGAGGGAGAGAGAAGAGGAGAGGGAGAGAGAGATAGAGGGAGGGAGGAAGAGGGAAGGAGGGAGAGATAGAGAGGGAGAGAGAAGTGGAGAGGGAGAGAGAGACTGGGAGTGGGAGAGAGAGGAAGAGAGGGAGTGGGAGGGAGGGAAAGTGGGGAAAGATAGAAAGAGTAGGATATAAGGAGAGGAAAAGAGGGAGAGAGAGGGAGAGAGCGATAGGGAAGAGGGTGAGAAGAGTGAGCGAGAGAGGGAGAAGGGAGGGAGAAGTAGAGGGGGAGAGAGAGGGAGAGAGGGAGGAAGGGGGTGAGGGAGAGAGAGAAAAGGAGGTGAGACAGAGGGAGAGAGCTAGAGGGAGAGGAGGAGGGATAGAGAGGGAAGGGAGAGAGAGAGGGATAGAAGGAGAGAGATTGAGAGTGGGGAGTGAGAGAGGGCGGAAGACTAAGAGAGAGAAAAGGGGAGAAGGAGATAGAAAGAAGAGAGGAAAAGGGGAGAGAGAGGGATAGAAGGAGAGAGACCGAGAGTGGGCAGTGAAAGAGGGCGGAAGACTAAGAAAGAGAAAAGGGGAGAAGGAGATAGAAAGGGAGAGAGGAAAAGGGAGAGAGAGAGGGGGAGAGAGAGGGAGAGGGAGAGAGGGTGACAGAGAAAGGGAGAGGGAGAGGGAGAGAGAGGTAGAAAGATAAGAGAGAGATAGGGAGAGGGGAAGAAGAGGGGGAGAGAGAGAGGAAGAGAGGGAGAGAGACAGAGAAGTAGAAGGGAAAAGGAAAGGAAGAGAGAAGAGAGAAAGGGAGTGAGAGAGAGGAAGAGAGGGAGGAAAAGAGGGAGAGAGGGAGAAAAGGGTAGAGAGATGAAGAGAGGGAGAGAGATAGAGAGACGAAGAGAGATAAAGAGTGGGAGAGTGATGAAGGGAGAGGGAGAGAGCAAAAGAGTGATGAAGAGAGAGACAAAGAGAAGTAAAGGGAGAGAGGGAAGAAGAGAGACATATAGAGTAAAAGAGGGAGGGAGATAGGGAGAGACAGAGAGAGATAGGGAGGTAGAAAGAGGAAGTAAAAAAGGAAGAGGGGGAGAGAGAGGGAGAGAGATAGAGGGAGGGAGAGAGGGATATAGAGAAGGAGAGAAAGGGAGAGAGGGAGTGAGAGATTGAGATTAGAGAGAGAGATGAGATGGAGAGAGAGGGATAGATGGAGAGAGAGGGAGAGGGAGAGAGGGAGGGAGGGAGAGGGAGAGGGGGAAAAGGGGGAGTGAGAGGGTGAGATGAGGGGGAGAGAGAGGGAGATAGAGAGGGGGAGAGGAAGAGAGAGAAGTAGAAGGAGAGATGGAGAGAGCGAGAGAGAGAAGAGTAGTAAGAGAGAGAAAAGGAGAGAGAGATACAGAGTGGGAAAAGGAGAGAGAGAAAGAGAGGGAAGGAGAGGAAGAGTGTGAGGGAGAGAGGGAGATATGAGAGAGAGAGGCATGGAGAGAGCTAGGGAGAAAAGGGGAAGGGAGGGAAAGAGGGAAAGTGAGAGAGGAGGGAGAGAGAGGGAGAGAGGGAGGAAGGGAGAGAAAGAGGGAAAGTGAGAAAGAGGGAAAGAGGGATGGGCAGTGGGTGGAAAGGAATAAAGAGAGAGAAAGGGATAGGAGAGAGGGAGAGAGGGAGAGAGGGAGGGGGATAAGGAGAGGGATAGAGGGAGAAAGGGGGAGAGAAAAAGGGAGAGAGGAGGAGAGAGATATGAGGGAGACATAGAGAAAGGGAGATAGAGGTGGAGAGAAAGAGAGGGAGGGAGAGGAGAGGGAGAAATAGAGAAAGTGAGAGAGAGAGAGAGAGGGAGAGAGGTAGAAAGGAGGAGAGAAGGAAGGAGGGAGGGAGAAAGGGAATGAGAGAAAATGAGAGAAAGAAAATGAGGGAGAAAAAGAGGGGTAGTGAGAGAGTGAAAAGTGGAGAGAGGGGAAGTGAGTAAGAGAGAGAGATAGAGGGGGAGAGAGGGAGAAAAAAGAGATAGGGCTAAAGGGAAAGAGGGTGAGGAAGTGGGAAAGAAAGTTGAGAAGGAGAGAGAGAGAGAGATGAAGAGAAGGGAGAGAGGAAGAGAGGGAGAGAGGGAGGGAGGAAGAGGGAAGGAGGGAGAGATAGAGAGGGAGAGAGAGGAGGAGAGGGAGAGGGAGAGACCGGGAGTGTGAGAGAGAGGAAGAGAGGGAGTGGAAGGGAGAGAAAGAGTGGGGAAAAGGGGGAAAGAGAGAAAGAGTAGGATATAAGGAGAGGAAGAGAGAGAGAGAGAGGGAGAGAGGAACGGGGAAGAGGACGAGAAGAGGGAGCGAGAGAGGGAGAGGGGGAGAGAGAGGGAGAGAGGGAGGAAGGGAGTGAGGAAGAGAGGGAAAAGTGGGAGAGAGAGAGGAGAAAGGGAGTGAGGGGAAGAGAGAGAAGGAGAGGAGAAAGAGAGTGTGGGAGAGAGAGGGAGATTGGGAGAGAAAGGGAGAGAGAGAAGGAGAGAGGGAGAGAGAGAAGGTGAGAGGGAGAGGGAGCTGAAGGGAGAGGGAGAGAGAGATTAATAGTGAGAGGTAGAGAGGGAGAAGTAAGGAGAGGTATAGAGGAAGAGAGAGGGAGAGGAAGAGAAGGAGGTGAAGAGAGTGGGAGAGAGAGAGAGAGAGAGGGAGAGAGTGAGGGAGAGACAAGGGAAGAGATACAGATTGAGGTAGAAGGGGAGAGAAGGAAAGAGAGAGGGTGAAGAGAGAGGGGGATAGGGAGATGAGAGCGAGAGGAAGAGAGGGAGGAAGAGAGAGGTGAGGAGAGAGAGAGGGAGGGAGTAATTGAGAGAGGGAGAGGTTGGGAGGGAGTAAGGGAGTGAGGAAGGAGGGTGAGAGAAGGAGAGAGAGCGAGAAAGAGAAGGGATGAGAAGGAATGAGAGAGAGGAGGGTGGAGAGAGAGAGAGGGAGGGAGACATAGAGAAGGAGAGGGAGAGAAATAGAGAGAGAGAGAAAGAGAGAGAAATGGAGAGAGAGGGAGAGAGTGGAAAAAGATGGAGAGGGAAAGAGTGAGCGGGGGGAGGTAAAAGGATATAGATGGAGGGAAAGGGAGACAAAGAGAGGCGAGAAAGAGAGAGGGAGAGATAAAGGGAGAGAGGAGGGGAGAGAGAGGGAGAGAGAGGGAGGAAGCAAGAGTGAGAGAGGTAAAGAGGGAGATTTGAGGAGCAAGAGAGAGGGAAAGAAGGGAGGGAGGGAGAGAACGAAGGGGGAGAGAGGGAAAGAAGGGAGAGAGAGAGAGAACGAAGGGGGAGAGAGGGAGAGAGAAGAGGAGAGGGGTGTGAAAGTGAGAGGAAGGAAAAAAGACAGAGAGAGAAGAGATAGAGGTAGAGGGAGGAAGATAGAGAGATAGAGAGGGAGAGAGAAAGCTAAAGAAAGGATAAGATAGATGGAGAGGGAGGGAGAGAGGGAGAGGGAGAGGGTGTGAGGGAGAAAAAGAGGGATGGAGAGAGGGAGGGCGAGCAGATAGGGGGAGAGAGAGAGAGGGATAGGGATAGAGAGGTTGAGGGAAGGAGAAAGAGAGAGAGAGGAGAGAAAGGAAGAGAGGGAGAGTAGGAGAGAGGGAATAGTGGGAGAGAGATGGAGAGAGGGAGAAAGATGAAGAGATTGAGGGAGAGAGATGGAAAGAGGGAGAGAGATGAAGAGAGAGAGAAGGAAAGAGCAAAAGAGAGATAGGGAGGGGGAGAGAGAGAAGGAGATGGAGAAGGAGTGGGAGAGAGGGAGGAAAAGAGATGTATAGAGAGAGGGAGGGAGGTGATGGGGAAAGAGGGAAAGAGGGAGAAGAAAAAGAGGGAGAGAGGGAGAGGGATAGATGAAAGGAGAGAGAGAGATTGAGATGGTAGATAGAGAAGGGAGAGGTAGAGGGAGTAGGATAGAGAGAGGCAAAGAGTAGGAGAGAGAGAAAGAGAGAGGAAAGGAAATAGAGAGGGAGACAAGGATATAAAGAGAGTGAGAGAGAGGGAGATAGTGAGAGGGAGAGACGAGTAGAGCGAGCGATGGAGAAAGAGGGAGAAAGAGAAAAGTAGTAGGAGAGAGAGAAGAAAAGAGAGATACAGAGTGGGAAAGGGAAAGATAAACATAGGGAGGGAGAGGAGGAGTGTGAGTGAGAGAGGGGGAGAGAGAGCAAGAGAGGGAGGGAAGGGAGAGAAAGATGGAAAGTGAGAGAGGAGGGGAGAGAGAGGGAGAGAGGAGAAGATAGGGATGGGAAGGGAGAAGAGGGAGTGAGAAGGGGAGAGGAGGAGTGAGAAGTAGAGGAGGGAGAAAGGGAGAGAAAGGGAGCTCGGACAAAAAGGAGAGAGGGGAGGGAAAGAAAGAGAGAGATTGAGAGGGAAGGGAGAGAAAGGGGAGAGAGGGAGAGAGTGGGAGAGGGAGAGATGTAGAAAGGAAGAGAGGAGATGAGAGATCGAGAGGGAGAGAGAGGGGTAGGGAGAAAGAGAGTGTGGGAGAGAGAGAGTAGGGAGGATGGGATAGAGAGAGGGAAATAGAGAGAGTGTGAGCGGAAGAGGGAGAGGGAGGGAGAGGGAGAGAGAGATTAATAATGAGAGGTAGAGAGGGAGATATAGGGAGAGGTAGAAAGAAAGTGAGAGGGAGAGTGAGAGAAGGAGGGGGAGAGAGTTGGAACGAGGGAGAGAGGGAGGGAAAGAGAGAGAGGGAGAGAGAGAGATAGGTAGAGAGAAAGGAGTGAGAGAGGAAGAAGGAGAGAGGGGAGAGAGAGAGGAAGCGATAGGGAGAGAAAAGGAAAGAAAGAGGGGTGTGAGAAGGGATGAGAGAGGGGGATAGGGAGGGAGAGAGAGCAAGAGAAGTGGGAGAGGGAAAGAATGGGAGAGAAATAGAGAGAGATAGATAGGGATAGATTGAGGAGGGAGGGAGAAGGAGAGAGAAAGAAGGAGAGAAGAGAGAGAAGGAATGGGCAAAGGAGAGAGAAGGAGTGAGAGAGAGAGGAGAGAGATGGAAAGAGAGGGAGAGGGAGGGAGGTAGGGAATGGAGAGAGAGATCGATAGTGGGAGGGAGGGAGAGAGGGAGTGGGAGAGAGGGTGGTAGAGAAGGGGAGGGAGTGAGAGGGAAAGAGTGTGAGAGAGAGCAAGGAAGAGAGAAAGAGGGGGAGAGAAAGAAGAGAGAGAGAGATATAGAAAGTAGGAGAGAAGAGAGAGAAGAGCGAGCAAGTTAGAGAGAGGGAAAATGAGAGGAAGAGAGGGAGAGAGGTAGAGAGGGAGATAATGTGCTAGAAAGAGATAGTGAAGAGAGAGAGGGCATTAAAAAGAAAGCACAAAGAGGTGAGAGAGAGGGAGAAAGGGTGAGAGAGAGGGAATGGGAGAGGTAAAAAGAGGGAGGGAGGAAGGGAGAGAGAGAGGGTGAGAGAGAGGACGGAAGGAGAGATGGAGATGAAGATAAAGAGAGGAAGAGGGAAAGGAAGAGGCGAGAGGGAGATAGAGAGAGAAAGAGAGAGGGAGAGAGGGGAAGATTGGGGGAGAGAAAGGGAGAAGCGGAATGAGAGGGGGATAGAGAGGGAAAGAGGAAGGGAGATGGAGTGGGAAAGAATGACAGAGAGAGAGAGGGAGAGGTAGAGAAAGAAAATGGGGAGAGAGAAAGAGTGAAAGAAAGAGAAATAGGGGAAAGAGGGGAGTGGGGTAGAGGGAAAGGGAGGGAGAGAGAAACGGAAAAGGGAAAGAGTGAGGGAGAGGGAGAGGAAGAGGGAGGGAGGAAAGAGAGAGAGAGGGAGAGAGATAAAGGGAGAGATAAGGGAAAATGGATGTAGAAAGGGAGAGAAGGGAAAAAGAGAGGGTGAGGGAAAGGAGAGAGAGAAGGAAAGAGAATACGAGAGGGAGGGAGAGATAGGGGAGAGAGAGAGAGACATTTAGGAAGAAAGGGGAAGAGATGAGGGAGATAAAGGAAGGGAAGGAGATAGAGTGGGAGAGGAGAAAAGGGAGAGTAAGGGAGAAGGAAAGAGAGAGAGAGAGGAAGAGGAAAAGGGAGAGTATGAGAGATGTAAAGTGAGAAAGAGAGAGAGGAAGGGAGAGAGAAGGAGAAATGAGGGAGAAATTGAGAGAAAGAAAGGGAAAAGGAAAGGGAGACAAGGAGAGAAAGAGAGGGTGAGATCTCCCTCTCTCCCTCTACCTCTAACTCTCCTTCTTCCCTATCTCTCCCTTTCTCTCTCTCCCATCTCTCTATCTCTCTCCTTACCTCCCTCTCCCTCTCTCCCTCTCCTATGCTCCATCTCTCTCTCCCTCTCTTTTCTCTCCCTATCCCTCTCCCTCTCTCTCTCTCCCTATCTTTCTCTCCCTCACTCTCTTCTCTTCCCCTCTTTTTCTCCCTCTCTCCTTCCCTCACTTTGCCTCTCTTTCACACTCCTTCCCTTTCCCTCTCCCTCTCTCTCACTCTCTCTCTCTCCACCTCTCTATCTCTCTCTCCCTCTCTTATAATCTATCTCTTCCTCTCACCCTCTCTCCCTATCTCTCCTCCTCTCCCTCCTTATTGTTCTGCCTCCCTCCTTTTTTCCTCTCTCCTCCCTCTCTCTTTCTCCTTTTCTCTCCCCTTCCCTCCCACCTTCCTCCTCTTCCTCCCTCTATGTCCCCCTCTCCCTCTCTCTCAATCCCTCCCTCTTTTACTCTCTCTCCTCTCTCCCTTTCTCCTTCTCCTTCCTTCTCTCCCTCCCTCCTTCCCCTCTCTCTCACTTTCTCTATCCCCCTACCTATAACACGCTCCCTCCCTTCCTCTCTCTCTCCCCCTCTTTTCCTCTCCAATACACAAACTCCCTCTCCCTCTCCAACTCTCCCGATCTCTCTACCTCTCTCAATCTCCCTCTAGCTCTTCATTTCTTTCGCTCTCTCTCTCTTTCCCATTATCTCTCTTCATTCTCTCTCTCACTCTTTCTCTCTTTCCCTCTCCCTCTATCATTATCTCTCCCTCATTCTCTCTCTCACTCTCCTTCTCCTCTCTCGTCCCTCCCACCTACTATCCCTCCTTCCCTCTCTCCCCTCTCTCTCCTTATCTCCCTCTCTCTATCTCCCTATCCCTTATTCTCCTTCCACTCTATCTCTCCCTCCCTCCCTCTCCACTCTCATTCTCTTGCTTTCTCATCGCTTTCCCTCTCTTTACCTCTCCTATCTCTTTCCCTCACCCTATCTTTCCTCTCTCCCTCTTTCTCTTTCTCCCTCTATCCCACTCTCATTCCCTCCCTCTTCCTCCCCCTCCCTCTCTCTTACTCTCTCTTCCCCTCCCTCCCTCTCTCTCCCTCTCTCCCTCCCTCTCTACCCTTCCTCCCTCTAGTCCTCTCTCTCTCTCTTTCACTCTCACTCTCTTTCTCCCTCTCTCCCACTCTATATCTCTCTATCCCCCTTTATCCCTCTCTCTTCCCCCTCTCTCTCCTACTCTCCCTTTCCCTCTCTCTTAGTCTCCCTCTTTATCCCCCCACTCTCCATAATTCTATCTCACTCTCCCTCTCTCCCCCTCTTCCTCGTCCCTCTCTCTCTCTCTCCCACTATTTTTCTCGCTCCCTTTTTCTCTCTCTCTCTCCATTCTCTTACTCTTTCTCGCCTCTCTATTGCCCTCTCTCTCTCTCCTAGTCTCCCTCTCTATCCCCTCACTCTTCATCCCTCCATCTCACTCTCCCTCTCTCCCCTTCTTCCTCTCCCTCTCCCTCTCTCTCTCTCCCACTATTTTTCTCACTCCATTTTCTCTCTCCCTCTTTATTACCCTCTCTCTCTCTCTACTACTTTCCCTCTCTCTCTATCCGCCTCTGTCTCTCCCATTATCCCTCTCTCCCACTCTATTACTCCCTCTCACTCTCTTACTCCCCGTCCCTCTCTCTCTCTCTCCATCCCTTTCCATCTTTCCCTCTCCCTCCCTCTCTCTCACTCTCTCTATCTCCTAATTTCTCCTCCATCCCTCTCTCCCTTTCTCCCTTTATCCGCCCCTCTCTTTTGCACTTCCTCTCTCTCTCTCGCACCATATTCCTCTCTTTCTCTCTCCCTCACTCTCTCTTTACCTCTCTTTATCTCCCCTTCTCTCCCTCTCTCTCCCTCTCCCTCTCTCTTTCTCACTCCCTCTCTTTCACTCTCACACACTTTTCCTCCCTCCCTTTATCTCTCACTATCTCTTTCTCCATCTCCTTCTCTCTCCTTCTCCTCTCCTTCTCCCTCTCGCCCCTCCCTATCTCTCCCTCTCTATCTCTCCCTCTTTCTCTCTTCATATCCCTCTCTCTCCTTTATCCCTCTCTCCATCCCTCCCCTCCCTATCCCTAAACCCAAAATCCAAAACCCAAAACCCTAAACCCTCCCTTTATCCCTCACTATCTCTTTCTCCTTCTCTTTCCCTCTCCTTCTCCCTCTCGCCCTTCCCTATCTTTTCCTCTCCCTCTCTATCTCTCCCCCTTCCCCTCCTCATATCCCTCTCTCTCCCTCGTCTCTCTCTATCCCTCCCCCTCTCTCTCTCCCTCTCCCTCACTCTCTCTCACTTTCCCTTCCTCTCCCTCTCCCTCTCCCTCTCTCTCCTCTCTCACTCTCTCTTTCTACCTCTCTATCTCTCTTTCTCCCTCTCTCCTAATCTATCCTTTCCGCCTCCCTCCCTCTATCCCTCCCTATACTTCTCCCTCCCTTTCTCTCCCTCCCTCCTTTTTTCCTCTCTCTCTCCTCTCTCTCCCTCCCTCCTTTTTTCCTTTCTCTCTCTCCCTCTTTTCCTCCCTTTACCTCCCTCTTTGCTTTTCTCTATCCTCCTCTCCCTCTCTCCCCTTTTCTTGGTCTCCCTCTCTTTCTATCACCTGCTCTCTCACTCTCACACTCTCTCCCTTGATTCCTCTCTACCTCTTACTCTCTCTCACCCGCTCCCTCCCTTTCCCCCTTCTCTCACCCTCTTTTCCTTCTCTCTCCCTTCCTCTCCCTCTCTTTCTTCTCTCCCTCTCTAACCATCTCTCCCTTTGTTTCCCACTCTCTCTATCTCCCTCCTCCCCTTCCTTACTCTTCCTTTACCCCTCCTCTTTCCCCCTCTTCCTTTATCCCTCTCTCTATCTCTCCCTCTTAATATCTCTCTACCTCTCAATCTCTCTCTCTCTCCTTAAAACTTTATCTCTCCCACTCTCCCTTCATCCCTCCTTCTCTCTATCTCCCCCTCTCAATCTCTCTATCTCTCTTTGAATCTTTATCTATCTCTCTCCCTCCCTATCTCCCTATCTCTTTATCCCTCTCTTTCCTCCCCCTATCTCTCCCTCACCTTTATAACTTTCTCTCTCTCTCTTCCTTCCTACCCTCTATCTCTCACCCTTTATCCCTTTCTCACTCCCTAACTCCCTCCCTCACTCCCTCTCTCCTCCATCCCTCTCTCTTTTGCTCTCTCACTCTCTATCTCCTCTATCCCTCTCCTTTCACTCTTTCCCTCCTCCCCCTTTCTCTCTTTCTCTCCATCTATCCTACCATCTCCCTCTCTCCCTCTGTTTCTCTCTCCTACCTTTATTTCCCCGATTCACTATCTCTCCCTCTCTCTTTCTCCCTCTCTTTCATCCCCTCATTCCCTCTCTCTCTCTCTCCATCTCTTTCTCCCCTCTATTACAATCTCCCTATCCCTCTCCCATTCCTTCTCTCTCTCCTTCTACCTCTCTCTCTCTCACTCTCTCTCCTTTTCTCTCATTCTCTCTCTTAATCTCTCCCCCTCTTTTTCCTCTCCCTTATTCTCCTTCACTTTTTCATTCTTTCCCTCCCTCTCTCAGCCTTACTCGCTCTCCCACCCTTTCTTTCTCCCACTTCTATCCCTCTCTCTCTCTCCATTTCTCTCTCCTTCTCTCACTCTCCCTCTATCACTTTCTTTCTTCCTCTCCATATCTCTCTTCCTCCTACTCACTCTCTCCCTCCCTCCCTCCATCTTCCTTTCTCTTCCTCTCTCTCTTATTTTGCCTCTCTTTCCCTCTCCCTTCCTCTCTCTCTTCCTCTCGGTCACTTCCTCGTTTTTAATCCTTCTCACTCCTTCCCTCTTTTGTCCTCTCTCTCACTCCCTCCCTCTCCCTCCCTTTCTCTCCCTCTCTCCCTTCCTATCTCTCCCTCTCAACCTCCTTTGCTCTCACTCTCTTGCTCTCTATCTCTCCATCTCTCGCTCTCAATATCTCTCTACCTCTCAATCTCTCTCTCCCTAAAACTTTATCTCTCCCACTCTCCCTCCATCCCTCCTTGTCTCCATCTTCCCCTTTCAATTTCTCTATCTCTCTCTCGCATCTCTATCTCATCTCTATCTATCTCTCTCCCTCCCTATCTCTCTATCTCTTTATCCCTCTCTCATTCTCAATCTCTCTTCCTCCCTCTATCTCTCCCTCACCTCTATAGCTTTCTCTCTCTCTCTCTTCCTTCTCACTCTCTATCTCTCACCCTTTATCCCTCCATCACTCCCTAACTCCCTTCCTCACTCTCTCTCTCCTCCATCCCTCTCCCTTTTGCTCCCTCCCTCTCCTTTCACTCCTTCCCTCTCTTCGCCTTTCAAACCTACACTATCAATTCATTCTCATCATTTAACTTGTACGGGGTTTTATATATTTCCATATAATTGCCACAATGTTTTCCCTCAAGGAGGACACATCACCATTGATTAGTATTAGTCAAGCCACCAATTTTGTTTTGCATGTGAGCACGCTTCCTCAATTACTTTCGATGAGTCCCGTCATTTCACTTGATATATGTGGTCGTTGACTCTAATGATTGATTTATGGCATACCAATGTAAAATTCTGTTCTAATCTGAATTTAGTCTCTATTTTCTAATCTTTCATTTTCTACTCATAAGGGATTATTCATCCATTACTCATAAGGCTGGATAGTTGGGACTAATTAATTCATACATACCAAATTAGGATTTCTTGGCTAACCCTAGCTTGGGTATTGATAGTCGAAATTTGTCCTTAATGGGCCTAGGTCATGAATTCAATTTTAGTCTTTATTTTACACTTGTTTCGATGGAATTTAACTATTAATCACGAGGTTGGAAGGTTATAGTCCAAATTCCTCAATTTTTCCTAGAAGTAGCCTAAGGTTTCTCTTTCATGTTTTTTTAAATCTCTTCCACTCTAACTTACTACTTCACACCTAATTGGGTTAGTAGTAATTTATAGGCTTTAAAGTTCTTGAGAAAATTCAATTGTGCTCACTTTGGGGTTCCTAGGCCGAATGGGTCTTTAAGAAAACCCTAAGCATTCCTTTGTTTCCCTTCCAATTTATTCATCCCAATATTCGGTCAAAGCCCTTAAATTTTTATCCCACAATCATCAACACATGATGAAACATACATTAGGTATGATAAACTTCAATGGTCACACAAATACAATATAACAATTAAATCTAAACCATATTCCTTGGGGATTCTTGATTGGTGTTGAGCTAACTATAGTGCAAAGTCGTATTTCCTTGGTTAATAAGATCCAAAAGGTTTATCGATCCCGAGTGGTGCCGATCGATAATAGGCATATAGAAATTATTGTACGCCAATCCAATACAAGCCAAACCTTAACAATACAAACAATAACTTAACTAAATACATGAACTAAACTCATCAAAAAAACTTGAACATGAAGTAAAACCCACTTACATATCTTAGAGGTGGTTAGATTTCTTTAGATTTTGTTTCTTTATTTTCCTTTCCCTTCCTTTTTCTTTCTCTCTTTCTTGCCATTTTTCTCTCCCTCTCGACGGTTTTCTCTCTTTTCTTTCTTGGTGTTCCACGGTTTTTGGCTGAAAGTTCCAGCCATTTAACCCTCTCTCTCCCTTATATACTTCTTCTTTTGTTGCCCCTTTACAATTGCCTTGAATCTATTGGCCAAGGTGGAAAGTACTTGGTGACTAAGGAAGCAAGTGGATGGTTTTAAGTCAAAAGGAAGGTGAGTTGGCCTTAATTCATTTATTAGGGTGGCTTAGGTGTTTAACTAAGTACTTAGACTAATTAAAAATCCTAACTAACCAAGTTTAAGTAACTAATCTCATTTATTTCCATTAAATTTTAGAAATCCCTCTCCCTAAACTTGAAATTTTCTTTTCTAAAATTTCTAGCAGTTGGTACATCCAAACAAGTATGTACTAAATCTACCATATCTTTATATATATAGATCTAAAAATCATGAAATTTATAGAGATATAGTAGACACATATATGAACAACTTTTATTCTTCTAGGTTTACCCAAAAATCACTCGTAAGATCCCTAAATAAATCACACAATGTTAAGAATTTTGCACCCCTAAAATTCAAAAAAATTTCTTTTAAACAATTCAAAAATTTGTCCAAAAATAAGTTCCAATGTTCCTAAAATTTTATAACACATTTCTCACTAATATAATGCATCCCAAATACTTATAAATATCCCAAGCATAATTAACTAAATTATATGGAATTTTTTCCTCTCGAAAATCCCCACACAAACATCAAACATACCGTTATCGTAAAAACTTTTAAAACAATTCATACTATCCCTTTTACTTAATATAGGCATGTTTATGAACATTCAAACATGTATATATTTTTATAATTAATAAATTTCACAGGAGTTACATTCTCTCCCCCTTAAAAGAATTTCGTCTTCGAAATTGACTTACTCAAATAATTTCGGATATTTATCCCTCATCTCTTCCTCATGTTCCCAAGTCAATTTTTTTAGGTTTTGATTTTCCCATAGAATCTTAACCGAGACTAATTTCCTTATTCTTGAGTCGTTTCACTCATTTATCCAGGATTTGCATTGGTCTCTCCTCATATGTTAAGTCTGCGATGAGGTTCGACGGCCCCATCTCTAAAATCTACTTTGGTTCCCGATATATTTTCTTAACATAGATACATGGAATATATTGTGTACTCCTGTTAATGATAGCAATAGCGACAAGCGGTACACCTTATCACTTACTCGACCTAGTATCTCTAGTGGTCCGATGTATCATAGACTCGGCTTTCCTTTCTTCCTAAATCGAAGTATGCCTTTCATCAATGATACTCGTAGGAATACATAGTTCACCGACTTCGAATGCTAGATCCCTTCGCCTCTTATCAATGTAACTTTTCTTTGTGCTTTGAGCCATTTTTAATCGTTGGCGGATGTTATTCACCACTATAGTCATTTCTTGCACTAGCTCTAGTCCTAGCAACTTCTTTTCCCCTATCTCATCCCAATGCATGAAAGATCTACATCGACGTTCATACAAACCTTCATAGGGAGCCATCCCAATTGAAGCTTGGTAGCTATTGTTATATGTAAATTTAGCTAAGCATACATATCTCTCCCATTTTTTGGACCAATCTAGAATGCATGCGCGCAACCTATCCTTAAGAATTTGGATCACTTGTTTTGACTATCTCGTTAATTTGTGGATGATAAGCCATGTTGAAGTTTAGCTTCATACCTATGGCCTTGTGCAAACTCTTCCAAAAAGCCGAGGTGAATCTAGGATCTCGACTTGACACAATTAAGATTGGGATCCCATGTAGTCTTACAATTTCGTCAAGATACAACTAGGTGTACTGGTTCGGATTATAGGTGGTTTTGACCGAAAGAAAGTACGTAGATTTGGTTAGTCTATCAACGATCAACCAATTGGCATCCGACCCCTTTTTGATCTTGGCAATCCCATGATAAAATCCATAGTTATATGCTCCCACTTCCATTCTAGAATCGCCAATGGTTTTAACATTCCCGAGGGTCTTTGATGTTTCGCCTTCACTCGTTGACGGACTTGACACCTTGCCATGAAATTAGCTACATCTTTCTTCATTCCAGGCCACCAATAACATTATCGTAGGTCCCGATACATCTTTGTACTTCTTGGGTGTATCGAATAGGGAGTTCCATGCAATTCTTTTAGTATTTCTCCTTTCAAATCCTCCACCGAGGGAACACAAAGCCTTCCCTTCAATCTAATTACTCCTTTCTCATCAATGGTAAAATTAGACTCCTTCCTATCCTTCATATTTTTCATCCATTCCATTAGCCTCTCGTTTGTTTATTGCTCCGTTTGAATTCTTTCTTGCGGGATCGAGTGGACTAATAAAGCCGATAAAATGCTCTCGTGACCTTTAGGAATTACCTCCAATTCTAGCTTTTATAGGTCTCTCACTATCGATAATTGAATTACCTACATCATTACCATCGATTTCTCGCTTAATGCATCGCCTACAACATTGGCCTTTCCTAGGTGGTAGTTGATTATACAATCATAGTCCTTTACTAACTCCAACCACCTTTTTTGTCTCATGTTCAGCCTCCTTCTATGTGAAGATATACCGTAGACTCTTATAATCTAAGTATATCTCACATTTTACGTTGTATAAATAATGTCTCTAAATTTTTAAGGCAAAGACTACCGTTGCTAACTCTAAATCGTGCATTGGATAATTTCGTTCATATTCCTTTAGTTGTCCCGACTCATAGGCTACTACCTTCCCATTGTGCATCAACACCACTCCTAACCCATTTTTAGAAACGTCTCTATACACCATAAAGTTTCCAACCTCGGACAAAACAATCAACACTAGAGCCATGACTAACTCGTCATTTCAGCTCTTGGAAGCTCTCCTCACAAGCATCAATACACCGAAATTTAATGCTCCTTTTCATCAAGTTAGTAAAAGACCTAGCTATCTTAGAGAAGCCCTTCATAATTCTCCACTAATAATCGGCTAGCCCTAAGAAGCTTCATATCCCCGACACATTTTTCAAGGTTTACTAGTTCGGATAGCCTCTACTTTTTTTAGATCTACCGCTATGTCTTCCTTTATTGCCACACGGCCTAGAAAAGCCACTTGCTCTAGCTAAAATTCACATTTTTTGAATTTGGCATATAATTGTTGCTCCCTTAGCATCTACAAGGTGGCTCTTAGATGCTCCCTATGCTCTTCCTTACTTCGAGAGTAAACTAGGATATCATCAAAAAACATGATGATAAACTCCGTCCAAGAACTCCTTTAAGACTCGATTCATTAAGTCCATAAAAGCGAGTTGGGCATTCGTTAGCCTAATTGACATTACAAGGAACTCATAGTGGCCATATCTTGTTTTGAATGCCATTTTCTATAAATCGTCCGACCTTACCCTCGGCTAGTGATACCCCAATTGCAAATCTATTTTGGAAAACACTATCGCCCTTGCAATTGATTGAATAAATCATCAATCCGAGCTAACGGGTACTTATTCTTAATCATCACTCAATTTAACTCCCAGTAATCAATACATAGTCTTAGGCTACAATCTTTCTTTTTTACGAATAATACTAGAGCTCCCCAAGGTGAGGAACTAGGGTATATGAATCCCTTATCCGAGTAAGTCCTATAGTTGCACCTTCGACTATTCAATTTCTCTCTCTAGGGACAATGTCGTTAAACTTTCCAAGAATATATCTAAATACTCTCGTACAATCTTTATATCTCCCGATTTCAACTTTTGCTCCACCTAGCTATCCACCACATGTGCTAGGTACCCTATACACCCCTTTTCTAGCATCTTTTGAGCTTTGATGGAAAAAATGATCGGTGTAGTCCATAGCTTCAAATCGGCCTTAAAGTCTAACAATCAACTCTCGGGTAGATCAAAAGTTACCCTTTTTTCTCGACAATCTATGTTGGTTCCATGCTTTGTCGACCAGTCCATCCTCGGGATCAAATCAAAATCCTAGAGGTCCAACACTATCAAATCGGCTTTTAGTCTCCTATCTTTAATCTATACCAAACACTTTTTAGCCACATTCGTCGATTTCGTAGTTTCACTAGAAGGAACCGCTATAAGAAATCCTACGGCTAATGTCTCAAGTTTGACTCCTAGGCTTTTTACTAAGGTATTGATATAAAGGAATGTGTAGCACCGAATTAATCAAAATATATATAATCAAGCCAAGGATTGAGACATTACCATAAATTACTATTGTATTCCTCCGATCCGCCTCTTCTTGGGTCATAGTGTACACTCGAGCGGTACTCCTCCCGGTCTCGGTTTACGCACTTGAAGGCAATTATAGGACATGTGCCTTGACTTTTGACACACATAGCATATCCCGACATCCGATTTACATTCCTCGACATGGAACCTTCCACACTTATTACTTCGGGGTGGATTACCCATCATTGATCTTAGTTAGCCACTCGACGATGGTCTCGGGACATAAGGTGCTGGTTTGATGGCCCGAGTATTCCCTTAGCCACCATTTCGATTGAAATTCCTAAGCATTCCCCACCATACTAAACTCGGACAATGAGGCTCTCGATCTAAACACTTACCTCTTCGTTGTACTTCCCTTGTAATTTCATTATGATCCTCGTCGGATATCATCGCCTTATCCACCAATTCCGAGAAGGCATTAATGATAGACATCCGAACCATATTTCATACTTTAGGATTTAACCCCGTTAGGAATTTATTCTTTTTTAGATTTTTATCCCCTATAATGAATGTGACGAAGCTACGACCTTGTTCAAACTTTTGTACATAATTATCTACTAACATCCCATCTTACTTTAGTTCTAGGAAGTCCCGAATCTTTTTAGCCCTTACATCCGAGGTGAGGTACTTATTATTGAAGACCTCCTTAAATCCTTCTCAAGTCAAAGTCGGCACGTCTATAGTTAATCGTGTGCTCTCCCACTAGGTGCAAGCATCCTTAGTTAACATAAAAATAGCACACGATACTCACTCATTATTGTTAAATTATAAGTATTCGAATATCGCTTCTAATGACTTAATCCATTCCTCCACTTTCATTGGGTTAACACCCCCGGAGAATTCCCGAGGACTCACTTTATGGAACCTCTCCATCGCATCATTTCTATGTTGGGGTGGCAGAGGTGGAGGTTGTTGATGCATAGCCGAGAACTCGTCTCATTTGCTCTGCATGGTCTTGTTGTCGTTGTCACATTGCTTGTTGTTGTTGCTACATCATGTCCATCATGTGACTTAAAGCGTCCTGTTGATTTCTATTAGGATCATTAAAGGTCCCTTCACCTCCTCGCTCGTGTTTGCTCCTTTCTTGGCATGCTTGGACTTTGTACATGCCATGTTATGCCCATGTTATTTTTGTTATTAAAATAATATATAATGTAAATCATCTAGTTACACACGAAATTATAGATATTTATATATGAAGCATTTCGTTCACAATAGGTATTTACAAGCATTTCTACTTTCTAAAAGTTTTTGTGCTCTATTTACAATCAAAAGTGTACTTATTTACATTAGGAAATACACAACAAGTGCTACATCGCATGATCGAGTTATGATCTATTATGTCCAACCAACATATCAAACGCGTCATAGGAAGGAGTGCTTCGACCCTCCACCGATCAATAACATCATCCGATGGAATGCGTATTATCTTACGAGCGAGGGGCAATGGTACACCCCAGCTTTACATCAATCGAGTATGGGTCCGCCTAACTCGTACTGGAAGGAAAGCTCAAACCATGTCTTGATAACAAAATCGACCTATCAACCCTTCCTAAACCTCATCTAGCAACTATTGATCTCTCGATAAAAGAGTCTAATGCAGAGTTAGTCGTAGGAAATCCATATTGTGGTACTGCTGGAAAGAAGCATCGGTAAATGTTATTCGATGAATTAGATCATGCACCCGAGTGACGTGGGCTACTATATCCCGATCCGGGGTCATAGTCAAGCTATTTAGTTCAGCCCGGTAGGTAGCTAGGGTGGCCTCGTTATTGGCGTGTCCTAGCAACGTAGGGTTTACGAAATAAATGCGGTGTCTACAATAATAATAATTTCCAATATTAATATTTCTAGAACACAATTATATACTAGCATGAAAATCACATGATAATAATCATACACATTTTTTTCTACAAAAAAACAATCAAGAATCAAATTGTTATCCGTCGAGTAACACATCGATCCTCAAGCTCAAGTGACACTTAAGGGTCTACCCAGTTAACTAAACCATATATCCGATTCCACCTTGTGGTACCCCCGCCCTCTTGCTAACTACCTAAAATGGAGTGGCTAGGCGAGGAGCACATCATGCCGACACTTCCAACCGGACGTAAACCCCGCAACGTATATGCCGGTACCATAACGACATATTACATATTGAAAAATGTACAATATAATTTACATGAAAATAATATTTACATCGAAAGAAATTATAATTATTTTATTTACAATACCATTAAAATGTCTAATGATACCCCAACCCAAAATTTATAATCAAAATAAATTCCCTAAGGTTTGTGTCACCCATGAGCCCTTTTCGAGGATCCAACAACGCCCTTATCGGTATTATAGTCACTGCTAGTTGTCATAACATGCAAATAACAATGAGGTGAGTCGAAACATAGTAAGTGGGGTGATGCACATGATATGCAATGCTTTTCTAACTTCCCACCATACTTACCAATTTTAATTCTAGGTACCCTAGGTATTAGCGGTCTACTCTATAGGTGATTACCAAATCCCCGAATACTAATAATAGAATTATCCCTCATTATAGCCACTCGTTGATGGGAATCCATCACCTAACATTGCGATGCACTTAGAGTACGAACACGACTGGACCGCTAACTCCTTTTTCTTCGATTATTTTACCACCCCTATCCATACACTCCACTTTTCAACCATTTGATTCTTTCTCAATTCATCCCCACCAATGCACGTGACGCACGTGATGCCATGTTACCATGTTTAATTTATTACGGATACCGAACCTACACTATCAATTCGTTCTCATCATCTAACTTGTATAGGGTTTTATACATTTCAATATCATTGACACAATGTTTTCCCTCAAGGACGACCCATCACCGCCGACTAGTATTAATCGGACCACCAAGTTTCTTTTGCACGTGAGCATGCTTCCTCGCTTAGTTTCGGTGAGTCTTGTCGTTTCACTTGATATACGTGGTCATTGATTCTAATGGTTAATTTGTGGCATACCAAGGTAAAATTCTATTCTAATCTGAATTTAGTCTCCATTTTCTAATCTTTCATTTTCTACTCATAAGGGATTATTCATACATTACTCATAAGGCGGGATAGTTGGGACTAATCAATTCGTACGTACCAAATTAGGATTTCTTGCCTAACCCTAGCTTAGGTATTCATAGCCAAAATTTGTCCTTAATGGGCCTAGGTCATGAATTCAATTTTACTCTTTATTTTACACTTGTTTCGATGTAATTTAACTATTAATCATGAGGTTGGAAGGTTATAGTCCAAATTCCTTAATTTTTTCTAAAAGTAGCCTAAGGTTTCTCTTAAATTTTTTTATTAAATCTCTTCCATTCTAACTTACTATTTCACACCTAATTGAGTTAGTAGTAAGTTATAGGCTTTAAAGTTCATGAAAAAAACCAATTGTGCTCACTCTGGGATTCCTAGGCCGAATGGGTCTTCAAGAAAGCCCTAAGATTCCTTTGTTTCCCTTCCAATTTATTCATCCTAATATTCGGTCCAAGCCCTTAAAGTTTTAGCCGACAATCATCAACACATGATGAAACATACATTAGGCATGATAAACTTCAATGATCACACAAATACAATATAACAATTAAATCCAAACCAAGCCAACCACACACCAATCCAATACAAGCCAAACCTTAACAATACAAACAATAACTTAACTAAATACATGAATTAAACTCATCAAAAGAAACTTAAACATGAAGCAAAACCTACTTACATATCTTAGATGTGGTTAGATTTCCTTAGAGTTTCTTTCTTTCTTTTTCTTTCCCTTCCTTTTTCTTTCTCTCTTTCTTCCCGTTTTTCTCTCCCTCTCATAGTTTTTTCTCTTTTTTTCTTGGTGCTCCACGGTTTTTGGCTGAAAGTTCTAGCCATTTAACCCTATCTCTCCCTTATATACTTCTCCTTTTCTTTCCCTTTTACAATTGCCTTGATTCAATTGGCCAAGGTGGAAAGTACTTGGTGACTAAGCAAGCAAGTGGCTGGTTTGAAGTCAAAAGGAAGGTCGAGTTGGCCTTAATTCATTTATTAGGGTGGCTTAGGTGTCCAAATAAGTACTTAGGCTAAATAAACACCCTAACTAACCATGTTTAAGTAACTAATCTCATTTCTTTTCATTCAATTTCAAAAGTCATTCTCCCTAAACTCAGAATTTTCTTTCCTAAAAGTTTCAACGGTGGTACATCCAAATGGTCCGTACTAAATTAGCCATAATGTTATATATCTAGATCTAAAAATAATAAACGTTTACAGAGAGCTAGTAGACACATAGATAAACATCTTTTATTCTATGAATTTTACCCAAAAATCACTCTAAGATCCCTAAATAAATCACACAAATTTTGGAATTTTCCACCCCTAAAATTCGGAAAATTTTCTTTTAAACAATTTGGAAATTTTCCCAAAAATAAGTTCCAATGTTCCTAAAATTTTACAACACATTTCCCATTAATATAATGCATCACAAATACTTAGAAATATCCTAAAGGTAATTAACTAAATTATTCAGAATTTTTATTCCCGAAAATCTCCACGTAAACATCAAACATAGCATTATTGTAAAAACTTTTTAAACAATTCATACTATCACTTTTACTTAGTATAGGCATGTTTATGAAAATTTAAATAAATATATATATATATATATATATATATATATATATATATATATATATATATATATATATGTTTATAATTAATAAATTTCATGAGAGTTACACTCTCGCTTTTCTTCTATCTCCCGCACTCTCTATCGCCCCCTCTCTCCCTCCCTCTCTATCCTCGCTCTCTTCCTATTCATCTCCCTCTCCCCGTCTCCTTCTCCCTCTCTCTCCCTTTCTATCTCTATCTCTCTTTATATCTCTCCCTCCCTCCCTCCATCTCTCTCTCTTTCCCTCATCCCCTCCTTCTCTCTCTCCCTCTTTATCTCTATCCCTTCTTCCCTCTCTCCCTCTTTATCTCTCTCCCTTTCCCTCTACCCCTATCTTTCTTAGTCTCTCTCCTTCTCTCACTCCTCCCCCTCCCTCCCTCTCTCCGTCCCCCTCCCTCTCCCCCTCTCCCTCTCTCACCTACTGGCTGTCTCTTTTGCTCCCTCTCACTCCCTCTCGCTACCCCTATGTCCCCCTCCCCCTACAAATCTTTCTTCATTTCTCTCACCTTCTTTACTTTGCTTTACTCATTTCCCTCTCTCTCTCTCTCTCCCCCTCTCTCCTTTCTCTACCTCTCTTTATCTTTCCCTCTCTCCCTTAGCCTCTCTCCCACTCAATCTCCCACTTTGTCCCTCTCTTCTTCTCTCCTCCTCTACCTCTCTTCCTCTCTCTCCCACTCTCATTTTTTCCTCTTCTTTCCCTCTCTTCCTCTCCCTCTATCTCTTCCTCTCTTGCCCTCTTTCCTTCTCTCGCTCCCTCTCACTCACTCTCTGTCTCTCCCTCTCGTCCGTTTCAACCTTGTTATCACTCTTTCTCACTCACCTTTCTCTCTCCCACTCTCTCCCTTTCTCTTACTTTATCTCCCTTTCTCTCCTTCTCTTTCTCCCTCTCCATCCCTCATTTCCTCCCTCTTACTTTGTCGCTATCCCTCCCTCTCTTGTCTTCTCTCATTTTTCCTCTCTCCCTCTCCCTCTCCCTCTCCCCCTCCCTCTCGCTTCCCTTTTTCCCTATCCCTCCTTTTTCCTCTCTCTCCCTCTTTCCCTTTCCTTTCGCTCTCTCTCACCCTCTCTCCTTTTCCCTCTGTCTTCCTCTCACTTTCAATCTCACTCGCTCTCCCTCTCTCCTCCTTTTATCTCCCTTTCTCTCCCTATACCTCTTACCCTCTCTTCCCATCTCTCACCCACCCCCTCTCTCTATCGCTTTCTCTTCCTCTCTCTCTCTCCTCTCTCTATCTCCCTCCTTCTACCACTATCCGTCTTCTTCCTCTCCTTTCCACTCACACTCTCTCCCTCTCTTTCTCCCTCTTTTTCCTCTCTTGCCCTCCCTCTCTCTCTATCTCTATCTCTATCTCTCCCTCCCTTTCCCTATATCTCTCTCTCCCTCTCTCTAGCTCTTTTTCCTTCTCTCTCTCCCTCTCTCTCCCTTCGTCTCGCCCTTTCACTCTCTCCCTCTCTTTCCCTCACATCCTTTATCTCCTTCCATCTCTTTCCTCCTCTCTCTCCCTCTCTCTATCTCTCTATCCCTCTCCACTCCCTCTCTCTCCCTCTCTTTTTCCCTCTCTCTCTTCCTCTCTCTCCCTCTCTCTCCCTCTCTTTTTCTCTCGCTTTTCCCCCTTTTTCTCCCTCTCTCTCTCCCTCTCCCTCACTATCCCTTGATTTCTCCCTTTTTCTCTCTCCCTTTTTCTCTCTCTATCTCTCTATCCCTCTCGTCCCTCTAACTCTCTTTGTCTCTCTCTTCTCCCCTCTCCCTCTCTACTCTCTCCCTAACTTCCCTTCTCTCCCTTCGCTCTCCCTCTTCCCCCTCTCCCTCTTTCTCTCTCTTTACCTCTCTCTCTCTTTCTCCCTCTCTTTCCCTCTCTCTCTCTCTCTCCTTTCTCCCTCTCTTTCTCCTTCTTCATTTCTCCCTCTTTCTACCTCTCACCACTCTTTCTCCCTCTCTCTCTACTCCTTTCTTTCTCACCTTCTCTCCCTCTCTCTATCTTACCCTCTCTTTCCCTTTGTACTCTATCCTCTCTCTCCGTCCTCTCTCTCCCTCTCCCCCACTCTCTTTCTCTCTCCTTCTTCCTCCTTCAACTCTATGCCATCTCTCTCTCCATTTCTCCCTTCTCTCTTTCTCTGTTCCTCTCCCTCTCCTTCTATATCCCTCTCAATCTCCCTCTTTCTCTCCCTCTCTTTTCCTCTCCTTTCCCTCCGTCTTCCTCTCTCCTTCTCCCTCCCTTTCAGCCTCTCTAACTTAATGTCTTTCCCTCCCTTTTTTTCCTTCTTCATCAATTTCTCTTTTTGCTCCCTCTCTTTACCCTTTCGTCCTTTCCTACCTCCCTATCTTCATTTCTTTCCCTCCCTCTCTCTATCTCTCTTCCCCTGTACCCCTCTCTCTCTCTTCCCCCTCTCCCTCTCCCTTTCTATCCGTCTCCCTCACCCTCTCCCTTTCTCCTTCTCCCTCACCCTCTTTTTCACTCTCTCTAAATCCCTCTTTCTCCCTCTCTTCCTTTCTTCCCCACTCTCTTTCACTTTCTCTCCCTCTCTATCTCTCTCCCTCTCCCTCTTGCTTTCTCCCTCTCTACCTATCCCTCTTTCCCTTTCCCTCTCTCACTATTTCCCTATCCTTCTCTCCCTCCCCCTCTCCTTCCCTCCTCTCCCTCTCTACCTCCCTCTCTCTCTCCCTCTCTCTCTCCCTCTCTCTCTCCCTTTCTCACTCTCCCTTTTGCTCCCTCTCTCCCTTAACCATTTTCTCTCTCTCCCTTTCTCCATCTCTCTCCTCTCTCTCCCCTCTCTCCCTCTTCCACTCACCCTTTCTCTCCCAGCCTCCCTCCCATTCACTTTCTCCTTTGCTTTCTCTCTATCTCTCCCTTCCTTCCTCCTTCTCTCCCTCTAGCTCTCTCCCTTTCTCCCCCTCTCCCTCTCCCTCTACATGTCTCCCTCTTTCTCCCTCTCTTTCCCCATCTCTATGTCTCGTAACATTATCTCTCTCCCCACTCTCTACGTCTCTCTTCCCCTCTCCCTCTCCTTCTCTCTTCCCCTCTCTTTCTCGTCCCTCCCTCTCCCTTCCCTCTCTACCTTTCTCTCTTCCTCTCTCTCCCCTACCTCTCCTTCTCTCTCTCTCTCTATCTCTCTTCCCTTTCCCTCTCTTCCTCTCTATCTCTCTATCTTGCCCTCTCACTTGCTCAATCTATCTCCCTCACTCCCTCTCCCTCTCTCTACCTCCTATCTTCCTGTCTCTCCCTCCCTTTCTTTCCTTCTATACTCTATCTCCCTCTCTCCCTCTTTACTCTCTCTCGTCTCCCTCTGTCTCCCTCTGTCTCCCTCTTCCTCTCTCTCTCCCCTCTCTCTCTATCCCTCTATCTCTCCCTCTCTTACATTAGATACAACATTGATTTTATTTTTGATTTTTGAATGATGAAAGTCTATACTTATTTTCTAAATATTTGCCCACTAGTCGAGTGATTTAAGATTGGTTCGGTTATAGACCTTATCAACATTCCGTAATGAATAGCTAAAAAATGAAAAGACATGATGGATATAATGATACGTAACTATTGTGACCTGAATGGTACACATGAAAAAAAGGCTTAAAAATTAGCAAATAAGCGAGTAGCCAAAAAATATCCGAGAAGCAACATAGGAAAAAAATGCAAAGTCGGATAAATAGGTTATCGAGCAAAATCAACAAATAGGTAAAATAGAAAAAATCGACAAATCTACAAAATTGGTAAATAGACAAATAGGTAATTAGGAAAAATAAACAAATAAAAAAAATAGGCAATTAGGTAAAATTAGCAAAATTGGCAAATCGACAAATAGGTAATCGAGCAAAAATTGGCAAAGGCAAAGGCTATAAAACCAAGTAAAAGTGACAAACTTGGCAAGATTGAAAAAAATGAAAAAATTGATAAAAATCATTGAAGTTGATGAAAATGATTTAAAAATAATATTAAGATCGACCGGACTTCAATAGTTGTGATTTCCGGACAAAATCGACAAAATCGTTGAAATTGACAAAAATGAACCAAAATAGGATTCGGATCGATACAACCTTGAATATTGTATTTTCTTAAAGAAATTAACATGATATCAAATTAATCATCACAAATTGCAACAAAAGTTCATAAACACGATTCAAACCAACAAAACTCTAAAGTCGCATTCTTTAGGAAAAAATTGACACAATATCGATTAATCATTGCAATGAGCAAAAACGATCTAAGACGAGCTTCAAACTAATGCAGCTCAAAAGTCACATTTTTTAGGTGAATTAGCAACAACGTCAAATTAATCATTATTTACCAAAAGTGACCAAACATTGGAGTTCGATTGGCATAACCTAAAATTGCATTTCATAGATAAAATTAGCATGTGAATGATTTAACATTACCATTAGCCAGAACAATCTAAAAACGAGGTTCGAACCAACATAAGAAATTATATAGTAACAACCATATATTTATAGAATAATAAACACATCAATCAAACCATGTAAACACAGCAGCAATCATTACATAACCATAATAGTGACTCAAAGTTACAAAACCATGATAATAATTTAATTAATTTATTGTCAAATCATATGAATTAAATTTAATACAAATTAAATTAAAAAGATAAAAAAAATTTATATGAAAAGCTTGAATAAATTTGATTGTCGAATTAGGGTTAGTTTGGACCCTTTCAATACTAATGGAGACCGATTATTAAGTCAATCGAGAGAGGGATGGTCGCTCGTTGTTAGATCTAGATCGAATGGCTATTGATGGAATAACTGTTAGATCGAAGCTATTGTGACTACTAGATCGGGTTGCTATAATTACTAGATCGAATTAGACTAGGCTAGGATGAGCTAGGTTGTTGTGGGTGGATCGGGTCACTAGGTTAGGCTAGAGGATCGTTGTTGACTAGCTTGGGTACCTAGAGACATAGAGACACAATTGGATCGAGTGGTAGTGATTGTTAGACGTCGATGAAGGAGATTTGATTAGGCAGTAATGAAAATGCTACATAATGATGGAGTAGGATAGGCTAAGCATCGAGTGGTTATTGGTCGTGTTGGATCGAGCTGCCGATTAGGACTCGGACTAGCTGGATCGATGGATAGATGTGTAGATCAAATGGATTGGATTGGATCGGGTGAATCGGTGGCTAGAGCGAGGACTCTATATTGCATAGGTTGCTACCGATTGGCTGGATGGAGTTTTGGGAGGGTGTTGGTTCGGTTTGAGTGGCTACACTAGCTAGAGGAAAGGGGTTGGGCGGTTGGCCTTGGTGCGGGAAATCGAGTTTGATCAAAATTTTTTAAGGAGGGCTAACTAGAGTTTCTTAGGGAGGGAAGGGCTAATCGGAGGTTTTTTTATGGAGAATTGGCGAAAATTTAGGGTTTTCTAGAGAGAGTGGTTACCAACTTTTAGAGAAAAAATGGTTTTTATACTAATTTTTTAGGGTTTTTTAGTTGAAATTTAGCTTGGTCCCTCATCTTGCCAACTAGCTTTATTTTAGTCCTTTCTCTCTCTTGTTTTCAATTACACCCCTCGATTGTATTTTTTAGTCCCTTTTTTCTTTTTTTCTTGTTTTGTACTTTTTTATTTCTTAGGAAAAATTAGGTGCTAATAGTTGACCCCTCTTTACAATGCTTACGACACAAAGCCATTGAAAACCGGCTTTTCTTTGGCTTCCCATAGTAAGCTTGTAAAGAAAATGCTTTGTACGAACTATTCATATTTATAGAAATTTGGCTATTTTGAAAGATAGAAGAGAGCAAATCATGTTATGTTGGCTAAAGCAAGAATAAGATAAGCGAATTTGAAATGATCACTCGAATGAATTTTGGCCATAACTTAGATGATTTCTTTATTGCTTTGGATAAAAGTGAAGTCGATCCGATTATTTTGATTTCTATTTTTTTTTAAAGACACAACTTTTAATTATTTTGACTTTCATGAATCAAGTTGAATGTTCAAATAATTTTCATCAAAGCAAGTTGAATTACTCAAATAATCCTTCTCTCTCATTCCCTCTCTCCCATTCTCCCTCGATTTCCCTCTCTTTTGTTCTCTCTCTTTTCACCTCCCTCTCTCAATCTCTCTCTCTCTTCCTTTCCCTCCCTCTCAATCTCTCTCTTCCCCTCCCTCTCTTTCAATCTGTCCCTTCCTCTCTCTCTCTCTCCCTATCTCCTTCTCTCTTCCTCTCTCTCCATTTACCTCTCCTTCTCTCCCTTTCAATATCTATCTTTTTCTCTTTCTTTTTCTTCCTCTCCTTCTCTCTCCCTATCCATCTCTCTCTCTCCCTCTCTCTTTCTCTCCCTCTCCCTCTCTCCCTCCCTCTGTTTCTCACTCTCCCTCTACCTCCCTCTCTCCCCTCTCTATTTCTCACTCTCCCTCTACCTCCCTCTCTCTGTCTCTCTATCCCCCTCTCGTTTTTCACTTTCCTTCTACCTCCCTCTCTCTATCTATCTCTCCATCTCCCTCCTCCCTCTCTCCCACCCTCTCCCTTTCTCCCTCCCTTCCTCTCCTTCTCTCTCTTTAACTATATCTATTTCTCTTTCCCCTCCCTCTCCCTCCCTCCTTCTCCCTCCCTCCCACTCACTCACTCCCTCTCCTTCTTTTTATCTCTCTCCCTCTGTCTTTCTCTTTACCCCTCTATACCACCCTTCCTTCCTCTCCCTTTCCCCAACTCTCCCTCTATCTCCTTTTCTCTCTCTCCTTTCTCCCTCCCTCCTTCTCCCTCCCTCTTATTCTCCCTTCCTCTCTCTCCCTCTATACCCCTCCCTCTAATTCTACTTCCTCTTCCTCCCTCCCTCTCTATCTCTCCCTCTCTATTTCCCTCTCACTATCTTTACATCTCCCTCTCTCTTTCTCTCTTCCTAATCCCTCCTTCCCTTTCATTTTTTCTCTCTTCGTAACTCTCCATCCCTTTCCCTCTCTTTCTCAAACTCTCTACCTCTCTCCCTCCTACCCACTTCCTCTCTATCTCTCTCCCCTTATCTCTTACTTTCTCTCTCCCCTATTGTACTTCCCTTCCTCCCACTCCCTCTCTCCCACTCTCTCCCTCTCTCTATCTTTTTTCTCTCCTTCTCTCTCCTTTTCTATTCCCTTCTCACTCTCTCCCACCTCTCTCTTTATCCCTCTCTCTCTCCCTCTCTTCCTCTTATTCTATCCCTCTTTATCTCTCTCTCTCCCTCTTTTCCTCTTCTTCTATCCCTCTCTATCTCTCTCATTTCATCCCTCTATCTCTTTATCACTCCTTCTCTCTCGCTACCTCTCATGCTCTCTCTCCTTCTCTCTCCCGCTCGCTTCTTCTCTTTCGCTCCCTCTCTCCTTTCTTCCTTCCCTCTCTCTTCTTTTCTATCTTTCCCTCTCTATCCCTCTCCCTCTCTCACCCCTCTCTCCCCCTCTTGCTCGCCCTCATTCTCTCATCCCCTCTATCTCCCTCTCCCTCTCTCTCTCTCCCCTCTCTTTGTCCCTCTCTCTCCTCCCTCCCTTCTTCTCAATCTCCCTCTCTTTCACTCTCATTCTTTCCCTCACTCTTTCTCTCCTTCTCTCTCACCCCGTACTCTTCATTTCTCTCACCCCTCTATCTCTCCCTCCCCCTCTCTCTCTCCCTTTATTCTTCTCTCTCTCCCCCTCTCTCCTTCTCATTCTCTCTCTCTCTCCCACTCTTCCTCCCTCTCTACCTCTCTCCCTCTCCCTCTCCCTCTTCATCTCTCTCTCCCCCTTCTCACTCTTACTCTCCCTTTCTCTCCCCTCTATCACTCTCCCTCTCTCTCTTTTCCTCCCTCTCTATCCCTCTATCTCTCCTCCCTCCCTCTTTATCCCCCTCTCTCCTTACCTTCCTCCTTTTCCCTCTCTCCCTCTCTCCCTTCCTTTCTCTCCCACTCTACCTCTCCCTTACTCTCTCTCTCCCTCCCATTCTTCCTCTCTCTCCCTCGCCTTTTCTCGACCTCCCTCTCTCTTGTATGCTCTTGTTAGTATAGGTGCCCATGATCCAATCATGTTTAGATGGGTTTTAGTTATTATATTATTACATCCTTTATTTTAATCATAATAAAGAAGTTTTTCTATTAATTCTTATATTTTATGTCTATTAATTCAGTATAATTAAATAGAAGTCCTTATGATATGCATTTTGAATAGTTATTGATTGAAACATGTGAGACAAACACTAATGCATATAAATGATATCATTAAGCATCCTAAGTTGTAACATTGTTAAGAATAGACGTTGACTATATACGGATAAACTTATGAGTGCTATGATATTGCTATATGATAGCAATAGAAAATCTCACACTTATTAGCATGGTGATGCCAAAGAAAGCACTTAGGTAATTTATGTTAGAGAACATATCACTAGACTTCTCTCTATCTCTCCCCCTCTCTCTCTCTCCTACTCTCTTCCACTACCACTTTATCTCCATCTCCCTCTCTCTTCCCCCTCTCGTTGCCCCTCTATCTCCCTCTTTCTAGCTCACTTTATCTCCTTCTCTCACCCTCTCTCCAACTCTCTATCTCCCTCTCTCCTACCCTTCATCTTTATCACTCTTTCTCCATCTCCCTCTCTCCCTCTCCCTCTCCCTCTCCCTCTCCCCTCTCCTCCTCTCTCCCTCTCCCTCTCTCTCCTAGTCTCACCCTCTATCCCTCTCTTTCTCTCCCTCTTCCTTATCCTACCCCTACTCTCTCGCTCTCTTTCCCCTCTCTATCTCCCATTCATTCCCTCTCACTATATGTCTATCTTTCTCTCTCTATCTCCCCCTCTCCCTTCTCCCTCTCTCTCCTTATCTCACCCTTTATCCCTCTCTTTCTCTCCCTTTCCCTCTTCCACCCTTACTCTCACTCTCTCTCCCTCTCTCTATCTCCCATTCTTTCCCTCTCACTATCTCCCTATCTTCCTTTCTCTATCTCGCTCTCCCCCTCCCTTGCTCTCTCTCTCCCTCCCACTCCTTTTCTCTCTCTTTGTCTCTCCCTCTCTCTCTCTTTCTCCCCTCTTTTACTCTCCCTTTTGCAATCCCCATCATTCCTTTATCCCTCTCCCCTTCCCTCTCTTCCTTCTCTTCATCTCTCTCTCTCTCCTTCTTTCTCTCTCCCACTCTTTCCCTCTCCTCCCTCTCGCCATCTCCCTCTCTTCCTCTCTCTGTCTTCTCCTACCACCCCTTCTCACTTTATCCTCCCCCTCTCTCACCCTTTCTCCCTCTTAATCTCTCTCTTTCTCTCTCATTGTTTCCCTCTCTCTTTGTCTCTCCTTCCCCTCTTTCTCCCTCCCTCTCTCTCCCTCCCTCCCTTTCTATCTACCTCTCTCTCACTCCCTTTCTCTCTTAATCTCTCCCAACCACAAACTCTTTTTCTCACTCTCTTTATCTATCTCCCTCTCTTTCCCTTTATCTATCTCCTTGTCTCTTCTTCTCACTATCTCCCTCTTTTTCTCTCTCCCCCGCCTACCATGCTCTCTCTCTCCCCCTCTCCTTTCTCCCTTAGTACCTCTTTCTCCCCTCCCTCTCTATCTCTTTATTGCTCTCTCTACCACTCACCTCTCCCTCCTTATTTCACTCTCTCCCTCTAACTCTTCCTCCCTCTCCCTCCCTCTCCCTCTCTTGCTCTCCCTCTCCCTCTCCCTCTCATTCTCTCTCTCCTCCTCTATCTCCAATTCTCTATCCCTCTCCACCCCCTCTCTCTCCCACTCTCTCATTCTTTACCTCTCTCCCTCTCTCTCACCCTCTCTATCTCTCTCTTTTCTCTCTCTACCCTTCTCTCCTTCACTTTATCTCCCTCCCTCTCTCTCCCCCTCTCTCCCTCTTTCCCTCTCCTTTGTTTTCCCTTTCCCGCTCCCTCCTCTCACTCTCTCCCCCTCTGTCTCTCTACCCCTCTACCCCTCTCTCCCTCCCTCTCTCCCTCTCTCTATCCCCCTCTTCCTATCTCCCACCATCTCTCTCTCTTCCTCTCCCACTCTATCTCCCTCTCTCCCTCCCTCTCTCTCTCTTCCTTATCTCTCTCTCTCCCTCTTTCAACCCTGTCTCTCTCCCTCGTTCCCTTTTCTCTCTCTGTAACCCCTAAAAAAATCCTTAACTCGTAAAGCGATATGTATTAGAATATTTATATATATGCATATATTTGATGTAAGTATAATTCTCATTACACCATGAGAAATTAATGCTTGAAATGTGTGATTTATGTTAAATTAAAGTTATTATTCTTGAGATTAATGGTTTAATTATTAAAGATATCAAATATGCATGAGGACTATATTCTGTCCGAATTTTGTGTGATTTATTTGAGGGCTTTAGAATAATTTCATAGTAAACGTTAAAGAATAAACATTTTGCATCTATGTGTCTACTAGCTCTCTATAAAAGTTTATGATTTTTAGATCTATGTATAAAGAGTTATGGCTATTTTAGTATAGACTCGCTTAAGAGGCATCACTACTGGAATATTTTTGGGGGAAGGAATTTCGAGTTTAAGGTGAGGAATTTCCAAAATATTGTGAGAGGAAGGGATGTTTAGTTACTTGAAATAGATTATTTAGGACACATAAGCCCCCTTAATTAATCAATTAGGGCCAGCTCACCCTAAACACATCAAACCCGCCACTCTCTCTCTCTTGACTCACCAATAGCTTTCCACTCTCCCAAATTAAATTAAGACATTTGTACACTTAATTATACTAAGATTTTAAGCATGTATATATATATAGAGGCTAAGTGAGAATGAAAGAAAATTTTAGGCAGCCCGTAGCTACACAAAAGGGAGAGAAAAACAATAAGGAAAGAGAGGAAGAAGAAAGAAAAGGAAAAAGAAAGAAGAAAGAAAAGAAAGAATGGGAAAGCCTAAAAACCCTTTAGGAAATTCAAGAAAAGTAAGTAGATTCCATTTATAGTTATTTTATGTCTTAATTTATTTTTTTTAAGCTTTTATTTCATGGGTTTGTAATAATTTTCAATGGTTTGCTATGGTTATTTATGTTCGTGTTAGGGGTTGGAAAATTGTGATGGATCTATGTGTTTGTGTTATTATGCAAAGTTTGTTTGATGTGTTTAAATGTGTGGATGGTTTGGAAAGAAAAACAAAAGAAAAGGGTATAGATCGAATTGGTTAGAGCCAAACTAGATTTGGTGAGCATGACTTGAAAAGAAAAGGAATGCACTTATAGAGTTGCCCTAGGTTAAAACTGTTCAGCCAAGTGGGGAAAATTGGGAAAGAATGGATCTTTTGGCGAAATTAAGGGCCTAGAATATAATGGTAGCTCAATTAGGAATGGGTTAATAGTTTAGGATGGAAATAAATTCACTAGACATAAAAGGCAATCTATGGCCATCTTAACAACCCATTCGACCTTACTAAAATAAAAATAGGGTTTTGGATTTCATTAGGTAAATTGGATATTTGATGGCTAAATTTGGTTTCTTTTATGGACCTTAAGGTTTAGATCTCCTTGGTAACCCTTCTAAAGTATGGTTTGGTAAGTTATTGGCAAGTTAGTATAAAAGGAATTGACCTAGAAAGGGAAAAACAATTTCTTGCTCATTTTGGGACCAATCGGCCTAGAAAAGAAAATGATTAACAATGAATCCTTTTGTGTAATTAGAGATCAAGAATTAAAGGTGAACTCAAATAGAGACCAAGTATTATAAGACATATAAATGGAATAATGGAAAAAAAGAGAATTCAAGAAAAATCGAGATTAAGACATAAACCCATTCTTAGTCAACCTTGACTACTCGGATTAAAGGTTCGGATTAAACAAGAGTTTAGCTCAAGTATGTCACACATGAATCCTTAGGATTAACCGAGTCTTGTAAACTAAGTAATACATTGAAAATTCGAGCATAGACTTACTAAGTACACGAGAAGGAAAACTCAAAAGTACGAAGTGGATTTATGCAATGAATGATACCAATGAATAGGATTTGTATTCTTGTTTTGAATACTTTGAATGGTACATGAAACACTTGTGAAGTCCCAAGCGTGTGCCGAGACACGAGAATGGATTGAGAAGAAAATGCTAATAGTGTAATTAGTTGAATATGTTAAACATAATAGATGTGCATCACGTGCGTTCGGGGGTTGTATGACATTGAGAAAAATTGTTGAGTCGTGAGATAATGTGGTTTGGTAATCAAATTAAATGGAATGGGTAACGAGCATAAAACCATGTGCATGCTCTATTACTAACATCGTTAAGTAAGAGATAATTTTGCTAACTCGCGTACTATAATGAGGGATAATTTCGTTGTAAGTAGTAGGTGATAATGAGATCACTAAGAGAGAGTAATAGAGCAGAAGGTGATAATATGATCACTAAGAGATGGAATGCATGGACTTGCTAATACCTAGGATACCTATATTAAAATGGATAGGTAGAATGGGAAACAGAATTTCATTCATATCACATGCATAACCCTACTTACCGAGCTTTGACTCACCCTATTGTTGTTTTCATGTTATGATAGGAACTAGTCAAAGTAGTAAGGATGCTATCGAGTCCTGTACAAAGGCTCACATATGACACAAGTGCATCAAAATTTCTTTTGACTCGTAATTTTGGGGTTGGGGTGTCGATAAACAGTTTGATAGTATTGTAAATAAATTTTGTAATTTTTTCCACTACATTGCTAATATTATGTAAATTGTCTTGTATGTGTTTCATTGTATGATAAATCCTTAATGTATGAGCACATATATGTTTGAGGTTAATTTGGAAATTGGTTGTGTCGGCGTGATGCGCTCCTTGCCTAGCCACTCCTTTTGGGTACTTAGCATGTGGGCCATGGAGGGGGTGTCACGGGGTGGTATCGAGTTATGGTTTAGTTAATTAGGTAGAACCTTAAATGTCAAATGAGCTCGAGGATCGGTTTGCTACTCGATGAGTAACAATTTGATTTCTGATTTTCTTAATGTGAATGATTATTATATGATTTTCATACGAGTATATAAGTTCTATAAACATTAATACTAGTAATTATTGTTGTTGTAGATGCCATATTTATTTCATACACCCCGTGTTGCTAGGACGCGCTAACAACGGGCGACCCTAGCTACCTACTGGGCTGAACTAAAAATCCTAACTCGTCATCTCGAATTAGGATATAGTAGCCCATATCACTCGGGTGCATGACTTGATTCGATGAATAACATTCATTGATGCTTCTTTCCAACACTACCATAGTATGGATTTCCTGCGATTGACTTTACGTCAAACTCTTTTATCGAGAGATTAGCTATTGCTCGGTGAGGTTGGGGAAGGGCTAATAGGTCGATTTTGTTATTGAGATTTGGTCCGAGCCTTCCTTCTTATACAAGTTAGGTGAACTCGTACCTAATTGATGTATAGCTAGGGTCTACCATTGGCCCTTGCTCGCGAGATAGTATGCATTGCATCGGATGATGTTATTGATCGGTGGAGGGTTGAGCACTCCTTCCCACGATGTGTCCGATATGTTGGTTAGACATGATAGATAGTAACATTATCATGTGATGTAGTACTTGTTGTGTATTTCCGATGTAAATAAGTACACTCTTAATTGTAAATATAGAAAAAAAAACTTAACTTTTAGAAGGTAGAAGTGCTTGTAAATACCTATTAAGTACGAAATGCTTCATATATAAATATTTATAATTTTGCATGTAAATGGATGATTTACGAGTATATATTGTTTTTAATACCAAAACTAACATGGGCATAACATGGCATGTACAAAGTCCAAACATGCCAAGAAAGGAGCCAACACGAGCAAGAGGTGAAGGGACCTCCAATGATCATAATAGAAATCAATAGGATGTTTTAAGTCACATGGTTGACATGATGTAGCAACAACAATAAGCAATACAACAATAAAAATAAAACCATGCAGAGCAAATGAGACAGACTCCTAGCTATGCATCAATAGCCTCCACCTCTCGCCACCCTAGCATAGGAATGATACGATGGAGAGGTTTCATAAGACGAGTCCTCGGGAAATTTATAGGGGTGTTAACCCAATGATAGCGAGAGGAATGGATTAAGCCGTTAGAAGCGATATTTAAATACTTGCAATTTACCAATAATGAGTGAGTATCATGTGCCATTTTTATGCCGACGATGGATGCTCGCACATGGTGGGAGAGCACACGATTGACAGTGGACCTACCTAACTTAACGTGGGAAGAATTTAAGGAGGTCTTCTATAATAAATACTTTACGATAGACGTGAGGGCTAAGAAAATTCAAGAATTCATCGAGCTAAAGTAAGATGGAGTGTTCGTAGGTGAATACGTATGGAGATTTGAGTAAGGATGTTGATTCATCCCATTCATTGTAGGGGATGATAACTTGAAGAAGAATCGAGTTTTTAACAAGGTTGAGCCTAAGGGCTCGAAGCATAGTATGAATGTCTACCGCCAACACTTTTTCAAAAATGATAGATAAAACAATGTTAGCAAATGAAGATCGAAAGAAATTGCAAAGGAAGTTCGAGTAGAGGAGGCAACCATTTCGACCTAGAGGCTTTACCTCTAGACCACAAAGATGAGCTTCGCCTAGAAATTTTAACTACACTCGGTGGTCCAAAAATGCACGGGCTACCGAACATCACCTTATGCCCTAAGGCCACTATCAAGGAATCCGTCAAGGCCAATAATGGGTAATTAATCTCGGTATAGTAAATATGGAAGGTTCCATATGAGGGAGTGCCAACCAGATTTGAGGGTCTATTATGTCCGTCATAAACAAGGGCACATAGCCTCTAATTGTCCTCACACACGAAACCGAGGACTAGGAAGAGTACTCGCATGGGTTTATACAATGACCTAGGAGGAGGCCGACAAGAGGGACATGATAGTAATATGCAATAATTTTTACATCCTTGGCTTGATTGCTTATGTTTTAATTAATTTCGGTGCCACACATTCATTCATATCGAAAACATGAGTAGAAGACCTAGGTGTGAAACCCGAGACATTAGCAATAGGCTATCTAATAGCAGTTCCTTTTGAAGAATTTATAGAGTCAACGAGCCTAGTCAAGTAGTGTCCGATCCAAATTGAAGATAGGATTTTAGAGGCTAATTTGATCGTATTAGACCTCCAAGATTTTGATTTGATTACGGGAATGGATTGGTTAACGAGGCATGGTGCCACCATTGATTGTCAAAGGAGTAGAGTAGTTTTTGATTTATCCGGAGATTAGCTATTAGAGTTTAAGGATGATATGAAGTTCGAGCCACACCGATCATCTCGACCATAAAGGCTCAAAGAATGCTAGGAAAAGGATCTATGGGGTATCTAGCACACGTAGTGGATAGCCAAGTAGAGCAAAAGTCAAAGCTAAATGATATAGAAGTCGTACGAGAGTATCCGAATGTATTTCTAGAAAATTTGACTACGTTAACACTAGAGAGGGAGATAGAATTTGAGATTGATCCGGAGTTGGGCATGACTTCGATTTCTAAGACTCCCTATAGAATGGTCCTAGTTGAATTGAAAGAGTTAAAGGTCAACTATAGGACTTACTCGGATAAGGGATTTATACGCCCTAGTTTCTCACCTTAGGGAGCTCTAGTATTGTTTGTGAAAAAGAAGGACGGTAGTCTATGGCTATGTATTGAGTACCAAGAATTAAATCGAGTGAAAATTAAAAATAAGTACCCGTTACCCCGGATTGATGATTTATTCGATCAATTACAAGGTGCGATGGTGTTCTCCAAAATAGATCCGTAATCGGGATACCACCAGTTGAGGGTAAAAATGAAGGATGTGAAGAAGATGGCGTTCGGGATAAGATACGACCACTATGAATTCCTAGTAATGTTGTTTGGATTGACTAATGCCCCAATCGCTTTCATAGACTTGATGAATCGAGTCTTTAAAGAATGCCTAGATAAGTTTATCATTGTATTCATCGATGATATCGTTGTTTACTCTCAAAGTAAGAAGGAGCATAGGGGGCATCTAAAAGCCATCTTGTAGACGCTAAAGGAGCGAGTAGCTATGCACCAAATTCAAGAAATGTGAATTTTGGCTAGAGTAGGTAGCTTTTCTAGGTCACGTGGAGATAAAAAAAGGCATAGTGGTAGATCCAAATAAGGTAAAGGCTATCCGAAACTAGCCTACCTTAAAGAACATAATGCGAGTACGAATCTTCTTAGGTCTAGCCATTACTATTAGAGAATTATGGAGGGCTTCTATAAGATAGCTAGGCCTCTTACTAATTTGATGAGAAAGAGCATTAAGTTCCAATGGATCGATACCTATGAGAAACGCTTCCAATAATTGAAACGAAGGTTAGTCACGGCCCAAGTGCTAACTATCCCATCCGAAGATGGAGATTTTATGATTTATAGTGATGCTTCCAAGAATGGGCTAGGAGCGGTGTTGATGCGGAATGGGAAAGTAGTCACCTATGTGTCATGGCAATTGAAGGAATATGATCTAAAACTACCGGCAATAGTCTTTGTCCTAAAAATCCGGAGACACTATTTATATGGGGCCAAGTTTGAGATATATGTGGATCATAAAAGCTTATGATATATCTTCACACAAAATGAGCTGAATATGAGACAAAGAAGGTGGTTAAAGCTAGTAAAGGATTATGATTGTATAATCAATTATCATCCGAGCAAAGCTAACGTTGTTACCGATGCCTTAAGTAGAAAATTTGTAGCAACGATATGGGTAATCCGAGTTGTCGATAATGAGAGACCCGCAAAAGCTATACTTGGAGATAGTTCGATGGGGCATGAGATTATTTTATTAGCTTTAGTAGTCCAACCGACTCGCGAGGAAAGGATTCGGATGGGGCGACAAACGGATAAAAAACTAAATGAATTGATGAAAAACATAGAGACGGAGAAGGAATCCGATTTTATGATGGATGACAAAGGCATAATTAGATTTAAAGCAAGATTATGTGTTCCCTCGGTGGAGGATGTGAAGGAAGAGATATTAAAATAAGTGCACTCAACTCCCTATTCAATACACTCGGGAAGCACAAAGATGTACCGGGACCTACAATAAAGTTATTGGTGGCTTAAAATGAAGAAAGATGTAGCTAATTTTGTGGCAAGGTGTCAAATTTGTCAATAGGTGAAGGTGGAACACCAAAGATCCACAGGAATGTTAAAACTGTTGGCAATTCCGAATGGAAATTGAAGCATGTAACTATGGATTTCATCATGGGATTGCCAAGATCGAAAAGAGGGTCGAATGCCATTTAGGTGATCATCGATAGATTGACCAAATAAGTGCACTTCTTTCGATTAAAACCACCTATAATCCGAACTAGTATGCCTAGTTGTATCTTGATGAAATTTTAAGACTACATAGGATTCCAATCTCAATTGTGTCGGATCGAGATCCTAGGTACACGTCCACATTTTGGAAAAGTTTGCACAATGCTTGTAGGGATAAAGTAAACTTCAGCACCGCATATCATTCGTAAACCATGAGAGCGAGTAATCCAGATTCTTGAAGATATGTTACGAGCATTCATTCTAAATTAGTCCAAAAAATGGGAGAAATACATACGCTTAGTTGATTTGCATATAACAATAGTTACCAAGCTTCAATTGGGTTGGCTCCCTATGAATCCTTATATGAGTGGTGGTGTAGATCTCCTACACATTGGGATGAGATAGGGGAAGGAAGTTGTTGGGACCGGAGCTGGTGTAGCAAACGGCTGAAGTGGTGGATAAGATCCACCAACGGATGAAAATAGCTTAGAGTAGACGGAAAAGCTACGTCAATAAGAGGAGGAAGGATCTAGCATTTATATTCGGTGATCTGTGTATTCCTAAAAGTTTCACCGATGAAAGGCGTACTACAATTTGGGAAAAAAGGAAAGTTAAGTCACGCAATACATTAGACCATTTGAAATACTAGACCGAGTAGGCAATAAGGCCTATCGCTTGATGCTCGCCGCCATCCTTAGCAGGAGTGCATAATGCATTTCATGTGTCTATGCTAAGAAAGTGTGTTAGAGAGCCTAGCCAAATTTTGGAGATAGAGGCGCCAAACCCGACCCTAGACTTAACCTATAAGGAAAGACCGATTTAGATTCTTGATAGGCGGGTTAGACAACTAAGGAATAAGGAGATTAGTCTAGTTAAAGTTTTGTGGGAAAATCATGACCTCGAGGAAATGAATTGGGAATGAAAAGAAGAAATGAGAGACAAATACCCAAAACTATTTGTATGAGTCAATTTTGAGGGTAAAATTTCTTTTAAGGAGGGGAGAATTGTAATCCCCATAAAAAATCCTTAATCGTAAAGCGATACATATTATAATATTTATATATATGTATATATTAAGTGTAAGTATAATTCTTATTACACCATGAGAAATTAATGCTTGAAATATGTGATAAATGTGTGATTTATATTAAATTAAATTTATTGTGCTTGAGATTAATGGTTTAATTATTAATGAAATCAAATATGCAAAATCGGTGTTTTGAGAACTATATTCTTTCCGAATTGTTTGTGATTTATTTGAGAACTTTAGAGTGATTTCTGTGTAAAATGTAAAGCATAAAAGTTGTTCATCTACGAGTCTACCAGACTCTCTGTAAACATTTGTGAGTTTTAGATCTATGTATAAAGAGTTATGCCTATTTTAGTATATACTTGCTTTATAGGCATCACCGTTGCAATACTTTTTGGGAAACGAATTCGAGTTTAAGGTGAGCAATTTCCAAAAAATTGTTAAAGGGAGGGATGTTTAGTTACTTCAACTATATTATTTAGAGTGTTTAGTTATTCTAATCAATTAGTTAGGACACATAAGCCCCCTTAATTAATGAATTAAGGCTAGCTCACCCAAAACCCATCAAACCCACCACTCTCTCTCTCTTGACTCATCAATAGCTTTCCACTCTCCCAAATTAAATTAAGACATTTGTACACTTAATTATACTAATATTTTAAGCATGTATATATGTATAGACTAAGTGAGAATGAAAGAAAATTTTAGGCAGCCCGTAGCTACACAAAAGGGAGAGAAAAATGGTAAGGAAAGAGAGGAAGAGGAAAGGAAAAGAAAAAAGAAAGAAGAAAGAAAAGAAAGAATGGGAAAGCCTAAAAAACCTTTAGAAAAATCAAGCAAAGTAATTAGGTTCCATTTATAGTTATTTATGCCTTAAGTAATTTTTTTTAAGTGTTTATTTCATGGGTTTGTAATAATTTTCAATGGTTTGCTATGGTTGGTTGTGTTGGTGTTAGGGTTTGGCAAATTGTGATGGATCTATGTGTTTGTGTTGTGATGCAAAGTTTGTTTGATGTGTTTAAATGTGTGGATGGTTTGGAAAGCAAAATGAAAGAAAAGGGTATGGACCGAATTGGTTAGGGCCATACTAGATTTGGTGAGCATGACTTGAAAAGGAAAGGAATGCACTTCTAGAGTTGCCCTAGGTTAAAACCATTCGAACAAGTGCGGAAAATTAGGAAAGAATGGATCTTTTAGGGATATGAAGGGCCTAGAATATCATGGAAACTCAATTAGGAATGGGTTAATTGTTTAGGGTGGAAATAAATTCACTAGACATAAAAGACAATACATGGCCATCTTAACAACCCATTCACCCTAACTAAAAGAAAAATAGGGTTTTGGACTTCATTAGGTAAATTGGATATTTAATGGATAAATTTGGTTTCTTTTGTGGACCTTAAGGTTTAGATCACCTTGGTAATCCTTCTAAAGTGTGGTTTGGTAAGTTATTGGCAAGTTAGTATAAAAGGAATTGACCTAGAAAGGGAAAAACAATTTCTTGCTCATTTTGGGACCAATCGGCCTAAAAAAAGAAAACGATTAATAATGAATCCTTTTGTGTAATTAGAGATGAAGAATTAAAGGTGAACTCAAATAGAGACCAATCATTATAAGACATATAAATGGAGTAATGGAAAAAAAATAGAGAATTCAAGAAAACCAAGATTAAGACCTAGACCCATTCCGAGTCTACCTCGACCACTAAGATTAAAGATTCGAATTAAACAAAAGTTTAGCTCAAGTACGTTACACATGAATCCTTAGGATTAACCAGTCTTGTAAACTAAATAATACACTAAAAATCCGAGCCTAGACTTGCTAGGTACATGAAAAGGAAAACTCGTAAGTACGAAGTGGATTTATACAATGAATGATACCAATGAATGGGATTTGTGTTCTCGTTTCGAATAATTTGAATGGTACATGAAACACTTGTGAAGTCCTAGGTATGCGTCGAGACATGGGAATGGATCGAGAAGAAAATGCCGATAGCATAATTAGTTGAATGTGTTAAACATAATACCATATGCATCACGTGCATTCGTGCGTGGTATGAAATTGAGAAAAATCATTGAGTCATAAGATAATGTAGTTCGGTAACCGAATTGAATGGAACGAGTAACAACATGAAACCATGTGTGTACTCTAATACTAACACCATTAAGCGAGGGATAATTCTGCTAACCATGTGCTACAATGTGGGATACTTTCGTTGTGAGTAGTAGGTGGTAATGAGATCACCGAGAGAGAGTAATCGAGCGAGAAGGTGATAATACAATCACCGGGAGATGGAATGCACGATCTTGCTAATACCTAGGGTACTCGGATTAAATTAGATGGGTAAAATGGGAAACATAATTTTATTGCATATCATGTGCATCACCCTACTTAATGAGCTTCGGCTCACCCTATTGTTGTTTTCATGTTATGATAGGAATGAGTCAAAGTAGCAAGGATGCTACCGAGTCCTCCAAAAAGGCTCACGTGTGATACAAGTGTATCGAAATTTTTTTTTTACCGTAATTTTTGGTTAGGGTGTTGATAAACAGAGTTGATAGTATTGTAAATAAATTTTGTAATTTCTTCTACTCGTATTGCTAATATTATGTAAATTGTCTTCTACGTGTTTCATTGTATAATAAGTCCATAATGTATAAGCATATATGTGTTTGAGGTTAATTTGGAAATTGATCATGTCGGCGTGATGCGCTCCTTGCTTAGCCACTCTTTTTGGGTATTTAGCAAGTGGGCGGGAAGGGGTGTCACACTCTCTCTTCTTCCCTCCCTTCCTCACTCTCCCTCTCACTATCTCCCTCTATTCCTCTATCATTCTCACACTCTCTCTCCCCCTCTCTCTCTATCTCTCCCCCTCTATCTCTCCCCCACTCCCTCTCCCTCTCTCCTCCTCCCTCCCCTCCCTCCCTCTCTCTCGCTCTTTCTCCTAGTCTCTTGCTCTCTCTCCCTCCCTTCCTATCTCCCTCTCTCTCTTCCATTCCCTCTCTCCCTCTCTCCATCCTTCCATCTCTCTCTCTCTCCTAACCTTTTTCCCTCTCTATCTTCCTATTTCGTTTGGTCTCTCTCTCGCTCTTTTAATCACTCCCACTCTCTTACTCTATCTCCCTCTCTATCTCATTCATTCTATCTCACTATCTACCTATCTTTCTTTCTCCCTCTCCCTCTCTCACCCCACCTACCCCTCTCTCTCCCTCCCCCTCTCTCTTTTTCTCTCTATATCCCTCTCACCCTCCATCTCTCTCTCTCTCCCACACACACTCTCTCTCTCATCCTCTCTCTTTCTCTCAATCTATCTTGCTCTTCTTCCATCTCCCTCACTTCCTCTCACCCTCTTCTCACTCTTCTTGTCTCTCTCCCCTCTCTCCCTCTCTCCTCCCTCCCTCCATTTATTACTCTCTCCTCTCTCTCTTTTTTCCTTTTATCTCTCTATCCTTGTATCCTTTCCTCTCTATCTCCATCTTTAACCCTCTCTCTCACTTTCTCTCAATCTCTCCCACTCTCTCCTTCTCGCTATCTCCCTCACTCTCTATCTCACTATCTATGTCACTCCCTCTTCTTCTCTCTCCCCCACCCACCCTTATCACTCTCTCCCCTTCTCTCCCTCTCTATAACTCTCTCTCTCCCTATCTCCTTCTCCCTCTTCCCCTCGCTCTCCCCTTCCCTACCTACATCTTTTCTCTCCCTCCCTCCTTCACTCCTTCTCTATCTCCCTCTCTCTCCTCATCCCTCTCCTTCTCTCTCACTCCCTCTCCCTCTCTTTCTCCCTCTCCCTCTTTTCACCCTCTACCTCTCCTTTCCTCTTCCGCCCTCTCTCTCCCATTTTATCTCTCCGTATCTCCCTCTCCCTCTCCTACTCTCTTCCTCTCTTCATTTCTCACACTCTCTCTCCTTCTCTATTAAAAATTTCCTCTTACTCTTCTCCCTTCCTCTCTCTCTCTCCCTCCCTATCTCTCTTTTCTCCTTCCTTTTTCCCTTTTTTCTCACCTTCTCCCTCTCTCTCTTCCTCCCTCTTTCTTTCTCTCCTTCCTCTCTCTCCCCCTCCCATCCTCCCTATACCTCTCCCTCCCACCCTCCTTCCCTCCTACTCGTCCCTTTCTATCCCTCTTTTCCTCCCTCTCTCTTTCTCTATCTCTTCCTCTCCCTCTCCCTCTCTTATCCCTCCCTCTCTACCTCTCTCTCCTTTGCCTTCTCTTTCTCCCTCTCCCTCTCTCCCTTTTCCTTGTCTCTCTCATTCTCTCTAGGGAGAGAGAGAGTGACAGGGAGAGTAAGGGAGAAAGATAGATAGGTAGAGAGAGGAGAGAGGGAGAGAGGAGGGAGAGGAAGAGGGAAAGGAGAGGGGAGGGAGGGAGAGATGAGAGGGGGAGAGAGAGGGAGAGTGAGAGGGAGAGCAAAAGAGAGAGTTGGTAGAGAGATGAGAGAGGGAGAGAGAAAGAGGAGGGGGAGGGAGAGAGGAGGGAAGAGGGGGAGAGAGGAGGGAGACAAAGGAAAAAGTATAGAGGGAAAGAGAGAGCGATGATAACATGGAGAGAGGGAGAGAAGGAGAGTGAGAAAGGGAGTAGAGAGAGGGGAGAGAGAGGAAGAGCGAGAGATAAAGAGGAGGGGAGGGGAGAGGAGGGAAGGAGGGGGAGAGAGGAGGAAGACAAAGGAAAAAGTATAGAGGGAAGAGAGAGTGATGGTAACATGGAGTGAGGGAGAGAAGGAGAGTGAGAAAGGGAGTAGAGAGAGGGGGAGAGAGAGGAAGAGCGAGAGATAAAGAGGAGGGGGAGGGGAGAGGAGGGAAGGAGGGGGAGAGAGGAGGAAGACAAAGGAAAAAGTATAGAGGGAAAGACAGAGTGATGGTAACATGGAGTGAGGGAGAGAATGAGAGTGAGAAAGGGAGCAGAGAAAGGGGGAGAGAGATGGAGAGAGGGGAATTTAAGGAGAGAGTAAAGGGGGAGAGCGATAGAGGGTGATAAAGGGAGAGAGAAAGGGATAGAGAGAAAAGAGGGTAGAGTGGGAGAGAGAAAGGTATAGAGAAAGATCGAGAGGGAGAGATAAGGAGAGAGAAATTGAGAGAGAGTAAGGCAAAGAGGGAGGGAGGGAGAGGGGAAAGAGAGGAAGAAGGAAGTAGGAGAGAGAGGGAGAAGGAGAAAAAGAGAGGGAGAGGGGGACGAGAGAAGGAGAGAGATAAAGGAAGATACAACAGGGAGAGAAAGAAAGCATAGAGGAATAGAGTGATAGAGTGGAAGAGAGAAAAGAGAGGGAGAGAGAGAGAGAGGGAGAGAGTGAAAGGGCTCAAGATAGAGGGTTAGAGAGGGAGATAGTGAGAAGGTGAGATAGAGGGAGACAGATGAAGAGAGAAAAAGAGATTTGGAGAGAGGAAGAGTGAGGGGGAGAGAGATGGTAGGAGAGAGGGAGAGATAGAGATTGAGGGAGAGGGAAAAAATAAGAGAGAGAGAGGGACAGAGAGTAGGAGAGGAAGGGAGAGCGATAGAGGGAGATAAAGATAGAAGGAGGGAGAGAGAGGAAGGAATAGAGGAGGATAAAGGGGGAGGGGTTGCTGAGAGATTAGGGGAGAGGGAGAGGGAGGGGGAGTGATAGGGTAAGAAAGGGAGGGAGAGAGAAAAAGGGGAGGGCGAGAGAAAAAAGGAGAGGGAGAGCAAGAGTGAGATTGAGATTAAAAATGAAAAGTGCAAGAAAGGGAGGAGAGGAATAAAGTGAGGGTGAGAGAGAGAGTAGTAAGGAGAGCGAGAGAGGGAGAAATGAAGAAGTAGGTAGAGGGAAAGAGGGAAGTAGAGGGAGAGAGAGGGAGAGACAATAAGAGAGAGTGGGAGAGAGAGAGTGAGAGAGGGAGAGAGAAAGAAAGAGAGGGAGAGGGAGAGAGAGAGATAGTGAGATTGAAAGAGAGAAGAAAAGAGGGAATGAGAGAAGGGGAGATGGGGAAAAGGGGAGAGAGGGAGAGGAAGAGAGAAAAGAGAGTGGGAGGGAGAGAGAGGAAAACAGAAAGGGAGGGAGAGGGAGAAAGTTGGAGAGCAAGAGTGAGAGAGAGAGAGGGATATAAAGGAAAAAGGGGGAGGGAGAAAGGGATAGGAAAGGAAGGGGGAGAGAGGGTGAGAGAAAGAATGAGAAGGATTTTGAAAGCAAAAGGAGGAACTTAGAGATGGAGAGGGAGAGAGTGAAATAGAGAGAGGCAGAGGAAGGAAGATAAAGAGATAGAGAGGGAGAGGGGAGAGAGATTGAGGAAAAGAGAGAGAGGGAGGGAGAGGGAGAGAATGAGGAAAAGAGAAAGAGGGAGGGAGGGAGAGAAGGATAGGGAGAGAGAGGTTGATAGAGGGAGAAAGGGAAAGAGAGAGGGAGAGAAAGAGAGGGAAAGAGGGGGAGAGATTAAGAGAGATAGAGGGAGAGAGAGAGAGGCAGAGTAAGAGGGAGAGGGAGAGAGGGAGGTAGGGAGATGCATAAAGATAGAGGGAGGGAGGGAGATGGGAAGTCGGAAGGAGAGAGTGAGAGGGAAAGGGAAAGGAAGAGAGAAGGGAAGAGAGGGGAGTGAGAGAGGGAGAGAAAGAGAAAGAGAGAGATAAAGAGATAGAGAGAGGGAGAGAAGGGGAGAGAGGGAGAAAAGGGGGAGAGAGATCAAGAAAGAGAAAGAGATAGAGAGAGATGAAGAGAGGGAGAGGGAGGGGAGAGTGGGAGAGAGAGAGAGAGAGAAGGAGAATGAGTGAGAGAGAGGGCAAGAGGGAGAAAGGAAGATGGAAAGAGGGGGAGAGAGGGAGAGGGAGACGGAGAGGAAGAAAGAAAAAGAGAGAGGGAGAGAGAGGAAGGGGGAGAGAGAAGCGAGAGGGAGAGGGAGAGAGGGCAAAGCCGGGAAAGAGAGGGAGAAAGAGAGCATGAGATAGAGAGCAAAAGGGAGAGGAAGAGGTAGAGAGAGGGAGAGAGTTGGAGATGGAGAGAAGGTGAGATAGAGAATGGGAGAGAGAGAGAGAAAGGGAGAGATGTAGAGAGAGTAGGAGAGAAAGAGAAGAGGTAGAGAGAGGGAGAGGGAGAGGGCAAGAGAGGGAGAGAGAGAGAGAAAGAGAGAAAGAAGGATTGAGAGCGAGGAGAAGAAAAAGGAGGGAGAGGGAGAGCAACAGGAGGAGAGAGGGGGAGAGAGGGAAAGGATGAGAGAGGGGGAGAGAGGGGGAAGAGAGAGAGAGGGTTAGAGGGAGGAGGAGGGAGGGAGAGCGAAAGAGAGTGGAGAGAGGGGGAGATGTAGAAGGAGCGAGAAGGAGAGAGGGAGAGAGAGAGAGGGAGAGAGAGAGGAGAGGGGGAGAGGGAGAGGGTTAGATTTTGAGAGACCGAGGGGGGAGATCATGTTAGAGAGTGAGAGGGAGAGAGCGAAGGAAAGGTAAGGAGGAAGAGAGAGAGGGAGGGATAGGGATGGAGAGGTAGAGAGGTAGAGGGAGAGAGGGAGAGGGAGAGAGAAGGGGGTAAAAGTGGGAGAGAAAGAGAAAGAGAGGGAGAGGGAGAGGAAGAGAGAAAGAATGAGAGGGAGGGAGTGAGAGAGAGGAAGGGAGAGGAAGAGAGAGGGAAAACAAGAGGGAGAGCAAGAGAAGGGGGAGAGAGGGATAGAGAAAAAGTAGGAGGGAGAAAAAGAAAGATGGAGAGAGAGAAAAAGAAGGAGAGAGGAGGGAGAGAGATAAAAGGGGAGAGAGAGAAAGGGAGATAGCAAGACGGAGATGGAGAGGGGAAGGGAGAGGAGAAGAGAGAAGGGTAGAGAAATGGAGGGAGGGAATTGGAAAAGAGGGGGAGAAAGATAAAGAGAGTGACAAGAAGAGATAAAGGGAGAGAGAGAAGGAGAGTAAGGTAGAGATAGAGAGAGGGAGAGAGAGAGAGGGAAATAGTGATAGGGAAAGAGGGTGAGAGAGTAGAAGAGAAAGAGGAAGAGTGAGGGAGAGAGAAGAAGGGATAAAGGGAGAGGAGGGTGAGAGAGGAAAAGAGGGAGAGGGAGAGAGAAAGAGAGAAGGAAAGAGACGGACGGAGAAGGAGAAAGGTAGAGAGGGAGAGGGGAGATAGAGAGAGGGAGAAAAAGCGAGAGGGGGAGAGAGAGAGATGAAGAAAGTTAGGAAGGAAGAGAGGGTCAAAAAGGGAGCGAGAGGGAGAGAGAGGGACATTAGGGGAAAGAAGGAGAGGGGGAGAGGAACAAGGGAGTGAGGGAGAGAAGGAAAGAGGGAGACGAGAGAGAGTTGAAGAGGGAGAGAGAAAGTGAGATAGAGGAAGAGAGATGTAGAGGGAGAGAGAGAATGAGAAGAGAGAGAAAGGGAGAGGGAGGGAGGGAGGAAAAGAGATAGAGAGTCGGGGAGAGAGAAGAGGAGGGAGAGAGGGAGAGAGAGATATATAGAGGGATAGAGAGGGAGAAGAGGAGGGAGAGATAGATGGAAGGATGGAGAGAGAGATGAAGAGAGAGGGAGAGGATGGAGAGAGGGAAGGAGAGAGGGAGAGAGTGAGGGAGGGAGAGAGGGATGAAGGATCATGCATCCTATGAAGGGTCACAAAAACCAACAATTTTCCTCCATCTAAGGCCTCAAGATCAACCGGTTAAATCTACTAACTATGCATATATGAATAATAAGCTATAAGTAAAGGATTACCTCTTGTAGTATAAATCTAAATTCCTTTTCTTTGATAAGCCTTCCAATTGTCCAACCTTTATTGATGATCCGCATAGTCCAAGTATCCACAAAGAAGCACTCAAAATCGGTAGGGTGCTAGCTCGACCTTTTCTAATTTAGTATTTCCTATAGAAATCAATCCCGGGCAATTTTGTGACAACCTTAAAGGGGAAAAAAGAGTATGGCCTTTTGAGGATTTAGGAGAAAATTATTTTCTCCTATATTTTCTCTTTTGGTCATATGCCCTATGTAATTTTTAGGGCTAGCAAAAAATATCCCACTTCTCTCTCTTTGTTTGGTCGAATCTCTCCTTTTTGAGAGTAGAGAGAGAGGAAGAGTGAGGGAGAGAGAAGAAGGGATAGAGGGAGAGGAAGGAGAGAGAGGAAAAGAGGGAAAGGGAGAGAGAAGGAGAGAAGGAGGGAGATAGCCGGAGAAGGAGAGAATGAGAGAAAGAGGGAGACAGATGGAGAAGGAGAGAGGTAAAGGTGGAGAGGGGGAGATAGAGAGAGGGAGAAAAAACGAGAGGGGGAGAGAGAGATATGAAGAAAGTTAGGAAGGAAGAGAAAGACATAAAGGGACCGAGAGGGAGAGAGAGGGAGCAAGAGAGAGGGACATTAGGTGAAAGAGGGAGAGGGGGAGAGGAAGAAAGAAGAGAGGGAGAGAAGGAAAGAGGGAGACGAGAGAGGGTTAAAGAGGGAGAGAGGAAGTGAGATAGGGGAAGAGAGATATAGAGGGGGAGAGAGAATGAGAAAGTGAGAGAAAGTGAGAGGGAGAGAGGGAGGAAGGGAGATAGAGAGTAAGGGAGAGAGAGGAAGAGGGAGGAGGGAGAGAGAGATAGATAGAGAGGGAGAGGGAGAGAGAGATGGAAGGAGGGAGAGAGAGATGGAAGGAGGGAGAGGAGGGAGAGAGGGATGAAGGATCTTGCATCCTATGGAGGGCCATAAAAAAATTCCTCCATCTAAGGTCTCAAGATCAACCCGTTAAATCTACTAACTATACATACATGAATAATAAGCTATAAGTAAAGGATTACCTCTTATAGTGTAAATATAAATTCATTTTCTTTGATAAGCCATCCAATTGTCTAGTCTCTATTGATGATCCACATAGTCCAAGTATCCACAAAAAAGCACTCAAAATCGGTGAGGTGCCAGCTCTACCTTTTCTAATTTACTATTTCCTCTAGAAATCAATGCCGAGAATTTTTGTGATAACCTTAAAGGGGAAAAAGAGTATAGCCTTTTGAGGGTTTAGGAGAAAATTATTTTCTCCTATATTTTCTCTTTTGGTAGTGTGCCCTAGGCAATTTTAAGAGAGAGATAAAGAGGGAGAGGGAGTGGGAGAGATGGAGAGGTGGAGTGGGAGAGAGGGGAGAGGGTGAGGAAGAGAGAAAGAGACAAAGGAGAAAGGGAGAGAGAGATGGTAGAGATATGAGAGAGGGAAAGGGGGAAAGAGAGGGGTAGAGAGGGAGAGAAGAGGGAGAGAGAGGAGATAGTACGCAGGGAAAAGAGAGGGTAAGATGGAGAGAGGGAGAATGGAGAGGGAGAGAGAGGAGATAGTACATAGGGAAAGAGAGAGGGTAAGATGGAGAGAGGGAGAATGGAGAGAGAGACAGGGAGCGAGAAGAGAGAGAGAGAGAGAGTAGTAAACTAGGAGGTAGAGAGGGAGAGAGAGGGAGAAATGGAAAGGGAGAAAAAAAGAGAGAGGGAGAGGGAAAAGAGAGAGAGGGAGGGAGAGGGGAGAGAGGATGGAGACATAGAGAGTGGGAGAGGGGAAGGTTAGGGAGAGAGGGAGAGATAAAGAGACATAGAGAAAGGGGAACAAAGAGGGAGAGAGAGATAGAGAGAGAAATTAAGAAAGAGTGAGGGAAAGAGGGAGGGAGAGGGGGAGAGAGGGAGAAAGAGAAGAGGAGAGAGAGAGGGAGAGAGGGGGAGAGAGGGAGAGAGAGCGATAGAGAGAGATAAAGAAGGGGAGAGAGCGAGGGGGAGAAGAAGGATAGAGAGAGTGAGAGAGAGGATGAGAGAGGGAGATTGAGAGAATAGATGTTTGGGAGGCAAAGAGGGAGGAGAGGGATAAAGGAAGAGAGAGGTAGAGAGTAAAAGGGTGAGATAGAGAGGGAGAGAGGGAGAGAGAGAAGGAGAGTTGGAGGGAGGGAGAGTGAGAGAGAGAGGAAAAGATAGAGATAGAGGGAGAGGGACGGTGGGTGGGTGAGAGAGAGAAAAAAAGGGAAAGGGAGAGAGGGAGAGAGTAGGAGAGGAAGGGAGAGGGAGAGAGGGAGATGGATATAGAAGTGATGATAGAGAGGAACAGAAAAGGATAAAAAGGGGGGTTGTTAAGATATAGGGAATGTAACTCCCGTGAAAATCCTTATATATATATATAGGTTGGAATATTTAAATAAATGAAGGTGTGATTGTGTATGTGTGTCATTTGAGTATTTTGGGATGACAACATGCTAGATGTTTAGGTGAGGATTTATGAAATGAAATTTTATAAAATTACACCATAAGAAATTAATGTTTGAAATGTATTGTTTTTGTTAAATTAAATCCATTTTGCTAGAGATTGATGGTTTAACTAGTGGATGGATCAAGTAGGCAAAATCAATGTTCTTGAGAATTTGGTTCTGTCCAGATTTTGTGTGGCCTATTCAAGGGCCTTAGGTTGATTTTTGGGTGAAGATTCAAAAATAAAATTTTTTGATATATGTCCCAAATACCCCTATGTAAAATTTCTTATTAGGTTTATATACAAAAATTTATGCCTATTTTAGTAGATATTGTTCTTGATGAACTACTCATTGGACAAATTGAGTCAAAATATTAAAAATTATGTTATTACTCATGTGTTTTGTATTTTAGACTAATTTTTGTATATGTTTTGAATTACAATATCTAGTTTCTAATATAAAAATTATAGGATTTAATTATGTCCAGAAGTGGGACGTTGCTCGCTTGATAAGAGGTCGCCTCGTAATGCTTCTTCTACAAACAGATTTGAGGTGTATGTGTATGACTGGAACTAAACTAGCTTAAGGGAATTTTTCACTAGAACTAAATTAGTTTCAAGACTTATTTAGCCTAATTATCTAGTTGGTCGACCATTAGACACCTAATCACCTTAATTAAATGCTTGGAAGCCAACTCACCCCTAAACCCAATCAAACCCGCCACTTGTCCCATGACTCACCCAATTGTTTTACACTTTGTTAAATTGGTTTGAGAAACTTGCAATCTTGATTTATGGAAAAGAAAAGCAAGTATATAGATGTTAGTAAAGTGGGAAGATGGAAAAAATTTTAGGCAAAACCCATAGCTATCAAAGAAAGAAAGGAAAACCAATTGAAAGAAAGGGAGAGAAAGACATGGCAAAAAAAAAAGGAGAGAAAAAAAAAGTGGGGAGGAAAGGAAACAAAGAAAAAGGGGGAGCTAAGGAAATTCTTAATCAATCTAACAAAGTAAGTGGGTTACCTTTTTATTTGCTTATACCATTTATTTGATCTTTATGTAATTGGCTAAACTTGTGTTTAGGTTGTGATATGTTGTTGTGTTTGGTTGTGTTGGTTGGCTTGCCTTGCAATTGTCTATTGTTATGGTTGGTTGTGTTGGTTACTTCCAAAGCTTAGAAAGCCTTGTATATAGCTAGATTTATGTTTTGGTGGATGTGAATGAGGGAATTGGGTTTGACCGAAACTTGGTGGATTAATTTAGGACTGATATGGACTTAGACAAAGTAAAATAGGAAGGAAGAAAAGGTGGAATTTTAGGGTTTTTCTTGAGAAAACTTTAAGCTATGAATGAGAGAAATGGGATTCTTTGGAAACTTAAGATCTTAAACTTCTAATGGGAAAAAATTAGTTTTGAATAGCTATGTTAAACAAAAAGGAAATTTTATCTAACATCAAAGACAACTTCTTGCCAAATTAAAGGACCATTCGGCCTAAACTTGAGAAAATGGGGTTTTGGGTTCCTTTGTATGAATTTGATAATTAGTGGTTCATCTAGGCTCAAATAGATAGAAAATGGAAAGTAGAAAGGTAAACCTACAAAAAGGAACCGAAACCCGGGCTTAAGGACTAATTCGGCCTAAAAGTATTAAAGATGAACTAGAATGGAAAGTCCTACCATAACATATTAAAAATCAATCCAAATGCTAATAACTATGCAAGTCAAGGGTGGAATGATTTAATGACAAGATTTGGTAGAGGAATGAAAAAGGGAAGTACTCGCATGCATAATTAGATCCGCAACTCAACAAACACCAACCGTAGGTGTTAACTCTAACGAGATGAATATTGCGATGAGTGATATGAGAATCCTAAAACCTTGTGTGTTGGACCTACGAAAGTGTATGAAACCGAGTCCCGTATGGGTTAGATATCGAGAATGAATTAATAGTATAAGGGTTAGAGGCCGTAGTACATGTAATACGATAAACGTGGCATCACGTGCATCATGTGCATTAGGAGTGGATTGATGAAATGGGTAATAGCAAGAAACCATGTGCATGCTTTATTATTAACATCATTAAGCGAGGGATAATTCCACTAACCATGTGCTATAATGAGGGATAATTTCGTTATGAGCGGTAGGTGATAATGAGATCACCGAGAGAGAGAGTAATAGAGCGAGTAGGTGATAACATGATCATCGAGAGATAGAACGCACGAACTTGCTAATACCTAGGGTACTCGGATAAAATGGATGAGAAACATGAGAAACGAACATCATTGCATATCATGTGCATCACCCCACTAACTAAGCTTTGGCTCACCTCATTGTTATTTTCATGTTATGATAGGAAAGAGTCAAAGTAGTAAGGATGTCGTCGGATCCTCCAAAAAGGCTCATGCATGACACAAACATACCAATGTTTATTTTGATTGTAATTTTTAGGTCGAGGTATCGATAAACATTTTGATGGTATTGTAAATAAATTTCTTTTTTTGTATTTTCTTTCGTTGTATTTGTAAGTGTTATGTAAATTGTATTGTACATGTATCATTATATGATAAGTTCTGAATGTATGAGCACGTATGTGATTAGGGTTAAGTCATGAATTGGTAGTGTCGGCGTGATAGGCTCCTCGCTTAGCCACTCCTTTTAGGTAATTAGCGAGTGGGCCGGGGAGGGGGTGCCATAGGGAGAGAGGGAGAAAAAAGGGAGAGAGTGAGAGGGTGAGAGAGAGAGGGAGATAGAAAGAGGTAGAGAGAGGGAGAGAGTGAGAGGGCGAGCGAGAAAGGGAGGGACACAGAGAGTGAGAGTGAGACTAAAAGAGAAAAGAAGAGAGGGAGGGAGAGAAGAATAGAATGAGTGTGAGAGACAGCTATAGGGAGAGCGATAGAGAGAGAATGGGAGAAGGAGGGAGAGGAAAAAAGGAAGTCGAGGGAGAGGAAGAGACAACGAGAGAGAGTAGGAGAGGGAGAGAGGGGAGAGCAATAGTGGGATTGAAAGAGAGAAGGACAAAGGGAGTGAGAGAGGGAGAGGGAGAGGGTGGGAGAGGGAAAGAGGGAAGTAGAGGGAGAGGGAGAGAGTAAGGGAGAGGGAAAGAGGGAAGTAGAGGGAGAGGGAGAGAGTAAGGGAGAGGGAAAGAGGGAGAGAGAGGGAAAGAGGGAGAGAGAAGAGGAGAGAGGAAGAAAGAGAGAGTGAGGGAGAGGAGAAGAAGAGAGAAAGAGAGAGGGGGAGAGAGAGGAAGAGAAAGGTCGGATGGAGAGAGGGAGAGAGAGGAAGAGTAAGAGGGTGAGAGAGGGAGATGGGGAAAAGGGGAGAAAGGGAGAGGAAGAGAGAAGAGAGAGTTGAAGTGTAAGAAAGGAAGAGAGAAAGGGAGGGAGAGGGAGAGAGTTAGAGAGTGAGAGTGAGAGGGAGAGAGGGATATAGGGGAGAAAAAGGGAGGGATAGAGGGATAGGAAAGGATGGGGGAGAGAGGGTGAGAGAGAGAATGAGAAAGAGTGTGAAATAAAAAGAGAGCAACATAGAGATGAAGAGGGAGGAGAGAAATAGAGAGAGGTAGAGGGAGGAAGAAAGATATGGAGAGGGTGAAAGAAGGAGAGGGAGAGGGAGAGAAGGTGGAAGAAAGAGGGATGGAGAAAGAGAGGGAGAGAGAAGGTGAGAGGGAGGGAGAGAGGGATAGGGAGGGAGAGGTTAAGAGAGAGAGAAAGAGAAAGCGAGAGGGAGATAGAGGGAAAGAGGGGGAGAGATGGAGAGAGTGGGAGAGATGAGGAGAGAGATAGAGAGAGGGAGATGGAGATGGAGAGGAAGAGGGAGAGAGGGAGGAAAAGAGACGTATAGAGATAGAGGGAGGGAGGGAGATGGGAAGTGAGGGAGAGAGAAGAAGAGAGTGAGAGGGAAATGAGGGAGAGAGAGAAAAGAAGAGAGAGGGAGTGAGAGAGGAAGTGAGAAAGGGAGAGAAAGAGAGAGATAAAGTGATATAGAGAGGGAGAGAATGGGGAGTAAGGGAGATAAGGGGAGAGAGATCAAGAAAGAGAAAGAGATTAAGAGAGATGAAGAGAGGAAGGGACATAAAGAGGGAGAGAGGGAGAGGAAGAGGAGGAGAGAGACAAAGAAAGGAAGATGGAAAGAGGGAGAGAGAAAGATAGAGTGAGGGACAAGGAGATAGAGGGAGAGCAAGAGGGGAGATAGAAAGAGAGGGAGAGTGAGAGAGAGAGCTTGAGATAGAGAGAAAGTGAGATAGGGAGTGGGAGAGAGAGAGAGTAATGGTGAAGGAGAAGAGGCAGAGAGAGGGAGAGGGAGAGGACAAGAGAGTGAGATGTAGAGAGAAAGAAAGTGGGAGGGATTGATAGAGAGCAAAAGAGAAAAAGAGGGAGAGAAAGTGAGAGAGAGGAAGAGGGGGGAGAAAGGGAGAGAGGGATAGAAATAAGGAGGGAAAGAAGGATAGATAGAGAGGGAGAGAGGAAGAGGGGTAGAGGGATAGAGGGAGAGAGGGAGAGGAAAAGAGTGGGGAGAGGGAGATAGAGAGTGGGAGAGAGAAGAATCGAGAGAGTAGGAGAGAGAGTAAGAGAGTGAGAAAGAGAGAGAATGGGAGGAGAAGAGAGAGGGAGAGAGAGGCAAAGATAGGAAGGGATAGGGTAGGAGGGAGAGGGAGGGAGGGAGAGAGATAGGCAGAGAGAGAGGGATAGGGAGTAGAAGAGAGAAGTAGTGAGAGGGAGCAAGTTAGGGAGAGGAAGAGAAAGGAAAGAGAGAGAGAGAGAGAGAGAGAGGGAAGATGAGAGGGAGAGCAAGAGAGAGGGTGAGAAAGGGGATAGGGAGGGATAGAGACAAATAAGGAGGAACGAGGAGATGGAGATGGACAAAGAGAAGGATAAAGAGGGAGAGAGGGAAAAAGAGGGATTAAGGGAGAGAAGGGGAGAGAGATTGAGAGGGAGAGAGGGAGAGAGGGAGAGGAGGGAGAGAGAGAGGGAGGGAGAGTGAGTGGGAGAGAGGGCAAGAGGGAGAAAGGAAGATAGAAAGAGGGACATAGAGGGAAAGGGAGATAGAGAGGATGAAAGAAAAAAAGAGAAGGAGAGAGAGATAGGGGAAATGAGAAGGAGAGGGAGAGGGAGAGAGGGAAAAGCTAGGAAGGAGAGGGAGCGAGAGGGAGAAGGAGAGAGAGAGCATGAGATAGATAGCAAAAGGGAGAGAAAGAGGTAGAGAGAGGGAGAGAGTAGTAGATGGAGAGAAAATGAGATAGAGAGTGGAGAGAGTGAGAGGGAGAGATGTAGAAAAAGTAGTGAAGAAAGAGAGAGGCAGAGAGAGGGAGAGGAAGAGGGAGAGGGAGAGAAAGGCAAAGATAGGAAGGGACAAGGTGGGATGGAGAGGGAGGAGGGAGGGAGAGAGGGGGAGAGAGATAAGTAGGGAGAGAAGGAAAGGGAAAGAAAGAGAAAAAGAGTAAGAGAGAAGGAGTGAGAGAGAGGAGTAGAGAGGGAGAGAGAGGGAAAAGAGAGGAAGAGTAAGAGAGAGGGAGAGAAAAGGGGATAGGGAGGGATAGAGACAAAGTAAGAGGGAGGAAAAGAGAGATGGAGAGGGATAGAGAGAAGGATAGAGAGGACGAGAGAGTGAGAGAGGGAGGAGAGAGAGGGAGAGGGAGAAAGGGAAAGTGAGGGAAAGGGAGTGAGGAAGAGAGAGTTATAGAGAGGGATGGAGATTGAAAGAGAGGGGAGAAAGATATAGAAAGGGATAGGGAGAGGGAAAGAGGGGAAAGAGAGGGAGAGCATGATAGAGATAGAGAGGGAGAGGCGGTAGGAGTGGAAGGGAGAGAGGTTGAGAGAGGATGAGAGAGAAGGAGCGAGTAGAGTGTTAGTATTGGTGTCCAAGATCCAACCATGTTTGAATAGGCCCAAGTTAATGTATTATTTCATCATTTAATAAAGAAGTCATTCCGTTAACTCTTATGTTTACATGTTGATAAATTCATTAGAGTTAGATAGAAGTCCTTATGATATACATTTACAATAGTGATTGATCGAAAGATATGAGATAAATACTAATGCATATAAATAATATCATTAAATATCCCAAGTCATAGCATTGTAGAGAACGGACATTGATAAGATGTGGATAGACTTGTGAGTGCTATGCTCATGCTATATGATAGCGATAGGAGATCTCACACCGATTGGCATAGTGATGCCAAAGCAAGCACTTATTTTATTTATGTTAGAGAACATATCATTAGACTTGACTCGCAATGAGAACCCATTTGGTTTCGATCTATAGGAATCTCATACGAGATGGGTATAAATGGTCCTTAGACTTGAAGTTGCCATGGTTATCTCATTGGAGGACATATGCACTTTGGCACTCATTTCGATGGACCTATTTATGGGTCGCACGTGGGCGATTCGTTTGGTGCACTAGGTATCCAATTGAGATAGGTGTATGACTAAGATAGGATATGTCATTCCTTGTATACTAAAGGAGTTATCCCATTGCACTTTGATATATGTCTCCTCACTCTCTCTCTCCACCCTCACTCTTGTCCTCTCTTCATCCCTCTCCCTTTCCCTCTTTGTCCCTCTCCCCTTTTTACTCCCTCTCCGATCTTCTCCTTTATACTCTTTCCTCTCTCTCTTTCCCTCTTCCTATCTCTCTCTTTCACCATTCCCTATCAATTTTAGTCCTTCCCTTTCTCCCTCCCTCTCTCGTTCCCACCCTTTCTCTCTCCCTCTCCCTCTCTCTCTCCCTCTCCCCCTCTCTCCCCCACCCCCTCTCTCTCCCCATCTCCCTCACTTAACTCTCTCACTCTCTCTATTCCTCTCTACCTCTCTCCCTCTCTCGACCTCTCATTCCCTCTCCCTCTTTCTCTTTCTATTTCTCTCTCTCTCTATCCCCATCCCTCTCTCTCCCTCCTTCCCTCTCTCTCTCCCCATCCCTCTCTCGCCCTTTCTTCCTCGTCTCTCTATCACTCTCCCTCTCGTCTCTCCCTCTCCCTCCCCACTCTATCTTTCTTCATTCCTTATCTCCCTCTCGTTACCTATCTCCCTCTTACTCCTTCCCTCTCTCTCTTTTTCTCACCCTCTCTCTCCCTCTCCTACTCTCCCCTTCTCTTTCCCTCTCTAGCTCTCACTCTCTCTCCCCTATCTCCCCTTCTCTCCCTCCTCTCCCTCTCCCCCTCACTCTTTCTATCCCTCTCTCTCGGTCTCTTCCTCTCTCTTATTCCCTCTCTCTCCATCTCTCTTTTTTTCTCTTTTTCTCTTTTCCTCCCTCTCTCTCTTCCCCTTTCTCCCTCTTCCTTTCCCTCCCTCACTCTCTCTCCTCTTCTTTCTCTCTCTTTCCCTCGCCCTACAACTCTATCCCCCTATCTTTCTCTCCCTTTATCTCTCTCTCTCTTTCCATCTCTGTCCCCCTCTTTCCTTCTCCCATGCTCTCTTCCTCTCCCCTTTCTTCCCTTATCTCTTCCCTTCTTTATTTCTCTTATTCTCTCCCTCCATCTCTTCCTCTCTCTCTCCCTCTCTCTTTCTCTTTGTATCTTTTCCCCACTCCCTCTCACATCCTTTTCTCCCTCTCACTCCCTCCCTCTCGCTCCCTCTCTCCCTCCTTGTAACTTCATCCCTATCTCTCTCCCTCTCCTTCCCTCCCTCTCACTCCCTCTCTCCCTCCCTCAAACTTTATCCCCGTCTCTCTTCCTTTCTCTCCCTCTCTCACCTTCTCACCCTTTCTCCCCGTCCCCTCTTTATCCCTCTCGCTCTTTTCCTCACTCTCCCTCTTGATTTGTCCTCTATCTCTCTCAACCTCTAATTCCAACTCCCTCCTTATCCCTCCCCCACTCTCCCCCTCTCTCCCTTTCTCTCTCCCCTCACTCTCTCCCTCTCTCGCTCTACCTCTCTCTTCATCTCTCTCCCTTTATCTATCTCTCTTTTTATCCCTTTCTCCCTTTCTCTCTCCCTCTCTCACTCTCACTCTCTCTCTCCCCATCTCCCCCTCTCTCCCCCTCTCCCTCTCCCCCTCTCACTCTTTCTATCCCTCTCTCCGTCCCTTCCTCTCTCTCACTTTTATTCCCTCTCTCTCCATCCTCTCTTTTTTCTCTTTTTCTCCCTTCCTCCCTCTCTTTCTCTCTCCCACTCTCCCTCTTCCTTTCCCTCCCTCGCTCTCTCTCCCCTTCTTATTTTCTCTCTACTCCTCTTTCTCTCTCTCTCTCTCCCTTTCCCTACCACTCTCTCCCTCTATCTCTCCTTCTCTCAATCTCTCTCCCCCTATTTCCTTCTCCTATGCTCTCTTCCTTTCCCCTCTCTTCCCTTATCTCTCCCCCTCTTTATCTCTCTTCTTCTCTCCCTCCATCTCTCCCTCTCTCTCTCTTTGTATCTTTCCCCCACTCCCTCTCACATCCTTTCTCTCCCTCTCACTCCCTCCCTCTCACTCCCTCTCTCCCTCCCTCTAACTTCATCCCCGTCTCTCTCCCTCTCCTTCCCTCCCTCTCACACCCTCCCTCCCTCCCTCCCTCTAACACCCTCTCTCCCTCCCTCAAACATTATCCCTATCTCTTTCCCTTTCTTTCCCTCTCTCTCACCTCCATCTCTATCTCGCCCTCTCTTCATTTCTCCATCTCTATCCTATTCCCTCTCTCTCTTCCCCTCCCTCCCTCTCCCTCTCTCCTTCCCCCTCTATCCTCCCCATCCCTTCTCTCCCTCCCTATCTCTTCCTCTCTCCCTTCTTTTCTCTCCCCCTCACTCTCTCTCTTCACCCTTACTCTTTTCCTCTCTTCATCTTTCTCCCTCTCTCCCTCCTTATCCCTCTCTTACCTTCTCTTTTATACTCTTTCCCTCTTTCTCTCCCTCCTCCTACCTCTCGTTTCATCATTCCTTATCACTTTCAGTCCTTCCCTTTCTCCCTCCCTCTCTCATTCTCACCCTTTCTCTTTCCCTCTCCCTCTCTCCCTCTCTCCTCCCTCTCCCCCTCTCTCTCCCCCATCCCCTCTCTCTCCCCATCTCCCTCTCCTAACTCTCTTACTCTCTCTATTCCTCTCTCTCCCTGTCTCCCTCTCTCAACCTCTTATTCCCTCTCCCTCTTTCCCTCTCTATTTTTCTCTCTTTTTCTCTCTATCCTCGTCCCTCTCTCTCCCTCCCCTCTCCCTCTCCCTCATTTCCTCTCTCTCTCCCCATCTCTCTCACCCTCTATTTCTCTCTCTCTATCACTCTTTGTCCCTCCCTTTCTCCCTCTCCCTCCCCACTCTCTCTTTCTTCATTCCTTATCTCCCTCTCGTTACCCATCTCCCTCTTACTCCTTCGCTCTCACTCTCTCTCCCTCTCCCACTCTCCCCTCTCTCTTTCCCTCTCTCACCTTCATTCTCACTCTCTCTCTCCCTATCTCCCCCTCTCTCCCCCTCTCCCTCCCCCTCGCACTCTTTATATCCCTCTCTCTAAGTCTCTTCCTCTCTCTCACTCTTATTCCCTCTCTTTCCATCTCTCTATTTTTTCTCTTTTTCTCTCTTCCTCCCTCTCTTTCTCTCTCCCTCTCTCCCTCTTCTTTTCACTCCCTTGCTCTCTCTCCCCTTCTTATTTTCTCTCTCCTCCTCTTTCTCTCTCTACCTCTCCTACCACTCTCTCCCTCTATCTTTCTCTCCCTCTATCTCTCCCTCTCTCCATCTCTCTCCCCCTCTCCCTTCTCCCATGCTCTCTTCCTTTCTTCTCTCTTCCCTTATCTCTCCCCCTCTTATCTCTTTTCTTCTCTCCCTTCATCTCTCTCTCTCCTTCTCTTTCTCTTCGTATCTTTCCCCCACTCCCTTTCACACCCTTCCTCTCCCTCTCACTCCCTCTCTCCCTTCCCGTAACTTCATCCATGTCTCTCTCCCTCTCTTCCCTCCCTCTCACTCCATCTCTCCCTCCCTCAAACTTTATCCCCGTCTCTCTTCCTTTCTCTCCCTCTCTCACCTTCTCACCCTTTCTCCCCCTCTCCCTCTTTATTCCTCTCGCTCCTTTCCTCACTCTCCCTTTTGATTTGTCCTCTATCTCTCTCAACCTTTAATTCCCACTCCCTCCTTGTCCCTCCCCCTCTCTCCCCCTCACTCTCTCCCTCTCTTGCTTTACCTCTCTCTTCATCTCTCTCCCTCTATCTCTCTCTTTTTTCCCTCTTTCTTCCTCTCTCTCCCTCTCTTTCTCTCTATCTCTCTCTCCACCCTCTTTTCCTCTCTCCATCACTCTCCCTCTCCCTCTCTCCCTCTCTCTTTCTTTCTCTCTATCTCTCTCTCCCCCTCTCTCGCCCCATCTCACTCTTTCTCCCTCTCTCTCCCCCTCCCACCCTCCTTTTCCCTCTCTCCCTCCCTCCCTCCCTCCCTCTCTCCCTTCCTATTTCATTTTTCCTTTCCCTCTCCTTGTCTCTCTCTCTCCCTTTGTCTCTCCATCTATCTCCCTCTCTCCTTCACTCTCTCTCTCCCTTCCTCTCTCTCTCCTCTTCTCCCACCGCTGTCTCTCTACCTTTCTCACTCTCACTCCCTCTCCCTTGCTGCCTCTCTCTCCCTCTTCTTTTCCCTCTTTTGCTCTCTCTCCCCTTCTTATTTTCTCTCACTCTCTCCCTCTCCCTACCACTCTCTCCCCCTATCTTTCTCTCCCTCTATCTCTCCCTCTCTCCATCTCTCTCCCCCTCTTTCCTTCTCCCATGCTCTCTTCCTTACCTCTCTCTTCCCTTATCTCTCCCCCTCTCTATCTCTCTTCTTCTCTCCCTCTATCTCTCTCTCTCTCCTTCTCTTTCTCTTTGTATCTTTCCTCCACTCCCTCTCACATCCTTCCTCTCCCTCTCACTCCCTCTCTCCCTCCTTGTAACTTCATCCCCGTCTCTCTCCCTCTCCTTCCCTCCCTCTCACTCCATCTCTCCCTCCCTCAAACTTTATCCCCTGTCTCTCTCCCTTTCTCTCCCTCTCTCACCTTCTCACCTTTTCTCCCTCTCCCTCTTTATTCATCTCGCTCCTTCCCTCACTCTCCCTTTTGATTTTTCCTCTATCTCTCTCAACCTCTAATTCCCACTCCGTCCTTATCCCTTCCCCCTCTCTCCCCCTCTCTCCCTCACTCTCTCCCCCTCACTCTCTCCCTCTCTTGCTTTACCTCTCTCTTCATCTCTTTCCCTTTATCTCTCTCTCTTTTTCCCTCTTTTTTCCTTTCTCTCCCTCTCTTTCTCTCTATCTCTCCTCCGCCCTCTCTTCCTCTCTCCATCACTCTCCCTCTCCCTCTCTCCCTCTCTCCCTCTCTCTTCCTTTCTTTCTCTCTTTCTCCCTCTCTCTATCTCTTTCTCCACCCTCTCTTCCTCTCTCCATCACTCTCCCTCTCCCTCTCTCCCTATCTCTTCCTTTCTTTCTCTCTTTCTCCCTCTCTCTTTATCTCTCTCTCCCCCTCTCTTGCCCCATCTCACTCCTTCTCCCTCTCCCTCTCTTCTCCTCTCTCCCTCCCTCCCTCTCTCTCTCTCCCCTCCCACCCTTCTTTTTCCTCTCTCCTTTCCTATTTTATCTTTCTCGTCCCTCTCTTCGTCTCTCTCTCTCCCTTTGTCTCTCCATCTATCTCCCTCTCTCTCTTTCACTCTCTCTCTCCCTTCCTCTCTCTTCCCTCTTCTCTTACCTCTATCTCTCTACCTTTCTCACTCTCACTCCCTCTCCCTTGCTCCCTCTCTCCCCCTCTTTCTCTCACTTTCCTTCTCCCTTTCCTTTTTCCCTCCCTTTCTCTCTCCCTCTTTCCTTCCCTATAACCTCTCTCTTTCTCCCTCAGCCTCTTTCTCCCTCTCTTTTTCTCCATCTCCCTCCCTTTTTCCCTCTCCTCCTCTCTCTCTCTCTATTTCTTGCTCGTTCTCCCTCTCTCTCCCTCTCCCTCTCTTTCCCTCTCTCTATCTCTTCCTCTTTATCTCTCACTCTCTCCTTCCCTCTCCTACTCATCCTTTCTCTCTTCATCCCCACTCTATCCCTCTTTCTCCCTCCCTCTCTTTCCCTCTCCCTCTCCCTCTCTCTGCCCCTCTTTCCCTTTCTCTCCCTCCTTCCTCTCTCCTTATCTCTCCCTCTTTCTCCTTCTCTCTTGCCCTTTGTCTTCCTCCCTCCCTTCCTCTCACCCTCTCTCTTCCTCTCTCTCTATCTATCTCTCCCTCCCTCTCTCCTTCTCACCCTTTCACTCTCCCTTTTCCTCTCTATCCCTCTCTGTCACTCTCCCTCTCTATTCCTCTCTTAGTCCCCCTCTTGCTCTCCTTCTTTCTCCCTCCCCTTCTTTCTCTTTCCCTCTCTCTATCTCTCTCTTTCTCTCTCTACCTCTCTCTCTCTCCTCTCTCGCTCCCTCTCCCTCCCTCCGTCTCTCCATTTTTCTCTCTCCCTCCTTACCTCTCACCCTCTCTCTCCATTCCTAGGTTTCTTATAGCTAAATCCTTTAGAACCATAAGCTAGATCCTTTGGAACTATAAGAATCCTTCGTTAGAATGGGATTCCAACTCAGAACCTTTTGAGATTTTCGGAAGAATTGCTCTTTAGAGAGCATAATAAAATGAAATTTGTAAGTTATGTTCAAGGGTGAGTTATTTTCTATCACCGACCTCCATGACAGAATCGGTTGGGGGCTCAAAAGGTGGTGGTTCACCTTGTGGTGGATGTTGTGGTTCGAGTTTTTTATCTCCAACTTATGAGCTTCGTTGATACAAAGCTATACGATAACACCTAATTTTTCTTATTTCATATTTTGATCCGTGATTTATCATTCATGGATGTTGATAAGATTCTTCCATTTAGTAGTACCTTTGGATGGCATAACCTTAAAGTTAAGGATGAGATATAAACAAGGAAAGGCTCTTGATGGATACCTAGGCACCCGAGAGATGAGGAAGGGTGTAGTAATCAACAAAATGCTTTAAAGAGTGAAAAATACATATAGATTTAGAGATTCCAAAGAGTGACGCCTTTCAAACTAATGTCAAATCCATAGGCGAGTGTGAGACAACTCCGGCGAAGTGAAATATCTTAATAACTAGAGGAAAAGAAACCTAAAGTGATTCTTGTAGTAGTAGAGAGTGAAATGAGGAGTGAGAGAGACAGAGGGGGAGATAGAGAGAGAGAAAAAAAGAGAGGGAGGGAAAGAGAGTGATTAAGAGTGAGAGAGGAGAGGGAGGGAGAGATAAAGAGAGGGAAAGGGAGGGAGAGAAAGGGAAGGAGGGAGGTAGATAAAAAAGGAGAGAGAAGTGGAGAGAAAGAAAGTGAGAGAGGTAGAGAAAGAGAAATAAAGAGAGGGAGAGAAGTTGGACAGAGTGAGGGTTAGAGATGGAGGGAGGGAGGGAGAGAAGGAGGAAAGGAGAGGGACAAGGAGAACGGGAGATAGAGAGGGAGAGGGGGAGATAGGGAGAGAGAGAGGGAGAAAGAGAGAAAGGAAGAGTGGGAGAGAGAGAAAGAGAGATAGTTACAAATAGAGAAAGAAGAGAGGGGAAGAGGGATAGAGAGAGAGATAAAGAGAGATGGAAAGAGAGAGGGAGATAAAAAGAGAGGGGGTTAGGGGAAGAGAGGGAGAGAGGGAGAGCGAGAGGGAGAGGGATAGAGGGGTAGGGAGAGGGAGAGGGAGAGGGAGAAAGGGAGAGCGAGAGGGAGAGGGATAGAGGGATAGGAAGAGGGAGAGGGAGAGGGAGAGAGGGAGAGTGAGAGGGAGAGATAGAGAGATAGAGAGGGAGAAAGAGAGAGGTAGAGAGAGGGAAAGAAATAGGGATAGGGACATAAAAAGAGAGAGTGAGAGAGAGAAAGAGAGGGACATAGAAAGGGAGAGGGAAAGAGAGGGGTAAGAGAGAGCAAGAGGAAGAGAGGGAGATAGAGAGAAAGAGGGCGAGAGAGATAGGTAGTGGGAGATAGAGAGAATGAGAAAGGAGAAGATAGATGGAGAGAGAGAGGGAAAGAGAGGGAAAAGCAAAAGGAGAGAGGGAGAGGGAGAGTGGAAGAAAGAGAGAGAGAGGGAGAGAGAGAGGAAGCGAGATGGAGTGGGAAAGAGTAAGAGAGAGAGAGAGGGAGAGGAAGAGGGAGAGAGGGAGAGAGGGGGAGAGAGAGGAAGAGTGAGAGAGGGAGAAAGAGGAAGGTGGGGTGAAAGATCATACGTCCTATAGAGGTGTGAAATAAACAAAAACATTTCCTCCATTTGAGGGCCTAAGAACAAGCAATTGAATGTACTAGCCATACATGCATGAATGTAAACCAATGAATAAAGATTTACCTCTTGTAGCATAGATCTAAATTCTTTTAACGGAAAAGCTATCCAAGTGTCTAACCTCTATTAATGATCCACGCAGATCCAAGTAACCATAAGGAAGAACTCAAAATTGGTAGGGTGCTATCTCCACCTTTTCTAATTTGTGTAGTGTTTCCTATAGAAATCTATTTCAAGCAATTTTGCAATAAACTTAAAAGAGAAGGAAAGAATGTGGTGTGCTAGGGTTTTGGAGAAAACTAATTTCTCCCTTTTTCTTTTTCAACCATGTGCCCTAGTGGTTTTTTTATTCCGGCCAAAAACCCTTTTTCTTTCCTTTTTTTTTCATTTTTATCTCTATGTATATATCTATGTGCCGCACCTTACTCTCTCCCATACATTTATAGGAGAGTTTCCTTATCCTCCAAGGATAAGGAGAGGGCAACAATGAGTCCCTTAAGGACTCTAGGTTGTTGCTTCCTTAGTCTCTAAGGATTAGGAGTTATTTTACATATGAGCTTTTTTTTATCTTTATCTTTATCTTTAAAACATTCATCCTTATCCAATAAGGTTGATGTTTATGCTCCCATCAAAATATCTTAAGGCTTTTAATTAAAACCTAATGGGCCAAAACTATTCTACTTTAATTAATTTATTTGGACTATACAAATAAATAATCCTAGATTATTTTTGGCGGGTTCGGATTAGGAAAACGTTTTCCAAAATACCCTTTAACCTAAATTAGAAAACTCATTTCCATTTTAGGTTATTTATTTTCAAATTTGGAACTAATTTTCAAATTAGAAAACCGCAAATTTGGAACTAACTTTCAAATTAGAAAACCGATTTCGAAAATAGAAAAATTTCCATTTTAGGAAACCTTCTAATTAAGGAAACTTTTCATTTTAGGAAACTTCCTAATTGAGGAAAATTTTCATTCTAGGAAACTTTCAATTTTTTGAACTTTTGAAAATACGAAACTTTCAAAAATGGAAACCTTTTCCAATATCTTTACTTCTCATTCATCATATGAATACTTAAAACTTATGCATGTTTACTCAATAGGCTTCTAGATATGTTAGCAATGTATAAAGAATAAAAGGCTCTTCTTTTATTTCTTAATACATAAATCAAGATTGGCCTCTAATAAGACATCATAATTACCTAATTCTTTAAGAGGATTAATTAATCTGTTACTACCTTTCACAAGTATGGTTACCATATAATTTAGTCCTCATGTCAACTTATCATAGTTTCATCTCGAACTTGGTTATAATTCTTGTTCGGTTATGATCATGCAAGTTTTGTTTGATTCCCAAATGCCTTAGCTCTTAGAGTAAACTAACTATGCTCTATTAGTGTACTCCTAGTGTGGTCATAGATTCCTCGAATAGACATTTATCGAAGTGGAATGTGATAACTCCTTTAGCATAGAAGAAATGACATGTCCTATCAAGGTCATACACCTATCTCCATTAGATTCCTAGTGCACCTAATGAACCGCCCACATGCAATCCTTTAATGGGTCCATTAAAATGAGTGTCAAAGTGCATAAGTCTTCTAATGAGACAACCATGATGACTTCAAGTCTAAGGACCATTTATACCCATCTAGTATAGGATTCCTATAAACTAAAACCAAATGGGTTCTCATGACGAATCAAGTCTAGTGATATGTTTTTTAACATAAATCACCTAAGTACTTACTTTTATATCACCATGCCAATAGGTGTGAGATCTTTTTTTGCTATCATATAGCATGAGCATAGCACTCATAAGTCTATGTGATATAGTCAATGTCCATTCTTGACAATGGAATAACTTGGGACATTTAAAGATATCATTTATATGTATTAGTGTTTGTCTCACATCTTTCAATTAATCACTAGTGCAAATGCGTATAATAAGGACTTCTATCTATTTATACTAAATTTATAAACATAAAACACAAGAATTAATAGAATAACTTCTTTATTATCATTAAAATAAAAGATGCAATAATAGTTAACTCAAGCCCATCCAAATATGATTGGATCTTAGGCACCTATACTAACAATCCTCCACTTACACTAGAGACAACCAACTATGTCCCTTAAGCCCAACGATTGAGTAAGGGACTCATGTTTCGATTGTGACAAAGGCTTAGTTAAGTAGTCAACTATGTTATCGTTAGTGTGGACCTTTTCTATCCTTAGGTTACCACGATTTGTTATCTCAATAATCAAGTGGTAGCAATGTAGTATGTCTTTGGATAATTGATGAGACCTTGGTTCCTTAGCTTGTGCTATGGATCATTTATTATCAACCATCAAGCTATATGAAATTAGGACAAATCTTTCTTTGATTTATTCCATACTAAACCTTTTAGTATCATGTCATTATAATTATCTTAGGAGACTCTTAACATTCCAAGTGATCTATTTCTATGGATCTATACTCTTAGACTATAGGTTACTCTCCCTTATCATTCTTAGGAAATTTCTTCTAGATTCCTTAATCTTTTATAATTTGCAACATGAAAATATTATAATCAAGGTGTAATTTTATGTCGAATAATCATGACTAGTAGGCTCCCCTAACTTCTTATATAGACAAGATTCATTTTTTTTTTATGAATAATCAAACTCTTTGATCATTTCATAAAAACATCAACTTTTATTCCTAAAGGCATGCTTAAGTCTATTAATGGACCTTAGCATATTCTTTGGAACCATCATGTGTCTCATCTACACATCTTTTTCATTTTCCTTTTCTAATAATCAATGTCTAGCATTGCCATTTCAAAAGTATTAGCTTTGCCATCCTTTCGAGGTTTATATCACCATATGTTAAGATAAGAAGATCATATCCTTTTGCCTTTTTTCTTTTAAACTTATGAAGTTTTTATGTTTTTGTTTGTGAGAGAGTTAATACTTTGTAATCATTCTATTTTAGGATTCCTTTATTGAAGTGTCAATTTGTGAGTCAACTCAAATCTTATTGAGTTTAAATTTCCTCCCACTATTTTTACCATCCATATATTCCTTCCCAAGGAATTTAGTATGCCTAGTAATGAACAACACTTTGTTCTAGTGGTAAGATATTGACATCATTGTGTTACTTTGGATATCTCACAATTTAGCGAGTTTATTGATATTAGGCTTCGTTTGTCTTTGTCAAACCTTTTGACATACACTTTATAGCCTCAAATCTTAAGGAAAGATGAATTTATTTTCCTTCCTTCCTCATATCTCATTGTAATCTATTTAAACAAATTTAATTGATATCCTATTCAATATAAAGGTTGTAATAAGGAGTACTTTAAAAAATTGATATTAATTCAACTCATTATGGATTGATCATGTCTAACATGTGATGTCTATAGAGAATCTCATTCTCTTTTAGGTGATGTAAAATTTTATTATTCAAGTATTCATTTCCTTGATCTAATTGAGATGCTTTAATACTCTTTCTAGCTCATCTCATGACTTTTCAAGTCTAAACATTTAAACATTTCAAATGCTTTGGACTTATATCTTAGAACCAAAATATGATCCATTATCATTAAGGGTTATGTGACAGGCATGTTCTCCTATTGCTTGGGTGAACTCAAGCCCATATATATCTCTATGTATAAGGTCTTTTTTAATTAGTAACTCTTTCTCCTTTTCAACTAAAAGGGGATCCATGCCTCTTTGCCAAGTAAACTAAATTCTTAGACATCATCAAATGATTCTAAATATCCTTTGTATAGATAGGTTAGATATGGGATTCTTACTTATGTGACCAATTTTGACTAAATTAATGTTATTTTGATCATTTGAGTCTTTTAGTATTTATGTTATATACTTGAGAGTTATATTCAAAACATATAATTATTATCAAGATATTTCCATAAAAAACTCATCTTTAAAAATAACCATTATTCTTAAAAATGAAATACTTATTCAAAACAAGAAATGAAAATAAGATCTTTAGTCTTTACTAAAATATTAATAATCGAGTCTTAGCACGTTCCTACATGATAGTACTAGCTCATAAATACCTACATCTAATGGTCCAACTCTTGATCCATTGTAGTCATATAGATATTTTTCCTTGGAGTTATCTTCCTTCCATTTCTAAGCTCTTGTACATTTCAAAAATGTACATCTAGTATCATATCTCATAAGGTGGAATTTAGAAATAAAAGGATTAGTATTAATAACATAAATACTTGAGATAGTGGTAGAACTCTTCTTTTGCACCCCTTCTAGGTACTCTTTATTGTTGCACTTCCAATGCCCTTTCTTGTTGCAATGAAAGCAAACTACATCCTTTGGATTATTCTAAGCCTCTAACTTTTTCACTCCTCCAAGTAGGCGCAGTTGAAGAATTCTTCTTCTTCGGGGTTTCTTCTTGCCTTTTATTGTGCCCTTTCCCTTATTAACTAAAAGTACAAAACTTTTGTTCTTCTTGTTAATTTCGAGCTGAGCTTCCCTTAGCATGGATAATAACTCTCCAAGAGTCTTTTATATGCATATCATGTTAAAGTTCAAGATGAACTATCCAAAGCTATTGGGCAACAATTGCAATACTAGGTCAATGGATAATTCAACATCCATTCCAACTTCAAGCTCAGCCAATCTGTTGATTAGCCTATGATTTCAATAACATGCTTTTCAATGTTAGACCCCTCATCCATTCTATATCTAAAGAGCTTCCTCGCTATCTCATAGCACTCATGCCTAGTATTCTCCTCAAATAAGCTTTTAAGCTTTGCTATAATGTCAAAAGCTTATGAGCTTCTATGTTAGTGTTTCTATGCTTTAACATTATAGTAGTAAGCATGATGCTTTGAGCGAGTGATCGCATCATCTCTATGTTTGATCCATGCTATATGAGCTTCGACTTGATCCAAAGGAGGCTTAGTTGGGAGAGCCTTCTCTATCATATAGAGAATTTTCTCATGTTGGAGGACTATCTTCAAATCCATTTCTCGATTGAGGAAGTTTGTGCCATTAAAAGCATTACTTCCATCAATGATTGATCGTATTGATGTGTTGCTAGTCATACTTTGCAATCGTCAAGATAGAAAAATATACGATTTGGTTAATTAAATTGCATAAAAATAAAAAAAACATAAATTAAAGAAGTAAAATCTATGTTTGCTTATATTATATCTTTCAAGTTTTATAACCTTTGATATAGGAATTAAGAAAACTCTTCGATTTTTTTTCTTAGTGGGTTAGGATCATATCCTCTAACATGCATTAGCCTTTATGTACCTTAACAAGCCATATATGAAGGATTAGGTAGGTAACCCCTTACCAATTACATCTAATGTAATTCATAATTTCATTGGCATGCCAACTCTTTGTCTTACCACATATTATGTGAATACCGATCCTTGCTTACAAGTTTATTGGACCTTGAGTTATCTTAACAAACCCAATAACTTGCTTACTAGTTATCTTAACGGACCCAATGTTTGAGGATATCGCATGACCCATGATTTGTTTTCCTTGAGTAAAAAGTGACCTTGAGTTATCCCAATAAGGCAACAACAACAAAGAGAGTTCCCTCTTTGTAACATTGGAAAACAATTAACTTAATATTTTATATAAAGGATTTAATATGGTTGGCCTCATCCTAGCATGCACACTAAACAATAATCATATTATTCCTAACATGTATACTAATGTAAATGTTATAACATACATACATCTCATACATGACTCAAAGGTCGATGAATGCCAATGGATTTCTAGTACTAGCCCCCTCAAGCCATAAGGAGACTAGTGGGACAATTCTTAGGCAAAACATTATTATAAATTCTTCATGACTATCTTCATTCCTTAGTGTCTTCTCCTTGTATCTATTCTAATTCATATCTTTTACTTTTCTCGTTTATTTGAAATAAGAAACCTTGAGTTACATTCAAATGGAGTAAGATGAGAAAAAAATATAATAGAATAATAGAGAAAGCGAGGACACGCAGATCCTATTTATCTAAAAAATTACAAGAATTCACTCATAAAACTAGTTTGACTCATCCATACCATTCACCGATGATTCAATTATATTAATACATGGTATACTAATAAAACACATTTCATTCATAAAAAAATTATAAATCTATGGCTTAGGTCATTTTATAAATTTATCAAAATTTCTCAAAATTTTAATTTAAAAACCTTTTTGGGCCTTGGGCCCACTTTAGCCCATGAGTTTTGGGTCTTGAAGGCCCAACCCCTCGAATTGGCATGTTCGTGCACACCTACCCATGGCCTAGCTTGTGCTCCCAATGCATGGCTTAGCAAGCATGGTATGCTTGGCACACTAGTGCTTGGCATGTGCTCGCTTGATATGCAATGCTTAGCTCGTGTGCCTAACGTGTACAACTTGGCTCGTTGTGTGCCGGCATGTGATAGGCCTTCCTATTGTGCACTCGGCATGCAACCAGCCAATAGGATTTTTTTTAATGCGCACGAGCGTCGACATCCAACGTTAGCCTCATGTGCCCCCACCGATTTTGACCCCAAATGCGGTTTTAAATTAATATAAAATACAAAAAATTTAAAATTTAAAATCAAGCATACCTAAGTCATGCAATTAATCATAATGAAGAAATCATATGATCAAATATTAAATGGAGGCTCTAATACCAATTGAAGGATCATGCATACTATGAAGGTGTAGAATAAATAAAAAATTTCCTCCATCTAAGGGCCCAAGATTAAGCGAGTTGAATCTACTAACCATACATGCATGAATTTAAAGTAATGAATAAAGATTTACCTCTTATAGTATAGATCTAAATTCTATTAGCAGATTAGCCATCCAAGGATCTAGTCTCTATTGATGATCCACGTAGTCCAAGTACCCATAAAGAAGCACTCAAAATTGGTAGGGTGCTAGTTTTACTTTTTCTGATTTGTGTAGTGCTTTCTATAGAAATCTATTCTAGGTAATTTTTTGACAATCTTAAAAGAGAAGCAAAGAGTGTGGCATGCTAGGGTTTTGGAGAAAAGTATTTTCTCCTTTTTTCTTTTTCAGCTAGTGTGCCCTAGTGGTGTTTTTTAATTCGATCAAAAATCACTTTTCTTTCTTTTTCTTTTTTTCTTTTTTATCTCGCTTGTATATATTTATTTGTTGCACCTCACTCTCTCTCATATATTTATAGAAGAGTTTCATGGTCCTCCAAGGACAAGGACGAGGGCGGCAATGAGTCCTTGAAGGACAATAGGTTGTTGCTTTCTTATCCTCCAAAGGTTAGGAGTTATTTTACATATGAAGGTTTTTAATCTTTATCTTTAAAACATTCATCCTTATCCAATAAGGTTGATGTTTATCCTCCACCAAAATATCTTAAGACTTTTAATTAAAACCAAAAACTATTCTAGCTCAATTAATTTATTTAGACTATCCTAATAAATAATCTTAGATTATTTTAGGTGGCTCCATATTAGGAAGCAATTTCTCAAAATACCCTTTAACTTAAATTAGGAAACTCATTGCCATTTTAGGTTATTTATTTCCAAATTTGGAACCAACTTCTAAGTTAGAAAACTGATTTCTAAAATAGGAAACTTTCCATTGAAGGAAACTTTTCATTTTTGGAAATCATTTCTAAAATAGAAAACTTTCAAAATTGGAAACCTTATCCAATATGTTTGCTTCTCATTTATCATGTGAATTCTTAAACTTATGCATTTGACTCAATAGGCTCCTAGATATTTTGGCCATTTATCAAGAACAAAAGAGTGTATCAAGAACTAAAGTGTAGCTCTCGTAAAAATCCTTAACCGTAAAGCGACACATATTAGAATATTTATATATATGCATATATTAAGTGTAAGTATAGTTCTCATTATACCATGAGAAATTAATGCACTTGAAATGTATGATTTATGTTAAATTAAAGCTATTGTGCTTGAGATTAATGGTTTAATTACTAAAGAAATTAAATATGCAAAATCAGTGTTTTGAGGACTATATTCTGTCCGACTTTTGTGTGATTTATTTGAGGACTTTAGGGTGATTTCTAGGTACACCTTAAAGCATAAAAGTTGTTCATCTATGTGTCAAATAGCTTTTTGTAAAAGTTCATGATTTTTAGATCTTTACATAAATATTTATCTCCATTATAGTATAGGCTGGTCTTGAAGCATCACTGCTGGAATATTTTGGGGGAAGAAAAGTTCGAGTTTAGGGAGAGGGATTTCTAAAATTTAATGAAAAGAAATATTTTTATTTAGAGTTTTTAGTTATTGTAACCAATTAATTAGGACACCTAAACCCCCTAATTAATGAGTTAAAGCCAACTCACCCTAAACCCCTCAAACCGGCCACTCTGTCTCTCTTGACTCACCAATAATAGCTTTCCACTCTTCCAATTTAAATTCAGCCATTTTTATACTTAATTATACTAATAATTTAAGCATGTATATATATATATATATATATATATATATAGAATAAGTGAAAGTGGTAATTTTAGGCAGCCCGTAGCTACCCAAAAAGGAGAGAAAAACGGTAAGGAAAGAGAGGAAGAGAAAAGGAAAAGAAAAAGAAAAAGAAAGAAAAAAGGAAAGAAAGAAGGGGAAAGCCTAACCAACCTTTAGGAAATTCAAGAAAAGTAAGTAGGTTTCATTTTTGGTTGATTAATGTTTTAAGTTATCTTTTTTTTACTTTTTATTTCATGGGTTTGTAATAATTTTCAATGGTTTGCTATGGTTGTTTGCGTTGGTGTTAGGGCTTGCTAAATTGTGATGGATTTATGTGTTTTTGTTGTGATGCAAAGCTTTGTTGATGTGTTTAAATGTGTGGATGGTTTGGAAAGGAAAAAGAAAGAAAAAGGGTATAGATCGAATGGATTGAAGTTAAACTAGGTTTGGTAAGCTTAACTGGAAAAGAAAAGAAATACACTTCTAGAGGTTTCCTAGGTTAAAACCATTCAACAAAGTGGGAAAAATTGAAAAATAATGGATCTTTTGAAAGGAATGGAAAGGGGGTGCAATGGAAGTGTGTGGAATTTCAAAAATTACAAAAACAAGATAATTGTTGTGATCTCATCACATCACAAGTAGATGTCTCATAGCCCATAACTCAAGAATTAGCTAAAGGATATTTAGAATGCACATGCAAGGTATAAAAACATCAAATTAAATTCATACCTCTTGAAGTGTAGCACAAAGATTATTCTCATCCTATAGCTCCCCAATTGTGAAGCCTCAAGTCCGTCCACACGAGCTTTACATGATTGAGCCTTCGGTCTATAACTTGGTTTGCTAGTATGATCTTGTCTCTCAAATGTCCAGCATTAATCTTTAGCTCACCAAGTAATATAGCTTGAAGTAGTCTAAGAGTTAATCTTTATTTTTGCTTAAGTCAAGTGTCTAATACCTTTTAGTGTTTAAGATGAGTGACCATACAAGACTATCTCCATTCTCTCATCTTTTTATTCTTCTTGTCATTCTCTACACTCTCCATTAACTTATGTTGGGTGGAGAGACTTGCACGCATGAGAGATAACAAATGTCTTTCACAAAAACATTTGTCAATCATGCATCCAACCTCCATGACAAATGTCAATCATGCATGTTTTTTATTCTCTACACTCTCCACTAACTTATGTTGGGCGGAGAGACTTGCATGCATGAGAGATAGCAAATGTCTTTCATAAAGACATTCGTCAATCATGCATGCATCCTTCATGACGTATGTCATTCATGCATGAAACAATCAAGACACTTTTTGATTGCACATGTAAATAATGCATGCATAAATTCTCTACACTTTCCACCAACATATCTTGAGTGGAGGAGTTTGCATGCATGCATTAATCAAAACACATAATCTTCCACTAAGATTATGCTAATCTTCTACTAAGATTATTTTGATTAATTCATTAATTGACTTAAGCTCAAAGACTTGTCATTTGTATCTCATATAAATTAAGTCATTTTTAATTTACTCTTAGTTGGATTAAACTTTAGGACTTGCTAGAGACCTTGTAAATTTAATTACAAGTTTAATCCTATTGTTTTTAATTAACTAATTAAACACTTTAATTAATAATTAAAACAATAATTAGTCATTTGATAAAATCTCTATTGTGTGTGACTTTTTAGGTTCATGTCCAATTAGTAATGGGAATATGATATCAACTCTTTGATATTATGAGAAAACTCTTTTCTTAATTCAAGGATCTTTCCATATGTCCTTAGTCCCATAAGTCATGAGTGACGCCTAGCATTGCATATCATGACTACCTAATTAGAAATGGTTTTACTAAACTGATTAATTACATTCCACGAAACCAATGATCATAATTATCATGCACTCGAATCCCTTCATTACAAGATCCCGATTTTAGCTAGGGTTATGTTAATGTCAACCCTAATTGCTTAAATGCTATGTCCTCATCTCGATTTTATTTCTTGATATTATAAGACTCCTACTAGAAACTCTTTTGTAGTGAATCTTTTTGTCTCGGCCGGGAACTTTATTTATGAAGAATAACCAAATGGCATAGGATCTTATCCTTGTCTACTCAAGGTAACGAATTCCTCTTGGCTAAACACTTACCTCCTACATTTAACTAACTAAGGCCATCACACGCTATATACATGACCAAGTATAGATATGTAAGCGAGTAACAAACCCTAATTACCTATGTGTGAGATAACGGTGTCACCTTAGGTCAAGGGATTATATGCACTTATTATAATCTAGATGATGAATTATTGACAACTAGTTAGAACTTCATGTTATCATAATGTCATGTCACTATTCAACCTACCTAAGATGAGTGTCCACATATTTGTTCCGATATCACATATCTTATAGCATGAGACTCACTACCATAAACAAATAGAGGTGATATTCTTCCGGATAATTGATGCCGAATTAGGTATCCTATGACTATGAACTCTTTAATGTATTTTGTTCCGTAAATATCTATCATTCATATTCTAAACATCTTTTAGAATAGATATTCTAACTATATACTTAAGGACTATATTGAAAATAAAAACAACTTTCATATAATGAATATATCTTTTATTACCATATAGGGATTATTATTTATATATCACATAATATATATGGTTCTTAGGCATACATATCTAACAATCTCCCACTTTCCCTAGAGCCATTCACTAGAGTATCTAAGACCCATCTTATCAAGATGATAGCCTAACTATTGTTGTGTCATGGCCTTTGTTAGTGGATCGGTGAGGTTTTCAGTGATGCTATTTTCACGTAAGGCTACATCACCTCTTCCAATAATCTCTCTAATAATATGATAACGCCTTTCTATGTGTTTGGATTTTTGGTGAGACCTTGGTTCCTTTGCTTGAGCTATAGCACTAGTGTTGTCATAGTAGAGAGAAACTGGTAACTTAATGGTAGGAACCACCCCAAGTTACGTCATAAACTTCTTAATCCAAATAGCTTCTTCTGCGAGCATTCGATGCGACGAATGTACTCGACCTCGGTAGTAGAGTCCGCAGTAGTACTCTGTTTGGAACTCTTCCAACGTACTCGTACCTCCATTCCAAACAAACACAAACCCGGAGATAGACTTTCTATCATCAATATCCGATTGAAAATTAGAATCAGTAAAACCATCCAATCTTAAGTCACCTCCTCCATATGTAAAAATAAGATCCTTATTTCTTCTTAAGTACTTTAGGATGGCTTTGACTTTATTCCAGTGTTCCAAACCTAGATTGGATTGAAATCTACTAGTCATATTGACAAGCATATGTGATATCTAGCCTAGTGCATAACATGGCATACATAAGACTTCCAATAGTCGAAGCATAAGGAATCTTTGCCATTTTGTCTCTATCTTTAGGTGTTTCCGGAGACATCCGTTTAGATAGATGAATACCACGCCTCACAAGCAATAATCCTTTCTTGGAATCAAGCATGTTGAACCTCTTCAACACCTTTTCCAAGTATAGACTTTGTGAGAGTCCTATTATTCTCTTCGATCTATCTTTATAGATATGAATACCAAGAATATAGGTTGTATCTCCTAAATCTTTCATAGAGAAAGTATCGGACAACCAAACTTTCATAGTGGTTGGCATACCAATGTCATTTCCTATCAATAAAATATCATCCACATACAAGACAAAGAAAGTGAGTGCACTTCTACTAACCTTCTTGTAAAAGCAAGGCTCATCTTCATTTTTGGTAAATCCAAAAGATTTAATGGCTTCATCAAAATGATGATTCCAACTCCTCAAAGCTTGCTTAAGACCATAAATGGATCTCTTAAGTTTGCACACATTGGTACCATCTTTGGATTCAAAACCCTTAGGTTGTACCATGAAAATATTTTCCTCAATGGAACCATTAAGGAAAGTAGTTTTGACATCCATTTGCCAAATTTCATAATCATAGTGTGCAGCTAAATCTAATAATATCCTAATGGATTTAAGCACGGCTACTAGCAAGAAGGTTTCCTCATAGTCAACCCCTTATCTTTGGCTAAACCCTTTAGCTACTAGCCTTGCTTTAAAAGTCTCTACCTTTCCATTTGCACCAATCTTTCTCTTAAAAATCCATTTGTTCCCTATAGGTACAATACCTTTAGGTGGATCAACAAGCTCCCGGACTTGGTTAGCATACATGGAATCCAATTCAGATTTCATAGCTTCTAGCCATTTTGAAGGATCTATATCTGATATAGCGTCCCTTATATGTACTAGGATCATCTCCATGATCAGTCTCTCCAATAACAAACAACTCTTGTTTGTGATGAAAACCATATCTCTATGGTGGGTGAGATATTCTACTAGAACTTCGAGATGCTATTATGGTGACTTCATCAATAGTATCGGGTTTATCACAAGGTTGATCAATTTGCATTTGATCATCTTTTTGGATCACTTTGGATGACCCTTCATCCAATTCTATCTTCTTTTCTTTTCCACCTTCTTGAATAAACTCTTTTTCAAGAAAAATGATGTCCCTACTAACAATAATTATTTGTTCCGTAGGAAGATAGAGATAATGCCCCGAACAACCTTTAGGATATCCAACAAAACTACCCTTTACAGATTTAGCTTCCAACTTATTGGTTTTCAACCTTTTAACAAAAGTTGGACAACCTCAAATCTTAACATCTTTAAGGCTTGGTGTCATGTTACTCCATATCTCATATGGGGTAGTTAGGACAAATTTGGAAGGAACTCTATAAGGATATAACGAGCATTCGAAGTGCAAATGCCCATAAGAAAATAGGCAAATCGAGTGTAGTTCATCATAGATCTCACCATATCTAATAAGGTGTGGTTGCTCCTTTCCCATACACCATTCAACTATGGTGTTCTAGGAGGGGTGAGTTGTGAAATTATACCATGTTCTTTAAGAAATTCAAGGAACTCGGTACTTAGGTATTCGCCTTCGATCAAATCAAAGAGCTTTAATACTTTTCCCTTTTTGTTTTTCCACTTCACATTTGAATTATTTGAACTTTTCAAATTAAATAAGATCTAAATTTATCTAACGCAAAGACTAGGTAGCAATTCTTTTTCTATGGTAGTATAATTCTCTTATGCATCGATCAAAGTTTTGCTAGCATAATAAATGGGTTGAAAATGCTTATCTTTGTGTTGTCCAAGGATCGTACCAAGTACAAAGTCACTAGCATCACACATTAGTTCGAAGGAAGATTCCAATATGGGGCAACCATTATTGGGGCGTTAATCAATTTTTCTTTCGAGTGTTAAAACCATCTAAACACTCCATAGTGAAAACAAAAGGCACATCTTTCTCAAGCAACTTGGTTAAAGGCTTAAAAATTTTTAAAAAATCTTTTATGAATCTTCGATAAAAGCCCGGATGACCCAAAAAACTTCTAATAGCCTTAACCAAAGTCGGGGAAGGTAGCTTTTCAATAGTTTCAATTTTTCCTCTATCTACCTCAATCCCCATATAAGAGATTTTATCGCCTAAGACTATGCCCTCTTGTACAATAAAATGACATTTTTCCCGAGTTTAAAATCACATTAGTTTCTTCACAACGTTCAAGCACTCTTTTCAAATTATGGAGGCATAAATCAAAAGAATTACCAAAAACAGAAAAATCATCCATAAATACCTCCATTATGTCCTCCACCGGATCATAAAAAATGGCCATCATGCACCTTTGAAACATAGCGAGTGCATTGCATAACCCAAAAGACATGTTCATGTAGGCGAACATACCATAGGGACACGTGAATGTAGTCTTTTCCCGGTCTTTCGAGTTATAGGAATCCGAAAGTAGCCCGAAGACTATCTAAAAAGCGAGTAATAAATGTGTCCTGCTAGTCGCTCTAGCATCCGATCAACAAATGGGAGGGGAAAGTGGTCCTTCCTAGTGGCATCATTCAGCTTTCTATAGTCGATATAAAATTTAATATAAAAACTATTAAAATAATATATAAATAATAAACACAACAAAATTCCCCACACTTAAACGTTGCTTGCCCTCAAGCAAAGTGACAATAAAGAGCGAAGGCTACACACATAAATATACATACTTCTCATATAAAATGAAAAGAATCCTCTAATCTTGGCATAAATAAAAATGAGCTTCAAGTACAATAAAACTTCATGAATGGACAATCAATACAAACTCGGACTTCTAGAAATAAAACCGTTCAACTTACAAAGCAATCAATTATCTATACAAGAAGGTCACTCGTCTCTTAGTTCACTCAAGTGTTTAAGGGATAATGAAATTTCACTCAACGTTCAATTTATGTGAAAATGCTACCATATGCTTGCTTATTCATCCAATCACTACGACCGTTATCACTTACATGCAAAAATCGAAGGTCTTTATTCGGTGGTTGTAACGAGGCTAGGCTAAAGGTATGAAATTTAGGAAAGAAAAGCTAAATCAAGAACTAACGAGCCATTAAAACTTAAAAAAATAAATTTATTCCCAATGATGCACAATTCTCTCTAGATCGTGGGTCCTTGCAAACTATGGTTTTTTTTTTTTTTTTTGAATTTTTTGATTTTTTGATTTTTTGATTTTTTTGATTTTTTTGAATAGAGGTAACTAGCTTGCTTTTATCCTCCATCTCCACTCAACCACTTTGATTCTTACCTACCACCATAGTTTAACTTTTAGATTTCTTCACATTTTCCCACTTTTTGTTATGTGCATATTTTTCCAAACATGAATAAACCATATTTCAATTGCCCCATTAGCCTTACGAGTTGGTTAAATGGATAGTTTTAAGAAAAAGGTTAAGGCTAATATTTGGGTCTTCAAAGAAAAGGATTTATCAAGCTCAAAAAGGTTCTCTACATGTTAAAATAAGCTTGGCTTTTTAAGTCACGTGGTTAATTCCTAATGTGCCTTCATCATATTTAAGCATGCATGTGAATAGTTTATTTATCTTTTGAAAAGTATTAATAAGCAAGTTCTAGAGCATCGTAAGCATAAATGAACTCTCTCTTACAAGTAACTAGAGATTGTTAAAATACAATAACAAGTATGGCTCAAAAGCTCACAATTGATTTTTTTTTCTAGTACAAGAAATTGATGGCCATAGAATTACAAGTCAAAGCTCTAAAAGTTTAAGCATGCGGGACACTCATTCAATTATTTTATAATCCCTTTTTTCTCAATTTTATTTATCACAAGTCCTAAGGAACTTAACATTAAATATATGAAGTACGAACAAAATGAGTGCAACCAACAAAGAATTTTTTTTTTAATTAAATTAACTAAATTCCCTCCCCACATATTGTCCTCAATGTAAGCAATAAATAAGAAGCAAAAAGGAAAAACACAACTCCCCGAAATGGATGAGCTTCAAGATGAAGACGGTTATTGTGAAGGGCCAAGAAAGAACGGGCCAAGGCGAGCACTAAGTTGGCCATGAAAATTTGCAGTTGGTCTATGCCGGTTTCCAAGTGTTGAAATCGAGAATCCACGATTTGTCGAAACTCCCGAAAATGGGTCTCATGCTCTCTATATCGTCTTTCGAACGGTTTTCATGCTCTATAAATTGTCTTTCAAAGGAATCAAGCCGCACCATGATGGATGAGTTCTCAAAGGGAGCAATAGGAGCATTCTCATCATGCACGTCCTCCTACCGACCCGCAGCGAGTCATGAGAAGCATTGGCCTCTCCGGCGCGTGGGTGTTTGCTAGCTATGTCGGCAGCTATGGGGCCAAGTTTGATATATCTACCATCCTCGCTTCTTAATTATCTTGCGTATAATAGAAAACGTAAATCCAAAAAAAATTACCCTTTACCCGATGCAATAGAAGGTGACGCCCGTAAAGTAGTCCTAAAAATTCTACAATGGCGGTGACAAAAGCACCGACTACAATCATACCCGATTTGGCTTTCGCAACTTCATTCGGATGTAAGCCTAACCAAACTCCGGCATTCATAGGGATCGCATTAACCATACACCATAAAAAGAATAATTCAATTCTAGAAACAGAGCCATTACTTTGCCCTCTACCAAAGATAGTAAATGATAAAAAAACGATGAATATATCTAATGGCGGGGTCAATGAAATGACTAGATTTGGATTTATTGGCGACGAAATCGGCCTCACCATCGCTTATCTCTTTCAAAAAATCTCGTGCATGAAAATTCTCATGGAACCAATGTAATTCATTGTGTATGAAACCAAAAATAGAATTAAGTCGCTACAGAGAAATTAAGTGAGATTTTGTAGACAACCTAAAAGCTATACTCCCTAATTCAGTATTAGCAAGTGTTAAGTGGAGAAAAATCAAGTGTGGATAAAAATTCCAGTGTAAGTTCTATATATGAATTTTTTCTAAATGCAGCAAATTTAGTCCACCCTATCGCATGTAATAATTGGTTCACTTTCTCGATAATACCTAATTCATTCATAGCTTCGGTATCCAAGAAACGATTAGGAATAATTTTACGTTGAGAGAGAACTACGTACCGTTCGCATAAGGAGCATGAGAAAATTGCAAAGCCACACCGTTTAGATGAGCACTTATCACCGATGGGGGAGTTGATGGGGGAGTCCGAGATTGTTGCCCTTGCACTCGAGAGGAGTGACGGGGCCGAGAGGATGAACCCACTTGTGGATTTCTTGTCCGTGGAGGCATGATTACGAAGACAATAAACCCGTAAACTCTTAAATACTTTTGGAGGATAAAACAGTTTAAATGAGAAGGAAAAAAAAATAACTAAACCTCCGGAGTATTTATAAAACAAGACTAAGAAACAAACAAACAATAATCACATGCGTGTTTCCTAGTCAAAAGTTATTTGAATTATACAGCTTTGCTCAACCTTTGACCATGGCTATTTGTCTTCTTGCTTAAAGAAGAATTCAACCATTTGTTTTTCGGCCACCCCAAATTTTATTTTTATTATTTCTTTTTTTAATTTTTTTTTAAATTATTATTATTATTATTATTATTATTTTGCATAAAGCCAAGAAGCCGTGACTTTATTGTCATGGGTGTGACGTCCCTTTGAGATCACGCTCGTGACTAGATTAGTCACATGCGTGACTTGCTCGTTTCCTTATCTCACGCCCGTGACTAACTTAGTCACGAGCGTGACTTCCCTCTACTTCCAATTCACACCCGTAAAATATTTTTTTTTTAAAAAATAAATAAATAATAAAAAATAAATAAAATAAAATAAAATAAATAAACACCATAATTAACCTTGAAAATCTTAGTAACGAAGTTGCTTCTCGTCTAGTGCTTCTTTAAATTCATTAGTCGGACGTAAAGAACCTCGGCTTTGACGTGGTTCAAGCAATATCACGAGTCTCCACCATTTTTTGAGCGATTACTCCCTCTAAGTATGGTTTTACTCTCCGTCCATTTACCTTGAAGGTTTCTTGCGTTTTTTGAATTCAATAATTCAACAACTCCATAGGGAAACACTTTCACAATTTCAAAAGGACCCATCCATCTTGATTTCAGCTTCCCCGGATACAAACGCAATCGAGAATTAAATAAAAGAACTTTCATGTCGGGATAGAGAGTTTTACCAATAAGATTTTTGTCGTGGAGGTACTTCGTTCGCTCCTTATAAATTTTTGAATTCTCGTAAGCCCCATTCCGAAGTTCATCCATTTCGACATTTGAAGTAATCTCTCTTCACCGACTTTATGAAAGTCCCAATTTATTTCTTTAATTGCCTAGTAGGATTTATGCTCAACTTCCACTCGGTAGATGACGAGCCTTCCCATACACAAGTCTATACGGACTCCTTCCCAAAGGGGACTTATAAGCGATTCTGTATGCCCATAAGGCATCATTTAGCTTTAACGCCCAATCCTTTCTTGAAGGTCACACAATTTTTCCCAAAATCCCTTTGATTTGTTTGTTACTTGTCTCAACTTGTCCCGATGTTTATGGATGATACGGAGTAGCCACCTTGTGAGTTATGCCACATTTCATCATAAGCTTTTCGAAAAGCTTATTACAAAAATGACTACCTCCATCGTTAATTATTGTTCGCAGAATCCCAAACCTACTAAAAATATTTTCCTTCACAAATATAAGCACAACATTAGCATCATTAGTTCGAGTGGGTATTGCTTCTACCCACTTTGACAAGTAATCCACAAGCAACAAGTATGTATTGACAATTGAGGGATTTAGGAAAAGGGCCCATGAAATCTATGCCCCAAACATCAAACAATTCAATGGCTAAGTTATTAGTCAATGGCATTTCATTTCTTCTATCGATATTACCACTCCGTTGACACTTATCACAACTTAAACAAAATTGATGAGCATTCTTAAATAAGGTGGGCCAATACAAACCACATTGGAGCACCTTAGCCACTGTCTTCCTTCCTCCAAAATGTCCTCCACAATGGAGTTCATGGCAAAATGCTAACACACTCAATTGCTCCTCTTCCGGCACATATCGATGTATTATCTCATCCTTACGGATGCGGAAGAGATAAGGATCATCCCAAAAATAGTACCTTCTCAAATGAAGAAATCTTTTCTTTTCTCGAAAGGAAATGTTAGGCCGTAAAATACCATAAGCAAGATAATTCACAAAGTTAGCATACCATGGTACTTTACTAACAACAAACAATTGCTCATCGGGAAAAGTTTCGAAATGAGTTCCTTATCATGTTGCTTAAGCAATTCAATATTAGGGGTAAGTCTTGACAAATGATCCGCTACAACATTCTCACTCCCTTTTTATCTTTGATCTCTATATCAAATTCTTACAACATAATAACCCACCGAATGAGTCGTGGTTTTGCATTAGCCTTAGTTAAAAGGTATCTTAATGCAAGCATGATCGGAATGAATGATGACCTTTGAACCCAACAAATATGATCTAAATTTTTCCAATGCAAAGATCACGACTAAAAACTCCTTTTCGGTGGTTGTGTAATTTATTTGTGCATCATGTAATGTGAGACTAGCATAATAAATTACACGCAAGGATTTCTCAACTTTTTTCCCTAAAACCACCCCCACGAGTATAATCGGAGGCATCACTCATAATCTCAAATGGCAACGACCAATCGAGTACAACAAAAACAAGTGCGGTGATCAATTTCTTTTTAAGGGTATTAAAAGCAATAAGGCAATCTTCATTAAAATCAAAAGGGACATCCTTACCTAACAATCGACTCAAAGGAAGACTTATTTTGGAAAAATCTTTTATAAATCTCCTATAGAATCCAAGCATGCCCAAGAAAACTCCTAATCCCTTTTACGAAGTTGGTGGTGGTAGTTTTTCAATGACCTCAATTTTTGCTTTATCCACTTCAATACCCTTACTAGAGACAACATGACCTAAAACAATACCTTGTTTTACCATAAAATGACTCTTTTCCCAACTTAATGTTAGATTACATTCAATACATCTTCCAAGCACACGAGTCAATTTAAGCAAACAATCATCAAAAGAGTTGCCAAAGATACAGAAATCGTCCATAAATACCTCTATAAAGTCGTCGATCATATCGGAAAAAATGGACATCATGCACCTTTGAAAAGCAGCTGGCGCATTACAAAGTCCAAATGGCATTCTTCGTAACGCAAATGTCCGAAAAGGACATGTAAACGTCGTTTTTGCTTGATCTTCGGGAGCTATGGACACATTGTAGTAACTCGAAAGACAAGTAAAATTCATGTCCAAGCAAGTTTATCTAACATTTGATCAATAAATGGGAGAGGAAAATGGTCCTTTTTCGTTGCCGCATTCAATTTTCTATAGTCAATGCACATCCTCTAACTTCGTGGTAGTTCGGGTAGGTACTAACTCATTTTTCTCATTTCTTACTGCAGGTAATTCCCGACTTCTTAGGGACTACATGCACGGGGCTTACCCAATTACTATCGGACATTGGGTATATTACTCCTTCATCAAGGAGCTTAAGGACCTCCTTTTTACTACCTCCATCATATTGGGGTTAAGTCTCCGTTGGGCCTCCCTTACGGGTTTTGCTCCCTCTTTTAAGGTGATCGTGTGCATGCATGTAGAAGGGTTAATTCCCTTAATGTCACTCAATCCCCAACCTATGGCCTTCCTTAACCGTTTAAGCTCCCTCACGAGTTTTCTCTTCCTCTACCTCACTCAAGTTAGCGAAATAATTACGGGAAATGTGTCCCCCGCTCCTAAAAACACATATTTGAGATACCGAGGCAACTCCTTTAGCTCTAGTATAGGTGAGGCAACTTCTTCGCTTTCAAGGCTCGATGTCAACTCCACGGGTTCAACAACTTCCTCACTCTCTATGCTATTATCAAGTAATGTGTGATACTCCTCAATATCCCCATCAATAATCTCAACGAGTATAATCAAGTGTGAGTGCCAATTCCATTTTTTCATTCACACTATCCCGGAGAAATACATCGAAATTACGGATCAATACGATCAACAAAAAATCAATCTTCGTATAAAGCAAGTAGTTGGAATAGGTGCTGTGTCAAAAATAGAAAATTCTACTCGTTTCACCTAAGACAGTCATGGTCAACTTTCCATTTTTTACATCAATAAGAGTATTGGTGGTGGCCATGAAGGGCCGACCAAGAAGTATAGTGTGCTCTTTCTCTTGTGCATTAACCTCACCCATGTCCAAAACCATAAAATCTACTCGGAATAATTAATCCTCTAACCTTCACCAAAACATCTTTAATTATTCCTTTAGGATATCGTATTGACCTATCTCGCTAATTGCAAACACATTTTGGTAGGTTGTAATCTTTCCAAATCTAGTTGCAAATAAATCGAATAAGGCATCAAATTAATACCGGCTCCTAAATCCAACATACCTCGAACTTCATTATCATTACCCATAGAAACAGCTTAGGATGAAACTACCCGGATCCTTCATTTTTGGTGGTAGTTTATGCTTCGTAACCGCACTGGCCACCTCCGAGATGATAACCTTTTCATTGGGTTCAAATTTTCTTTTCTTTATGCTCGAGATCCTTGAAAATTTTTACATATGCGAGTATATGTCCGATAACATCTAGCAAAGGTAAATTAATGTTTACCTTAGAGAGCATAGCATATAAATCGAAAACCGCTCATCCTGTTTAGTGTCTCCGAGCCGGCTCGGATATGGAATTAGTGGCCTGTAAGGATCCGCTACTTTGTGGAGTCCAAGGGCGAAGCTTCTCTATCATGGTGGGGAGAAACAACATCATGGGCGTGATTTGTGGATGTGTCACGGTGGTGACCATTTTGGTCATGACCGTGACCTTGCGGCTTTGTTGAGTCACGACGGTGATCATTTGGGTCATGGCCGTGACTTTTTGTTAAGTCATGACCATGACCACCATTTTGATCCCGCTTGAGTTGATTTCCTTCTCTAGATGTCGTGACTTGCTCAAGTTCTACTTCATGTTCCCTTTTTTTTCGCTTTTTCCGCATGAGACATTCATCGGTTTTAATATCTTTTGATTTTTTATTAATCACCTTACCACTTCTTAGGAGTGTGATGGACTTGGCTTGCTCTGGTCGGCTAGGCCATTTGCCTTTCCGTTGAGTTTGCAATTGCATCGTCAATTGCCCAACTTGGGTCTCAACCCTACTCAAGGATGCTTCCGGAGAATCAAATCTTTTATTATTTGTCTCTTGATTTTGGGTGCTTTCTTGGATAAACGCGTGCAACGTATCTTCCAATGGAGACTTTCTCATTATATTTTGATTTGATGATTATCCTCGGAAATTGTTAGGTTTTTGGAAATGTTGGTAGTGTGGTCATTCTTTGTCTTGATGGGTTGTTCTTCCATGAAAAGTTTGGATGATTTCTCCATCCGGGGTTATAACTATTAGAGAAAGGGTCATTCCTAACCCTTTGTTGGAAACCATCCATTGCAAAGGCTTGTTCTTCATCAATTGTTTATGAGTCACTAGAGAAAGAACGGATGTTAGCTCCATAACCATATACCCCACATAAACCACATATCTCCTAATTTGGTGTCACTGGAGATCCTCGTGTTACTTGCTTAGTTAATTCCGCCAATTGGTTGGCCACTTTCGTGATTTGCACCAAACTCATAGGTAGCTACTTTTCTTTCCACGATACTCTTTTGTTGAGAATTAGCTCCCAACATTTCAAATAGCTCATAAGTGTCTTGTGCTATCTTTTCTCCCATTGCACCTCCTGTTGTATTATCCACGGTGTATTGACATTGCTATGTCAATCCATCATAGAAAAATTAAATCAAGAGTTGTAATGGATAATGATGGTGCGGGCATTAGATCAACAAAAGCTTAAATCGCTCCCAAGTTTCATGGCATGGCTCTTCCTCCATTTGCATAAATGTGGCAATCTTAGTTCTTAATTCGAAGTCTTCGATGGGAGTAGAATTTACCCATGAACTTGTCATACACTTCTTCCCATGTGGCTAGTGAATTGGGTGGAAGAGTCATGAGCCATGCCTTGGCTCTATCTTTCGAGCGTGTAAGGAAAACATCTCATCCGAAGCTGATTCTCATTCAAGCCTTGCGAGTGGAAAAGTCTCAAGTGTAGAATAAAATTCCCTTATGAAGTTCAAGGGATCCTCGCTAGGGACTCCATAGAATGATGGCAACATGTTATAGTGGATGTTCTTGAGCTCATAATCCCTTGTCGCCTCACCCAAACGAATGCATGAAGTAGGCTGCGCCGATGATTGGTCCGGCATACTCCTTCATCACCATTCGTCGGTCCCCCATCACTTTGTTTCCCACTTGTTCGTCCCCTACTTGCTTCCTCGTTAATTTGCTCTTCTCGATCACTCTCTTCCTCTTCAAATCCTCGATCTCTCTCGCGCTCTTTGAATATTATCAATGAAAGGAGCCAACAAGTTTCCTTGAGACCATCTACCATGCATGTAAAGGAAGAAAAGGAAATAAAGAAATCAGCAACAAAAACTAGATTAAGCAACGAAAGCTTAAGACACAAATCTCTTTTTTTTTAATTTTTCAATTGTAAGCAACAAAACAACAAGGAAAATTAAATAAAACACCACAATAATTAGAATTAAACTAAAATATAGCATGTTACACCTCCCCGGCAACGGCGCCAAAAACTTGATGTGCCCAACGAGTTTATTAGAAATTAATAGGCAAATTACTCGCAAGTGCACGAGGTGATTGCGATACAATTGAGTTAACCAATGTCGTATTCTCAAGGAGATATAGTTGGCATAAAATAATTCAATTCCAATTATAAACTATGACAATCAAATAAAATTCTAAACACTCTAAATCAATTTGCATTTGATAATTATGAATTAAATTGAGAACATAAAACAACTACAAAGTAATCATAACGAACTGAAAGTAAAGATCAAAGTGAGAGAATTCATGAGAATATAACTTCACCGATTAAATCCTATATTTAATCAAAATAACTTAAATGATTATTCATGCAAATCTCTTCACCAAGTTACTCGGATCTCTCATTCATAACCTAGTGTCTATGATTCTTTAGTCTAATATCGAGTTATATTTGATCAATATCAACCCCATATCACGGATATATAATTATTGGCTAGACATTTATATATAAATAATCCCAAAATCATAGATGCAAGACAGAAATAATCAAATTAACTATTCAATTAAACATATTCAAATAATGGATCAATTAATTCTCAAGACAGAAACTAGTTCATAGTTGACAATAAACATTCACCGAATTATCACAATAAATTCCATGTCTTCACAATCAAGAATTTAGAGCAATAAAATCGAGTTTAGGAAGAAATTTGATTTTTCTTTTGCTGCAATCTGAAGTTGATCTCTTTCTAGCTTAGGCACCTCGTTTTCCCCCGATCTCCTCTCTCGTCTTCAATGGCTATCCGTAGAGAACAAAAGCTACTCGAACACTACTCCCTGTTTTTTTTGCCATCCCCTCTTTTGGTCCCGTGTGGGATTTTAAATTTAGAGAGCTGCAACATATCCTCCTTCAAATCCTCCTCCATCTCCCCCTTTTCCTCTTTATGTACCGATCCTTAAACGTTAATCCTTGAAAATTTGCTCACGGTCGTGGGCTTTTCTTCCTTTTGAAACTCACGATCGTGGGCTTTCTTCCCTTTTTCAGCTCACGGGCGTGGGCCTTTTCTTCTTTTGAAACTCATGGCCGTGAGCTTCCTTCTTACCGAATCACGGTTGTGAGGCCTTCTTCTTCTTTCGAAACCGACAACCATGAGCTTCCTTCTTCCGGATCACGGCCGTGAGGCCTTCTTCATTTAGGGAGTCACGGCCGTGACTCTTCGCTTTTGCTAAGTCACGGCCATGACCCGGAAAGTCATGGTCGTGACATTCTCAAATTTTTTTTTCGTTTTTACTTTTGAACGTAATTCAAACAAACACTCAAAATATATTAAAAACATACTAAAAATAACAATATTCATAACCTAAAAATAATAAATAAATCACATAAAAACTTTCTAAAAACCTAAAATTATTTTATAAAAGTTAATATAAAAACTATTAAAATAATATATAAATAATAAACACAACGAGTAACCACATAAACCGAGTGTAGATTGAAATAGTAATCGGACTTACTAAATTAAATGAAAGGAAAATACCCACTTGCCAGTTAAGTTCATGGCATGATAAATGCCAATCGTCGATACTTAACCCTTTTGGGGTGAACATTGCAATAAGAAGTAAAGAAATATACGAAACCCTATGTGGGTTAGATCTAATAAATAATTTGACAATATAGGGTTGGCACCCTTGCTATGTTAATATAGTACACATAACATTATTTGCATCATGTGCATTTGTGGGGAGGGATTGAGAAAAATTCAATGGATTGAGAATTGGTTTATATGGATAGGTTTGGTAACCTAACTGGAATGAATGGGTATTAGCGATCCAGTTGTGTGCATACTCTAATCGTGTGATCTGCACTTGTTAGACAATGGAATCTCACTAATAGTGGCTACAATGAGGGATAGTTCTATCGTTAACAATAGGTGATTCGAGTAATCACCAATAGAGTAGACTTTCTAATACCGAAAGTAGCCAAAATTAAAATCTATGAGTATGGTGGTGAAATCGGAAAAGCATTGCATATCACATGCATCACCCCACTTATTGAGCTTTGGCTCACTCTGTATTTATTTCATGCCACGATAGGTAAAGATGATAATAATGGTAGTAAGGAAGTTGTCGATTCCTCCTAAACCGGGGCTCATATGTAACATGATAGATATAGAAATCTATTTTGATTGTAATTTTCTTGGAAATTTTGTAAATTTTATAACTCGTTAATGCCATGTAATTTTGATGGTATATGTTTTTATACTTCATGTTTTAGTGTTTATTGGCTATGTAATTGGGAAGTAAAATTTGGGACTTTGGTCCCTAAACCATAGTGAACCGGCCATGCCTCTTAGGTAATTAATAAGGGAGATTGGGGCACTACATCTCCCCCTCTCCCTCTTTCCCACTCCCACTCCCTTTATCCCTCTCTTTAAATCCCACTATCTCCCTCTTTCTATCTTCCTTTCTTCCTCTCCCCATGCCTCTCTCCCTCTATCCCTTGTCCCTCTACCTCTCACCCTCTACCCTCACTCCCTCTTTCTTTCCCTTTTTGACCCCCTCCCTCTCTCCATCTCTCTCCCACTTTCTTGCTCTCGCTCACTCTCTATCTTTATCTCTCTCCCTCTCTCTATCTTTCACTCTTACTCTCTCTTTCTCTCTCTTTCTCTCTATATCTCTCCCTCTCCCTTTTCCTCTCTCTCCTTCTCTCTTACTCACTCCCTTTCCATCTTTCCCTCCCTCTATATGCCTCTCCCTCTCTAACTCTCTCTCCCTCTGGCCCCTCCTTCTCCCCTTCTCTACCTCCCTCCCTCTCTTACCCTCTCCCTCACTCTCCATCTCTCTCACTCACTCTCTCGCTCTCCCTCCCTCTCTAACTCCATCTCTCTCCATCTATCAATCTTCCTCTCTTACTCTCTCTTTCCCTCTCTTTCCCTCTTCCTTTTCTTCTTCTTCTCCCTCTCTCTATCTTCCTCCCTCCTTGTCTCCCTCTCTCTCTCCCTCTCTACCTTTCTCTACTACTCTCTCTCCCTCTCTCATTCACTCCCTCTCCCACTCTCTCTCTTTCTCCCTCTCTCCCTTCTTCAGCTCTCTCTCCCTCTCTCCCCTTCTCTACCTCTCTCTCCCTCTCTATCCCTCTCTTCATCTCTACCACATTCCCACTCTCTCACTCTCTCTTCCACCCCTCTCTCCCTCTCCTCCTCTCCCTCTCTCTCCCTCCCTCCCCATCTCTCTCCCTCCCTCTTGCTCTCACCTACTCCCTTTATCCCTTTCTCTCCCACTCTCTCACTCTCTCACTCTCCCACCCTCACTATCTCCCTCTCTCTATCTCTTCCTGTCTACATATCTCTCTATCCCTTCTATTTCCTTCTCTTCCTCCCATCTTCTCTCTCCCTCTCTTTTCCTTCCTCCCTCTTTTCTTCTCTCTCTTTTGTTTTATCTCCCTCCCTCTCTCTTTTTCCCTCTTTCTCTCCCTCCCTCCTCACTCTCTCCCTCGCTTCCTCTCTTACTTTCTCTCTCCCTCTCCCTTTTCTTCTCTCTCTCCCTCTCTCTCCATCTCTATCTCCCTTTCTCTCTCTTCTTCCCTCCCTATCTCCCTCTCTATCTCTCCCTCTCTCCCATTCACTCTCTCTCCCTCTCCCTCTCTCCTTATTTCCCCTCTCTACCTCTCTCTCCCTCTCTCCATCTCTGTCCCTCTCTTATTCTCTACCACTTTCTCACTCTCTCACTCTCTCTTCCACCCCCTTTCCCTCTCCTTCTCTCCCCCTCTCTCCCTTCCTTCCCAACTCTCTCCCTCTCTCCCTCTCCCTCCTCATCTCTTCCCCTTTGTCCCAATCTTCTTCTCTACCACTTTCTCACTCTCTCCCTTTCTCTTCCACCCCTCTCTCCATCTCCTCCTCTCCCCTCTCTCCCTTCCTACCCCTCTCTCTACCTCTCTTGGTCTCACCTACTCCCTTTACCCCTCTCTCTCCCACTCTCTCACTCTCCCACCCTCTTTATCTCCCTCTTTTTATCTCCCTCTCTCCATCTCTTCATCTCTTTCTATCCATTCTATTTCCTTCTCTTCCACTCATCTTCTCTCTCCCTCTCTTTTCCTCCCTCCCACTCTCCTTTTCTCTCCGATGTTTTATCTCCCTCTCTATCTCATTTCCACTCTTTCTTCCCCTCCCTCCTTCTTTCTATCTCACTCTCTTCCTCTCTCCCTCTCTCTATCTCCCTCTCCCCTTATATCTATCTCCCCTATCTCTCTCTCCCTCTCTCTCCCTCTCTATAAAAAATGTCTTTATCTCTCTCTCCCCTCCTCTCGTCATCTCTCTCTCCCTCCCTCCTTTTCTCTCTCTCTCCCTCATTCCCTCTCCCTCTCTCTCCTTCTTACTCTTTTCTTCTCTTTCCATCTCTTTATCACTCTCTCTTTCTCTCTCTCTACCTCTCTTTTTCACCCTATCTCTCTCTCCCTCTCTATCTCTTTCTCTTTTGCTCCCTCCCTCTCTTCTTCCCTCTCTCTCCCTCTCTCTCTCTATACTACTCTCCCCATCTCTATGTCTCTCTCCCTCTCCCTTTCTCCCTCTCTCTATTTCTCCCTTTTTCTCTTCTCTCCCTCTCCCTCTCCCTCTCCCTCTCTCTACCTCACTCTCCATCTCTCCCTCCCCCTCTCTATCTCGCCCTCTATCCCCCTCTACCTCTTTCCCACTCCCACTCCCTTTCTCCCTCTCTCTAAATCCCTCTATCTCCCTTTTTCTATCTTCTTTACTTCCTCTCTCTTTCTCCCTTTCTCCACATCTCTCTCCTTCTATCCCCTTGTCCCTCTCCCTCTCGCCCTCTCTCTTTCCATTTTTGACCCCTTCCCTCTCTCCATCTCTCTCCCACTTTCTTGTTCTCGCTCACTCTCTATCTCTATCTCTATCCCTCTCTCTATTTTTCACTCTTACTCTCTTTTTCTCCCTCTCTCCCTTTCTCCCCCTCTATTTCTCCCTATCTCTCACTCACTCCCTTTCCATCCTTCCCTCCCTCTATATGTCTCTCCCTCTTTCCTCTCTCTCCCCATCTCCCTCTACCCCACTCTTTCTTTCTCTCCCTCTGTCTCTTCTTCTCCCTCTCTCTCACTCTCACTCTCTCTTCATCTCTCTATCTCACACACTCACACTCTCTCTCTCCTCCTCCCTCTGTCTCTTTTTCTTTCCCTTCCTCTTTTTCTCTCTCTCTCCCCCTCTCTTCCTCTCTACATTTCTACCTCTCTCTCCCTCTCTCCCATTCAACCCCTCTCCATCTTCCTCTCTCTCTCTCTCCTTCTCTCCCTTTCTCTACCTCTCTCTCCCTATCTCTCCCTCTCTATCCCTCTCTTCTTCTTTTCCACTTTCCCACTATCTCACTCTCTCTTCCACCCCTCTCTCCCTCTTCTCTTGCTCTTACCTACTCCTTTTATCCCTCTCTCTCCCACTCTCTCACTCTCCCACCCTCTCTATCTTCCTCTTTCCATCTCTTCCTCTCTTTATCTCCCTTTATCCCTTCTATTTCCTTTTCTTCCTCCCATCTTCTCTCTCCTTCTTTTTCCCTCCCTCCTTCTCCCTCTCTACCTCTCTCCTCCCTCTCTTTCTCTCTCTCTCCCTCTCCCTCTCCCCTTATATCTCCCTTCCCCATCTCTCTCTCCCTCTTTCTCCCTCCCTCTAAACCTATCTCTGTACCTCTCTCCCCTCCTTATTTTCTCTCTTTCCCTCTCTTTCCCTCTCCTTTTCTATCTCTCCTTCACACCCGCTCCCTTTCTCTCCCTCTTACTCTCTCCTTCTCTTTCCATCTCTTTATCCCTCTCTTACTCTCTCTCTCCCCCTCTCTTTTCTCCCTATCTCTCTCTCCTCTCTATCTCTTTCTCTCTCCCTCTCTTTTTCTCCCTATCGCCCTCTCCCTCCATCTCCTTCTCTACCTCTCTGCTACTCTCTCCATCTCCATGTCTCTCTCCCTTTCTAGTTTGCCCTTTCTATGTCTCTCCCTCTCTCTTCTCTTCCTCTCCCTCTCCCTCTCTCCCTCCCTCTCTCTATCTCTCCCTCTTTCCCCTGTACCTTTTCCCATTCCCACCCTTTCTCCCTCTCTCTTAATCCCTTTATCTCCCTCTTTCTATCTTCCTTTCTTCCTCTCTCTTTCTCCCTCTATCCCTTCTCTTTCTCCCTCTATCCCCTTCTCTTTCTCCCTCTCACCCTCTCCCTCCCTCCCTCTCTCATTCCCTTTTTCACCTCCTCTCTCTCTCCATCTCTCTCCCACTTCTTTCTCTCACTTACTCTCTACCTCTATCTCCCTCCCTCTTTCTATATTCCACTCTTACTCTCTCCTTCTCCCTCTCTATCTCTCCCTCACCCTTTTACTCTTTCTCCCTCTCTCTCACTCACTCCCTTTCTATCTTTCCCTTCCCCTTTATGCCTCTCCCTCTCTCCCTTCTCTCCCTATCTCCCTCTATCCCACTCTTCCTTTCTCTTCCTCCATCTCTTCTTCTCCCTCTCTCTCTTACTCTCACTCTCTCTCCATCTCTCTATCTCACACACTTACTCTCTCTCTCTCTCACTCTCACTCTCTCTCTATCTCTCTATCTCACACACTCACTCTCTCTCTCACTCTCACTCTCACCCTTTATCTCACTCTCCCTCTTTCACTCTCCCTCTCTTCCTCTCTCTTTCTCCCTTTCTTCCTCTCTCCCTCTTGAACTCTCTCTCTCCCCCTCTCCCTTCTCTCCATCCCTTCCTCTCTCCCTCCCTCTCCATCTCTTTCTCTCTCTTGCTTCCCTCCCTCTCTAACTCCATCTCTCTCCATATCTTAACCTTCCTCTCTTACACTCTCTTTCTCTCTCTCTCTCCCTCTGCTTTTTCTTCTTCCTCTCCCTTTCTCCCCCTCTCTATCACTCTCTCTTCCTCCCTCCCTCTTTTCACTCTCTCTCCCCCTCTCTTCCATTCACTCTCTCTCCTTCTCCTTCTATCCCTCCCCTTCTCTATAGCTCTCTTCCTCTCTCTCCCCATCACTCCCTCTCTGTCCCTCTCTTCTTCTCTTCCACTTTCTCACTCTCTCACCCTCTCTTTCACCCCTCTCTCCTTCTCCTCTCCCCCTCTCTCTCCCTTTCTCTTGCTCTCACCTACTCCCTCTCTCCACTCTCTCCCACTCTCTCACTCTCCCGCCCTCTCCATCTCCCTCTCTCTATCTCTTTCTCTCTTCGTCTCTCTCTATCCCTTCTATTTCTTTCTCTTCCTCCTATCTTCTCTCTCCCTCTCTCCTTCTCTTTCATTTTTTTATCTCCCTCTCTCTCTCATTCCCACTCTTTCTCTCCCTCCCTCCTTCTCCCTTTCTCTCTCTATCTCTGTCTCCCTCCCCCTAAATCTTTACCCTTACCTCTCTCTCTCCCCTCCTCTTGCCACCTCCCTCTATCCCCCTCCTTTTATCTCTCTCCCTCTCTTTTTCTCCCTATCTCTCTCTCCCTCTCTATCTCTTTCTCCCTTCCTCCCTCCCTCTCCCTCTCCTTCCTATCCCTCTCTCCCTCTCTCCCTCCTATCCCTCTCTCCCTCTCTCCTACTCTCTGCATCTCCATGTATCTCTCCTTCTCCATTTCTCCCTTGCTTTACCTCTCCCTTTCTCTATCTCTCTCCCTCTCTCTCCCTCACTCTCCATCTCTCCCTCCCTCTCTCTATCTTCCCCTCTCTTCCCCTCTCCCTATTTCCAACTCCCACTCCTTTTCTCCCTCTCTCTAAATCCCTTTATCTCCCTCCTTCTATCTTCCTTTATTCCTCTTTCTTTTTCCCTATCTCTACGTCTCTCTCCCTCTGTCCCTTTGTCCCTCTCCCTCTCACCCTCTTCCCTCCTTCCCTCTGTCTTTACCTTTTTGACCCCTTCCCTCTCAACAACTCTCTCCCACTTTCTTGCTCTCACTCATTCTCTATCTCTATCTCTCTCCCTCTCTCTAACTTCCACTCTTACTCTCTCTTTCTCCCTCTTTCCCTCTCTCACCCTCTATCTCTCCCTCTCCCTCTCCCTCTCCCTCTTCTCCTTCTCTCTCATCGACTCCCTTTCCATCTTTCCCTCCCTTTATATGCCTCTCCCTCTCTCTTCTCTCTCCCCATCTCCCTCTACACCACTCTTCCTTTCTCTCCCTCCCTCTCTTCTTCTCGCTCTCTCTCACTCTTACTCTCACTCTTTCTCTATCTCTTTATCTCACACACTCACTCTCTCGCTCTCCCTCTCCCTTTGTCTCTATTTCTTTCCCTCCCTTCTTTCCTCTCGCTCTCTCCTCCTCTTCCTCTCTCCTTTTCTCCCCTTCCTCTCTCTCACTCTCACTCTCTATCCCATTCTCCCTCTTTCAATATTCCTCTCTTCCTCTCTCTTTCTCCCTCTCTTCCTCTCCCTCTCAACTCTCTCTCCCTCTACCCCTCCCTCTCCCCTTCTTTGGTTAACTCCCTCTCTTTCCCTCTCTTATCCTCTCCCTCCCTCTCCATCTCTCTCTCTCTCTTTTAGTCTCTCTCCCTCTCTAACTCATCTCTCTCCATCCTTAATCTTCCTCTCTTACACTCTCTTTACCTCTCTCTCCCTTTCCCTTTTCTTCTTCCTCTCCCTCTCTCTCCCTCTATATCTCCCTCTCTCTCTCTCTTCCTCCCTTCCTATCTCCTTCTCTCTCTCTCCCTCTCTCCCCTTCCCTACCTCTCTCTCCCTCTCCCTCTTTCTCTCTTACCTTCTCTACCTCTCTCTCCCTCTCTCCCCCTATCTTAGCCTCTTTGTCCCTCTCTTCTTCTCTTCCACTTTCTCACTCTCTCACTCTCTCTTCAACCCCTCTCTCCCTCTCTTCCTCTCCCCATCTCTTCCTCCCTCCCCTATCCCTCCCTCTCTTTTGCTCTCACCTACTCCCCTTATCCCTCTCTCTCCCACTCTCTCACTCTCCCACCCTCTCTATCTCCCTTTCTCCATCTCTTCCTATCTTTATCTCTCTCTCTCCCTCTCTTTCGCTCCCTCCCTCTCTCCTTCTATTTCCTTCATTTTATCTCCCTCTCTCTCTCCCTCCTTCTCCCTCTCTCCCTCCCTCCTTCTCCCTCTCTCCCTCTCCCTCTTCCTTTATATCTTCCCCCCATCTCTCTCTCCCTCCCCCTAAATCTATCTCCTAACCTCTCTCTCTCCCCTTATCTTGCCATCTCCCTCTATCCTCCTCCTTTTCTCTCTCTCCCTCACACCCTCTCCCTCTCTCTATTTGCCTGTCTCTCTTCCTCTTACTCTCTCCCTCTCTTTCTATCTCTTTATCCCTCTCTCTTTCTCTCTCTTCCTCTCTTTTTCTCCCTATCTCTCTCCCTCTCTATCTCTTTCTCTCTCACTCCCACGCCCTCTTCTTCTTTCCCTCCCTCTCCCTTTCCCTCTCCCTCCCTCTCCCTTTCTCTTATTCTCTCTATCTCCATATCTCTCTCCCTCTCCCTTTCTCCCGCTATCTATCTCTCCCTCTCTTCTACTCTCTTCATATGTATCTCTCCCTCTCTCTTTCTCCCTATTCCTATCTCTCTCTCTCCCTCACTCTCCATCTCTCCCTCCCTCTCTCTATCTCCCTCTATCTCCCCCTCTCCTTCTTTCCCACTCCTGCTCCCTTTCTCCCTCTCTCTAAATCCCCCTATCTCCCTCCTTCTATCTTCCTTTCTCCCTCTCTCTTTCTCCCTCTCTCCATGTCTCTCTCCTTCATCCCCTTGTCCCTCTCCCTCTCACCCTCCTCCCTCCCTTCCTCTCTCTTTCTCTTTTTGACCCCTTCTATCTCTCTATCTCTCTCCTATTTTTGCTCTCGCTCACTCTCTATCTTTATCTCTCTCCCTTTCGTAGCTTTCACTCTTACTCTCTCTTTCTCTCTCTCTCCCTCTTTCCTCCTCTATCTATCCCTCTCCCTCTCCCACTCTCTCCTTCTCTCTTACTCACTCCTTTTCCATCCTTCCCTCCCTCTATATGCCTTTCCCTCTCTCCTCTCTCTCTATCTCCCTCTACCCCACTCTTCCTTTCTCTCCCTCCCTCTATTCGTCTCCCTCTCTCTCACTCTCTCTCTCTCTCTCCATCTCCCTATCTCACACACTCACTCTCTCTCTCTCCCTCTCCCTCTGTCTCTCTTTCTTTTCCTCACTCTTTTCCACTCCCTTTCTCCCCCTCTCCTCTCTCCTTTTCTTCCCCTCTTCTCTCTCACTCTCACTCTTTATCTCATTCTCCCTCTTTCAAGCTTCCTCTCTTCCTCTTTCTTTCTCCCTTTCTTCCTCTCTCCCTCTCTAACTCCCTGTCCCTTTGTCCGTTCCCTCTCCCCTCCCTCCCTCCCTCCCTCTCTCTCTCTCACCCTCTCCCTCACTCTTTATCTCTCTCTCTCTCTCACTCTCTTACTCTCCTTCCCTCTCAACTCCATCTCTCTCCATCTCTCAATCTTCCTCTCTTACTCTCTCTCTCCCTCTCTCTCCCTCTCCTTTTTCTTCCCCCTCTCTCTCTCTCTCCCTCTATCTCTTTCTCTCTCTTCCTTCCTCCCTGTCTCCCCCTCTTTATCTCTCCCCCTCTCCCTCTCCTTCCCTTCCTCTCTCTCTCCCTCTCTCCCTCTCTGTCTCCCTCTCTCCCTTCTTTACCTATCTCTCCCTCTCTCCCCTTCTCTACCTCTCTCTCCCTCTCTCTCCCCATCTCTCTCACTCTATTCTCTCTCTTCTTTTCTACCACTTTTTCACTCTCTCACTCTCTCTTCCATCCCTCTCTCCCTCTCCTCCTCTCCCCCTCTCTCCTTCCCTCCCTCTCTCTCCCTCTCTCTTTCTCTCACTTACTCCCTTTATCCCTCTTTCTCCCACTCTCTCACTCTCCCACGCTCTCTATCTCCCTCTCTCTCCCTCTCTTTATCTCTCTCTCCATCTCTTCCTCTCTTCATCTCTCTATATCCCTTCTATTTCCTTCTGTTCCTCCCATCTTCTCCCTCTCTCTCTCCTTAATTTTATCTCCCTACCTCTCTCTCATTTCCACTCTTTTTTTCCTCCCTCCTTCTCCTTCTCTTCCTCTCTCCCTCTCTCCCCACTCTCCCTCTCCTCCTGCCTCTCTTCTATCTCTCTCCATCCCTCCCATTCTCTCCCCCATTCTCTCCTTCCCTCTATTTCTCTCTCTCTCTCTCTCTCACCCTTACTCTCTTTCCATCCGAACCTTTCTCTCCCCTTTCTCTTTCACACTCATTCTCCCTCTTTTTCTCTATATCTCTCTCTATCTTTCTTTCCCTCCTTCTTTTCCTCTCCCTCTCTAACCCTCTCCTATTTTTCTCTCTCTCTTACTCTCTCTCCCTCTCCCTCTCCCCTCACTCCCCCTCTCTCTTTCTCCCCCTCCCTCTATTCCTCACTATCTATCTCCCTTTTCCTCTCTCCCTCTCTCTCATTCTCCCTCCCTCTCCTTCCCCCTCTTTCCCTTTACCTTTCTCTCTCTCCCTCCTTTTCCATCTTTTTTCCCTCTATCTCTTTATCCTTCTCTCCCTCCTTCTCTTTCTCCTTTTCTCTCCCTCACTTCCTCTCTATCTCTCCCTCTTTCTCTATGTCTCCTCATCTCTCTCCCTCTCTCTCCCTCCTTCTATCAAACTCCCACTCCCTCTCTATCTCTCTCTATCTCCCACTCTCTCCCTCTTTCTATCTTTTGCTCTTTCGGTCTATCTCTCTCTTGCTCCCTTTCTCTCCTTCCCTCCTACCCTCAACCTCCGTCACTCCTTCTCTCTCTCCCTATTTCCTTCTTCCTCTCCCTCACTTTGTCTCCTTGTCTCCCTCCCTCTCCCTCACTTTATCACCCTATCTCCCTCTCTTGCTCCCTCCCTCTCCCCTCTCCCTCTCTCTCTCTCACTCACTCTCTACTACTTTCTCTCCTTACCTTTCTCTCCCTCTCTCCCTCTCTCTCTAAGTCCCTTTCTCTCCCTCTCTTCCTCTCTCTACCATTCCTTGCCTCTCTCCTTCCTGCTAGACCTCTCTCTCACTCTCTTTTCCACCCCTCTCTCCCCCTCACCCCTTCCTCTCTCTCCCTCTCCCCTCTCCCTCTATCCCTCTCTGTCACTCACACCCTCTCCTTCTCCCTCTCCTTTCCCTCATTCTCTTACTCTCTCACCCTCACTATCTCTTTCTCTCCCTCTCTATATCTCTTTCCCTCTCTCTATTCCTCTCTTTCTCTTCATCTCTCTTCCTCTTCCTCTTCGTTCTTTGTCTCTCCCTCTCTTTCCCCATCCCTTACTCCATTCCTCCCTTCCTCTCTATCCCCTTATCTTCCTCTCTCCCTCTCTCTCTATATCTATTCCTCTCTCTATCTTTCTCTCCCCCTCTCTCTCCCTCTTGTTTCCTCTCCTTCTCTCTCCCTCTCACTCTCTCTTTCTCTCCCTCCCTCATTCTCCTTATCTCCCCTCTTCCTCTTTTTCTCTCTCTTCCTCTTCCTTTCCCTCTTTTGCTCTTTCTCCCTTTCCTTTTCCCTCTCTCTCTCTCTCTCTCACCTCTCCTTCTCCTTCCCTCCCTCCCTTTGTCTCTCTCTCTCTCCCTCCCACTCTTCCTCTCCCTATCTCACCCATTTTCACTCTCCCTCTGTCCCCTTTATCTCTCTCACTCTCACTTTTCCTCTCCATCTCCCTCTCTTCTTCTATCTCTTTTTCCCTCTCCCTCTCTTCCTCTATCTCTCTTCCTTTCCCTCTTTCCCCCTCTTCCTCTCTCTTTCTCTCTCTCTTTCTCTCTCCCTCTCTCCCTTCCTCTCCCTATCTCTGCCTCTCTATCATTCTCTCCCTCTCCTTCTCTCCCTTTCTCTCCATTAGTCCGCCTCTCTATCATTCTCTCCCTCTCGCTCTCGCTCTCTCTCCCTCTCCATCTCCTTCCAACTCTCTTTCTCTTTATCTATGCCCTCTCCCTCTCACCCTCTATCTCTCTATCCTCATCTCTCTCTCTACTACTCTTTTTCTCTTTCTCTCTTTCTCTCCCTTTCTCTCTCTCCCCTACTCATTTCTTCTTCTCTCTCCCTCTTACTCCTTCTCTTTCTCCCTATCACTCCCTCCTTCTCTCTCCCTCCTTCCCTCTCTCTTTATCCCTCTCCATCCCTCTCCCTCTCTCCCTCTATACCTCTTTCTCTTCCTCCCTCCTAGTCTCTCTATTTCTCTCTTTCTATCCCTTTTGCTCCCTCTCCCACTCCCCATCCTCTTTCCTTACTCTTTCTCTCTCTATCCGCCTCTTTCCCCGACTCCATATTTATCTCTCCCTCTCTCTCTCCTCCTCTTCCTTTCCTTTCTCTCCCCTCCCTCTTTCCCTTTCTCTCAATTCCTTTATATCTCTCCCCATTTCCCTCCCTCTCTCTCATTTTCTATCTCTCTCCATCTTTCTCTCCCCCTCTCTCTCTCTCCCTCTCTTCACACATACTCTCTCCCACTCCATCTCTAACCCTCTCATGCCCTCTATCCATCTCTCTCTCCCTCTCTCTCTCTCTTTCTCACCTCCCCCTCTCTCTCTCCCACTCTATCATCCCTAATCTCCCTCTCTTTCTCTTTCTTTTTCCCTCCCCTTTATCTCCTTCTCTCTCTCTCTCTCAATCTCTCATTACCTCTCTCTCCCTCACTCTCTCTTTCTCTCTCCCTCTCTATCCCCCTCCCTCCTCCACTCCTATTCCCCCTTTCCCTCTACCTCTCTCCCTCTCCCCCTCTCTCTACCTCTCTACCTCTCTATCTCCCTCTCTCTCCCTCTCTATTTTCCCTCTCTCCCCTCTCTTCCCCTTTCCTACCCTCCCCTCCTTTACACTCCCTCCATCTCCCTCTCTTCATTGGTCCTTCTTCCTCCCTCTCTCTACCTTTCTCTCCCTCTCGACCCTCATATTGCCCTTTCCCTCTCTCCTTTTCTCTCCCTCCCTCCCTCTTACCCTCTCTTTGTCCCTTTTTCTATCATACTCTCTCTCCCTCTCTGTCTTCATCTCCATTACATTCCATTTTAATATCCCTTTCTCTTTCCTCCTCTTAACCCCCTCTCCCCGACTCTCTCTCTTTCCCTCCCTCTCCCACTCTCCCTACTCTTTCCTCCCTTTTTCCCTCCCTCCATCTCTCTCTCTCCATTCTAATCTCCCTTTCTATCTCTCCCTCTCTCTCCCTTCCTATCCCACCCATTTTCCCTCTCTCCCATCCTCTCTCTCCCTCTCCCTTTTTCTCTCCCTCCCTCTATCCCTCTCTGTCCCTCTCCTTCTCTCATTCTCTCTATCTCTCCCTCTCTTTCTCCCTCTCTCTCTCTATCTCATTCCCTTTCTCTCCCTCCCCCAATCTCTCACTCTCTCCCTCACTCTCTCTAGTCTCTCATCCTCCATCCCTCTCCCTCTCTCTCTCTATTTCTTCCTCTCCCTTTCCTTCCTCGCCCTCTCTCCCTCTCTTTCTCTCCCTTTCTCTAATTCTCTCCCTCCTTCTAGTCCCTTCTCTCCCTCCTTATTAATCTCTCTATCCCTCTCTCTATCCCTCTTTCTCTCTCACCCTCTCTCCCTCTTCCTTGCCTTTCTCTCTCTATCTGCCACTCTCTCACTCCTTCTCTTTCCCTCACTCCTTATTTCTCTCTCCCTCCCTCTCTCTCTCTATTTATTCTCCTCCCTCTCACCTTTTCCCTGTACCACCCTCTGTCTCCCCCTTTCCCTCCTTTTCTCACACTCTACACTCTCTTTCCTTCTTAATCTCTCTCCATTTCTCTCTATCTCTTCATCTCTTCCCACACACTCTCTAATTCCCTCTCCTCTTCATTTCTCTCCCTTTCTCTCCCTCCCCCTCCCCCTCTCTCATCCTCCCACCCTCTCTCATGCATTCTCTTTCTTAATCTCACTCTCTTTCTCTCTCTTTTTTGTCTCCCTATATCTCCCTCTCTCTCTCCATTTCACAATACCTCTAAGCCTTTTCCCTCTTTCTTCTTCTGTCTCATTATCTCCCTCTCCCACTCTCTCCCCTTTCCACTTGCTCTCCCTCTCCCTCTCCCTCACTCTTTTAGGGAGACAAGGAGGAAGAGAGGGAGGAAGAGAGATGCATAGGGAGAGGACGGAGGGAGATGGAAGAGAGGGAGGAAGATGGGGAGAGAGGGAATGGGAGAGGAAAAAAGGGGAGAGGGCTCAAAGATAGAGGAGAGAGAGAGGGAGAGGGGAAACAAGATAAAGGAAGAAATAAGACAAAGAGGGAGCGAGAGAGTGAAAGAGACGAGAGGGAAGGAGAGGGAGAGAGTGGGAGAGCAAGAGTGTGAGCAATAAAGAGGGAGATCAAGGGAGAGAGGGAGAGAGGAAAAGAGAAGAATGGAGGAGAGAGAGGGAGAGAGAGAAGATAAGATGGAGTGTGAAAGCAAGAGGGAGGAAAAGAGAGATAGAGAGGGAGAGAGAGAAAGAGAGAGGTAGAGGGACGAAGATAGAGAGGGAGATAGAAAGCTAGAGGAAAGATGACATAGATTGAGAGGAAGATAGAAAGGGAGAGGAAGAGGGAGAGGGAGAGGGAGATAAGGAGGAAGAGAGGGATGGATAAAGGGAAGGAGGGAGAAAAGAGAGAGCGATGGAGAGCAAAGAAGGGGAAAGAGAGAGGGAGAGAGAGAGGGAGAGAAGGAGAGAGAGAGGAAAAGATAGGGGGAGCGAGATGGAGTGGAAGAGAGAAAAAAGAGGGAGGGAACAAGAGAGAGGGAGGATGTAAGAGAGAGAGAGAGAGAGAGAGAGAGAGAAAAGGAGGGAGAGAGATGGAGTGGAAGAGAGAAAAATAGAGGGAGGGAACAAGAGAGAGGGAGGACGCAAGAGAGAAGGGGAGAGAGAACAGTGTGAGAGCGAGAGAGAGGGATAGGAAGAGGAGAGGGAGGGTGAGGGAGGGATGGAGAGAGAGGTGGAGACATGAGAGTGGGAAGGAGAGGCAAAGAGAGAGAAAGAAGGAGAGAGAGGTAGAAAGAGCCAAATAGAGAGAAGGAGAAATTAAGAGAGAGAGGGAGAGAGAGAGAAAGGAAGGGAGAGAGAGATAAAGAGTGGGAAAGAAAAAGAGAGAAAGAGATGGAGGGAGAGGAGGAGTGAGATCGAGAGAGGGGGATATGGGAGAGAGATGAAGGGAGTGGGAGAGAGAGGACATGAGAGAGAGTCGAGAGGGAGAAATGAAAAAGGAGAGAGGGAGAGAGAAAAAGGGAGTGAGAGGAAGCAAAAGAGATAGAGGAACATGTAGAGAGTGAGAGAGAAAAAGGGGCGGAAGAGATAAGGAATGGGAGAGGGAGAGAAGGAGAAGCAAGGAAGGAGAGAGAGAGAGGGGAAGAGAGAGCAAGAGATAGAGAGCAAGAGATAGAGAGCAAGAGTAAGAGGTTGAGAGAGAGAGAGAGAGGGAGATGGAGGGAGGGCGAGATAGAGAGTAGTCGAGAGAGAGGGAGAGAGGCAAAGAGTGATAGAGAGAGAATATGGGAGAGAGAGAGGGACGGAGGGAGTCGGAGGGAGAGGGAGAGGGAAAGGGAGATTGAGAAAGAGATAAAGGGAGATTGAGAGTAGGAGAGAGAGAGGAAGTGGGAGAGAGGCAAGAGGGAGAAATGAAAAGGAAGAGAGGGAGAGAGAGAGGGAGAGGAAAGAGAAGAAGGGAGCGAGAGGAAGCAAAAGAGAGGGAGGGAGAGGTAGAGAGTGGGAGAGCAAGAGGGCTGGAAGAGATAAGGAATGGGAGAGGGAGAGAGGGAGAAGCAAGGAAGGAGAGGCATAAGGGGAGAGAGAGCAAGAGATAGAGAGCAAGAGTAAGAGGATGAGAGATGGAGGGAGGGTGAGATAGAGGGTGGGCGAGAGAAAGAGATGGAAAGAGGCAGAGAGTGATGGAGAGAGAGAGAGTAGGAGAGAGAGGGGGAGGGAGAGGGCAAGATAGTAAGAGGGAGGGTGAAGAGAGAGGGAGGGATCAAGAGAGAGTGAAAAAAGAGAAGAAGGGAGTGGGGAGTGAGAGGGAGAGAAAGTAAGAGAGGGGGAGAAGGAGAGAGGGGGAGAGAGGGAGAGAAAGGGAGAATGGGAGAGAGGGATGGAGAGAGGGAGTGAGAGAAATAAAGAAGGAGAGGGAGAGAGAGAGAAAGAGAGAGAGAGGTAAAGGGATAAAGAAAGAGAAGGAATTAATGAGTGAGAGAGGGAGAGAGAGTGTGAGAGGGAGAGGAACTAGGGGAGAGAGAGAGAGAGAGGAAGCGAGTGAAGGATCATACATCCAATAGAGGTGTGAAATAAATAAAAATTTTCCTCCATATAAGGCCCCAAGATCAAGTTGTTGAATCTATTGACCATAACTACATGAATAATAAGTTTATAAGTAAGGATTACCTCCTGTGGCACGAGATCTAAATTCCTTTTCGGAAAATCCATCCAAGTGTCTAGCCTTTATTGATGAACCACACGGACCAAGTATCCACAAAGAAGCACTCAAAATCGGTTGAGTGCTAGTTCTACCTTTTCCGATTTAGTATTTCCTCTAGATATCAATCTTAGGCAATTTTGTGGGTACCTTAAATGGGGAGGAAAGATTATGGCTTTCTAGGGTTTAGGAGAAAAATATTTTCTCCTATATTTTCTCTCTTGGCTATGTGCCCTAGCTAATTTTTAAGGCTAGCCAAAAGTTCCCACTTCTCTCTCTTTTTATGCTTGCTCGAATATAGTCTTTTTCATTAGTCCCTTCATGCTGCACCTCTCCTTCTATTTATAGGAGGAGAGTTTCCTTGTCCTCCGAGGATAAGGAAAGGGCGAACTCAAGTCCTTATTAGGATTCTAAGTTATTGCTTCTTATCCTTGAAAGTTAAGGAGTTATTTTCTATGTGGACTATTTGATTATTATCTTTAAAACATTCAACCTTACCCAACAAGGTTGATATTTATCATCCCATAAAAATTATCTCAAAGCTCGTAATTAAATCTAATGGGCCAAAACTATTTTAGCCTAATTAATTTATTTGAACTATCTAAATAAATATTCTAACATTATTGTAACGAGGTCCACATTAGGAAACAATTTCCTAAAATATCGTTTAACCTAAATTAGGAAACTCCTTTCCTTTTAGGTTCTTTAATTCCAAATTGGAAACTAACTTCCAAATTAAGAAATCGAATTCTAAAATAGGAAATCGGTTCTTTAATTCCAAATTGGAAACTAACTTCCAAATTAAGAAATCGAATTCTAAAATAGGAAACCTTTCATTTTGGAAACTCTTTCCAAACTAGAAAACTTTTATAATTGGAAACTTTTTTCCAATATCTTTGTTTCTCATTTATAATGTCAATATTTAAACTTATGTGTGTGACTCAATAAGCTCAAAGATATGTTAGCAATTTATCAAGAATAAAGGACTCCTTTTTTATCTCTTGATACATAAATCAAGATTGACCTCTAGTACGGTATCATGGCTACCTAATTCTCTAGGAGGATTAGTTAATCCATTATTACCTTTCATGTGCATGGTTACCATACAATTTAGTCCTCATGTCAACTTACCACAATGTGATCTCAAGCTTGGTTATTAGTCTTGTTTGATTATGATCACACAAGTTTTCTTCAATTCTCAAATGTCTTAGCTTTTAGAGTAAACCAACTATGCTTTATTGGTGTACTCCTCATATGACCATAGATTTCTTGAGCAAACATTTATCGAAGTGCAATGTAATAACTGCTTTAGCATACAAGGAATGACATATCTTATCTTAGTCATACACCTACCTCTATTAGATTCCTAGTGCACCTAATGAATTACCTATGTGCAACCTTTTAATGGGTCCATTGAAACGAGTGTCAAAGTGCATAAGTCCTCTAATGAGGAAACCGTGATGGATTCAAGTCTAAGGACCATTTGTATCTATCTCGTATGAGATTTCCATATACTAAAATCAAATGGGTTCTCATAGTAATTCATGTCCAATGATATGTTCTCTAGCATGAATAACATAAGTGCTTGCTTTGGCATCACCATGCCAATAGGTGTGAGATCTCCTACTACTATCATATAGCATGAGCATAGCACTCACAAGTCTATCCGTATATAGTCAATGTCTATTTTTGACAATGCTATGACTTAGGATGCTTAATGATACCATTTATGTGCATTAGTGTTTGTCTCACATCCTTTTATCAATCATTATTGCAAATGCATATCATAAGGACCTCTATCTAATTCTATTTAATTTACAAAAATAAAATATAATAATTGATAGAATAACTTTTTTATTATTATCAAAATAAATAATACAATGATACATTAACTAAAGCCCATCCAAATATGGTTGGATCTTCGACACCTATGCTAATAATCTCCCACTCGCACTAAAGCCAACAAACCAAGTCCCTTAATCCCTACATTAACAATAAGTAAGGGTCTCATGTTTTAATTATGAAAAAGGATTAGTCAAGGGGTCTGCTATGTTATCATCCATATGGACTTTTTCTATCCTTATATCACCACAATTAATAATTTCTCTAATCGGATGATAGCATCGCAATACATGATTGGATTTGATAAGACCTTGGTTCCTTGGCTTGTGTTATAGCTCCGTTGTTGTCACTGTACAATACTATTGGATCAACAATGCTAGGAACCACTTATAGTCAAGATAAAAATTTACGAATACAAACGACCTCTTTAGCTACTTCGCGATAGTAATATATTCAACCTCGGTTGTTAAGTCAACCATCATTTTCTACTTGGAACGTTTTTTACTAATAGCCCCATCATTCCACTAGAAAATGAATCCTTACTATGATTTAAAGTCATCATGGTCGGATTAAAAACTAGCATCTATGAACCCTTTCATGACTAGTTCATCTCTTTCATAGACTAGAAAGGCATTCTTAGTTCTTTATAAGTACTTTAGAATGCTCTTTATGGCAATCTAGTTTTTTTCACCTAGATCAACTTGATATCTACTATATTTACTCAAAGCATATGAGACATCAAACCACCTACATAACATGGCATACATGATAGATCATATGGCCGATGCATAGGGAATACGACTCATCCTTTCTCTTTTATTTTATGTGTTAGGACACTCAACCTTGAAAAGTTTTATACCATGTGAAATTAGAATAAGTCCTCTCTTAGACTCTTTCATACTAAACCCGTTTAGTATTTTATTAATGTACGTGCTTTGCAAAAGACCTAATATTTTTTTATGATCTATCTCTATAGATCTTGATTCCTAGAATGTATGCTACCTCTCCCATGTATTTCATGGAGAAATTCTTAGGTAGCAAATATTTTACAAATTGTAACATGGTGGTATTGTTGCTTATAAGTATAATGTCATCTACATATAGTACAATAAATACAATTGAGCTCCTACTAACCTTCTTGTATACACAAGGTTCATCTTCTTTTTCGAAAAATCAAACTCTTTTATCATTCATCAAAATGTTGATTCCAACTCTTAGATGCTTGCTTAAGTCTATAAATGAACCTTTGTAATTTATAAATCTTATTTGCATGTCCTTTGATGAAAAAACCATCGGGTTATGTTATGTACACATCCTCATTTAATTTTTCATTAAGGAAAATAGTTTTGACATCTATCCGCCCTATCTCATAATTGTGATATGCGGTAATTACAAGTATAATCCAAATGAAGTAAACCATTGCAACTAGTGAGAAAGTTTCATCATAATCAACACCTTGTTTTTGACGATATCCTTTAGCCACCAATCTGCCTTTGTATGTATGTACATGCCCATCCATGTCGATCTTTCTTTTAAGGACCCACTTACACGCAATAGGTTTAACACCTTCGGGGGGATCAACCAAAGTCTATACTTGGTTAGTGTACATGGATTCCACTTCGGATTTCATGGCCTCATGCCATTTTTTAGAGTCAATGTCTAACATTGCTTCTTCATGTATTAGGTTCATCGTCTCATATGACGGACACATCTCCATTTGTTTAGAATAAAAGGTCATCTCTTTCTAGCTCCTGATGAATCCTCTTAGACCTATGAAGTTCTTGTGTATTGGTTATGGAGCGAGTTACAACACTTTGTAACTTTTCTACTTGGGGTTCCTCTAATGCGAGTGCCAATTTGTGGGTCTTTTCGAATCTCATCGAGTTTAACTTTTCTCCCACTTGGTCCTAGCATCTATGAATTCCTTCTAAAGGAATACAACATGCCTAGCAACGAACACGTTTTATTCTTGTGGTTGGTAAAAGTAATATCCATTTCTTTCTTTTGGATATCTTATGAATTTACACTTTATTGATTTAGGCTTAAGCTTGTCTCCATCTAAACATTTGACATATGCTTTATAGCCTTAAATCTTAAGAAAAGACAAATTTGTTTTCTTTTTTTCATATCTCATATGGAGTCCGATCAACGAGACTTTGTTGGAACCCTGTTCAAAATAAATGTCTCGGTACGAAGTGCATATCCCTAAAATAATATTAGGATTTTTGTTTGACTCATCATGGATTGGACCATGTTTAACGGTGTTCTATTTCTCCTTTTGGACACACCATTCATTTGTGGTATTTTAGGTGGGGTCCATTATGAGAGAATCCCATTCTCTTTTAAATGATCTAAAAAATCGGTGCTTAAGTACCCTCCACCTTGATTTGATTGAAGTGCCTTTAATACTTTTTCTAGTTTGTTTCTCGACTTTAAAACCTAAATTCTTTGAACTTTTCAAAGACTTCGATTTTGTTGCATGAGATACACATAACCAAAACACAATCTACCATCGGTAAAGGTTATGAAATAATCATATTCCCTTTTAGCTTGGGTGGACATGGGCCCACATACATCACTATGTATAAGGCTTAACAAATCAATAGCTTAATCACCTTTTCCACTCGAAAGGGGATTTTATCATTTTGCTAAGCAAACAAAATTCGTACACATCATAAGATTCATAATCAAATGATTCTAAATATTCATTTTTATGTAGCTTAGATATGCAATTTTCATTCATATGGCCAATTCAACAATGTCACGGATATGTTTTGTTTATATTATTAGTTTTGAGTCATTTCACATTTATGTTATACACAAGTGTGTCTATGTTCAAAACATATAAATTTCTATTCACATCGGCACTTCCATATAAAACATCATCTTTATAAATGGAATAACTTTATTCTTAAATAAAAATAAAAAACCAACTTGGTCCAAACAAGAAATGAAAATGATATTCTGTTATGTTGGTTTTTGAGTATAAGCACAATCCGGATGGTAGTGCTAACTCATAGGTACCTATCATTAATGGTACAACTCTTGAACCATTACCCACGCATAGGTCAACCTCACCAAAAACAATCTTTCTAGCCTCTTTTAGTCCTCTTAAGTTTGTGAAAATATGTGCACCACATCTAGTATCAAATACCCATGATATTGGACTAGAAGTAAAAAATTTTAGTTCAATAACATGAATACTTGAGGTGCATTAAGAACTTTTCTCTTGTACCCCCTCATAGTACTCCTTATCATCTATCGCATAAAGCATTTTCCCATGTTGGAGGACATTCCTCTCATTCAATTTCCAGTCATGGAAGTTTATGTTAGTGAAGGCATTCCTTCCATTAGTCATCGATCTCATCGATATATTGCCGATCATATTATGCAACAACCTTGATAGGATAGAAAAATATACGATTTGGTTAATTAAATTACATAAAACAAAGCATAAATTAAAAAAGTAAAATTTATGTTCACTCCTACTATTTTTTTCAAGTTCTATAGCCTTTAATATAGGACTCAAGAAAATTTTTTATTCATTTTCCCGAGTGGGTTGGGATAACATCCTTTAACATGCATTAGCCTTGAGTTATCTCAACAAGCCATAAATGAAGGATTGGTAGGTAACTCCTTACCAATTACATCTAATGCAATTCCTAATTCCATTAGTATGAAAACTCCTTGTCTTTATCACATCTTATGTGAATACCAATCCTTGCTAACAAGTTTATTGGACCTTGAGTTATCTCAACAAATCTAATAACTCATTTAATTTAGACCCAATGTTTGGGGACATCATATGGCCCATGATTTGTTTCCCTCGAGAAAAAAGTGACTTTAAGTTATCTCAACAAGTCAACAATGACCAAGAGAGTTCCCACCTAATAATGCTGAAAAGAAATTAACTTAATATTTTATTTGAAGGATTTAATATGGTTGGTCTCATCCTAGCATCTATACTAAATAATAATCACATTATTCCTAGTCATGCATAATAACATTGATCTCATCATATTCATACATCTCATGTATGACTCAAGGAGTGCTCGAATGGTAATGGATTTCTAGTACTAGCCCCTTCAAGCCACAAAGAGACTAGTGGATCAATTCCTAGGTGAAAAATTATTACAAATTCTTCATGAATGTCTTCATTCCTTGGCGTCTTTTTTTATATCTATTCTAATTCATGTCTTCTATTTTTATATTTATTTGAAATAAGAAATCTTGAGTTACATTCGAGACGAGTAATATGAGAAGAGAAGTACAATAGAGTAATGGAGAAGGCGGGACACACACGTCCTATTTACCTAAGAAATAACAATCATTCATTCATAAAACTAGATCAACTTATCCATACTATTCACCCATACGTCAATCACATTGATACATGGTATACTAATGAAATAATTTCATTCATAAAATAATTATAAATCTATAATTTTGGAAATTTTATAAATTTGTCAAAATTTTTATAAATTTTAATTTCAAAAACTTTTTTGGCTTTGGGCCCATAGGCTTTAGGCCTTGAGGGTTCATGGGTTTTGAAGCCCAAATCCCCGGGTTCATGTTCATGTGCACGTTTGCCTACGGCCATCGATCTAGTGCGAAAGGACTCGGCCGGTGGCTTGCTACATTGCCAACGTGTGTGCTTAGGCTAGCACACCTAGCATTTAGTGATCGGTGCACGTGCGATACGAGTTGCCTAGCTCGCGTGCCTAGGGCATGGCTTGGCCGGCCAATAGCCATGCCTACCATGGACCTAGTGCTTGACCCGGAAGGCTAGCGAGGCTTGTCTATCGAATGCCTAACACGTTGCCGGCACTAGGGCTATCGCACACGTGATTGTTAATGTCTAACGTTGACCTCGCATACTCCTACCGATTTTATCCAAAAATTTAAATTTCATATTTATATAAAACACCAAAGACATACGATTTATAATCAAGCATAGCTAATTCACGTAATTAATCATAATTAAGCAACCATACAATAGAAGATTCAATAGAGGCTTTGATACCAATTGAAGGATCATACATCCCATGGAGGTGCGGAATAAATAAAAATTTTCCTCCATCTAAGGCCCCAAGTATCAAGTTGTTAAATCTACTAACCATACATACATTAATAATAAACTTATAAGTAATAGATTACCTCTTGTAGCACATATCTAAATTCCTTTTCAAAAAAGTCATCCAAGTGTCCGGCTCTACTAATGATCCAGGTAGCCCAAGTATCCACAAAGAAACACTCAAAATCAATAGGGTGCTAGCTCTACCTTTTCCGATCTAGTATTTCCTCTATATATCAATCTCGAGTAATTTTGTGATAACCTTAAAAGGGAAGGAAAGAGTATTTCTTTCGAGGGTTTAGGAAAAAACTATTTTCTTCTATATTTTCTTTGTTGGCCATATGCCATAGCTAATTTTTAGGGTCGGTCGAGAGTCTCCTACTTTTTTCTCTTTTTATGCTTGTTGAATATACTTTTTTCATTAGTCCCTTTATGCCGTACCTCTCCTCCTATTTATAATAGGAGATTTTCCCTGTCCTCTAAGGATATGGAGAGGGGCAGCTTTAAGCCCCTATTAGGACTCTAGGTTATTGGTTCCTTATCCTTTAAGGTTAAGGATTTATTTTATATGTGAACTATTTGATTATTATCCTTAAAACATTCAACCTTATCCAATAAGGTTAATGTTTATCTTAAAAAATTCAACCTTATCTAATAAGGTTGATGTTTATCCTTCTATCAAAATTATCTCAAAGCTCTTAATTAAATATAATGGGCCAAAACTATTTTAGCTCAATTAATTTATTTAGACTATCCAAATAAATATTCTTGGATTATGTTTGGGGGTCCACATTAGGAAATAATTTTTCAAAATACTCTTTAACCTAAATTAGGAAACTCTATTCCTTTTAGGTTCTTTATTTTCAAATTTGAAACTAACTTCCAAATTAGGAAACAGATTCCTAAAATAGGAAACTTTCCATTCTAGGAAACTTTTAATCTTGGAAACTCTTTCCAAAATAGAAAACTTTTATAATTGAAAACTTTTTCCAATATCTTTGCTTCTCATTTATAATGTGAATACTTAAACTTATGCGTGTGACTCAATAGGCTCCTAGAAATGTTAGCAATGTATCAAGAATAAAAGACTCCTCTTTAATCTCTTGATACATAAATCAAGCTTGGCCAAATCAAGATTGGACTTTAGTAAGGCATCATGAATACCCAAATTTGTAGGAGGATAAGTTAATTCATTATTACCTTTCACGAGCATGGTTACATGTCAACTTATCATAATTTGATCTCAAACTTGGTTATTACTCTTGTTCGATTATTATCACATAAGTTTTTTTCGATTCCCAAATGTCTTAGCTCTTAGAGTAAACCAACTATGCTCTATTGGTGTACTCCTACAATGATCATAAATTTCTTGAGCGTACATTTATCGAAATGTAATGTGATAACTCCTTTAGCAAAAAAGGAATGACATGTCCTATCTTAGTCATACATTTACCTCCATTAGATTCTTAGTACACCAAACTAATCATCCATGTGCAACCCTTTAATGAGTCCATCAAAATGAGTGTCAAAGTTCATAACTTCTCTAATGAGACAACCGTGATGGCTTCAAGTCTAAGGACCATTTATATCTATCTCGTATGAGATTCCCATAGACTAAAACCAAATAGGTTCTCATGGTGAGTCATGTCCAAGTGATATGTTCTCTAACATAAATCACCTAAGTGCTTGGTTTGGCATCACCAAGCCAATAGGTGTGAGATCTCCTACTGCTATCATATAGTATGAGCTTAGCACTCATTAGTTTATCGTATATAGTCAATGTTCATTTTTGACAATGCTATGAATTGGGATGTTTAATGATACCATTTATGTGCATTAGTATTTGTCTCACATCCTTTTTATCAATCACTACCGCAAATGCATATCATAAGGACTTCTATCTAATTCTACTTAATTTACAAAGATAAAACATAAGAATAAATAGAATGACTTCTTTATTATTATAAAATAAATAATGTAATGATACATTAACTCAAGCCCATCCAAACATGGTTGGATCTTGGGCACCTAGACTAACACCTCTCTCCCCCTTTCTCACTCTCCCTTTAACTCTACCTCTCCCTCTCCCAATCTCTCTCTCACACCCTTTCCCATTTTCTCTCTCTCCCCCTCTCTCTTTCTCCCTCGCTCCTTCTCTCTTCTTATCTCTCTCCCTCTCCCTCTCTCTACCTCTATTTGCCTCTCCATATCACCCTCTCCTCATCGTTTTCTCATTCTCTCTCTTTTTTATTCTATATCTCCCTCTCCCTTTATCTCTCTCCCCTCTCCCCCTCTATCTTTCCCCCTCTCTTTCATCTCTATCCCTCTATTTTCCTTTCCCTATAACCCCCTCTCGTCTCCCTCCATCTTTTCCTTCATCTTTTTCTCCTTCCTCTCAATTTTACTTTGTATCCCCTCTCTCCTTATCTCTCTCCCTCCCTCTCCCCCTCTCTCCCCTCTCTCTTTCCCTCTCTCTTTCTCTCTCTTTCTCCCCATATGTCTCTCTCCCTCTCTATCTTCCTCCTTCTCCCTCTCTCTTTTACCTTATTTCCTATCTCCCTCTCTTTCTCTCTCTCCTCCTCCCTTTCTCCCTATCGCTTTCTCACTACCTCTCTGTCTCCCCTATCTCCATCTTTCCCTCCCTTCCTCCCCTCTCTCTCCCTCTCTCTCTTTCCCTTAGCCTCCCTATTCTCTCTCACTTTCTCTCTCTCTCTCTTTCTTTCTCCCTATCACCCCTCACTATTTCTCTATACCTCTCTCTCCCTCTCTCTCTTTCCCTTAGCCTCCCTATTCTCTCTCACTTTCTCTCTCTCTCTTTCTTTCTACCTATCACCCGTCACTATTTCTCTATACCTCTCTCTCCCTCTCTCACTCTCACCCTCCCCTCTCTCCTCTCTCTCTCCCTCTCTCTCTCTCCCTCTCATTCGCTCTCCTTTTATCTTATTCACTCTCAATCTCTCTCCTTTTAGCTATCTATTTCCCTCTCTCCCTTTCCCTCCCTACAGCCTATCTCTCTCCATCTCCCACCCTCTCTCCCCTATCTCCCTTCTTTTCTCTCCCCTCTTTATCCCTCTCTCTCTTTCCCCCTTCTCATTAGCATTCTTTATTTCTCTCCCTCTCTTTGACTTCATCCCTCTCTCCCTTTGTCCTTCCCTTTATCTCTCCCCCTCTCTCTCTCACTCCCTCTCCCTCTCTGTCTCTCCTTCCTTATTTCAATCTCTCTCTCACCCCTCCTTTTTTATCTCTCCTCCTCTCTCCCAATCTCTTTCTCTCCCCTATCCCTTTCTTCCCTTCTCTCTCATCCTCTCTCCCTCTAACTCTCCCTCTCTACCCCTCTCTCTAAATCTCTTTCTCTCTCCCCTTAACTTATCTTGCTCTCTCTCTCCTCCTCCCTCTCTCCCTATGCTTTCTCACTACCTCTCTGTCTCCCCTATCTCCATCTTTCCCTCCCTTTCTCTCCCCCTCTCTCCCTCTCTCTTTCCCTTAGCCTCCCCGTTCTCTCTCACTTCCTCTTCCTCTCTTTCTTTCTCCCTCTCGCCCCTCACTATCTCTTTCCCTTAGCCTCCCCGTTCTCTCTCACTTCCTCCTCCTCTCTTTCTTTCTCCCTCTCGCCCCTCACTATCTCTCTATACCTCTAGCTCCCTATCTCTCTTTCCCTCTCTCGGTCTCACTCTCACCCTTCCCTCCTCTCCTTCTCTCTCTCCCTCGACCTCTCCTTCTTTTTTGCTTTCCTTTTGTCTTATTCATTCTCGGTCTCTCTTCTTCTAGCTATCTATTTCCCTATTTCCCTCTTCCGCTCTCTAGCTATCTCTCTCCATCTCTCAACCTCTCTCCCCCTATCTCCCTTTTTTTCTCTCCCCTCTCTCACCTTCTCTCTATTTCCCCCTTCTCATTTGCGTTCCTTATTTCTCTCCCTCTATTTGAATTTAACCCTCTCTCCCTTTGTCCTTCCCTTTATATCTACCTCTCTCTCTCTAAATCTCTTTCTCACTCCCTCTCCCTCTTTCTCTCCCTCTTTCTATCTCTCTCCTTTCCCTTTTCCTATTTATCTCCCTCTCTCTCCCCTCTATCTCTCCCTTTCTTTCTCTCTCCTCTATCTTCCTCCCTTCCTCTCTCCCTCTATCTTTATATCCCTCTCTACCTTTTTTTCTCTCCCTCACCCTCTCTCTCCCTATATGTCTCCTTCTCTCCCCCTCTCCCTCTCCTTTTTTATCTCCTTCTCTCTCCCTCCCTCTCCCTCTTCTTTTCTTTCTCCCTCTTTCTCCTTCTCATTCTCTCTCTCCATGTTTCTTCCTCTCCCACTCACTCCCCCTCTTTCTCCCTCTCCCTCTCCCACCCTCTCTTTCTCTCCCTCTTTCTCCATCTCCTTCTCACCTTCTCTTTCTCTCCATATCTCCCTCTATCTCTTGTGCTCTCTCTATCACCCTCTCTCCCTTTGTCTCTTTTCCTCTTTCCCTTCTATCTCACTCTTCCTCTCACTCTTCCTCTCCTTCTCTCCTTCTCTTTTCCCTCTCTCACTCCTTTTCCCTTTCCATTTTTCTCCTCGCTCTTTCACCCTCCCTCTTCCTCTTCTTTTCTCTCCCTCTCTCCTCACTCTTCCTATCTCTCTCCCTCCCCCACTCCCTTTCTATGTCCCTCTCTTCTTCTCTTCTCCCCTTACTTTCTCTCTCTCCCCTCTCTCCCCCTATATCTGTCTATCCGTCTCTCACCCTTCCTTCTCTCTATCTCTCTCTCACTATCTCTTTATCCTATCTCCCTCTCTCTTTACCTCTCTCTCTTTCTCCCTCTCTCTTCCTCTCTCTCCATCCGTTGCCCTCCTCCTCTCTCTCCTACTCCCACTTCATCTCTTTCTCTCTCCCTCTCTCACTCTCATTTTCCCTCTATCCCTCGTCTCTCTATCCTTCTCTCCCTTACTCTTTCTCCCTCACTCTCCCACTCTCTCTCTCCTTCCTAATTTATATCTCTCTCTTCCTCTTTATTTCCTTTTCTCTCTTTCTTTCCCTTTGTGCCCATCTCTCTATGCCTTTCTCTCTCCTTTCCCTCTCTCACCCTCTCTCACCCTCTCTCGCCCCTATCTCTCCATCTCTTCCCTTATCTCACTCTCCCTTTATCTTTCCATCTCTCTCTATCTCTCTTCAACTCTCTCTCCCTCTCCCTCTCTTTCTCTCTCTCCCTCTCCCTCTCTTTCTCTCTCTCCCTCTCCCTCTCCCTCTTTTTCTCTCTCTCTCCCTCTCCCTTCCTCTCCCATTCTTCCTCTCTCTTTAACTCTACCTATCACTCTCTCCCCCTCTCCCTCTCCCTCTCCCTCTCCCTCAATCTCTATCTCTCTCTCCATCGCTCTTCCTCTCTCTCACATTCTCTCTTCCTTTCCCTTTATATCTCTCGCCCTTTTTCTTTTCCTTTCTCTCACTCTTCCTCTCTCCCTTACTCTATCTTCATCTCTCTCACTCTTTCTCTCTCTCTCCCTGTTTGTGTCTCCCCCTCTCTCACTTCCCTCTCTTTCCCTCTCTTCCCCTTTCCCTCTATCTCCCTCTCTTCGTTCCACTCTTTTGCTCGCTCTCTCTTCACTTATCTCTCTCAATATCTTTCTCCCTCTCTTCTTCTTCCCCTCTTCTTCTCCCTCTCTCTCCTCCTCTCCCTCTCTCCCTCTCTTACTTTCTCTCTCTCCCCCTAATTATATATATGCCCCCTTTTCTCCCTCACCTGTTCTCTCCCTCTCATTCTCTCCCTCTCTTCTCCTCTCTTGCTCTCATTTTCTCCCAAATCCTTTGTCCCTCTTTTCTAATCTCTCTCCCATTTTCCCTTCTCTATCTTTCTCTCCCTCCCATGCTTTCTCTCTCACTCCTCATTTTCCCTCCCTCTCTTGCTCTACCTCTCTCACTTTCTTTCTCCCTTTTACTATCTATGTCCCCCTCTTTTTCTCTCTTTCTCCCTCTTTCTCTCCCAATCTCTATTTGTCTCTTTCTTTCTCTTTCATTCTCTCTTCTTTCTTCCTTCCTATGTCCCTCCGTAATGCCCTCTTTCCACCCTCTCTCTCCCTCTTCCTCTCCCTCTCCCTCTCCCTCTTTTTCTCTCTTCCTCTCTCTCCCTCACTATCTCACCCTCTATCCCTCTCCCTCTTTCTCTCTTCCTCTTTTCCCCCATCTCTTTCTCTCCCACTCTATCTCCCTCTCTCTATCTCCTCTCTTTCATTCTTTCTATAGCCCTCTTATTTCTCTCCCTCACTCTTTCACTCTCTCCCTCCATCTCTCTATCTCCCTTTATCTCTCTCTCCCTCTCCCTCCCCCTTTTCTTCTCCTTCTCTCTCCCTTTTGCATCCTCATCCCTCTCCTTATCTCGTCTCTCTTCCTATCTCTCCCTCTCCCTCTCTCCCTCTCCCTCTCCCTTTCTCCCTCCCTCTCCCTCTCTTCTCCCTCTTTCTCCCTCTCCTTTTTTACCCTCTTCCTCTCTCACCCTCTCTTTTGCTCTTTCTTGCTCTATCTCCCTCTCTCTCCTCTTTACCCCTCTATCTCAATCTCCCTCTCACTCCCCCTCTCTTCTTCTTTCTCTTTTCCCCATCTCTCTCTTGCCCTCTATATTTCTCTTCCCTTCTCTCTCCTTCTCCCTCCCCCTCTCCCTCTATGTCTCTCACCCACTCTCTCCCCGCCTCTCTCTGTCCTTCTCTATCCCTCTCTCTCCCTCACTCTTATTATCTCTCTCCCTTCCCCCTCTCCCTTTCTATCTCTTGCTCCTTCTCCCTCTCTCTCCCACTCCCTCTCTCCCTCTATCTCTTTATCCATCTCTCTCCGCCTCCTCCTTCCCTTATATCTCTCTCACTATCTCTCTCTCTCCCCCTCCCTCTCTATCCCTCTCTACCTCTCTCTATTCCTTTCCCTCTCTCTCGACTCCCTCTCTCTCTCCTTCTCCCTCCCTCTTACTTCTCACTTACTCTATCTATCTCTCCTTCCCTATTTCTATCTCTCTCTCCCTCTTTATTTCTCTCTACCTATCTCTGTCTTTCTCTCCCCCTCTTTTTACTCTCTCTCCCTTATCTCACTCTCCATCTATCTCTCCCTCTCTACCTCTCTCTCTTAATCTCTCTCTCTCACTCCCTCCTTCTTTCCCTCTCTTCCTCTTTTTCTCCTTCTCCCTCTCTCTCCCAATCTTCCTCTCTCTTTGCCTCTCCTACCTCTCTCTCCCTTTCATTCTCCCCCTCTCTTTCTCTCCCTCTCTTTCTTCATCTTTCTCTCCTCCTCTCTCCCTCCCACTCTATATCTCCCTCTCTCCCTCCCAGTTTATTTCTTCCTCTCTCTCTTTCCCTCTCTCTATCTTTCTCCATCTCTTTCCCCCTTTCCCTTTCTCTCCCCTCGCTCTTATTCACTCCTTACATCTCTCTCCCATTTTCTTTTCCTCCTTCTCCCTTTTCCTCCCTCTCCCTTTCTTCCTTACCCTACCTTCCTCTTTATCTTCCCCTCCCCCTCTCTTTCACTCTCTTTCTCTCTATACTCCCCCTCTTTCTTTCTCTCTCTCTCCTCCTCTCTTTCTTTTGCTCTCTCTCTCCCTATATCTTCTATTTCTCTTTATCCCTCTCTTTCCTCTTCCCTATCCATTGCTCCCTCTCTCTCCTCCTCTCCCTTCCTCTCCCTCTCCTTCTCTCCTTCTCTTCTTTATCTCCCTATATTATATATATATATATATCCTCCTCTTTCTCCCTAACCCATTCTTTCCCTCTCATTCTCTCTATCTCTCCCTCTTTCTCGCTCCTCTTTCTCTCCCACCTTCTCTCCCTCCCTTAAAGTCTTTCTCTCTTTTCCCCTCTATCTTTCTCTCCCACCCTCTCTCTGCCTTTCACTCTTTCTCACTTTCCCTCTCTCTTTTCTTTCCTTCTCTCTTTCTCTCTCTATATCCCCCTCTCTTTCTCTCCCTCTCCTCTCTCTCTTCCCTATCTCTATTGTCTCTTTTTTTCTCTCTCCCTCTCTTTCACTCTCTTCCTTCTTCTCCCCATCCTTCCACCCTCTCTACCCCTCTCACCCTCTCCCTCTTCCTCTCTCTCTTTTTCTCTCTCTTCCTCTCTCTCTCCCTTTTCACTCTCTCCCTCTCTCTCACGCTCCCTCTCTCATTCTCCCTCTTTCCCTATCTCTCACCATTTATCCCTCTCTCCCCCTCTTTCTCTCCTTCTATCTCTCTCCTCTCCTCTCTTTTATTTTCTCCTACCTCCCTCCTCTCACTCTCCCTTCGTCTTCCTATCTTTCTCCCTTTCCCTCTCATCCAATCTATCTCTCTCCCTCCCACTCCCTCTCTTCCCTTTTTATCTCTCCCTCTCTCTCCCTCCCTCGCCCTATCATACTCCCTCTCATCTCTCTCTCCCTTACCCTCTCTCTTCCAATCTCTCCCTCTCTCTCTCTCCCCTTTCCCTCCCTTTCACTTTCTTTCCCTCCCTCTTCATTTCTCTCCCCCTCTTTGTTCCTCTCCCCTTTTTCCTTCTCCCTTTTTATCCATCTCCTTCTCTCAACCTTTCATTCTCTCCCCTATCCCTCTCTCTTTCTCTCTCTTACCCTCTCTCCCTCTTTATTTCCCCTTTTATCTTGCTCTCCTCTCTCTCCTTTTCTTTCTCCTTCTCTCTCTTAGCTTTTCTATTTCTCTTCCGCTCTCTCTCTCCCCCTTTTTCTCTATCTTCCTCACCCTCTCTCTCTCCCTTTTCCCTCTTCCTCTATCTCTCTATCTATCTCTCCCCCTCACTCTCTCCCTATCTCCCTATATCTCACTATCTCTCTCTTGATCTTCCTCTCTCTATCCTTCTATCCCTCACCCTCATCTCTCTCACTCATCTCTCTCTCTTTCTCTCTCCTTTTTATCCCTCTCTCTCTTTCCCTATCTCTCTCCCTCTCTCGCTCTCCCTCTCCCTTTCTCTCCCTTCTCTCTTTCCCTCTCCCTCTCTTTTGCTCTCCCTCTATCTACCTCACTCTTTTTCCCTCTCCCTCCTTCCCTTCCTCACTTTTTCTCTTCCTCTTTCACCTTGTCTTTTTCCCTCTTTCTTACCTTCTTTGTTTCTCTCCCTCCCTCACTCATTCTCTTTCTCTCTCCCTCTCTTCCTTAGTCTGTCTCCCTCTTTCACTCTTTCTCCATATTGCTCTCCCTCTCCCACTCTATCACTCTCTCCTTATCCTTCTCTCTCCCTCTTTTACTTGAACTCTCTCCCCTCTTTCCCCCTCGTTCTACCTTTCTCTCCCTATCTCTCTCCTTCTTTCTTTCCCTCCCTTCCCTCTCCCCCTCTTCGTCCCACTCTCCCTCTCCCTCTCCCTCTCCCTCTCCTCCTCTCTCTCCTCTCTCACACCCTCTCACTCCCTCTCTTATTCTCCCTCTCTCTCATTCCCCCACTCTCTCCCTCTTTCCTTCCCTAACTCTTTCTCTCCCCGACTTTTTCTCTATACACTCTCCCTCTCTCGATCATTCCATCTCTCTTTTATTCTCTTTCCTCTCTCCCTCCCACTCACACTCTCTCTCCCTCTCTCTCTCTTTCTCAAGCTATCCCTCTCCCTCCCACTCTCCCTCTCCCTTTCTCTCTCCACCTCTAGAACTCTCTCCCATTATCTATATCCCCCTCTCTCTTTCTCGTCCCTCTCTTTCTCTATTCCTCTCTCCCTTTTTAAATCTTTCCCCATATCTCTCTACCCCTCCTTTTCCCTCCCCCTCTCTCTCCTCTCTCGTCTCTCTTACTCTCTCATTTTCCCCCTCTCTCCCTTTCTTTCTCTCTCCCTCTCTTCCCATCTCTCTCTCCCTCTCTCTCTTCCCCTCTCCCCTCATCTCCCTATCTATCTACCTCTCTCTCACCCTCTCTCTCCCCTCTCTTCCCCTCTCCCTCTCTTTACCTTTCAACCTCTTTCACTCTCTTTCTTTCACTCGCTTCCTCCCTCTTTTACTCTCTCTCTCTTTCTCTCACTCGCTTCCTCCCTCTTTTACTCTCTCTCTCTTTCCTTATCTCTCCTTCTATCTTTCTCTTCATCTCTTTCTCTCCCCCACTCCCTATCATTGCCTCTCTCTCCCTCTCTTCTCCTCTCTACCTCTCCCCTTTTCTCCTTTCCTCTCCCTCTCTCCCTCTCTCTCCCTATCTCTTCCTCTCTCCCTCTCACTCCCTCTCCTAAGCATTCTCCCTCTCTCCCTCTCTATCTACCTCACTCTATCCCCCTCTTTATGTTTCTCTCTATAACACTCTCTATCTCTCCTCCTTTCTCACTCCCTCCCTCTCCCCTCCCTCCCAACCTCCCTCGCTATCTCTCCCCCTTTCTCTTTCTCTACTTTCTCCCTTTCCCCTCTCTCGCTCCCTCTACCTCTCCCTTCTCTTCTAGTCTCTCTCTCCCCCTCTCTCCCTCTTTCTCTCTCTCTTCATCTCTCTCTTCCACTCTTTCCCTCTTTCTTTTTCCTTTGCTAGTGTATGTGCCGAAAATCCAACCATGTTTGGATGGGCTTGAGATAATGTATTATTGCATTATTTTTTTTAATAATAATAAAAAAGTCATTTTCTTAATTCTTGGGTTTTATGTTTGTAAATTCAGTAAAATTAGATAGAAGTCCTTATGTTATGTATTTGCAATACCGATTGATCGAAAGAGGTGAGACAAACACTAATGCATATAAATGATATCATTAAACATCTTAAGTTGTAGCATTGTCAAGAATGGACATTGAATATATAGATAGACTTATGAGTGCTATGCTCATGCTATATGATGGCAGTAAAAGATCTCAAACCTATTGGCATGGTGATGCCAAAGCAAGCACTTAGGTGATTCATGTTAGAGAACATATCACTAGACTTGACTCCCCATGAGAACCCATTTGGTTTTAGTCTATGAGAATCTCATATGAGATGGGTACAAATGGTCCTTAGCTGTCTCATTAGAGGACTTCTACACTTTGCCACTCATTTTGATGGGCTCATTAAAGGGTTGCACATGGGCGATTCATTGGGTGCACTAGCAATCTAATAGAGGTAGGTGCATGATTAAGATAGGACATATCATTCCTTATATGCTAAAGGAGTTACCACATTGTACTTCGATAAATTTCTGCTAAAGAAATCTATAACCACAAGTAGGAGTACATAAATAGAGCATAATTGGTTTACTCTAAGAGCTAAGACATTTGGGAATGAAAGAAAACTTGTGTGATCATAATCAAATAAGACTTATAACCAAGTTTGAGATCACACTATGATAAATTGACATGAAGTTTGAATTGTATGGTAGCCATGCTTATGAAAGGTAATAATGGATTATTTAATCCTCCTAGAGAATTGATTAGTCATGATGCCTTACTAGAGGTCAATCTTGATTTATGTATCAAGAGATAAAAGAGGAGCCTTTTGTTCTTGATACATTGCCAACATATCTAGGAGCCTAATGAGTCACACGCATAAGTTCAAGTATTATCATTATAAATGAGAAGCAAAGATATTGAAAAAATTTTCTAATTATGAAAGTTTTCTATTTTGGAAAGGGTCCCCTAAATGGAAAGTTTCCTCAAAATGGAAGTTTTCTTAAAATGGAAATTTTTCTTAATTTTAGGGTTAGGAGTGGTGTGTTAGCCTATTTAGAGGCCGGTTTAGTTTTTTTTTCAAACCGAGACAATAATTTTGAGAGTTAATCAAATTGAGAGGATTTTCTTCCTTTTTTCTTTTGAGAACTAAATCTAATTTATCAAGTATTGCAATCCTTATGGCATCTCTAAACTTATGATCCTCTATAGAGTGTCGCATTGGTCACTCCATTGCAATATAACTTTGGTTTTTGCCTCCTTATAGACAACAAGTCAAGTTCCACTTATTATAACCTCGATTGGGTGCGTTCTTATGGTTGTCTACTAATAATCGTGTTTGGGTCTCTCATCTTTATATGTTGGGTTCACATCACTCTCCACTTCTCTCCTCTCTTTCCCCTCCCTTACCCTCTCTCCTTCTTTCTTTCTATCGCCTTCTCTCTCATTCTCTTTCTTTCTCCCTCTCTCACTCTCTCTCTTCTTATATATATATCACTCCCTCTCTCCTAATTTCCATCTCTCTATCTTGCCCTCACTATTTCTCTCCCTCTTTCCCTTTCTCTCTCACCCTTTTTCCCTCTCTCTCTCTTCCTCAATCCCCTTCTTTTCTCTCTCTCTCCTAATCTCTTCCTCACCTCTCTCCTTCTTTCTAGCTCATTCTCTCTCTTTCTCCCTCACTCTCTCTCCCCTCTCACTCTCTCTCCTTCTCATCCTTCACTCCCTCTCTCGCCTCACTCACGTTTGTAATCCTCGTAAAGTCCTTAACCATATCAATATACATATAAGGATATTCGAATGTACATACATTGAGCAAGTTATGATTTATGTCCCATTTTAATGTTTTGGTAATATTATTATGCTTAGAGTTTATGTGATGAATTAGGGGATGAATATTTAGGTAATTTAGCTAATTACCATTCATTTTCTCTAGTATATATATGGAACCTATTATACAAGTGAGAAAGGTATTTTAAAATGTAGGGAATGTTGGAAATTTTTTTAGAAGGAAATTACCAAATTAATTATTTAGGGAGGAATTGCTAAATTTTCTAGGAAAGAAATGTCATGTTATTTGAGCTAAACTAGCTTAAGGATTTAGTTAGCTTAATAGCCATCTTTAGCAACTAACTAGACACCTAAGCACTTGATTTAATGTAATTGATGACAACTCATTACCTTTGACTTCCAAATTGCCACCTTGCTTTCCAAAGTCTTCCTTTACTTTATACTTGGACAACTTAATCAAGGACATATGGCATACTAAGTAATGAAGGAAAATGGAGCATATATACATATATATATGGAATGAGAGCATATGGCTACCTTTTTTTTTTGGTGAAACTCGTAACCTACCAAAGAAAGAAAAAGAGAGAAAACCAATTCACAGGTAGAGGGAAAAACATGGCAATAGAAAGAAAAAAGGGAAAAGAAAGGAACAGAAAGAAAGAAAGGAGAAAAAGAAGGAAAAAGCAAGGGAAATCCTTAACAAACCTAAACTAAGTAAGTGGGTTTTTATCTATGCCATCTATTTGATTTTTAAATGTTAATTTATGTAATTGATTAAGCTTTTTATTATGTTGTGTTGTGTTGTTGTGTTGGTATTGTGTTTGATGGCTTGGCAACTAATTGTATGGAACATGTAACGAATGGTTGATATGTTGCATATTAAGTGTGGAAAGCCTTGTGCATGGCAATGTTATGTATTGATAGGTTTGATTGAAAGAATTGGAGTTTGAACAAAACTTGGTGCACTAAACTAGGATTGATACGAACTTAGACCAAGTAAAATAGGAAGGAAGAAAAAAATTAAAATTTAGGGTTTTTCCTAAGGTGACTTTCGATCAAAATGTGAAAGATGGAGCATGTTTGATACTTAAGGACTTACATTTTAATGGTGAATAAATTAGGTTTGATTAATCATTTTGAACAAAAAGGAAACTTCATATAAAAGCAAAGAACATTTCTTGCAAAATTAAGAGACCCATTTGGCCCAAACTTAGAGAAATGAGGTTTTGGGTTTCATTAAATTAATTTGGTATTTAATGGTTTAATTAGGTCCAAATAGGAATTAAAATTGAAATTATAAAGGTAAGATTGTCAAAAAAAAAAAGAACATTTTGACTTAAGAACTAAATTCAGACCTAAAAGTGTTAAAATCGAGCTAGATGGTACCATGATACCTTAACATATTGAAAATCGGTCCAAATGCTAATAGCTATACAATTCGAGTGTGGAACGATTTAACGATGAGATTTACTAAAGGAAAAAAGGGAAGTATTCACGTTCACAATTAGATCCATGACTCGACCAATACCATTTGTCAATATTTAACTCTAATGAGGTGAATGTTACGATAGGGGTATGAGAATACCCAAAACCCCGTATGGGTTAGACCTATAACAATATATAAACTCGAACTCTAAATAGGTTTGATATGTTTAATATGGTAAACGTAACATCACATGCATCATGTGCATCGTAGGGCATGTTAAGTAAAATCAATTGATTGAGAATTGGTTAACATGGTTAGGTTTGGTAGCCTAGTTGAAATAAATGGGTATTAGTAGTCCAGATTGTGTGTGTACTCTAATCGTGTAATTGCACTCGTTGGGCAATGGACTCCTACTAATAGTGGCTATAATGAGGGATAATTCTGTTGTTAGCATTACGTGATTCAAAAATCACCAATAGAGGAGACTTACTAATACCTAGGGTATTTTAAATTAAAATTAATGGGTATGGTGGGGAAATCCGAAAAGCATTGCATATCATATGCATCACCCCACTTACCGAGCTTCGGTTCACCTCGTTGTTATTTTCATGTTATGACAAAAAAGGGTCAAAGTAGAAAGGATACTGTCGGTTGCCTTCTTAAAAAGGGGCTCATATGTGGCACAAACATAATGAAGTTTATTTTGATTGTAATTTTGGATTGGGATGTCGGTGGACATTTTAATCGTAATATAAATAATTTATAATTTCCTTCGTTATATTTATTAACGTTATGTAATTTATACTCGTACACATTTCATTATATAATGTGCCCTTAATGCATGAGCATGTATGAATTGGGTATTAAATAAAGATTTGGTCATGTCAACATTATGCGCTTCTCGCTTGGTTACTCCTTTTTGGGTAATTAGCCAATGCGTATGGGGGCGCCATAAGGTGGTATCGGCACTTTGGTTTAGTTAACCGGGTAGAAACCTAAGTGTCACGTGATCTCGAGGATCGATACACTAATAAACAACTAAGAATTTAATTGTTCCTTCTCTTTGAATGTGTATGATCCTTATATGGCTTCGCATTAGCATATTGATGACTATTAATATTATTATTGTAGATGCCATGGTTATTTCGCATACCTTGTGCCGCTAGGACACGTCGTCAATAGGCCATCCTAGTTGCACATTGGGCTGAGATAAAGAGCCTCATTATGGCCCCAAACCAAAATATGGTGACCTATGTTCTTCGAGTACACGAGCCGATATAGCGGATAGTGTTCACCGATGCCTCCTTTGACCACTATCGTAGTCCGGATTTCCTACGACCGACCTTACGGTAGACTCTCCTACCGAGAGATTAGTAGTTACTAGATGAGGTTTGGGGGAGTTTGATAGATCAATATTCTTATCAAAACCCGATCCGAGCCTTCCTACTAGTACAGAGTTAGGTGGACTCTTACCTAATTAATGTATAATTGGGTCTACCTTTACTCATCACCCATGAGATAGTATACATTGTGCTCGGTTGATGTGATCGATCGATGGAGAGTGGAGTACTCCTTTCCCTATCGTGTTTGATATATTAACCCGACCTAGTAGAGGTGTTACTAGGGGAAACCTATCGTGCACCTTTTGGATGTAAATAAGAACGTTTTTTATTATAAATATAGCATAAAAACCTTTGGAAGGTAGATGTGCGTATAAGTGTCCGTTTTGTATGAAATGCTTACCATATATGTAAATATAATCTCATATGTAAGTGGATGATTTACATTATATGTTGATTTCGATACCAAAACTAACTTGAGTATAACATGGCATATACAAAGTCAAAGCATGCTAAGAAAGAATCCAGATATGAGCAGGAGGTGAAGGGACCTCCAATGATAATAATGGAAATCAACAAGATGCTTTAAATTTTATGATGGATATGATTCAACAACAACAAGAAGAAGAAATCCATACGGAGCAAATGAGATAGCACTCGGCTATGCATCAATAGCCTCTACCTCCACTACCCCGAGCATGGGAATGATGCAATAGGTATAGGAGATTCCATACCGTGGAAGGTCAATCAAACGTAAGGACTTACTATGTATGTCACAAGCTAGGACACATATCCTACAATTGCCCTGAGTGCGTAAACTAGGATCGTAAAAGGTACCGCTCGGGTATACACTATGATGCAGGAAGAGGCCGATCGAGGGAATGCAATAGTAATTTATGGTATTTTTTTACTCCTTGGCTTAATTACTTATGTTTTGATTGATTCTAGTGCTACACATTCATTCATATAAAAAACATTAGTAAAGAGCCTAGGTGTCAAACCCGAGGCATTAGCTAAAGGGTATCTCATAGCGGTTCCCTCTAGAGAAATTTTAGAATTGATGAGCATAATTAAAGAGTGTCTAGTGCGGATCAAGGATAAGATTCTAGAGGCCGATCCGATAGTATAGGATCTCTAAGATTTTGATTTGATTCCGGGAATGGATTGGCTAATAAGGCATGGTGCCACTATCGATTGTCGAGGTAGAAGGGTAATGTTTGAGCTATCCGGAAATTAGTCGTTAGAGTTTAAGGCCGATATAAAGTTTTGAGCCACATCGATCATCTTGACAATGAAAGCTCGAAGGATGTTAGGAAAAGGATGTATAATGTACCAAGTGCATGTGGTGGATAGTCGAGTGGAACAAAAGTCAAAACCTAGAGACATAGAGTTCGTATAGGAGTATTTAGACGTAATCTAGAAAGTTTGACTCGTGTTACCACCGGAGAGGAAAATAGAATTTGAGATTGATCTAGAGCCGGCATGACTTTGATTTCTAAGACTCCCTATAGAATAGCCCTAGTTGAATTGAAAAAGTCGAAGGTCCAGTCTACAAGACTTATTGGATAAGAGATTCATACGGCCTAGTTCTTTATCTTGGGGAGCCTAGTATTGTTCGTGAAAAAGAAGGATGGTAGTCTGCGGCTATGTGTCAATTATCAAGATTGAATTGGGTGACGATTAAAAATAAATACCCGTTACCCTAAATTGATGATCTATTCGATCAATTGCAAGGTGCGATGGTGTTCTCCAAGATAGACCTACAATCAAGGTATCACTAGCCGAGGGTAAGATCGGATGATGTGAGTAAAACAACATTTAGGATGAGATACGACCACTATGAGTTTCTAACAATGCTCGTTTGGATTGACTAACGCCCCAATCACCTTTTATGGACTTGATGAATCAAGTCTTTAAGGAATTCCTAGATAAATTTATCATCGTATTCATTGATGATATTCCGGTTTATTCTCAAAGTAAGGAGGAACATACAAAGCATCTAAGAGCTATCTTGTAGACACTAAGGAGCAACAGATTATCCGCCAAATTCAAGAAATGTGAATTTTTGCTAGAGGAGGTAGCTTTTCTAGGTCACGTGATGATGAAGGAAGGTATAGCAGTGGATCCAAAGAAAATAGAGGTTATCCAAAACTAGCATACATTAAAAAACATGACGGAGGTACGAAGTTTCTTAAGGCTAGCCGATTATTATCGAAGATTTGTGGAGGCCTTCTCTAAAATAGCTAGGCCTCTTACTAACTTGATGAAAAAGAGTGTTAAGTTCTAGTGGACGAATGCTTGTGAGGAGAGCTTCCAAGAGTCGAAACTAAGGCTCATCACGGCCCTAGTGCTAACCATTTTATCTAAGGCTAGAAACTTCATGGTGTATAGTGATGCTTCTAAAAATGAGCTAAGAGCGAGTGTTGATGTAGAATGGAAGAGTAGTAGCCTATGCATCATGACAATCGAAGTAATATGAACGAATTATCGAACGCATAATTTAAAGTTAGCGATAGTAGTCTTTGCCTTGAAAATCTAGAGATATTATTTATACGATGCAAAATGTGAGATATACATGGATCATAAGAGTTTACGGTATATTTTCATGCACAAGAAGCTAAACATGAGCCAAAGAAGGTGGTTGGAGTTAGTGAAAGACTATGATTGCGTAATTAACTAGCACCTAGAAAAGGCCAATGTTGTTACCGATGCTTTAAGCGTAAAATCGATTACAATGATGTAGGTAATCCAATCGTCGATAGTAAGAGATCTACAAAAACTAGAATTGAAGGTAATTTTTGTAGGTCATGCGAGCATTTTATCGGCTTTATTAGTCTAGTCGACTCTACAGGAATGAATTCAAATGGAGTAGCAAACAGATGAAAATCCGAATGAATTAAAGAAAAATGTAAAGGCTAGGGAGCAATCCGATTTTGAAATAAATGACAAAGGTGTAATTAGATTTAAAGAGAGGTTATGGGTTCCCTCAAGTGAAGGATGTGAAGGAAGAAATACCGAAAGAAGCACAAGTAACTCCCTATTCGATACACCCAAAAGCATGAAGATGTACCAAGACTTACAACAAAGTTATTGATGGCTTGGAATGAAGAAAGACATAGCTAATTTTTTGGCAAGGTGTCATATCTATCAATAGGTAAAGACGGAACAGAAAAAATGCTCAAGAATGTAAAAACCATTAGTGATTCTAGGATGGAAGTGGGAACATATAACTATGGTTTTTGTTATGGGATTGCAAAGATAAAAAATGGGGTTGGATGCCATTTGGGTGATCGTGGATAGGTTTACCAAATCAACACACTTGCTTTCAATCGAACCACTATAATCCGAATTAGTACGCCCGATTGTACCTTGAAAAAATTATAAGGCTACATGGGATTTCGATCTCAAAGGTGTCGATCGAGATCCTAGATTCACCTCCACATTTTAAAGAGTCTACACAAATCCATGGGCACAAAGCTAAAATTTAACATAGCTTATCATCCATAAACTAATGTACAATCCGAATGAGTGATTCAAATACTTGAAGATATGTTACAAGCATGCGTTATGGATCGGTCCAAAAAATAGGAAAAATACATACGCTTAGCTGAATTTATGTATAACAATAGCTACCAAACTTCAATTGGGATTGCTCCTTATGAAGCTTTGTATAGGTGACAATGTATATCTCCTATGCATTAGGATGAAATAAGGGAAAGAAAGTTACCGGGACTAAGTTGGTGTAGCAAATGGCTCAAGTGGTAGATAAGATCCGCCAATGGATGAAAATAGCTCAAATCGGATAGAAAAGCTATGCTCGATAAGAGGAGGAAGGATTTGGAGGTTATAGTCGATGACTATGTATTCCTAAAAGTTTCATCGATGAAGGGCGTACTACAATTTGGGAAAAAAGGAAAGTTAAGTTTGCAATACATAGGACCATTTGAAATACCGAATCAAGTAGGCGATAAGACCTAATGCTTGTTGCTACCACCATCGTTAATGAGAGTACATAATGTATTTCATGTATCCATGCTAAAGAAGTGAGTAAGAGAGCCGAGTCAAATTCGAAGATAGAGTCACCAAATCCTACCCCGCATTTAACATATGACGAAACACTCGGTCTAGATTCATGATAGGTAGGTCAAACAAGTAAGGAATAAGGAGATTAGTCTAGTTAAATTTTTATGAGAAAATCATAACCTCGAAGAAATGACTTAGGAACGAGGGAAGAAATGAGAGATAAATACCTAGAGTTATTCAAATGAGTCAATTTCGCAAATCAAATTCCTTTAAGGGGGAGAGAAATGTAACCCTCATAAAGTCCTTAACCATATCAGTATACGTACAAGGATATTCAAACGTACATACATTGAGCAAGGGTGTGATTTATGTACCATTTTAATGTTTTGGTAATATTATTATGCTTGGGGTTTATGTGAGGGATTAGGGGATGAATTTTCGGATAATTTAGCTCATTACCATTCATTTTCTCTAGTATATATATGGAACTGATTATACAAGTGAGAAAGGTATTTTAAAATGTAGGGAATGTTGGAAAATTATTTGGAAGGAAATTACCGAATTAATTATTTAGGGAGGAATTGTCGAATTTTCTAGGAAAGAAATGTCATGTTACTTGAGCTAAACTAGCCTAAGGATTTAGTTAGCTTAGTGACCATGTTTAGCAACTAACTAGACACCTAAGCACTTCTTTTAATGTAATTGATGACAACTCATCACCTTTGACTTCCAAATTGCCACCTTGCCTTCCAAAGTCTTCCTTTACTTTATACTTGGATAACTTAATTAAGGACACGTGGCATACTAAGTAATGAAGGAAAATGGAGCATGTACATATATAAGGAATGAGAGTATATGGCTGTATTTTTTTTTTTTTTTGTGAAACTCGTAACCTATCAAAGAAAGAAAAGAAAGAAAACCAATTAAGAGGAAGAGGGAAAAACACGACAAAAGAAAAAAAGGGAAAGGAAAGGAAAGGAAAGAAAGAAAGGAGAAAAAGAAGGAAAAAGCTAGGGAAATCCTTAACAAACCTAAACTAAGTAAGTGGGTTTTTATCTATGTCATCTATTTGATTTTTAAATGTTAATTTATGTATTTGATTAAGCTTTTGATTATGTTGTGTTGTGTTGGTATTGTGTTGGATGGCTTGACATATAATTATTGGTTGTTATGGAACATGTAAGGAATGGTTGATATGTTGCATATTAAGTGTGGAAAGCCTTGTTCATGGCTATTTTTATTTATTGATAGGTTTGATTGAAAGAATTGGAGCTTGACCAAAACTTGGTGGACTAAACTAGGATTAATATGAACTTGGAAAAAGTAAAATAGGAAGGAAGAAAAAATTAAATTTTAGGGTTTTTCCTAAGGTGACTTTTGGCCAAAATGAGAAAGATGGAACCTTTTTGATACTAAGGACTTAAATTTTAATGGTGAATAAATTAGTTTTGATTAATCATTTTGAACAAAAAGGAAACTTCATATAAGAGCAAAGAACATTTCTTGTGAAATTAAGAGACCATTTGGCCCAAACTTAGAAAAATGGGGTTTTGGGTTCCATTAAATTAATTTTGTATTTAATGGTTCAATTATGTCCAAATAGGAATTAAAATTGAAATTAGAAAGGTAATCTTCTCAAAAAATAAAAATAAAAAACCGAGATTTTGACTTAAGAACTAAATTCGGCCTAATAATGTCAAAATCGGGCTAGAAGGGAGTATGATACCTTAATATGTTCAAAATCGATCCAAATGCGAATAACTATGCAATTCAAGTGTGGAATGATTTAACGATGAGATTTACTAAAGGAAACAAAAGGAAAGTATTCACGTGCATAATTAGATCCATAACTCGACTAATACCATTCATCGGTATTTAACTTTAATGAGGTGAACATTACGATAAGAGGTATGAGAATACCCGAAACCCTATGTGGATTGGGCCAATGAAAATATATGAAATCGATTTAATATGGTAAACATAACATTACATGCATCATGTGCATTGTAAGGCGGGTTGAGAAAAATCAATTGATTGAGAATTGGTTGAAATGGTTAGGTTTGGTAGCCTAGCTAGAATAAATGGGTATTAGCGATCCAAATTGTGTGCGTTCTCTAATCCGTGTGATCGCATTGTTGGGTGATGGATTCCTAATAATGTGGCTACAATGAGAGATAATTTCATTGTTAGCATTAGGTGCTTCGAAATCACCAATAGAGGAGACTTGTTAATACCTAGGTACCCGAATTAAAATTAATGAGTATGGTGGGGAAATGCGAAAAAGCATTGCATATACGTGCATCACCCCACTTGCTAAGCTTCGATTCACCTTGTTGCTATTTCTATATTATGACAAGAAAGGGTCAAAATAGCAAGGATGCTATCAGTTCATCCTAAAAGGGGCTCATGCATGACACAAACGTAATGAATGTTATTTTTATTTTAATTTTGGATTGGGGTGTCGGTGGACATTTTAATGGTAACATAAATAATTTGTAATTTTTTCCATTGAATTTATTAATGTTATGTAATTTGTACTATACATGTTTCATTATATAATGTGCCCTTAACATTGAGCACGTACGAATTAGGTATTAAATCGGGATTTGGTCATGTTAGTGTGACACGTTCCTCGCCCGGCCACTCCTTTTTGGGTAATTAGCGAGTGGGCCGGGAGGGGTGGCACAACATCCCTCCCTTTCGCTCCTTCACTAACTCTCTCTCCCTCTCTCTTTCTCTCACCCTCTTTATCTCTTCCACTTTTATTCTCTCCATCTTTCCCTCCCTCTCCTTTCTCTCGACCCCTCTCTCCACTCTCTCCCTCTCTCATATGCTCTCTCCCTCTCTCTCTATCTCACTCTCTTGCTCCCTCCCTCTCTATCTTTCTTCCTATCTCTCTCCCCCACTCTATCCTTCCTTCTCTCTCCCTCTCTCTCCCCCTCTCTTACTCTCTCTCGTCCATGTCCTCTTACTCCCCTCTACTTCTTCCTCCCTCTATCTCCCTCACTCTTACCCCATCTTCTTCTTTATGTCTCTCTCCCTCTCCCTCTCTATCACTTTCTATCCCTTTTTTCTCTCCTCCTCTCTCCCTCTCTTTTACCCTCTCTCTCTCTCACTCTTATTCTCTCCCTCTCTCTCCCTTCTCTCACCCTCTTTCTCTCTCCCTCATAGTCTCATTATTTATCTCCCTCTCTCTCCCTCTCTTTCTTCCCTCTCCTTCCTACCTTCTCTATTTCTCTCTATCCCTCTCTATCCCTCTCTCTCCCTCCCTCTCTCTCCCTCTCACTCTCCCTCACTCTATCCCTTTCTCTCTCCCTCTCTCCCCCTCACTCGTTCTACCTCTACCACTCTTTCTCCTTAGTGCTCTCCCTTTCCTTCTCTATCACTCTCTCTCTATCCCTCTCTCCCTCTCTCTCTCCCTCTATCCCTCAAACTCTCTTCTTTTTCTCTTTCTCTCTCTCCCTCTTACTCTCCCTTCCTCTCCCTCTCCCTCCCTCTCTTTCCCTCTCTCCCCCTTTCTCTTCCTTCCTCTCCCTCTCCCTCTCCCTCCCTCTCTTTCCCTCTCTCCCCCTCCCTCTCTCCCTTTCCCTCTCCCACTCTCTCACTCTCCCTTTCTCCCTCCATTTCTCTCCCTCCTTCTCCCTCTTCCTCCTCGCTCTTTCCCCTTCCCTCCCTCTCTTTCACCCTCTTTATCTCCTTTACTCTCTTCCTCTCTCTCTTCCTTTCTCAATCTTTGCCTCTCTCTCCTCTCTCCCTTCCACTCCTACTCTCGCCCTCCCTCTCTCTCTTTCTTGGGCTTTCCTTCTCCATCTCACTCTTTCTCACTCTATAGGTCTTTCCCTATCTATCCCTCTCGTCCTCCAAAGCACTCTCTCTCGGACTCTCTCTCTTTCTCTCTCTTTCTCTCCCTCTCTTTCTTTATTCCTCTCTCCCTTTGTTGGTCTTTCCCTTTGTCTCCCTCTCCCTTCCTTTCTCACTCCCTCTCTTTCATTTCCCTCTCTCTTACTCTTTCCCTCTCCCTTTCTCCCTATCTCTCCTTTTCTCCTTATCTCTCTCTCCATCTCTCACCCTCCTTCTACCCCATCTCCCTATCTCTCTATTGTTAGTTTAGGAGCCCAAGATCCAACCATGTTTGGATGGGCTTGAGTTAATATATTATTGTATCATTCATTTTAATAATAATAAAGAAGTCACTTTATTGAATATTGTGTTTTTATATTGATAAATTCAATAGGACTAGTAGAAATCCTTATGATATGCATTTGCAATAATGGTTGATAGAAAGATGCGAGACAAACACTAATGCATATAAATGATATCATTAAATATCCTAAGTCGTAGCATTGTCAAGAATGGACATTGATTATATATAGATTTATGCTCATGCTATATGACAAGCAGTAGGAGATCTCACACCTATTAGCATGGTGATGCCAAAAGAAGCACTTAGGTGAGTTATGTTAGAGAACATATCACCGAATATGACTCGTCATGAGAACCCATTTGGTTTTAGTCTAAGGGAATCTCATATAAGATGGATAAAATGGTCCTTAGACTTGAAATCATCATAGTTGTCCCATTTGAGGGCTTATGCACTTTGACACTTGTTTCCATGGGCCCATTAAAGGATTACACGTGAGCAATTCATTAGGTGCACTAGCAATCTAATGAATATAGGTGTATGACTAAGATAGAACATATCATTCTTTATATGCTAAAGGAGTTAATCGCATTGTACTTTGATAAATGTCTACTCAAGAAATCTATAGCCATAGTAGGAGTACACAAATACAAGCATAATTAGTTTACTCTAAGAGTCGAGATATTTGAGAATCGAAGAAAACTTATGTGATCTTTCAAATAAGACTTATAACCAAGTTTGAGATCACACTCGTGATAAGTTGACATGAGGACTAAATTATATGGTAACCATGCTCATGAAAGGTAATAATGGATTATTTAATCCTCTTAGAGAATTGGATAATTATGATGCTTTGCTAGAGGCCAATCTTGACTTATGTGTCAAGAGATAAAAGAGGAGCCTTTTGTTCTTGATACATTTCTAACATATCTAGGAGCCTAATGAGTCACATGCATAAGTTCAAGTTTTCACATTATAGATGAGAAGCAAAGATATTAGAAAAATTTTCTAATCATGAAAGCTTCTTGGTTTGAAAAGGGTTTCAAAATGGAAAGTTTCCTTAAATTGGTAAGTTTTCTAAAATGAAAAGTTTCCTATTTTAGAAATCAGCTTCCTAATTTCGAAGTTAGTTTCAAATTTAGAAATAAATAACCTAAAATTGAAATAGGTTTCCTAATTTAGGTCAAAGGGTATTTTGGAAAATTACTTCCCGATGTGGATTCTCCCAAAATAATTTAAGATTATTTATTTAGATAGTCTAAATAAATTAATTAGCCTAAAATAATTTTGGCCTATTAAGTTTAATTAAAAAGCCTTAAGATATTTTAGTGGCAGGATAAACATCAACCTTATCGGATAAAGTTGATTATTTTAAAGATAATGATCAAAAAGTTCACATGTAAAATAACTCTTGATCCTTGAAGGATAAGGAAGCAACAATCTAGTGTCATTTAGGGACTTATTACTACCCCTCTCCTTGTCTTTGAAGGATGAGGAAAATCTCCTATAAATATATAAGAGAGAGGGAGGTACGGCACACAAGAGAATTTCAAGAGAGAGGGTTTTAGCTAAAATAAGAAAAGAGAAAAAAACTAAAATTTCAGCCAACCCTAAAATAATCACTAGGGTACATGGCCAAAAGAGAAAAAATAGGAGAAATTTTTTTCTCTCGAAACCCTAGCAAAGAAAAATCTTTCCTTCTCTTTTGCGGTTGTTGCAAAATTGTTTGAGATTGATTTATATAGGAAACACTATATCGGATAAGGTGAAGCTAGCACCCTACTAGTTTTGAGTGCTTATTTGTGGATATTTAGACCATGTAGATCATCAATAGGGGTCGGACACTTGGATGTCTTTTCTAAAAAGAATTTAGATCTCGTGCTACAAGAGGTAATCCTTATTCATTACTTTAAATTCATGCATGTATGGTTAATAGAATCAACGACTTAATCTTAAGCCCTTAGATAGAGGAAATTTTTTTGTTTATTTTGCACCTTCATAGGATGCATGATCCTTCAATTAGTATTAAAGCCATTGTTGAATCTTTGATTGTATGATTTGTTAATTATGATTAACTATATAAATTAGAGATACCGGATTATAAATCTATGCTTTTGGTATTTTATATAAAAATAAAATTGAATTTTGTGTCAAAAGCGAGTAGGGACACGCAAGTCAACGTTGGACATTGATGATCACGTATGCGATAACCTTATTGACTACCACACGCTAGGCATGCAGTACACGGGCTTGTTATCTTTCCAAGCTATGCACTAGGCATGCGGTAGGTAGGCACACCGGCCTCGCTAACCGATCACTAGGTGCACGTGAGCCGGCACTCCGCCCGGCTCTGCTACCGGGCACATGAGCCAAGCGTTTTGTGTTAAGATGGTGGCCATGGGTAGGCATGCATGAGCACATAAACTCGAGGGTTTGAGCTTCAAAGCCCATGAACCCTTAAGGCCTAAAAGTCCATGGCCCAAGGCCCAATAGGTTTTAAATTTTAAATTTAGAGAAATTTTGATAAATTTATAAAATAACCAAAATCATATATTTATAATTATTTTATGAATGGAATTTTTTCATCAGTATGCCATATATTAATGTGATTGAGACATCGATAAATGGTATGGTTGAGTCGATCTAGTTTTATGTGTGAATATGAATTCTTGTAATTTTTTGAATAAATAAGACCTTTGTGTCCTGCCTTATCTATTATTCTATGTATTTCTCTTCTCATCTTCCTCTCCTTAAATGTAAATTGAGGCTTCTTATTTCAAATAAATATAAAAGTAGAAGATAGGAATTGGAATAGATACAAGGAGAAGACTCCAAGGAATGAAGATATTCATGAAGAATTTAAAATAATTTTTCACCTAGGAATCGACCCACTAGTCTCCTTGTAGCTCGAGAGGCTAGTACCGGAAATTCATTACCATTCATCAATCCTTGAGTGATGCATGAGATGTATGAATGTCATGAGATCAATATTAGTATACATGATAGGAATAATATGACTATTGTTTAGTATGCATGCTAGGATGAGACCAAACATATTAAATCCTTAAAATAAAATTTAAGTTAAATGTTTTCCAACGTTATGAGGTGAGAACCCTCTTTGTCATTGTTAGCTTATTGAGATAACTCAAGGTCACTTCTTCATAGAGAGAAACGAATCATGGGCCATTTGATGTCTTTGAACATTACATCTAACTTAAATGAGTTGTTGGGGTTGTTGATGTAACCCCCATAAAAATCCTTAACCGTAAAGCGAAACGTATTAGAATATTTATATATATGCATACATTAAGGGTAAGTATAATTCTTATTACAACATGAGAAATTAATGCTTGAAATGTGTGATTTAAGTTAAATTAATGTTATTGTGCTTGAGATTAATGGTTTAATTATTAAAGAAATCAAAGGCAAAATCAATGTTTTGAGGACTATATTCTGCCCAAATTTTGTGTGATTTATTTAAGGCCTATAGAGTGATTTCTGGATAACCAATAAAGAATAAAAGTTGTTCTTATCTATTTGTAATAGCTCTCTATAAAATGGCATGATTTTTAGACCTATATATAAAGCGTTATGGCCATTTTAGTAAAAGTCGGTCTTCAAGCATCACTGCTGGAACATTTTTGGGGGAAGAAAATTTCGAGTTTACGGAGAGGGATTTCTAAACTTTAATGGAAAGAAATGTGTTTAGTTACTTTATTTACTATAACCAATTAATTAGGACACATAATCCTCCTTAATTAATGAATTAGGGCCAGCACACTCTAACCCTCTCAAATCTGCCACCTCTTTCTCATGAGTCAACATTAACTTTCCACCCTTCCAAATTAAATCCAGTCTATTTTACACTTACTTAGACCAAGACTTTAAGCATTATGTATAAAGAGTGAAAATGAAAAGAAATTTTTAGGCAGCCATAGCCATCAAAATTGGGAGAGAAAAACGGTAAACAAGAGAGGAAGTGGAAAGGAAAAGAAAAAGAAAAAGAAAGAAAAGAAAGAAGGGGAAAGCCTAACCAACCTTTAGGAAATTCAAGCAAGGTAAGTAGGTTCTATTTTTGGTTGATTAATGTCTTAAGTTATTTTTTTAAGTTATTTTTTTTAGTGTTTATTTCATGGGTTTGTAATAATTTTTCTATGGATTGCTATGGTTGTTTGTGTTGGTGTTAGGGCTTGCTACATTGTGATGGATTTATGTGTTTTGTTATCATGCAAAGCTTGTTTGATAGGTTTAAATGTGTGGATGGGTTGGAAAGGAAAAAAAGGAAGAAAAATGGTATGGATCAAATGGATTGAACTTAACCTAGGTTTGGTAAGCTTAACTTGGAAAGAAAAAGGAATACACTTCTAGAGTTTCCCTAGGCTAAAACCATTCGGCCAAGTGGGGAAAATGGGTAAAGAAGTGATCTTTTAGGGAAATTAAGGGCCTAGAATATCATGGTAACTCAATTAGGAATGAGTTAATAGTTTAGGATGAAAATAAATTCACTAGACAAAAGAAAGGCAATCAATGGTCATTTTAACAACTCATCCAGACCTAACTAAAAGAAAAATAGGGTTTTGGACTTCATTAGGTAAATTGGACATTTGATTACTAAATTTGGGTTCCTTGGTGGACCTTAAGGTTTAAATCTCCTTGCTAACTCTTCTAATATGAGTTGGTAAGTCATTAAAAAGGAAGTGACCTAGAAATGAAAAAACAATTTCTTACTTATTTTGGGACCATTTGGCCTAGGAGAGAAAATGATTAACGTTGAATGCCTTTTATGTAAGTAGAGATCAAGAAGTGAAGATGAACGCAAGTAGTGATCAATCATTACAAGACATATAAATAGGGCAATAAAAAAAGAGAATTCAAGAAAAATCAAGATTAAAACCTAGACCCTTTATGAGTCGACTTCAACTAATAGGATTAAATGTTTAGATTAAGCAAAAATTTAGCTTAAGTATTTCATGTATAAATCCTTAGGATTAACCGGTCTCATACACTAAATTATACACTAGAAATCCAAGCCTAGACTTACTCGATACACGAAAAGCAAAAAATCATAAGTACGAAGTAGATTTATGCAATGTATGCTATCGATGAATGAAAATTGTATTCTCATTTTGAATACTTTAAATGGTACATGAAACACTCGTGAAGTCTCGAGTGTTCGTTGAACATGGGAACGGTCCGAGAAGAAAATGGTGATAGCATAATTAGTCAAATGTGTTAAACATAATACCATATGCATCACGTGCATTCGGGGGTGATATGAAATGGAGAAACATCATTGAGTCATGAGATAAAATAGTTTGGTAATCGAATTGAATGGAATGGGTAACAAGCATGAAACCATATGCATGCTCTATTACTAACATCATTAAGCGAAGGATGATTCCACTAACCGTGTGCTACAACGAGGGGTAATTCGTTATGAGTAGTAGGGGATAATGAGATCACCGAGAGAGAGTAATAGAGCGAGTAGGTGATAATGCGATCACCGAGAGATGGAACACATAGACTTTCTAATACATAGGGTACTCGAATTAAAAATGAATGGTTAGAATGAAAAATAGAACTTCATTGCATATCATATGCACCACCCTACTTACCGAGCTTTGGCTCACCTAGTTGGTATTTGCATGTTATGACAAGTAGCGGTTATTGTAGTACAAATAAGGACATTGTTGGATCCTCCAAAAGGCCTCGGTGGTGACATAAACCTTAGGGGATTTTATTTTGTTTATTTGTAATTTTGGACTTAGCGTGTCAATGAATATTTTGATGGTATTGTAAATAGATTTTTTCATTTCTTCAATTGTTTTGTTAATATTATGTAAATTGTCTTGGTCATGTTTTATTGTATGATAAGCCCTTAATGTATAAACACACATGTGTTTAAGGTAAATTCAGAAATTGGTCGTGTCGAGCATGACGTGGCTCACCTAATTACTCTTATTTTGGTAATAGAGAGTGAGTCGGGGTGAGGGCGTCATACGGTGGTATCGAGCCATGGTTTGGTTAATCGGGTAGAACATTAAGTGTCACTCGAGCTCGAGGATCAATGTACTACTCGACAAGTAACAATTTGATTTCTTATTTTTTTAATGTAAATGATTATTATATGATTTTTATGCTAGTATTTAATTATGTTATAAAGAAATGTTAATACTAGTAATTATTATTATCGTAGATGCCATATTTATTTCGCACCTCGCATTGCTAAGACGCGCCAACAACTAGCCACTTTAGCTAACTACCGGGATGAATTAAACGAGTGTAACTATGACCCTCGATTAGGATATAATAGCCGACGCCACTCGGGTGTATGACTCGATTCAATGAATAACATTCACCGATGCTTCTTTCCAGTAGTACCGTAGTATGAATTTTCTACGATTGAATCTACTCTAGACTCTTTTATCGAGAGATCAATTGTTGCTCGATGAGGTTGAGGAAAGGTCGATAGGTCGATTTTGTTATCGAGATTTGGTTTGACCCTTCCTTTCGATACAAATTACGTAAACCTATACGTAGTTGATGTGTAGCTAGGTTTACCATTGCCCTTCGCATGTGAGATAGTACGCATTGCATCGGATGATGTTATTGATCGGTGGAGGGTTGAGCATTCCTTCCCACGACGCGTGCAATATAATGGTTGGACATGATAGATAATAACGACATCATGTGATGTAGTACTTGTGTATTTCCCGATGTAAATAAGTACACTTTTGATTGTAAAAAAAAAACTTTTAAAAGGTAGAAGTGTCCGTAAATACTATGGTGTACGAAGTGCTTCATATATATATATATATATATATATAATTTCACACGTAAGTGGATAATTTACATTATATATTATTTTTCATACCGGAACTAACATAGGCATAACATGGCATATACAAAGTCGAAGCATGCCAAGAAAGGAGCCAACACGAACAAGAGGTGAAGGGACCTCCAATGATTCAAACAGAAATCAACGAGACGTTTTAAGTCGTATGATGGATATGATGTAGCAATAACAACAAGCAATGCAAAAAAAGCAACAAGACCATACAGAGTAAATGAGACGGCTCCTAGCTATGCATCAACGAGCTCCACCTCCACCACCCCAACATAGGAATGACATGGTGGAGAGGTTTTGTAAGATGTTAAGTCTATAGAAGCAATATTTGAATACTTGTAATTTACCAAAGATGAGTGAGTACTGTGTGCCATTTTTGTGTTGACAAAGGATGCTCGCACATGGTGGGAGAGCGTACGATTGACGAGTGGACTTGCCTACCTTAACTTGGGAAGGATTTAAGGAGGTCTTCTACAATAAATACTTTACGATAAACATGAGGGCTAAGAAAACTTAAGAATTTCTAGAACTACAGCAATATGGGATTTCCATAGGTAAATACATATGGAGATTTAAGCAAGGATGTTGATTCATCCCATTCATTATAGGGGATGACAACTTAAAGAAGAATTGGTTTTTAACATGGCTAAGCCCAAGAGTTCGAAGCGTGGTACGAATGTCTACGCCAACACTTTTCCAAAAATGATAGATAAAGCAATGTTGGTAGATGAAGATCGAAAGAAATTACAAAGGAAGTTCGGGAGAGGAGAAAATCATTTCGACTCGGAGCCTCTTCCTCCGGACCAAAAAGATGAGCTTTGTTTAGAAATTTCCATCGAACTAGTGGTCCAGGAAATGCACGAGTCGCCGGACCATCACCTTATGCCCCGAGGCCACTATCGTGGAATTAGCCGAGGCCAATAATGAGTAATCAATCTTGATCCAATAAATGTGGAAGATTCCACAAGGGGAGTGCTAACCAAATTTGAGGGTCTATTATGTTTTTCAAAAGGAAGGACACGTAGCCTCCAACTTTCCTCGGACATAGAAATCGAGATCGAGAAAAGTACCCGCATGGGTTTATACAACCTAGAAGGAGGTTGACAAGAGAGACACCGTAGTAATAGACGGTAATGTCTACATCTTTGGCTTGATTGCTTGTGTTTTGATTGATTTCGATGCCACACATTCATTCATATCAAAAACATTAGTAGAAAGTCTAAACATGGAACTCGAGACATTGGCAATAAGCTATCCGATAGCGAGTCCCTTCCGTAAAATTTATGGAGTTAATGAGCCTAGTCAAACGGTGTCTAGTCCAAATTGAGGATAGGAGTTTGGAGGCTGATTTGATTGAATTGAACCTCCATGATTTTGATTTGATTCTACGAATGGATTGGCTAACGATGCATGGTGCCACCGTTGATTTTCAAGGGAGGAAAGTAGTTTTTGATCTACCTAGAGATCGATCATTAGAATTTAAGACTAATATGAAGCTCCGAGCCATACCGGTCATCTCGATCATAAAGGCTCGGAAGAATGCTAGGAAAAACGTGTATGAGGTATCTAACACATGTGGTGGATAGCCGAGTCGAGAAAAAGTCAAATCCGGACGATATAGACGTCGTGTGGGAGTATCTGGACATATTTCTAGAAAGTTTGACTACGTTACCACTAGAGAGGGAAATAGAATTTGAGATTGAACTGGAGTTGAGCACGGCTTCGATTTCTAAGGCTCCTTATAAAATGGCCCTAGTTGAATTGAAAGAGTTTAAGCTACGGTTATAGGACGTACTAGATAAGGGGTTTATACACTCTAGTTCATTAACTTAGGGAGCTCCAATATTTTTCATGAAAAAGAAGGTTGGTAGTTTGCGGCTATGCATTGCCTACCGAGAACCGAACCGGGTGACAATTAAAAATAAGTACCCGTCATCCCAAATTGATGATATGTTCGATCAATTGCAAGGTGCGATAGTATTCTCCAAGATAGATTTGCAATCGGGATACCACCAACTAAGGGTAAAATTAGAAGATGTGAAGAAGATGGTGTTCGGGATGAGATATGGCCATTATGAATTTCTAGTAATGCGATTTGGGTTGACTAAACCTCCAGTCGTTTTCATGGACTTGATGAATCGATTCTTTAAAAAATTCCTAGACAAGTTTATCATCGTCTTTATCGATGATATCCCGGTTTACTCTCATAGTAAGAAAGAGCATAGGGAACATCTAAGAGCCACTTATAAAAGCTAAGGGAGTAGGAGTTGTATGCCAAATTTAAGAAGTGCGAATTTTTTCTAGAGCAAGTGGCTTTTCTAGGCCATGTGGTAACAAAGGAGGGCATAGCAGTAGATCCAAAGAAGGTAGAGGCTATCCAAGACTCGGCCTACCTTAAAGAACATGATGAAGGTACAAAGCTTCTTGGGGCTAGCCGATTCATCGTCGAAGATTTATGAAGGGTTTCTCTAAGATAGCTAGGCCTCTTACTAATTTGATGAAAAAGAGCGTTAAGTTCTAATGGACGAATACATGTGAAAAAAGCTTCAATGAATTGAAACAAAGGTTAGTCATAACCCCAATGCTAACTATTCCGTGCGAAGATGAAAATTTTATGATTTACAATGATGCTTCCAAGAATGGGCTAGGAGTGGTGTTAATGCGGAATGAAAAGGTAGTCGTCTATGCATCATAGCAATTGAAGAAATACGAAAAAAATTATCCGACGCATGATTTGGAGTTAGCAATGGTAGTTTTTGCCTTAAAAATCTGGAGACATTACTTGTATGGGGCAAAGTGTGAGATATACATGGATCATAAAAGCTTATGATATATCTTCACACAAAAGGAGCTGAACATGAGACAAAGAAGGTGGTTAGAACTAGTGAAGGATTATGAATGTATAATCAATTATCACCCGAGCAAAGCTAACGTTGTCGCGATGCGTTAAGTAAAAAATCGATAGCAACGATATAGGTAATCCAGCCGTTGATCATGAGAGATCTATAAAAGCTAGAATTTGAGATGATCCCAGTAAGCTTATCGACTTTATTAGTCCAATCGACTCTATATGAAAGAATGTAGATGGGGCAACAAACGAGAAAAAAATTTAATGAATTAAAGAAAAACATAAAGGCAAAGAAGGACTCTAATTTTGTGATGGATGATAAAGGCATAATTAGATTTAAAGGGAGGTTATGTGTTCCCTTAGTAGAAGATGTAAAGGAAGAGATATTAAAAGAGGCCCACTCAACTCTCTATTCGATACACCCGAGAAGCACAAAGATGTATCGAGACTTGTGACAAAGTTATTGGTGACTCGGAATGAAAAAAGATGTAGCTAATTTTATGGCAAGGTGTCAAGTCCGTCAATAGGTGAAGATGGAACACCAAAGTCCCTCGGGAATGTTAAAGCCACTGGCGATTCCGGAATGGAAGTGGGAATGGATAACTATGGATTTTGTAATGGGATTGCCAAGGTCGGAAAAGGGGTCGGATGCTATTTGGGTAATCGTAGATCGACCGACCAAATCAACGCACTTTTTTCCAATCAAAACCACCTATAATCCGAACCAAGTATGCCTAGTTGTATGTTGACAAAATTGTAAGACTACATGGGATTCCGATCTCAATTATATCGATTGAGATCCTAGGTTTACATATTTTGGAAGAGTCCGCACAAGGCTATAGGGAAAAAGGTGAACTTTAGCACCGTATATCATCTACAAACTAACGAGAAAATCAAAATGAATGATTTAGATTCTCGAGGATATGCTACGAGCATGCATTTTGGATTGGTCCAAAAAATGGAAGAAATACGTACGCATAGCTGAATTTGAGAATAATAATAGTTATCAAGCTTCAATTGGGATGGCTCTCTATGAAGCCCTATATGGATGGCGATGTAGATCTCTTATGGATTGGGATGAGATATGGGAAAGGAAGTTGTTGGGACCGGAACTAGTGCAACAAACGGTCGACGTGGTGGAAAAGATCCGTGAACGGATGAAAACGATCTCAAAATAGACGGAAAAGCTACATTGATAAGAGGAGGAAGGATTTGGAATTTATAGTCGGTGACTATGTATTCTTAAAATTTTCACCAATGAAAGGTATACTACGATTTGGAAAAAAGGGGAAATTAAGTCCACGATACATAGGACCATTCGAGATACTTGGACCAAGTAGGTGATAAGGCCTATGGCTTGTTGTCGCCACCATCTTTAGTAGGAGTACATATTGTGTTCCATGTGTTGATGCTAAGAAAGTACGTGAGAGAGTCAAGTCAAATGCTAGAGATAGAGCCACAAAACCTCAATCCAGATTTAACATACGCGAAAGAACGATCCGGATTCTCGATCGACGAGTCAAACGGTTGAAAAATAAGGAAATCAGCTTAGTTAAAGTTTTGTGGGAAAATCATGACCTCAAGGAAATGACTTGGGAATAGGAAGAAGAAATGAGAGACAAATACCCAAAACTATTTTCTTAAGTCAATTTTGAGGACGAAATCCCTTTTTAGGAGGGAGAATTGTAACCCTCGTAAAAATCCTTAACCATAAAGCGACACATATTAGAATATTTATATATATGTATACATTAAGGGTAAGTATAATTCTTATTACATCATGAGAAATTAATGCTTGACATTTATGATTTAGTTAAATTATTGTTATTTTGCTTTAGATTAATGGTTTAATTATTAAAGAAATCAAATATGCAAAATCGAGTGTTTTGAGGACTATATTCCGTCTAAATTTTGTGTATATATTTGAGGACTTTAGAGTGATTTCTCGGTAAAAATTAAGAATAAAAATTTTTCTTCTATGTTTCTACTAGCTCTCTATAAGCGTTTGTGATTTTTAGACCTATATATAAAGAGTTATGGCCATTTTAGTAAAGGTCGGTCTTGAAGCATCACTGCTAGAACATTTTTGGGGGAAGAAAATTCGAAGTTCGGGGAGAGGGATTTCTAAAATTTAATGGAAAAAAATATGTTTAGTTACTTTATTTACTCTACCCAATTAATTAGGACGCATAATCCCCCTTAATTAATGAATTAAGGCTAGCACAATCTAACCCTCTCAAATCTGCCACCTCTCTCTAATAACTCACCATTAACTTTCCACTCTTCCAAATTAAGTCCAGCCATTTGTACACTTACTTAGACCAAGAATTTAAACATGCATATATATATAGAAAGAGTGCAAATGATAAGAAATTTTTAGGCATCGTAGCCACCAAAATTGGGAGCGAAAAACAAGTAAATAAGAGAGGAAGAGGAAATGAAAAGAAAAAGAAAAAGAAAGAAAAGAAAGGAAGGGAAAGCCTAATCAACCTTTAGGAAATTCAAGCAAGGTAAGTAGGTTCTATTTTTGGTTGATTAATGTCTTAATTTATTTTTTTAGTGTTTATTTCATGGGTTTGTAATAATTTTTCTATGGATTGCTCGTGGTCTGTTTGTGTTGGCATTAGGACTTGTTAAATTGTGATGGATTTATGTGTTTTGTTGTCATGCAAAGCTTGTTTGATACGTTTAAATGTATGGATCGATTAGAAGGGAAAAAGGAAGAAAAAGGGTATGGACCAAATGGATTGAACTTAACCTAGGTTTGGTAAGCTTAACTTGGAAAGAAAAAGGAATACACTTCTAGAGTTTCCCTAGGCTAAAACCATTCCGCCAAGTGGGGAAAATGGGGAAAGAATTGATCTTTTGGGGAAATTAAGGGCCTAGAATATCATGGTAGCACAATTAGAAATGGTTTAATAGTTTAGGATGAAAATAAATTCACCAAACAAAAAAAAGGCAATTTCATGGGTTTGGTAAGCTTAAATAGGGTTTTGAACTTCATTAGGTAAATTGGACATTTGATCACTAAATTTGGGTTCCTTGGTGGACCTTAAGGTTTAAATCTCCTTTGTAACTCTTCTAAGTATGAGTTGGTACGTCATTAAAAAGGAAGTGACCTAGAAATGAAAAAACAATTTCTTGCTTATTTTGGGACCATTTGGCCTAGGAGAGAAAATGATTAACATTGAATCCCTTTTGTGTAAGTAGAGATCAAGAAGTGAAGATGAATGCAAGTAGAGATCAATGATTACAAGACATATAAATAGGGTAATAAAAAAAGAGAATTCAAGAAAAATCAAGATTAAAAGCTAGACCCTTTATGAGTCGACTTCGACTAAGATTAAATGTTTAGATTAAGCAAAAATTTAGCTTAAGTATGTCACATATAAATCCTTAGGATTAATTGATCTCATACACTAAGTTATACACCGAAATTCGAGCTTAGAATTACCCGTTACACGAAAAGGAAAAACTCATAAGTACAAAGTAGATTTATGCAATGAATGTTACCAATGAACGAAAATTATATTCTCACTTTGAATACTTTAAATGGTACATGAAACACTTGTGAAGTCTCGAGTGTGTGTCGGACACAGGAACAGTTTGAGAAGAAAATGGTGATAGCATAAGTAGTTGAATATGTTAAACATAATACCATGTGCATCATATGCATTCGGGGGTGATATGAAATCGAGAAATATCATTGATTCATGAGATAAAAAGGTTTGGTAACCGAACTGAATGGAATGGGTAACAACATGAAACCATGTGTGTGCTCTTTTACTAACACCATTAAGCGAGGGATGATTCTGCTAATTATGTTTTACAATGAAGGGTAATTTTGTTATGAGTAGTAGGTGATAATGAGATCACCGAGAGAGTGTAGTAGAGCGAGTAGGTGATAATGTGATCACCGAGAGATGGAACGCACATACTTGCTAATACCTAGGGTACCTGAATTAAAAATGAATGGGTAGAATGGGAAATAGAACTTCATTGTATATTACGTGCATCACCCTACTTACTAAGCTTTGACTCACCTCGTTGTTATTTGCATGTTATAACAAGTAGCGCTAACTCGTAGTACCAATAAGGATTCTGCCGGATCCTCCAAAAGGGCTCGGGGGTGATATAAACCTTAGGGGATTTTATTTTGTTTATTTGTAATTTTAGGGTTGAGGTGTCAATGAATATTTTGATGGTATTGTAAATAAATTTTATAATTTCTTCCATTGTTTTGTTAATGTTATGTAAATTTTCTTGGTCACGTTTTATTGTATGATAAGTCCTTAATGTATAAACATACAGGTGTTTAAGGTAAATTTAAAAATTGGTCATGTCAGCATGATGCACCTTACCTAGTTACTACTATTTAGGTAATAGAGAGTGAATCGGGTCAGGGGCGTCATAGTTGAGATAAGTTAAGATTTAATAAACTTATAAGCAAGGATTAGTATTCACATAAAATGTGATAAGATAAGGAGTCATCGGACTAATGCAATTAGAAATTACATTATATGTAATTAGTAAGGAGTTACCTACCTAATCCTTATCTATGGCTTGTTGAGATAACTTTAAGCTAATGGATGTCGGAGGATAGGATCCTAACCTACTAAGAAAACGAATCAAAAAATTTTCTCGAGTCTTATATTGAAAGTTATAGAACTTGAAGAAAATACCGACAACATACATAGATTTTACTTTTTTAATTTATGCTTTGTTTTGATTTACGTAATGTAATTAACCAAATCGTACGCTTTTCTATCATGTCGGATTGCTCGGGATGATCGGCAACACATTGATACGATCGATCATTAATGGAAGTAACACTTTAATGGCATAAATTTCCTCGACTATGAAATGAATTTGAGGATAGTTCTCTAACATGAGAAAGTTCTCTATAAGATAGAGAAAGCTCTTCCAACTAAGCCTTTTACGGTTCAAGTCGAGCTCATGAAGCATGGATCCAGCATAGAAATGATGTGATCACAGCTCATGAGGCATGGATCCAACATAGAAATGATGTGATCCAAAATAGAAGCTCATAAGCTTTTGAAATCATAGCGGAGCTCAAGAGCTTATTTGAGGAGAATACTAGGTAGGAGCATTATGAGATAGCAAAGAAGATCTTCGGGACCACAATGTATGAGGGATCCAATGACGAAAAGCATGTATGTGATGCCCTATCCCTAGCCCACTCTCTAGGACCCAAATAAGAGTAACTATTCAAGGAGCGTGTCACGCCGACATAACCAATTTTCGAATTAACCTTAAACACGTATGTGATCAAACATTAAGAATTTATCGTACAATGAAACATGTAAAACTACTTTACATAATGTTAACAAAACGAGTGAAAGAAATTTCAAGATTTATTTGCTATAACACTATCAAAATATATATCGACCCCTAACCCTAAGTTTTTTTTTATCGAGAGAAATTTTAGCATGCTTATGTCACATGTGAGCCTTTTTAGAGGTTTCGATAGCATCCTTAATGTTTTGACTTGTTCCCGTCATAGAATGAAAACAATAACATAATGAGCCAAACTTAGTAAGTAGGGTGATGCAAGTGATATGCAATGTAGTTCTAATTCCCATTCCGCCTATCAATTTTAATTTGGGTACCCTAGGTACAAGCAAGACCGTGCGTTCCATCTCTCGGTGATCATGTTATCACCTATCGCTCTATTACTCTCTCTCGGTGATCTCATTATCACCTACTCGCTCATAACAAAATTATCCCTCGTTGTGGCACACGGTTAGTGAAATTATTCCTCTCTCAACAATGTTAGTAATAGAGCACGCACATGGTTCATGCTGCTACCCATCCGACCAATTCGGTTACCAAACCGTATTTTTCTTATGACTCAATGATTTTTCTCATGTCATAACACCCCTTCGATGCACATGATGTACATGGTTCATGATAACACATTCATTACATTCAATCAATCAAGGATACTATACCTTACACTTTCATTCCTCCAATCCGTATAGGATTTCATAATCCAACCCACACTCGGGTTTCCAAGCCGAACCCGCATAGGGTTTCCAAATAAAACCCACACAGGGTATCACATATTTTTTTTCATACTTATTAGGGTATAATTAAACCATCAATTATGGAATTGAAGGATGAGAATCCAATCCCCACGGTTTAGGGTTTATTACAAGGCGACCTCTAATCAAGTAGGTAACATACCCATTTATGAGCATAATTAAATCCTATCTTTTTTTTTTGAAACTATACATATTTACTCATAACATATCCAAAAATTATATTTAGATACTAAAAATATAATTTGTAACATAATTTTGAAACTTAAGAAGCAATCTATCCAACAGTAGTTCCTCCCGAACAGTCTCGTACTAAAAAGTAAATAACGTTTTATACATAAGCCTAATGATAACAATATTTTATAGGTAGGTAGTTAAGATAGATAAATAACTTGTATTCTTTGAGGTTCACCTAGAAATCATTCTAAAGTCCTTGAATAGGCAATACCAAATGCATAAAGAAATTACTCCTCACTAACCCTAGTTTAACCATACATTCCAATCCCACATTAACCATGTTTTAGTCCAATTAAATTCAGTCCAAGTCCAATAAAACTCATTATCACATACTTTGACATCCATAAAATATTATGATTAACATAAAACATCACAAACACAACATCCACACATAGATCAAACCAATATATCACAAATCCACCAACAAAACCAAGCTTACAATACAACCAATAATACAACCAACCCACATATTAAATACCTTAAAAAGAGGAATAAAGGCATGAAAATAAACCTACTTACCTTGGTTTAGTTTCCTTAAAGTTTTTAGGTTCTCCCCTTCTTTCTTTCCTTTCCTTTCTCTTCCTTTTCTTTCCTGTTTCTTTCTCTCCTCACTATCACGTTTTTCTCTCTTGTGTGTTACCGGTTTCTTTCCTTTTTTCCTAAACCTTTAGCCAACTTCCACTCTTTCTATATATATATATATATAAGTCCCATTTTCTTTTCCTAAGTGTAGATACATGTGGCTTAAAGTTATTTGGTAAGGTGTAAAAGTAAATAGATATTTCATGAAGCAATGGACGGATTTGCATGACGGCTACAAGTGAGCTGGTATGGTGAGTTGTCTTAGGCAATTTAATGAAATTGCTAGGTGTCTCACCCTTTTAATTAAGCCAAATAAACCCTTATAGTATTTATTTCATATATTAATTAAGCTAATAAAGTCCCTAAATTCGTTTGGTCCCAATTACACACACATCTCAAGTCTGTTTGGAGAAGCTATCTTAGAGGACAGCCTCTTCTCCACTTGAAACGTTCCACTTATAGACACCATTAAATACTATGATTTTTATATGAGAAACTAGAAATATCAAGGTAACACATATCCAAAATTTAGGTCAAAATACCAAGCATACGACTCACAATGAATTTTTAAAGTTTAAGGATAAATCTGCCCAGCAGGATTGTGTCTAGAATGATATGTACTAATATAGGTATAACTTTTTATATATAAATCTAAAAATCACCAAAGTTTATATAGAGATATTAGATACATAAATGAACAATTTTTATTCTTTAAGTCTGTTTCAAAAAGCAATCCAAGGTCCTCAAATAAATCGCATAAAATTTCAGACAGAATGTAATCCTCAAAACATCGATTTTGCATACTTAATTTCTTTAATAATTAAATCACTAATCTCAAGCACAATAACTTTAATTTTACATAATTCATTCATTTCAGGAAATAATTTCTCATAATTTAATGAGAATTATATTTACACTTAATAAATGCATACATATAAATATTCTAATACGTGTCGCTTTACGGTTATAGATTTTTACAGGGGTTACAATTTAACCGAAATGATAGGCTATATCAATAGATTGGCCAACCTTGAAATTGGAATGGATGCTGAATTATCCATTAACCTAGTACTACAATCATTACTTAATAGCTTTGGACAATTCATCATGAACTTTAACATGATGCACTTGTAAAAGACTCTTGGAGAGTTATTGTCCATGCTAAAGGAAGCTCAACTCAAAATTAACAAGAAGAACAAAAGTTTTGTACTTCTAGTTAATAGTGGAAAGGGCAAGAAAAAGCCTAAGAAGAAGAAGAATTCTTCAATTGTGCCTACTTGGAGGAGTGAAAATGGTCGATGCTCAAAATAGTCCAAAGGATGCAATTTGCTTTCATTGTAACAAGAAAGGGCATTGGAAACACAACTCGTAAAGAGTACCCGGAAGAGGTGCAAGAGAAGAGTTCTACTGCCACCTTAGGTATTTATGTTATTAATGCTAATCCTTTTATTTCTAAATTCGATCTCATGAGTATATGATCCTAAATGTGGTGCTTATATTTTTGAAATGTGCGGTAGCTTAAAAAAAGAAAGGAAGATAACTTCAAGCGAGAATACCTACATAACTATAATGGATCAAGAGTTAGACCATTAGATGTAGGTATTGTGAGCTAACACTACCATTTAGGAATGTGCTAAGACTCAATCATTATCATTTTAGTAAAGACTAAAGATCTTATTTCCATTCCTTATTTTGAATAAGTATTTCACTTTAAGAATAATTGTTATTTTTAAAGATAAGTTTTTATGAAAATATTTTGATAATGATTATATGTTTTAAACATAATTCCCAAGTGTATAACATAAATAATAGAAGACGTAAATGACCTAAACAAATATTAATTAGTAAGCAACATCAAACTTAGTCATGTAAGCAACATCAAACTTAGTCATATAAGCGAGAATCCCATATCCAACCTACTTATACAAAGGATCTTTAGAATCATTTGATGATGTCTAAGGAATCTTGTTTACTTGGCAAAGAAACATGGATCCCCTTTTAGTTGAAAAGGAGAAAGAGTTATTAATTAATACGGACCTTATATATAGAGATGTATATGGGCCTATGTTCACCCAAGCAAGAGGACAACATGCTTCACATAACCTTTAATGATAGTGGATCATGTTATGGTTATAAGAAATAAGTCCAAAGCATTTAAAATGTTTAAATGTTTAGCCTTAAAAAGTCATGTTACGAACTAGCAAGAGTATTAAGGCATCTCAATTAGATTGAGGAAATGAATACTTGGATGCCAAAATTTTAACTCAATAAGATTTGAGTAGACTCATAAATTGACACTTTAATAAAGGAATCCTAATGTAGAAGGATTACAAACTATTGTAACTCCCTCATAAATAAAAAAATAAAATATTCAAAAGTTCAAAAGAAATTCATCAATAAGACAAAAGGATATGATCTTCTCACCTTGACACATGGTGATGTAACCACTAAAAGGGATGACGAAGCTATTACTTTTGAAATGATAATGTTAGATATTGATTCCTAGAAAAAGGAAAATGAAAAGCATGTGTAGATGACATGCCCTAATGCTTCACAAGAACATGGAAATAAGAGTTGAAAAATATTGAGGTCCAATAACGAGACATAAGCATGTCTCTAGGAATAAAAGTCAATGTTTTATAAAGCGATCAAAGATTTTGATCATTCATCAAAAGCAAAGACCAACCTTGTGTATACAAGAAGCCGAGTGGGAGCCTACTAGTCATGGTTATTCGACATAAAATTACACCTCAACTATAATATTATCATGTTGTGAAGAAAAAGATTAAGAAATCTAGGAGAAATTTCTCAAGGATGACATGAGAGAGTAAACTACAATCTAAGAGTATAGATCTACGAGAGGTATATCACTTGAAATTTAAGGATTCTCCCACGGTAGTTACAATGACATGATACTAAAAAGGTTTAGTATGAAAAAAAAATTATTCCAATGCCATATAGCTTGATAGCCGATAATAAAAGGTCCATAGCATAAGTTAAGGAACTTAGGTCTTATCAAAATTCTAAGCATGTACTATATGGCTACCACTTAATTACGGAGATAAAAGGGTCAAAGTAATATAAGGATAAAAAAGGACCACACTATAATAACAAAGTCGACCCTTAAACTAAGCCTTTATCATAGCTAAAATATGAGACCCTCACTCGATCATCGAGATTAAAGGACATGACTGGTTTGCTCTAGTGCAAGTGAGAGATTGTTAGTACAGGTGCCCAAGATCCAACCATGTTTGGATGGACTTGAGTTAGTGTATCATTGAATCATTTATTTTAATAATAATAAAGAAGTCATTCTATTAATTCTTGTGTTTTTATGTTGATAAATTTAGTAGAATTAGATAAAAGTCCTTATCATATATATTTGCAATAGTGGTTGATTGAAATATGTGAGCCAAACATTAATGCATATAAATGATATCATTAAACGTCCCAATTCATAGCATTATCAAGAATGGACATTGACCATATGTGGATAGACTTGTGAGTGCTATGCTCATGCTATATGATAGCAGTAGGAGATCTCACACCTATTGGCATGGTGATGTCAAAGCAAGTTCTTAGGTGATTTATGTTATAGAACATATCACTCGAATATAACTCACCATGAGAACCCATTTGCTTTTAGTCTATGAAAATCTCATACAAGATGGGTACAAATGGTCCTTAGACTTGAAATCATCACGGTTGTCTCATTGGAGGACTTATGCACTTTGACACTCGTTTTGATGGACTCATTAAAGGGTTATAAGTGGATGATTCGTTGGATGCACAAGAAATCTAATGGAGATAGGTTTATAACTATCATAAGGCATATCATTCCTTATATGTTAAAGGAATTATCACATTCTACTTCGATAAATGCTTACTCAAGAAATATATAGCCATAGTAGGAGTACACAAATAGAGTATAATTTGTTTACTCTAAGAGCTAAGACATTTGAGAATCGAAAAAAACTTGTGTGATCATAATTGAACCAGACTTATAACCAAGTTCGAGATCACACTATAATAAGTTGACATGAAAACTGAATTATATGGTAATCATGCTTATAAAAAGTAATAATGGATTAATTAATCCTCCAAGAGAATTAGGTAATCATGATGCCTTGCTAGAGGCCAATCTTGATTTGTGTATCAAGAGATAAAAGAGTCTTTTATTCTTGATACATTACCAATATATCTAGGAGCCTATTGAGCTACACGCATAAATTCAAATATTCACATTATAAATGAGAAGCAAAGATATTGAAAAAATTTTATAAACATGAAAGTTTTCTATTTTGGAAAGAGTTTCCAAATGGAAAGTTTCCTTAAATGAGAAGTTTCATAAAATAGAAAGCTTCCTTAAATTGAGAAGTTTTCTAAAATGGAATGTTTCGTATTTTAGAAATTAGTTTCCTAATTTGAAAGTTAATTCCAAATTTTAAAATAAATAACCTAAAATGAAAATGGGTTCTCTAATTTAAGTCAAATGGTATTTTGAGAAATTGCTTTCTAATATGGACCCATCCAAAATAATTTAAAATTATTTATTTGGATAGTCTAAATAAATTAATTGGTTTATAATGGTTTTAGCCCATTAGGTTTAATTAAAAAGCCTTAAGAAATTAATTGTGGGAGGATAAATATCAACCTTATTAGATAAGGTTGAATGTTTTAAAGATAATGATCAAAAAGCCTACATGCAAAATAACTCTTCATCCTTGAAGGATAAGGAAGTAACAACCTAGAGTCATTTAGGGACTCATTTTCACCCCTTTTCTTGTCCTTAGAGGATATGGAAACTCTCCTATAAATACATAGGAGAGAGGGAGGTGTTAGTATAGTCACCTAAGATCCAACCATATTTGGATGGGGTTGAGTTAATGTATCATTGCATTATTTATTTTAATAATAAGAATTATTTCTATTAATTCTTATGTTTACATGTTCATGAATTCAGTAGAATTAGATAAAAATCCTTATGATATGCATTTGCAATAGTGATCGATCAAAAGATATGAGATAAATACTAATACACATAAATGATATCATTAAATGTCTCAATTCGTAGCATTGTCAATAATGGACATTAACCTTATACGGATTGCCTTATGAGTGCTATGCTTATGCTATATGATAGTAGTAGGAGATCTCACACTTATTGGCATGGTGATGCCAAAGCAAGCACTTGGGTGATTTATGTTAAAGAATGTATCATTGGACTTGACTCACTATGAGAACCTATTTGGTTTTAGTCTATGGCAATCTCATAGGAGATGGGTACAAATGGTCCATAGAATTAAGGTCGTCATGGTTATCTCAATAGAGGATTTATGCACTTCACACTCATTTCGATGGACCCGCTAATGCGTTGTACATGGACGATTCATTAGGTGCACTAGGAATCTAATGAAGATAGGTGTATGACTAAGATAGGACATGTCATTCATTGTATGCTAAAGGAGTTATCATATTGCACTTTGATAAATGTCCGCTCAAGAAATCTATGGCCATAGTAGGAGTACACTAATAAAGCATAGTTAGTTTACGCTAGAGCTAAGACATTTGGGAATCAAAGAAAACTTGTGTGATCATAATCGAATAAGACTAATAACTAAGTTCAAGATCACAATGTGATAACTTGATGTGAGGACTGAATTGTATGACAACCATGCTCATGAAAGGTAATAATGGATTAACTAATCCTCCTAGAGTATTGGGTAGTCATGATGCCTTACTAGAGGCCAATCATGATTTATATATCAAGAGATAAAAGAGGATTATTTTATTCTTGATACATTTTCAACATATCTAGGAGCCTATTGAGTCACATGCATAAGTTTAAGTATTCACATTATAAATGAGAAGAAAAGATATTGGAAAATTTTTTCAATTATAAATGATTTCCTATTTTGGAAGGAGTTTTCAAAATGGAAAGTTTCCTATTTTAGACATCGATTTTCTAATTTGGAAGTTAGTTTCAAATTTAGAAATAAGAACCTAAAAGCAAAGGAGTTTCCTAATATAGGTTAAAGGGTATTTTGAAAAATTATTTCCCAATGTAGACCTCACAAAAGTGATTGAAGAATATTTATTTGGATAGTCCAAATAATTAATTGGGCTAAAATATTTTTAGCCCATTAGATTTAATTAAAAGCTTTGAGATAATTTTGGTGGGAAGATAAACATCAACCTTATTGGATATGAACATTTTAAAGATAAACATTAAACTTATTCGATAAGGTTGAATGTTTTAAAGATAATAATAAAATAGTCCATATATAAAATAACTCCTCATCCTTGGAGGGTAAGGAAGCAACAACCTAGAGTCCTTTATGGATCGATAGCCATCCCTTTCCTTATCCTCGGAGGACAACAAAACTCTTCTATAAATATATAAGAGGTAGAGATAAAATTTGGCCTAATAATAAGAAAATAGGAGAGAAAAAAATTCAACTAGCCCAAAAATAAAATTAGGGCACACGACCAAAGTAAAAAACAAAGAGAAAATTGTTTTCTCCTAAACCCTAGCAAGAAACACTCTATCCCTTTCTTTTAAGGTTGTCGCAAACTTGCTCAAGATTGATTTCTAGAGAAAATACTAAATCATAAAAGGTGAAGCTAGCCCCTCATTAATTTTGAGTGCTTCTCTGTCCCCTCTCTACCCCTCACCCTCTCTGTCTCCTCTCCCTCCTCTCTCTCTTAATTTCTCTCTCCCTCCCTATTTATATCTCACTCCCTCTTAATTTCTTTCTCCCTCCCCGTTTACCTCTCAATCCTTCCCTATTTACCTCCCACTTCCACCCTCTCACTCTCTCCCTCTCCCTCTCCCTCTCCCTCTCTCCCCATCTCCCTCTCCTTTTCCTCTCTCTCCTAATCCCTCGAGGGTGAAAGAGAAAGGGGAAGAGGGAGAGTGAGAGAGAGGAAGGGAGGATGAGGGGGAGAGAGGAAGAGAGGGTAAGAGGGAGAGAGAGGGAGAGAGAAATAAGGGCCGAGGGATGGAGGGAAAGGGAGAGAGACAAAGATTGGGAGAGGGAGAGGGAAATTAAAGAGGGAGAGGGAGGGAGGGAGGGAGGGAGAGAGAGATAGGGGGAGGGAGAGAGAGATAAAGGGTAAGAGAGAGTAGGGGAGAGAGAGAAGGAGATATATAGATAGAGAGAGAAAAAGGGAAAGAGATAGAGGGGGAGAAGGAGTGAGAGAAAGAGAGAGATATAGAGAGCGAGAGTGAGAGGGGGAGAGAATGGGAGAGAGAGGAAAATAGAGGGTGGGAGATTGGGAGAGGGAAATGGAGAGAGAAGGGGAGATAGAGATGGTAGGAGAGGAGATAGAGGGAGTGAGGGAGAGAGATGGTGGGAGAGGAGATAAATGGAATGAGGAAGAGAGGGAGAGAGAGAGAGAGGTAGGGATAGAGGGATGGAGTGAGGGAGAGAGAGTAAGGTAGGGAAAGAGGGATAGAGAGAAGGAGAGAGCTAGAGAGAAGGGACCAAGAGAGGGGAGGGAGGGAGAATGAGGGTAAGAGAGAGAAAAAGATGGAGGGAGAGGGGGAGAGTGAAGGTGAGAGAAAGGGAGAGAGATAGAGGGAGATTAGAAGAGAGGGAAAGGAGGGGGAGAGATTAGGAGTGGGAGTGTGAGAGAGGGAGAGAGAGATAAGGAGCTTTAGATAGAGAGAGAGAGAGATAGTTAGGGAGAGAGAGATATTCAGGGAAGAGGGAAGGGAGAGATTGGGGGAGGGAGGGGGAGGGATAAGGAGGTATGGAGAGGGATAGATAGACAAAGAGAGAGGGAGAGAGAAATAAATGTAGGGAGGTATGAAGAGGGAGAGAGAAATGAGAACAAGGGGAGGGATTGCAAGAGAGAGATAAAGAGGGAGATAGAAGGGGAGAGAGAGACAAGAAGAGAGAGAGAGGTAGAGACAACAACGAAGGGATTGAGAGAGATAGAGGAGGAGAGGGAGAGGTAGAGAAAGGAGAGAGAGAGAGATAAAAGGAGATAGTGAAAGAGAGGGAGTGGGGGAGAGAGAGGGAAGGAGAGAGAGTGAGAGAGGGAGAGGGTGAGAGGGAGAGAGGGATAGAGAGAAAAAAGGAGGAAGGAAGAGGATGAGAGAGGAAGTGGAATAGAGAAAGGGAGAGAGAGATGAAGGTAGAGAGGGTGAGAGAGAAAGAAGAAGAATGATTGGTAGAGGGGAAATGAGGGAGAGGGAAAGAGAGATAGATGGAGAGAGATAGGGAGATAAAGAGAGGGAGGGAAAGAAGGAGAGAGGAAGAGAGAAGGGTTGAAAGGGAGAGATAGGTAGAGGGAGATAGAGAGATAGAAAGGGAGAGAGAATGGGAGAGAGCAATAGATAAAGGGAGAAAGATAGAGAGAGGGAGTGCTATTAGGGGAGGGAGGGGGAGGGAGAGGGAGGTTAGCAAGGGAAAGATAGACAAAGAGAGAGTAAGAGAGAAATAAAGATAGAGAGAGGGATGGAGAGGGAGAAGGAAATAAGGATAGGGGAGGGATAGAGAGAGAAATATAGGAGGGAGATAGGAAGAGGAAGATAGGGATGGTTTTAGTGGCAAGGGAGAGACAAGCATGGAGAGAGAGAGAGAAAAAGAAGAGGGAGAGAGAGCAAGTGAGGGATTGAGAGAGATTAAGAGGGGAGACACGATGAGAGATACATGGGGGAAGAGAGAGAAGGGGGAGAGAGGGGGTAGAAGGAGGAGATGGAGGCAAAGAGAGGGAGAGGGAAAGAGAGAAAGAGAAGGAGAGGGAGGGAGGGAAAGAGAGAGATGGGAAAATAATGAGAGAGAGGAAGGGAGAGAGGGAATGAATAAGAGGGATAGAGAGAGGGGGAGAGAGAGAAAGGGAGGGAGGGAATGGGTGAGAGAGAGAGAGAAAAGGAGAGAGGTAGAGAAAAGTAGGTAGAAAGGATGAGAGAGAGAAATTAGGAGAGAGGGAGGGAGAGAGATGGAGGGAAGAAGAGTGAAAGAGAGAGAAACAAAGAGATAGAGAGAGGGTGAGAGGGAGATAGGAAGGGAGAGAAGAAGAGAGTGAAAGAGGGAGGGAGACAAGAAAAGAGCGAGAGAGAGGGAAAGAGAGGGAGAGAGCTAGAGAGAGGGAGAAAGGGAAGGAGAGCGAGAGCAAGAGAGGAAGAGGGAGAGGGAGATAGAGGAGGGAGAGGAAGAGGGATAAAAGGGGAGAGGGAGAGGGAGAGTGAAAGAGTAAGAGGGAGAGAGGGAGAGGGAGAGATGGAGAGTGAAAGGGAGAGGAAGAGGGACAAAGGGAAAGAAAGAAAAAAAGGGGAGATAGAGAGAGGGAGGGGTAGAGAGAGAATGAGCTGGAGTGAGAGGGAGGGAGGGAGGGAGGGAGAGAGTGGTTAAAGTGATGAGAGAGAGAGGAAGGGAGAGAGGGAGAGAAAGGAAAGAGATTAGGAGAGTGAGTGAGAGAGAGCGAGGGGCGGATAGAGGGAAGGATACGAGAGAGGGAGTAAGAAAGAGAGAGAGACAATGGTAGAAAAAGATTAAGAGGGATAGAGAGAAACATAATAGGAGAGAGAAAGATAAAGAGGGAGAGATAGAAAGGGATATGGTAAGAGAAGGAGAAAGAGAGCGAGAGAGAGGGAGAGACTTAGAGGCGATTATAGAGGGAGAAAGGGAAGGAGAGTGAGAGCGAGAGAGGGAGAGGGAGATAGAGGAGGGAGAGGAAGAGGGATAAAAGGGGAGAGACAGAGAGGGAGAGAGAAAGAGTTAGTAAAAGGGAGAGAGGGAGAGGGAGAGGGAGAGAGACAGAGGGAAAGAAAGAAAAAAAGGGAGATAGAGAGAGGGAGGGGTAGAGAGAGAATGAGTAGGAGTGAGGGAGGGAGGGAGGGAGGGAGATGGAGGTTAAAGCGATGAGAGAGAGAGGAAAGGAGAGAGGGAGAGAAAGGAAAGAGATTAGGAGAGTGAGTGAGAGTGAGGGAGGGACAGATAGAGGGAAGGATGCGAGAGAGGGAGTAAGGAAGAGAGAGAGACAATGGTAGAAAAAGATTAAGAGGGATAGAGAGAAACATAGTAGGAGAGAGACAGATAAAGAAGGAGAGATAGAAAGGGATATGGTAAGAGAAGGAGAAAGAGAACAAGAGAGAGGGAGAGGCTTAAAGGTAGTTATAGAGGGAGAGAGCCCGAGAGAGAGGGAGATAGAGATATAAGGAGAGAGGGAGAGGGAGAGAAAGAAGGGAGAGAGAGAAGGAAAAAGAGAGAGAAATGGAGAGAAAAGGAGAGGGAAATAAATGGAGAGGGAGTGAGGGAGGGAGATAGAGAAGGGGAGAGAGAGGTAGAGGAGAAGGGAGAGAGGGAGTCGAAAGAGAGAGAGGGAGAGAAAAGAAGAAAGGGAGAGAGAGAAGAAAAGTGTGTAAGAGAGAGAGAGTCATAGAGAGAAATAGAAAAGGAGTGAGAAAAGGAGAGAGAGGGAGGTAGAGAGAGACCTAGCAAAAGAGAGAAAAAGGGAGGGAGAGAGAGGGAGAGAGTTTGAGTGGGGGAAAGTTTAGGAGAAAGGGAGAGTTTAAGAGAGAGGGAGAGTTAGGTGGGACAAGGAAAAGGGAGGAGAGAATAAGGGAAATAAAGAGAAGGAGAGAGAGAGAAAAGGGAGAGAGAGGGAGATAAATAGATAGAGAGGGAGAAAGAAGGGAGAGAAAGAGAAAATGAGAGAGAAGCAAAGAGAGAGGAGGAGGAGAATGGGAGAGAGAGGTTAAATAAGAGAGGGAGAGAGGGAGAATAAGAGATAGAGGGAGAGAGGGAAAGACGGATAAGGAGAGATAGAGATAGAAATAAAGGAGAAAGAGTAAGGGAGTGGGAGAGAAAGTGGGAGAGGGAGAGGGAGAGCAAGGCAAAGGAAGAGTGGGGGATAGGGAAAGCAATGGAGAAAGGGTAAGGGAGTGAGAGAAGAGGAGAAAGGGTGAGAGGGAGAGAGAGGGAGAGAGAGTGGGAGAGGGAGAGTGGGCGAGAGGTACATTAGGGGAGAGAGAAAGAGAAAAGAGGTGAGAGAAGGAGAGAAAATAGGAGAGAGAGAGGAAAAAGGGGAGGTAGGGAGGGAGAGAGGAAGAGAGAGGTAAGGAGATAGAGGTAAAGGGGGAGAACATGAGAGAGATAGATAATATGAGAGAAAGGTTAAAAGCAAGAGGGAGAGTAGGAGAGAGGGAGAGAGAGGGAGAATGGAAAAGAAGGAGAGAGAGGGATAGAGGAAGTGAGAGGGGGAGAGAGAGAGTGAGAGAAAAAGAGAGAGAGAAAGGGAAGAGGGGGAGAGATAAAGAGGAAGAGAGAAAGCGAGGGGAGAGAGGATAAGAGAGAGGGAGAGAGGTAAGGATAGGGTGAGGGAAAGAGTGAGGGAGAGAAAGAGAGAGCAAGGGAGAGAGGGATGGATAAAGAAAGGGAGAGTGAAGGGGAAGAGAGAGAGAGGTAGAGGGAGAGAGAGGCAGAGGGAGAGAGAGGGTGAGGGAAGTGAGAGGCAAAGAGAAGTAAAGGGTTTGAGAGGAATAGATGAGAGAAAAAAGAGGGAGAGAGATAGAGAGTATGAGGAGAAGAGAGAGTGAGAGAGAGAGTTAAGGAGAGAGAGATAGATAAAGAGGAAGTGGGAGAGGAATAGAGAGGGAGATAAAGAGAAAAATGGAGGAAGAGAGACAAAGAGAGGCAAGGAGGAAGAGAAGAGAAGGGAAAGAGAAAAGGAAGGAGAAGGATGAAGCGGGAGAGGGAGAGAGAGAGGGAAAGAGAGTGAAAAATGAGAGAGTGGAGAGAGAGAGAGAAAAGAAGGGAGAGGGAGAGAGAGTGTAGGAGAGAGGGAGAGGGATGGAGAGGTTGAGAAAGAGGGAGAGCAAGAGCGAGAGAGAAAGAGAAGAAAAGAGAGAAAGAAGTAGATTCAATGGGAGAGGTACAGAGAGGGAGATGAATAGAAAGGATAAGAGATAGAGAGGAAGAGAGGTAGACAGGGAGTGAGAGAGAGGAAGTGAGAGATAAAGAGATTGAGGGAGGGAAATGGAAAGAGAGAGAGGGAGAGAGAGGAAGAGAGAGATCTAGGTAGAGAAAGGGAAAGAGAGAGAGGGTGAGGGAGAGGGAGAGAGAGGGAGAGGGAGAGGGAGGGAGAAGGAAAGGAGGGAGAGGGAGAGAGATATAGACAATATGGGAGAGAGGAAGAGGAAGTAAGAGAGAGGGATAGAGGTAGAGAAGTAGAAGGAGAGAAAGGGAGAGAAAGGGAGAAAGAGAGAAAGAGCGAGAGAGGGAAGGGGTGGAGAGAAAGGAAGGAGAAAGAGAGAGATATGGAGAGAAAGAGAAATAGTGAGGTAGACAAGGAGAGAGGGCGAAAGAGAGTGGGTGAGAGGGGTATGGAGAGAGAGTGAGAGAGGAAGAGAGAGGGAGAAAGAGAAAAAAAGGAAGGGAGAGAGATGATGAGAGGGAGAGAGAGAGAGAGGAAGAGAGGTGGAGAGGGAGATGGGGGCAAAGAAAAAGGAAGAGAGAAAGGAAGAGGGAGATAGAGGCAAAGGGGAAGGGAGGGATATAGAGAGGGAGATGGAGAGAGAGAGGGAGAGGGAGGGATAAGGGGAAGAGAGGGAAAAAGAGTGAAAGAGTTAGAGAGAAGGACATTGGGGGAAAAGGGAGAGGGAGAGAGACCAATGGAGAGAAGGGGGAGAGAAGGAAAGAGGGAAAGGGATAGATAGAGAGAGAAGGGGATATAGGGAGAGAAAGAGGGAGACAAAGGAAAAGAGGGTGAATGGTAGAGACAGATAGGGAAAGGGAGGGAGAGATAGTAAGAGCGATTAAGAGGGAGAAAAAGAGAGAAAGGAATAAAGGGAGAACAAGGTTAAGTGGGAGAGGGAGAATGGGATTTATGAGAAAAGGAGAGGGGATAGAGATAGAAGGAGAGAGGGAGTAAGATGGAGAGAGAGAGACCGAGGGAAGGAGAGAGGGAGAGAGGAGAGAAAGGAGGAAAGAGAAGGAGAAAGAAAGAAGGTGATAGAGAGAGAGACATAGGGATGGAGAGGGAAAGAAGGAGGGATAAAGAGCCGAGAGAGGGAGAGAGAAAGAGGTATTGAGAAGGAGAGAGGGAGAGAGGATGTGGGAGAGAGATGGAGAGAAAAGAAGAAGGAGAGGGAGGGAGATGAAGAAGAAGAGGGAATGAGAGGTAGAGAGGGAGAGGGATAAAGAGGAAGAGAGGGAAACAAAGAGTGGGAGAGAGAAAAGAAGAGTGTGAGGGTGAAGGAGAGAGAGTCAAGAGGTGAGAGAGATAGAGAGGAAGTGAAAGAGGGAACGATGGGAAGATAAAGAGATGGAGAGAGGAAAATAGTGACTAAGAGAGAGAGAGAGCGAGAGGAGAGACATAGGGAGAGGGAGAGGGAGGGAGAAGCGGAAGGAGGGAGACTAGGAGAGGGAGAGAGAGGGAAAGGGGCAAGGAGGGAGAGGGTAAGGGAGGGAGGGAGAAAGGAAGAGAGAGAGAGATAAAGAGGGAGAGATAAAGGGGGAGGAAAGGAAGAGGGAGAGAGATAAGGGAAGGGAGAGTGAGAGAGAGGTAGAGAAAGGAAGAGGGAGAGAAAAGAAGAGAGGAGGAGAGAGAAAGAGAGGGAGAGAAAAGGAATGAGAGAGAGTCTAGGAGAGATAAATATAGAGAGGGAGTTAGTAACAGAGGGAGATAGAGAGATCGAGGGAGGGAAATGGTAAGAGAGAGAGTGGGGAGAGAGGGAATGGAGAGGAGATGAGAGGGAGAGAGAGGTAAGGAGAGGGAGAGGGAAAGGAAGAGGGAGGGAGAGAGGGAGAGGGGAGAGAGAGGGCGACCGAGAGAAAGGATGAGGGAGGGAGAGAGGGAGAGGGGAGAGAGAGGGTGACCGAGAGAGAGGAGGAGGGAGAGGTAAGGAAAGAGGTAGGGAGATGAAAAGAGATGGAGAGGGAGGGAGGAAAAAGGGAGAGAGAGGGAGAGAGATAGTGACAGAGAGGAATAATGGGAGAGAGGAAGAAGGAGAAGGAGTAGGGGAGAGAGAGAGGAAGGGAGAGAGAAAGGGGATAAAGAGAGGAAGGAGAAATAATGAGATAAGGAGATAGGGAGGGGAGAGAGGAAGAGAGGGAGAGGAAAGGGAGAGTCAGGGAGTCAAGGAGAGAAAAAGGGGAGAGAGAAGGAAAGAGAGGTAAGGAGAAAAATTAAAAGGGAGAAAGGGATATAGAGGTTGAAAGGGAGAGGGAGAGAGGAAGAGAGAAAGGGAGGGAGAGAATGAGGAGAGAGGGAGAGAGAGGAGGAGAGAAAGGAAGGGAGTAAGGAAGGAGGGAGAGGTTGAGGAAGAGGGAGAGAGAGAGAGAGGGAAAGGGAGAGGGAGATAGAGGTAAAGGGAGAGGAAGGGAGAGAGGTAGAGTGAGAGTAAGAGCGAGAGGTAGGGATCGAGGAAAGGAGAGGGAGAGAGAGTGAGAGGGAGTTAGAGAGAGGGAGAGAGGGAGAGAGGGAGGGAGAGAGGGAGGGGGAAGGTAAAGAGAGAGGGAGAGAGAGGGGGATAGAGGGAGAGAAAGATGAAGAATAAGGGATAGTGGGAGAGTAAGGGAAAGAGAGGGTAAGAGATAGAGTGGTAGAGGAAGCAAATGAGAAGGAGAAAAGGAGAGAAAAGGGCAAAGGGAGAGCGATGTTGATTAGATGAATGGGATATAGAGGAAGAGTGGGAGAAGAGGGAGAGGGAGAAAGAGAAAGAGGGAGAGGGAGAAAGAGAAAGAGGGAGAGAGGGAGTGAGATAGAGAGAAAGAGCAAAGGAGGGAGAGAGGCAGCGAGATTGAGAGAGAAATAGAGAGGGAGAGAGAGAAAAAGGAGCGAGGGAGAGAAAAAGAAAAGGAGACAAAAGGAAAAGAGAAGGGGGGAGAGAGAGAGAGAGAGAGAGAGAAGGAGGGAGGGAGAAAACGTAAGAGAGAAAGATGGAGGAGGGAGAGTGGGAGAGAGAGAGAATAATATTAGAGTAAAAGAGGAAGAGAGTAGGAGAGCAAGGAAGGAAGATAGAGGGAGAGGGAGTAGAGAGGATGGGAGAGAGAGAGGTAGAGCTAGGGAGAGGGACTTAGAGGAAAAGTGGGGGATAACGAGCAGGGAGAGATAGAAGAAGAGTGAGAGAGAGAGAGAGAAAGTCAAGGAGGGAGAGATAGAAAGGAAGTCAAAAAAGCAGAGAGTAGGAGATAAAGAGGGAGATAGGGGAGAGACAGAGAGAGGAGAGAGTAGGAGAGGGAGGGAGAAGGGGAAAAAGAGGGAGATAGGGGAAGATCGAGTGAGGGAGAGAGTAATAGAGAAAGAGAGGGAAAAAAAGAGAGAGGGATAAAGGGAGAGGGAGAGAGTTGGTGAGAGAAAGGGAGAGAAAGAGAGAGAAAGAGGGAGAGAGGGCAAGAGAGTGAGAGAAAGAGAGAAGGAGAGAGGGAGAGGGAGGGAAAGAGAAAATGAGGGAGATTGTGAGAAATTAAGAAGGAGAGAGAGGGAGATGGAGAGAGAGTGAGAGGTAAAAGAGGGAAGGGAAGAGAGAGAGGGAGGGAGAGAGTGGGAGAGAGGAGGAAAGGAAAAGGGAGGGAGGGAGAAAGAGATATGGGAAGAAATAAGAAAGGAGGGAGAAAAAAGGAGGAAAAGGGAGAGAAAATGATGGAGAATAGTGAGAAAGAAAGAGAGGGAGAATGGGATATAGAGGAGGAGAGGAAGAAGAGGGAGAGGCAGAAAGAGAGAGAGGGAGAGAGGGAGTGAGATGGGGAGAAAGAGCGAGGGAGGGAGGGAGGGAGTGAGATTGAGAGAGAAAGGGAGAGGGAGACAAAAGGAGAAAGAGAATGAAAGGTGAGGGAGAGAGAGGGGGAAGGAGGGAGGGAGAAAAAGTAGGAGACAAGGATGGAGAGATGGAGAGTGGGAGAGATGGAGAGAGAATGAGACAGAGAGTAGGAGAGGAAGAAGGAGGGAGAGAGATCGAGGGAGAGAGATAAATGGAAAGAAAAGGAGAGGGAGAGAGAGGAGAAGGAGAGGGAGAGAGAAAGGCAGAGCTATGGAGAGGAACCTAGAGGAAGAAGGGGGAATAGCAAGCGTAAGAGATAAAAGAAAAGTGAGAGAGAGAGAGAGTCAAGGAGGGAAAGAGATCGAGAGGAAGTCGAAAAGGAGAGAGTGGGAGATAAAGAGAGAGAGAGGATGGAGAGAAACATAGAGAAAGGCAACAATAGGATACAAAGGCGAGAGAGGGAAAGAGAGGGAGATAGGGAAGACGATAAGGGAGAGAGGAACAGAGAAAAGAGGGAAAGTAAGATAGAGCAATAGAGGGAGAGGGAGAGAGTGAGAGTGGGGGGAGGAAGAGAGAGAGAGAGAGGGAGAGAGAAGTGAAGGTTCATGCATCTTATGGAGGTGCGAAATAAATAAAAATTTTCCTCCATCTAAGGCCCTAATATCAAGTCATTGAATCTTCTAAGCATACATACATGAATAATAAGCTAAAGTAAAGGATTACCTCTTGTAGCGCAGATCTAAATTCCTTTTCTTTGATTAGCCATCCAAGTGTGCAGCCTCTATTGATGATCCACGCAGCCCAAGTATCCACTAAGAAGCACTCGAAATTAATGAGGTGCTAGCTTCACTTTTTCCGATTAAGTATTTCCTTTAGAAATCGATCCACGAAAACTTTACGACACCCTTAAACATGGAGGAAAGAGTATTTCTTGCTAGAGTTTAGAATAAAACTATTCTTTTCGTATTTTCTCTCTTGGCCACGTGCCCTAACTTATTTTTAGAGGTCGGCTAAAATTTCTCCTTCTTTTTCTTTTGGTCAAAATTCTCTCTTTTTCTTTTGTTGGCCAAAATACTCTATTAAGTCATTAACTCATCGCACCTCTCTTCCTATATATAGGGGAGATTTTCCTTATCCTTCAAACACAAGGAGAGTGGCGGCTTTGAGTCCATATAGGACTCTAAGTTGTTGTTTCCTTATCCTCCAAGGATGAGAAGTTATTTTATATGTGGACTACTTGATTATTATCTTTTAAAACATTCAACCTTAGCTAATAAGGTTAATGTTTATCTTTAAAACATTCATCCTTATCCAATAAGGTTGATGTTTATCCTCCTACCAAAATTATCTTTAAGCTTTTTAATTAAATCTATGAGCCGTAACTATTTTAACCCAATTAATTTATTTGGACTATCCAAATAAATATTCTTAGATTATTTTGGTAGGGTCCAAATTAGGAACCAATTTCCCAAAATACCCTTTAACCTAAACTAGGAAACTCCTTTCCTTTTAGGTTTTTTATTTTCATATTTGAAACTAACTTCCAAATTAGAAAACGAATTTCTAAAATAGAAAATGTTCCATTTTATGAAACTTTCAATTTTAGGAAACTTTCTATTTTTGAAACTCTTTCCAAAATAGAAAACTTTTTCTAATATCTTTGCTTCTCATTTGTAATGTCAATACTTAAACTTATGTGTGTGACTCAATAGGCTCCTAGATATATTGAAAACGTATCAAGAATAAAAGACTCCTCTTTAATCTCTTGATATATAAATCTAGATCGACCTCTAGCGAGGCAATCATACACCTTTAACGAGCATGGTTACCATACAATTCAGATCCTCATGTCAACTTACCACAAGCATGATCTTAAACTTGGTTATTAGTCTTGTTTGATTATGATCACACAAGTTTTCTTCGATTCCCAAATGTTTTAGCTCTTAGAGTAAATCAATATGCTCTATTAGTGTACTCCTACTATGGCCATAAATTTCTTGAGCAAATATTTATCGAAGTGCAATGTGATAATTCCTTTAGTATACAAGGAATGACATGTCCTATCTTAGTCATACACCTATCTCCATTAGATTCCTAGTGCACCCAATGAATTGCCCACATGCAACCCATTAATGGGTCCATCAAAACGAGTGTCAAAGTGCATAAGTCCTCTACCGAGATAACTATGATGACTTCAAGTTTAAGGATCATTTGTACCCATCTCATAGGAGATTCCCATAGACTAAAACCAAATGGGTTGTCATGGCGAGTAAAGTCTAGTGACATGTTTTCTAACATAAATCACCTAAGCGTTTGCTTTGGCATCATAATGCTAATAGGTGTGAGATCTCCTACTACTATCATATAGCATGAGCATAGCACTCACAAGTCTATCCACATTTTTCAATGTCCATTCTTGACATTGCTATGACTTAGGACGTTTAATGATACCATTTATGTGCATTAGTGTTTGTCTCACATCTTTGGATCAATCACTATTGCAAATGCATATCATAAGGACTTCTATCTAATTTTATTGAACATGTAAACAAAATAATTAATAGAATGAATTCTTTATTATTATTAAAATAAATAATGCAATGATACATTAACTCAAGCCCATCTATACATGGTTGGATTTAGGGCACCTAGACTAACAAGAAGGGGAGAGAAAGAGGGAGAGAGGTAGAGAGACCGAGAAGAAGAGATAGGGAGAGAGGGAGAGGGGAGGGAAAGAGAAAATGAGGGAGATTAAGATAAAGGGAGAAGGATAGAGGGAGATGGAGAGATAGTGAGAGGGAAAGCAATGGAGAGAGAAAGAGAGAAAGGGAAAGAGAATGGGAGATAGGAGGAAATGGAAACCGAGAGAGGAAGAAAGAGATATGGAAAGAAAAATAAAGAGAGGGAGAAAAAGGAGAGGAAAAATGGAGAGATAGTTAGAGGGAAAGAGGGAGAATGGGATATAGAGGAAGAGAGGGAGAAGAGGGAACGGAGAAAGAGAAAAAGGAGGGGAGAGAGTGAGATGGAGAGAAAGAGCGAGGTAGGGAGAGAGGCAATGAGATTGAGAGAAAAAGGGAGAGGGGGAGAGAAAAAGGAAGAGAGGGAGAGAAAAGAGAGGGAGGCAAAAGGAGAAAGAGAAGGAGAAGGTGAGGGGCGAGAGAGAGACATTGGGAATGAGGGAGGGAGAAAACGTTAGAGAGAAGGATGGAGAGAGGGAGAGTGGGAGAGAGGGAGGGATAGAGAGTGGGAGAGAGGGAGTGAGAATGAGATGAGAGTAGGAGAGGAAGAGAGATGGAGAGAGAAAGGGGGAGGTAGAGAGAATGAGAGAGATATAGATGGAGAGAAAAAGAGAGGGAAAGAGATAGAGAGGAAGTCAAAAACAGAGAGAGTAGGAGATAAAGAGAGAGAGGGTGAGAGAGAAAGAGATAGAAGGGAGAGTAGGAGAGGGAGGGAGAGAAGGAAAAGAGAGGGAGATGGGAGAAGATCAATTAAGGGAGAGAGGAACAAAGAAAGAGAGGGAGGGAGGGAGGGAGAAAAAGTAAGAGAGAACGATAGAGAAAGGGAGAGTGGGAGAGAGGGAGAAAAAGTAGGAGCGAACGATAGAGAAAGGGAGAGTGGGAGAGAGGGAGAGAGAATGAGATAGAGAATAGGAGAGGAAGAGAGAGGGAGAGAGTGGGAGATGAAGAAAGCGAGAGAGTGAGAGAGGGAGAGGGAGGTAGAGAGAATGGGAGAGAGAGATAGATAGAGAGAAAAAAAGGGAGAGAGAAGGCAATGGAGAAGGAGAGGGAGAGTGAGAGGTAGAGCTAGGGAGAGGGACTTAGGGGAAGAGAGGGGGATAGCGAGCGGGAGAGATAGAAGAAGAGTGTGAATGAGAAAGAGAGTTAATGAGAGAGAGAGATAGAGAGGAGGTCGGAAAATGAGAGAGTGGAAGATAAAGAGAGAGAGATGAGAGAGTAGGAGAGGGAGGGGAAAGAGAGGGAGATGGGGGAGATTGAGTAAGGGAGAGAGTAGCATAGAAAGAGAGGGAAAGGGACTGGGAGAGAGGAAGAGAGGGAGCGGGAAGGAGGGAGAGGGGGCAGAGAGGAAGAGGGAGAGTGAGGGGGAAAGAGGAAGAGGGAGAGTGAGGAGATAGAGAGAAATAATGTATGGTAGGAAGAGAGGGAGTGAGAAAGAAAAAGAGGAGGAGAGAAAGAGAAAATTAACATAGTGGGAGGGAGGGAGAATGGGAGAGAAAAGGTGAGAGAGAGGGTGGAGGAGAGAGGGGGAGAGGGAAAGGGAGGGAGAGGAGGAGAGAAAGAGAGAGGGGGTAGAGGGAGAGGGAGAGGGAGAGAGGAAGGGAGAAGAAGAATGAGAGGAAGGAGAGAGAGGGAGAGAGAGTGAGAAAGAGGGAGAGGGAAGGGCATATAGAAAGAGGGGTAGAGAGAGGGAGAGAGAAGGAGAATAGGAAGAGAGAGTATGAGAGAGAAAGAGGGAGAGGGAAAGGGATATATATGTGTGTGTGTGTATAGGACGAGAGACACAATGAAAGAAAGAGATAGAGGGAAGGAGAGAGGGAGGAGGGAGAGGGTGAGAGGGAGGGATTGGGAAGGAGAGGGAGAGAGAGAGATAAGGAAAACGAGGGAGAAATAGAAAAAAGAGGAAAAGAGAGCGAGATAGAGAGGAAGAGGGAATGAGAGGGAGGGAGAAAGTGAGAGAAAGGGAGTGGGACAAAGAGGGAGGAGAGGGAGACGGGGAGAGAGAGGGGAGAGAGGTTGAGGGAGAGAGGGTGAGGACCCAAAGAAGAGAGAGAGAGGGAGAGAGGGAGAGAGAAAGAGATGGAAAGAGGGTGAGATAGGGAGTTTTGAAGAGAGAGGGAGAGAAAGAGGGAGAGTGAAAGAGGGAGACAAAAGAGGAGAGAGAGAAAAAAAGAGAGAAGGAGTGAGAGGAGAGAGTAAGATAAGGAAAAAGAGGGAGGGAGAAAGGGAGAGAGATAGAGAGATAAAGGAGAGAGGGAGATGGAAAAGGGGAGAAAGGAGGAAAGAGAGGGAACAAGAGAGGGAGAGAGACAAAGAGAGAGAAAAAGGAAGAGAGGTGGAGAGAGAAGGGGAGAGAGAGGGAGAAAGGGTATGGGAGAGAGGGAGATGGAAAAGGGGAGAAAGGAGGAAAGAGAGGGTGAGGGAGAGAGGGAAGAGAGTCAAAAGATGAGAAGGAGAGAGATATATATAGAGAGAAAGTGATAGAGAGAGGGTGAGATAAAGATTTTATGGTAGAGAGAGGGAGAAAGAAGAGGAGAGGGTGGAAGAGGTAGAGAAGGAGAGGGGGAGAGAGAGAGAGGGATAAGAAAAGAGAGGGCAAAGGAGAGAAAGAGAGAGGGGTGATAAAGAAAGGGAGAGAGAGAGGGAGAGAGTGATGAGGAGCGAAAAAGGGAAAGAGGTTCATAAAAAAGGAGATATAGAGAGAGGGAGATAAAAAGAGGGAGAGAGAGAGATAGGGAAAGAGAGGGAGGGAGAGAGAGGGACCAAAAGAGAGAGAAATAGCGAGAGTGGGAGAGGTAGGGTGAGAGCGAGGGAGAAGTAATGGGAAAGGCGAGAGAGATAAAGGTGAAGGATAATGAGAGAGAGAGAGAGGAGGAGAGAGAGATAAAGGGAGAGAAAAGGAGAGAGGGGGACGGAAGGGAGAGAGGGTGAGGGAGAGGAGGAAAGTGAGGGAGAGTAATGGAGGGAGTGGAAGAAAGGGAAAGAGAGAGAGAGAGAGAGGGCTAGAGGGGAAGGGAGAAAAGGAGAGGGAGAATGAGAGATGAAAGGGGAGAGAGAGAGAAAAAGGAGAGTGGGAGGGGGAGAGAGGTAGAGAGGGAGGGGGAGGGAGAGGGAGATAGGGGAATCAGTAGAGAGAGGGAGAGAGAGTGAGAGAGTGAGAGAGTAAGGGTGAGAGAGAGGGAGACTAGGAGGGAGATGAGTAGAGAGAGAGGGAGAGGGAGAAGGAGAGGGAGAGGGAGAGGGAGGGAGAGGGAGAGGGAGAGGGAGAGGGAGAGGGAAGGAGAGGGAGAGGGAGGGGGAGTGGGAGAGAGGAAGAGAGGGAGGGGAGTGGGAGAGAGGAAGAGAGGGAGAGGGTAGGAGGGAGAGGGAGGGAGAGAGGGAGAGGGAGAGTGAGGGAGAGAGAGGGAGAAAGAGAGAAGGAGGGATGAGAGAGAAATAGTGTAAGATGGGGAGAGAAGGAGGGATATCTCTCCCTCTCTCACACATTTTTCTTTCTCTCTCCCTCTCTCACTCTTGCTCCCTCCCTTTCTCTCTCTCTCTCTCTCTCTTTCTCTCTCCTTATTTCTCCCTCTCTCACTTTCTCTCTCTCCTCCCTCTCACTCACTACCTCTCCTTCTCTCTCCCTCTCCCTCTCCACTCTCAATCTTTCCCTCGCCTCACTCTCTCTCCCTCCTCCCTCTCTCTTCGACTCGTCTCTCACCCTCCCCTCTCCTTCACCCTTCTCTCCCTCTTCCTTTATCTCCCTTCCATTCTCTCTCTCCCTCTCTCTCTTCCCCCTTTCCCTCTTTCTCTCTCTCTTCCTCTCTCTCCCCTCTTCAACTATCTCCCTCTTATCTCTCTCCCTATCTCCAACACTTTCCCTCTCCCTCTCTTCCTCCCTCTATCTCTCTCTCACTTATTTGCCCTCACTCTCTCTCTCTCCCCCTCACACTCTCTTTACCCCTCTCTCCCTCCTTTCTCCCTCTCCCTTTCCCTCTTTCTCCCCTATCTCTTTCACTCCCTTTCTCCCCCTCTCTCTCCTTATGTTTAACCTATTTTAAGTTCCATATCAGCTTGAGGAATAGGAGTCATACAAGATTCAATCAACTAAAGGGTAATTTGCTCATCCAATAGATTCTATCCTCTAGAGGATATGAAACCGACTAACCTTTCTAGCATGGGGTGCCCGACTTGAGTATTTTTTGAAAGTTTTCCAATAGTAACAATAGGCCTATCCCCTTGTACATCATGATTAAGAATAGAAGGGTTTACCCTAGCTATAGAAGGCATATGTAGAGGACCTATGGCGGACTAATTCATGCTCGAATCCTTTATGGTATAAATTTGAGCACTTATAGGAAGGACTACCGCTAATTCATGAAGTTGCCTTAGGTCAGCAATTGAAGCTTCATTTCTTTTGTATGGTTGCTATTGACTAACTTGAATCCGAACATTTTTACCTCCAACATTGTCCCTATTTTTAGATAAGTGGTCGCTATTACGTTGGTATCTTGGAATAAGGGGTTATACGTAGATGTAAAGCCACTTTTCAACACACCTTTGATGATTCCGTATCAATCCACACCTTGAGCAAGTAGGAAAGGTTACCTTCATACTCCACCTTCTCCCAAAATCCATTCTTCTTTGAACTACCAATCCAAATGCATGTAGGAAGGTATTTAGAAATGTCTAACTCAATATAAATTCTAGCAAGCATTGGATGGGTCAAGGACCAAGTTTTTGCATCTACTCTAAGGTAGTAGCCCAAACATTCTCTTATCCTCTTCAAATATGATGGAGTAAACAATGTGAGAGGGAGATATGGTCGTCGAACCCAAGTAGCAACCATAAGGCTATCTTTTCAAAATTCAAAATCCAGGCTCCATTGAAAAATTTTATAAACAGAGTTCTAAATTTTATGATCATCCTTCACTAGTGTTGTGATTGTGTCTACTTTAGAGTATAGTAATAGCATCATATGTCTTAGATCTAGCAACCTTGTGATGGGTTCCATATGCAACAGACCAATTGTCTTTTATGTGTTTTCTTATATCAATCAAAACTCGGGCATCCTTTCAAAAATTTTAGAACTAGTAGCATTGTCAAGTTCTAGGGATGAAAAAAGGCAAGCAAGCTCCTCATTAATGAAGGAAAGCTACCTTGTTGTAAGAGAGATATCCTTTATAGGTGGCTATTTAGGTCGAGCAGATTATGATGTGATGTAATCTTTGAAAAATGATGCATGCTTAACTCCGAGAGGGCTGAATATCTATAGAGCTTTGTTCCACATGTACATGATGAGGGAAATCAAATCATGTAGGTGATTTTAATGGAAATCTAGTTGTCTTATTGTTGTTGAAAACTAAAATTGGAGCAAAAGGTGTATCGGATGCAAGAATCGCATTGTTGTTGCGATGCTTATCTAGATTTATATATTGATTTATGGTTGTTATGTTGTTGTCTAGATTTTCTTATACTAAATGGCATTACAGGGAAAACATCTTATAGATGTGTCGGGGAGAGGGTAAGGAGGAGGGAGATAGATAGAGAGAGAGGGGAGAGGGAGAGGGAGATAGATAGAGAGAAACAGAGAAAGGGAGAGAGGGTGGAGACCAAGAAGGAGAGAGAGGAAGAGTGAGAGAGAGAAAGAGGGAGACAAAGAGGGAGGGAGAGGGAGAGAGGAGGAGGACGAGAGGGGGAGAGGGAGAGAGAAAGAGAGGGAAATGGGGAGATGAACGGGGAGGGAGAGGGAGAGAGGGGAAATATGGGAGGGAGAGAGAGGTAGAGAAAGGGAGAGAAAGAGAGAAAGGGAGAGAGCAAGGAAGAGAGGGAGAGAGAAGGAGGGTAAGAGGGAAGGAGGGAGAGAGAGGTAGAGAGAGGGAGAGAAAGAGAGAATGGGAGAGAGAAGGAGGGTAAGAAGGAGAGAGAGAGGGTGAGAGAGAAGAAGAAAGGGAGACAGAGAGAGAGGGAGGCATAGTGAGAGGGAGAAAGGGAAAGAGAAAGAATGAGAGTGAGGAAGAGAGAAGGAGAAGGGGAGAGAGAGTGAGAGAGAAAAGAAAGGGAGAGAGTAAGGGAGATAGAGAGTGGGAGAGGGAGGGAGGTGAGATAGATGGGGAGATAGATGGAGAGGGAGGGAGGTGAGATAGATGGGGAGATAGATGGAGAGGGAGTGGGAGAGATAGCCTTAGGGAGCGAGATAAAGGGAGAGGGAGAAGGAGTGAAAGAGGGAAAGAAAGGAGATAGAGAGATAAAAAGAGGAAAATATAGGAAGAGGGAGGGAGGAGAGAGAGAAAGAAGATAAAGGGAGAGGGAGAGATGGAGAGGGCATGAGAGAGAGGGAGAATAGGAGATAGGCGAGAGGGGGAGATAGAGGGAGAGGGGGTAAAAGGGAGACAGATGGAGAGGGAGGGAGAAAAGGAGGGGGATAAAGGTAGAGCAATGGAGAGAGAGAAGGAAAGAAGGGGAGAAAGAGGAAGATAGGGAGAGAGGGCAAGATAAAGAGCTAGAGAAGGGTAGAGGGAGAGAGGGAAAGAGAAATAGGGTAAGGATAAATGAAAGGAAAGGGAGAGTGGGAGAGAGATGGAGGGTGAGAGAGGGAGAGGGAGGGTGAGAGAGAAAAAGAAAGGGATAGGGGAAGAGAAGGAGAGAGAAGGGAAGGATAGTGAGAAGGAGTGAGGGATAGAGAAAGAATGAGATAAAGGAAGAGGGAGGGAGGGAGAGAGAGGGGAGAGAGAGCGAGAGGGAGAGGGAAGAAAGAGAGAGGGAGGGAGATAGAGAGTGGGAGAGGGAGAGAGATAGAGGAGAGTGGAAGAGGGGAGAGATAGAGGGGAGATGGATGGAGAGCGTTAGGGGGAAAGAGGGAATGAGAGAGATAAAGCTAGGGAGCGAGACAAAAAGAGAGGGAGAGGGAGTGAAAAAGGGAAAGAGAGGGAAATAAAGAGATAAAGAGAGGAAAATGTAAAGGGAGAGGGATGGAGTGGGATAGCGAGAGGATGGGAGGGGAGGGGGAGAGGGAGAGGCGAGAGAGAAAGGGAGATAGAGGAAGGGGAGAGAGAGGGAGAGTGGGAGAGGGCATGAGAGAGGGAGAATAGGAGATAGGGAGAGGGAGAGATCGAGGGAGAAAGAGAGAGAGGGAGAGAGGGTCAAGGGGAGAGGAGGGAGAGGGATGGAGAGAAGGAGGGAGGGGGATAGAGGTAGAGTTGAGGGGAGAAAGGGAAAGAAGGGGAGAAAAAGGAAGAGAGGGAGAGAGGGAAAGACAAAGTGGTAGAAAAAGGTAGAGTGAGAGGGAGAGAGGGTGAGTGAGAGAGAGAGCAATGGAAAGAAGAGAGAGGAAGAGAGATGGAAGTAGAGAGAGAAAGTGAGGGAGAGGAAGAAAAAGAGATAGAAAGAGGGAAAGAGAGAGAAGAGAGGGGGAGAAAGTCGAGAGAAAGAAAGAGGAAGAGAGGTAAGGAGATCGAGAAAGGGAGAGAGAGGGAGTAGGAGAGAGAGATAAAGTGAAGGAAAGATAAGGAGAGGGAGAGGGTGGGAGAGGGAGGGAAAGAGATAGAAGGAGAAAGAGGGAGATAAAGTGAGAGACAAAGAATGAGGGAAAGAGAGAGGAAGGAGAGAGAGGGACGAATGGATAGAGAGAGAGAGATAGTGGGTGAGACAAGGAGAGGGATGAAGAGAGATGAAGAGGGAGGGATAGGGTTGAAGGGAGTGGGAGGGAGAGTGAGAGAGAGGAAAAGGGAGATAGAGAGGGAGAGAGGGAGTGAGGAAGAGAGGGATCGAAGGAGAGAAAGAGAGAGAGAGAGAGAGAGAAAGGACGAAGGGGAGGGAGTGTGGGGGAGAGATAGAGAGTCAAGAAGAGAAAGAGCGAGAATGAGAGAGGGTGAGAACGAGAGATAGAGACTGGAGAGAGAGGTAGATGGAGAAAGAAAGAGGTGGAGAGAGAGAGGGGTGGAGAGAGAGAAAGGGATGGAGAGAGGAAGAGGGGGAAGAAAGAGAGACAATACGAGAGAGGGAGAGAGGAGGAAGAGGGAAAGGAGGAGAGGGAGAGGAGAGAGAATGAAAAAGAAGAAAAGAGAGTAAGAGATAAGGGAGAGAGAGAGAGAGTAAAAGAGAGTGAGAGGTTTGGAGGGAGAGACATTGAGAGGGGGATGAAGGGAGAGAGGGATAGAAATAAAGAGTGATAGACAAGGAGAGAGGGAGAGAGAAAAAGAGAAAGGGAGTAAAAGGAAAAGAGATAGAGAGTAGGAGGGAGGGAGAGGGAGAGAGAGAGTGGGAGGGAGGGATATAGAGGGAGAGAGGGAGGGATATAGAAGGAGGAAGAGGGAGAGACAAAGATTAAATGAGAGAGGGGAGAGAGAGAGAGAGAGATAGAGAAGGAGATATAGAAAGTGAGATAGGAAGAGAGAGAGGAAAGAGGAAGAGTGGAAATAGAGAGGGAGAGAGAGGGAGAAAGGGGGAGGGAGAAAGTGAATGAGGTAAGAAAAGAGGGAGGGAGATTGGTAAAGAGAGAGGGAGAAAAAGGTGAGAGAGGAAGAGAGAGAAAAAGATAAAAGGAGAGAGGGAGAGAGTGAGAGAGGGAGAGAGAGAAGAAGAGAGATAGAGGGAGGAAGAAAAATATAGAGAGAGGGAGAGAATATGAGGGAGAGAGGAAGAGAGAGTGACGGAGAGAGAGAAGGACAGAGGGAGAAAGAGGGAGGGAAGAGGGAGAGAAAAGAGGAGGCATAAAGAAAGATAGGAAGAGAGGGAGAGGGGGAGAGAGGGAGGTGGAGAGAGATTTAGAGATAGATAGAGAGGGAAAGAGGAGAGGGAGAGGAGAAGAGATTGAAGAGAGAGACATCATTAGAGAGAGAGAGAGGGAGGGAGGAAGAAAAGCGAGGGAGAGAGAATGTGAGGGAGCTCGAGTGAGACGGAGAGAGGGTAAGAAGGAGAAAGAGGAAGGGAAGGAGGGAGACGAAGAAAGGGAGAGAGGGAGAGAGAGAGCAAGGGAGGGAGGGTGAGAGAGGGAGAGTGGGAGAGAGATGAAGATAGCTGAATGGAGGGAAAGAGTGGTAGAGGGAGAGAGTAAAAGAGAGGGAGGAAGAGAGGGAGGAAAAGAGGGAGAGAGAGAAAGAGGGAGAAAGTGAAAGAGAGAAAGAAGGGAGAAAGCAAAAAAGAGGAAGGAGGGAGGAAGAGAAAAAGAGAGGGAGAAACGAAGAGTGAGGGAGAGAGGGAGAGGGTGAAAGAGAAGAGAAGGGAGAGGGAAGAAAAGGAGAGAGAGGTAAATAAAAAGATTAAGGGAGAGAGATTTAATCGGATAGAAAGGGAGTGGGAGGAGAGAGAGAAAAATGAAAAAGGGAATATAATGAGGGAGCGAGACAGGAAGGAGATACAGAGTGAAGGAGAGAGAGTGGGGAGAGGGATGGAAAGTGAGAGAGAGGGAAAGTGAGGGAGAGGAATGGAGAAGGAGAGAGAGAGATGGAAAGAGGCAAGGAGAATATGGAGAGAGAGAAAAAAGGAGGGAAAGGGAGAGAGAGGGAGAGAGGGAGGGGAAAGGAGAGAGGAAGGGATGGAGAAAGAGGGAGGAAGGGAGGGAAAGAGAGATGAAGGAAGAGAGGGAGAGCAAGAGCTAGAGGGAAAGAGGTAGAGAGAGGGTGAGAGAGGAATACGAGAGGAGATAGAGGGAGAAAGAGGAAGAGTAATAGAAAAGGAGAGGAAGAAAGAGAGATAGAATAGAAAAGAGGAAGAGAGAGAGGGAGGGAGAGATAAATGGAGAAAAAGAAAGAGAGGGAGAGAGAAAGAGGGAGGGAGGGGAAGAAAGGGAGAGAGGAGAGAGAGATAGGTAGAGAGGGAGGGTGTGAGAGTGGTAGATAACGAGGGGGAGACAAAGAGATCGAGATATAGATGGAGAGGGAGAGAGAGATAGAGATAGAGATAGAGAGAGAAAAGGGAGGTGTGATGAGGAGAGAAGGAAAAAGTGAGGGAGGGTAAAAGAAAGAAATAAAAGGAGAAAGGGATGGAGAGAGAGAGGGAGAGAGGGAAAGGAGAAAGGGACATAGAAGGAGGGAGAGATAGAGCAAGGAAGAATAGGGGGATGAGGGAAGGAGAGGGAGAGTGAGTGAGTGAGAAGGAGAGAGGGAGCAATGGAAAGAGTGAGAGATTGAGGGAGAGATAGGAAGAGAAAAGGAGGGAAAAAGGGAGAAAGGGAGAGGGAATGAATGGAGGGAGAGAGAGGTAGAGAGAGAGGGAGAGAGATAGGGAGAGAGAAAAAGGGAAAGGGAGAGGGAGAGAGAGGAGGCAAAAAGGTAGAGGGAGGGAGAGAAAGAGGGAGGGAAAGGGAGGGAGAGGATGAGAGGGGGAAAGAGAGTGGGGGAGAGAGAGGGAGGGAGAGGAAGAGAGACGGAGAGAGAGATTGTGAGGGTGAGAGAACGAGAGGAAGGGAGAGAGGGATAGAGAGAAGGAGGAAGCATGAGGGAGAGAAGGAGAGGGAGAAAAGAGAGAGCTAGAGAGAGACAAAGAGAGGGAGAGAGCGAGAGAGAGGGAGAGGGAGGAAGAAAGAGTTGAAGAGAAGGAGAGGGAGAGAGAAGATGAAGGGAGAGTTAAGGAGAGAGGACGAGGGAAAGGGACAAGGATAAGAAAGAGAGGAAGAGAGAGAGAAGGAGATAGGGAGAGAGAGGTAAAGATGGATGGAGAGAGAGGGGGAGCAAGAGCTGTACTTGAAGGGAGATAAATAAAGAGAGAGATAGAGAGAGAGGAGGAAAGGTAAAAAGAGATAGAGAGGGGGAGAGAGAGGGGAGGAAGAGGGGTAGATGAAGGGAGATAAATAAAGGGATAGATAGAGAGAGAGGGAGAAAAGGGGGAGAGAGTAGGATAGAAAGGGGAAAAGGTAGAGTGTAGGAGAGGGAGAAAGAGAAAGGGAGAAGGAAAAGGGGTGAGAGAGAGCAAGAGAGATATTGAGAGAGAGAGGAAGAGTGGGAGAGAGAGAGAAAGAGGGAGAGATAGAGAGATAGAGAGGGAGAAAGAGGGGGAGAGAGCAAGTGAGAGAGAGAGGAAGGGAGAGAGAGGGTGTATGAGAGAGTGAAAGAGAGAGGGAGTGAGAGAAAGTGGGAGAGATAGAGAGAAAGAGAGGTAGTGAATGAGGGAGGGAGAGATAAAGAAAGAGAGGGAAAGAGAGCAAGAGAGAGGAAGTGTAGCCTCCGTGAAAATACTTAACCACATAGCTATACATACTAAACTATTTATATATGGATATACTAAGTATAGGTGTGATTTATATGCCATTTTAATATTTTGTGATGTTAACATGCTTAGTGTTTATGTGAGGATTTATGGGATGAACTTTGGGAAACCTAGCTAGTTACAATTTATTTCCTTTAATATCTATTTAGAACATACCATAAAGTGAGAAAAATTATCTAAAGGTGTGGAGAGTGCCAAAATTTGGGTAATTGCCTAAATATTAAATGAATGCCAAAATTTTGGGGAGAGAATGTAACTTCCACAAAAACTTCTAACCCTATAAATATATATCTTAGAGTATCTATAAATATATATACTAGAGGTGAGTGGAAATTGATGTGATATATTTTTGTATATTTTATGGTGATAATATAATTGACATTTAAGTGAGTACTTATGGGAGTAAATATTCGGGTAACTTGGTAGTCACCAATGATTTCCCTTAACAACTATTTAGAATATATCATACAAGTGAGAAAAAGTAATTTAACATTTGGGAAATGCTTAAATTTTGGAGAGGAAATGCCATATTAGTGGAACCAAACTACCTTAGAATTTTAGTTAGTCTAATTACCCATTTTAGTTATAAGTTGGACACCTAAGCTTCTCCATTATTCTATTTGGTGACACCTAGCAAGTTTTGACTTGAAACCCACCACCTTGTTTCCACTTTATCTCCATCACTTTACACATTATAACCATAAAATTAAGACACATGTTATACTAATTAATTAGAAGAAAAAAAAGGTGGAGTATATAATTATGAGAGAGAGTTAGACTTAGCCATTTTTTTAGGAAAAATCGTAGCTCACTAAAGAAAGAAAGGGAACAAATTGAGAGGGAAGAAAATAGAAAAGAAAGAAAAAGAAAGAAAGAAGAAAGGAAAAAGGGAAAAACTAGGAAATCTTTAGGAAAGCTTAAAACAAAGTAAGTAGGTTTCTTTCATGCCATAAATTTTCCTTCTAGGTATTTATGTTATATGGTAATTGAACTCTTGATTATGTGTGATGAGTTGTTGTGTTGAAATTTTTTATGGTTGGCTTGGCATATATGTGTTTGTTGGACTTGTATATGTTATGATTTGTTGAAGCTTAAAAAGCTTTGTGTATGTCCAAGTATGTGGTGATAGGGTTGGTATAAATAAAGGAGGGCTTGGATCGAAATTTGATGGAATGAAATTATGGTTAGGATGGACTTAAAAAGGCATGAGTTTCCTAGGCAACCCATTCGGCCTACATACCTAAAAAGGGAAAGATTGGACCTTTGTATGAATTTAAGAACCTTGGAATTAATTGTAACTCAAATAAGTAAATTAGGATGAAACAAAACTTCATTAGAATAAAATAAAGTGTCTTACCACTTTTTGGGGAAACATTTGGCCTAAACCCCAAAATTTTAGAATTTGAGTTCCACTCATCCAACTTGTTAACTAATGATTCAAATGTACCTAAATATATATAAATTGAAGTGTAGAAAGGTTAGACTCCAAGGGAAATGGAAATTTCAACTTAGAATAGGAACCATTTGGCCTAAACCCATAATTTAGGGGTTTGGGTTTCAATCATCCAACTCCATAATTAATGGTCCAATTACACTCGATGACGTGTTGGAAGGTAGGATTTCAAGAAAAATCAAAATTAGGATCTATACCTATTAGAAGCTAAATTCGACTAGTAAGGCTAAATTCTAAGAAAGGAATGAAATCGCACTTCAAATGTATTCAAATGCGTTCCTAGGACTAAAATATAGGAATTGATTAATCATTATGGGTGGGTCTTGTATTCTTTACGTGACTACTATGAAAAATATATGAAATGCTAAGCATGGATTGGATTTCGAGTGTGGTATGAAAATGAAGGGTTTGGTACCCATGATTGGTGGAATGTGGTAAATGAAACATCACATGCATCATATGCATTTAGGGGTGGATCAACTTGAGAAAACAATTGAGTCGAGCAATGATGAGGTTCGGAAACCGAATTGGTTTGAAATTGGATAGGTTTGGTAACCTAACTAGATTAAATGGGTATTAGCAATGAAACTATGTGCATACTCTATTAATTGATTACACCATTAAACGGTGGATAATTTCGCTAATCATCCGCTACAATAAAGGACAATTCCGTTGCTAGCGAGTAGGTGATTCAACAATCACCAAGGAATGAGAATAGAGTAGACTTGCTAATACCTAGGGTACCTAAATTAAAATCAATGGGGAAAGGCTAAGTGATAGGATAACACTACATCTCACGTGCATCAACCTACTTACTAAGCTTCGACTCACTCTATTTTTATTTCATGCCATGACAAGTAAAGGCAATGGTAGTGTTGATAAAGAAGTCGTAGGTTGCTCCAAGAAAAGGGCTCATGTGTGACATCAAAAACATAAAAATCTCTTTTAATTGTAACAAAGGGTACGATGTCTAACGATGGGTAAATACCATCGTAAATATTTTGTGACTTCGTAACAATATTCATTAAAGTTGTCTAAATTTTATTATATGTACTTCTATACTTAATATGTTATTATTTATTGGCCATGTATTATGGGAGTAAATTGGGACCTTAGTCTCTAAACCGTAATGCGCCTAGCCACGCCTCTTAATTGCTAAGGGAGTTGGGGGCACTACAGGAAGAGGGTGGGGGAGTGGGAAAGAGATAGAGAGGGAGAGAGGTAGAGATAGGAGGGAAGAGGGAGAAATAGTTAAAGAGAGAAAGGAGTGATAGAGAGACAATGATGGAGAGAGAGAGAAGGAGGGAGAAAGGGTAAGAGAGAGAGGGATGGAGAGAAGGAGGAGAGAGAGTGGGAGAAAGAGAGGGAGAGAGGGGGAGATAGGAAAGAGAGGGAGAGGGGGAAGAGAGAGGAGGGAGAGGGAGAGGGAGAGAAAGAGAAAAGATAGAGAAGGAGGGAGGGAGATAGAGTTGAGAGGGAAAGAAGAGAGGGAGAGAAGGGGAGAGAGATCAAGAGATGGATAAAGAGAGGGGGAGGGAAATAATTCAAAAGAGGTAGAGAGGGAGAGAGAGAAGGAGAGGAAAGGGAGAGAAGGAGAGAGAGAGGGACTAAGAGAGGGAGAGGGAGAGAGAGAGAGGGAGAAAGATGGAGGGAAAAAGAGAGAGAAAGAGGGAGAAAGGCTAATAGAGAGAGAGAGCGAGACAAAAAAAGGAGATGAAAATAGAGAAAGAGAGAGAGAGAGGTAGAGAGAATAGGACATAAAGGGAGAGGGAGAGGGTTGAGAGAGATCAAGAGATGGAAAATGAGAGGGGGAGGGAAAGAAGGAAAGAGAGGAGGAGAGAAGGGAAAGAAGGGCAGAGAGAGGGACTAAGAGAGGGAGAGGGAGAGAGAAGGAGGAAGATGGAGGAAAAATAGAGAAAGGAAGAGGGTGAAAGGTCGATAGAGGGAGAGAGCGAGGATAAAAAGGGAGAGGAAGAGAGAGAAAGAGAGGAGAGGAAGGGAGGGAGAGAGAGGTAGAGAGAATAATAAAGAAAAGGATAGTGAGAGGGGGAGAGAGAGGAAAAGAGATGGAGAAAGAGAGATGGAGAGATGGTGAGAGGAAGAGAGAATAGGGAGAGGTAGTGGTAGAGAGAGCAAGAATGAGGAAGAGAGAGCAAGAGAGAATCACTAAAGGAGAGATTGAGAGAAAGAGAGAGTAAGAGAGAATCACTAAAGGAGAGACCGAGAGAAAGAGAGAAAGATAAAAGAGAGAGTAAGGGAGAAAGAGAGAGAGAGGAAGATAAAGGGAGAGGGAGAAAAGGACCCAAAGAGACTAAGATAAAAAGGGGAAAAGGTAATGGATGAGAGAGAAAGAGGGAGAAAGAGAGAAGGATAGGGGTAAGAGAGAGCAAGAGAGAGTGAGAGAGAGAGAGAGAGAGAGGGAGAGTGGGAGAGAGAGTGAGAGATAGAGAGGGAGAGAGAGGTGGGAATGAGTTAATGAGAGGGAGAGAGAGAGAGGAAGGGAGAAAGAGGGTGAAATAAAGGGAGAAAAGAAGAAAGGGTAGGATGGAGACATGGAATTAGAGGGAGAGAGAGAGGGATAGAGGATGGGTAAGGGAAAGGGGGGAGTGGGAGGGAGGGAGAATGAGGGATAGAGTGTGGAAAAGAGAGAGAGAGGGAGAGGGAGGAAGAGAGAGAGAGATAGAGGGAGAGATGAAAAGAGAGAAGGAGAGAGTGAGAGAGAAAGACTTAGAGAGAGAAAAGGAAGGCAAGGAAGTGGGAGAGTAAGGAAGAGAAAGAAAGAGAGAGGGTGAGACAGGGAGAGAGAGAGGAAAAGAGAGATGGAGAGAAAGGGGGAAGGGAGGGAAATGGAGAGGGGGAAAGATAGAGGGAGAGAGTGAGTGAAAGGGAGAGGAAGAAGAGAGAGAGGGATAGGGAAAGATAAGGATAGAGAGGGAGGGAGGGTGGGGGAGAGAGGGGGAGAGAGCAAAGGATAGAGTAAGAGAGAGGGAAAAGATTGAGGGAGAGACTAGGGAGGGGAAAAGGATGGGGAGAGAGAGAGAGAGCAAGGGAGACAAGTAAGAAAGAAGGAAAGTGAGGAAGTGAGGGATAGAGGGGAGATAGAGAGAGGGAGGGACAAAAAGGGAGGGATAGGGAGGGAGAGAAGGAGAAGGAGAGAAGGTAAATAAGGGAGAGTGGGGGGAAGAAAGGGGGAAAAGGAGAGAGAGAGTTAGTAGGGGAGAGAGATGGAGAGAGGGAGATAGAGGGAGGGAGACAAAGAGACGAGGTGAGAGGAGGAGAGAGAAACAAAGAGAGGGAGAGAGGGATATAGCGAGGGAGACAGGAAAGGATTGAGATAGAGAGGAAGCAAAAGAGAAGGAGCAGAGAGAGAGGAGGAGGTAGAGGTAGGGAGGGAGGGAGAGTGAGACGAAGAGGGAGGAGAGAGGGGGAGTGAGGGAGAGGGAGAGAGATCAAAGAGAGAGAAAGGGAGAGAGCGAGAGAGAGGGTGGTAGAGATTAAGAGAGAGGTTAAGGGAGATAGAGAGAAGAAAAGGGAGAGAGAGGTAAGCAAGAGGGAGAGCAAGGGAGAGAGGGAGATAGAGGGAGAGGGAGAGGGAGAGGGAGAGGGAGAGGGAAAGGAAGAGCGAGAGCAAGAGAGGGAGGGAGAGGGAGGAAGAGAGTGAGGGGAGAATGGGAGTGAGAGAGTGAGGGAGAAAGGGAGATCAATAGAGGGTAAGGGGAGAAAGAGAAGGAGAGGGAGACTAGGAGAAAAGGAGAGAGAAGGTGATACAAAATGAGAGGGGAGGAAGAAGAAGGAGGGAGAGAGGGAGAGATAGTGATGGATGGAAAGGGAGAGAGAAAGAGATCAAGAGTGTGGGAGGGAGAGGGAGAGGGAGGGAGAGAGAGTGGGAAAGAATGATAGAGGGAGATAGATAGGGGGAAAGAGAGGGAGAGTGAGAGTAAGAGAGAGAAAGAAAAAGAGATGGGGAGAGAGAAAGAGAGAAAGGGAGATAGAGATGTAGAGAGGAATAGAGGGAGACAGAGACGGAGAGGCAGAGGGAGTGAAAGAGAGAGTAAGAGGAAGGGAGAGAGGAAAAGAGGGAGAGAGAGAGGAGAGAGTGGGAGAGTGAAGGAGAGAGATAGAGGAGGGAGAGAAAGAGGGACATGAAGGGAGAGAAAGGGGAGAGAGAGGGAGAGAGAGTGGGAGTAAGAGGGATAAAGGGAGAGAGAGTGAGAGAGAGGGAGAGGAAGAGTGGGAGGCAAGGAGGTAGAAAGAGGGAAAGAAGGAGTGAGAGATAGAGGGAAGGGAGAGAGGGGGAGAGAGGGAGGGAGAGGGAAGAAGGGACGGAGAGAGGGAGAGGGAGGGAGGGAAGGAGGGACACAAAGGGGTAGAGATTACGAGAAAGAGGGGGAAAAAGGAAGGAAGGATGAGAGGAAGGGATAGGAAAAGGGAGAGGGACGTAGAGAGAGGGAGAGAAAGAGGGAAAGGGTGTGGGAGAGAGAGAAGGAGAGAGGGAGGGGAAGAAAGGGGGACAGAGGAAAGGAGAGGGAGAGAGTGAGAAATAGTGACGGAGAGAATGAGCGAGTGAGAAAGAGAGAGGGTAGGTGGGAATGAGGGAGAGATAAAGAGGGGAAAAGGGAAAGAGGGAGAGGGAGAGAGAGATGGAGTGAGTGAAAGGGAGAGGGAGATAGACCGAGATGGATAAGGAGGGAGAGAGAGCAAGTTAGAAAAAAAGAGAGGGAGAGAGAGAGAGAGGGAGGGATAATGAGAGATGCAATGATGAAGAGAAAGATAGAGAGAGAAAGGAAGAGAGTGAGAGAGAGGGAGAGAAATAAAGAGGTGAGATTGAGAGGGTGATAGGAAGAGAGAGATGGACAGAGGTAGAGTGAGGGATAAAAAGAGAGAAAGGGAGAGAGTGGGGAGAGAGACAGAGATGGAGGGTAGGAGAAGGGGAGAGAGAGGGTGGAGTGGGGGAGAGAGAGAGAGAGAGAGGGTGAGAGGGAGAAAAAAGGAGAGAGAGAGGGTGAGAGGGAGAGATAGGGAAAGAGAAGCAAAGAAAGGAAGAGAGGGAGAAAAAGAGAAAATAAAAGAGAGAGGAATTATGGGAAAGAGAGATAAAAGAGAGGGAGATGGAGGGAGAGAGAGAGAAGGAGAAAGAGATAAAAAAGTGGGAGAGAGAAAGAGTGAGAAGATGGAAGGAGGGAGAGAGAGATAGTAGGAGAAAGGGAGAGAGAGGGATAGAGAGGTAGAGAGAGGGAGGGAGATAAAGGGAGAGGAAGAAGGAGGGAGGGAGAGTGGGAGAGAGAGGGAGGGATGTGAGAGAGTGGGAGAGGGAGGGGGAGAGAGGGATTGAGACAGAGAGGGAAAGCGAGAAGGACAGAGACATAGGAAGGGAGGAAGAAGAGAGGGAGTGGGAGGAAAAGGGAAAGGGAGAGGGAGATAGATAGAGGAGAGGGGTGAGGAAGAGAGAGAAGGGGAGGGAGAGGAGGGAGAGAGATAGCGAGGGAGAGGGAGGGAGGAAGATGGATTGAGGGAGAGAGTGGAAGGAAGCAAGAGGAAGGGAGAGAGTGGAAGGAAGCAAGAGGAAGGGAGAGAGGGGAAACCGAGAAAGAGAAGGAGGGGAAAGGGACGGAGAAGAGGGAGGGAGAGAGAGAGGGAGAAGGAAAGAGAAGGAGAGAGAGTGTGAGAAAGAAAAAGGGAGAGAGAAAAGGAGAGAGAGGGATAAAGAGAGGATGATAGAAAGAGTGAGAGGGAGAGGGATAGAGAGGGGGAAGATTAGGGGAGAGATAGAGAGAGGAAAAGAGAGGGAGACCTCTCCTCCTCTCCCATTTTCTTTTCTTTTCCTTTGGCTCTCCCTCACTCTCTCTCTCTTCCCTCCCTTCCTCTTACTCCCTCCCTCCATCTCTCTCTCTCCCTCCCTCCTTATCCTTCTTTCATTCTCTTTCTCTATCTCTCTTATTCTCTCCCTCTTTCTCCTCCCACCCTCCCAATCACTTCCTCTCCTCCTCTTTCTCTCTTGATCTCCCTCCCTCTCTCCTTCTCTCTCCTTTCTTACCTTTGCTTCCATTCCCTCTCTCTACCCGTACCTCTCTCTCGCCCTCTATCTCACTCGCCTTTGTCTCCCACCCCTCTTGCTCTATCTCTATTCTCTCCCTCACTCTTATTCTCTCTCTTTCCCTCACTTTATCCCCTTCTCTCTCTCTCTGTTTCTCCACTCTTTCCCTCTCCCTCTCTCTTTCCCTCTCTCTCCTCTCTTTCCCTCCTATCTCTCCCCCTCTCCTTCTCTCTTCTCCCTTTTCCCCTCTATTTCTATGTCTCTCCGTCTCTCTCCCTCCCTCTCCATCTCTCTTTTCCCTCCCCCTCCCTCATTCTCCGTCCCATTCTCCATCTCCCTCCTTCCCTCCCTCTCTCTCTACCTCTCTCCCTCCCTCTCTATCTCCCTCCTTCTACCTCTTACTCTCTCTCTCCCTCTTTTGTCTCTTTTTTTCTCCCTCTCTCTCCTCTTCTCTCTTCCCTTCTCTCTTTCTCTCTCCTCCTCTCTTTCTATCTTTCTCTCTCATATGGTCCCTTTCCCTCGAGTTATCTCTCATATTGTAATTCTCTCCTTTCCTCTCTCCCCTTCTCTCCTCTATCTTCCTTTCTATATCCCTCCCTATCCCATTTTTCTCTCTCCTTTCCCACTCTCCTTCACTCTTTCCCTCTCCTTACCTCCCCCTCTCTCCCTCTTCTTTATTTCCCTTTCCCCCTCTATCTCTCTCTCCCTCTTCTCTATCTCCCTTCTCCCCTTCTCTCTCCCCCTTCCTCTCTTATGAGTGCTATGTTCATGCTCGCGAGGAGATCTCACATCGATTGGCTTGGTGATGCCAAAGTAAGCGTTTAGATGATTAATGCTCGGAGAACATATCATTAGACATGACTTACCATGAAAACCTATTTGGTTTTGTGTATGGGAATCTCATACAAGATAGGTACAAATGATGTTTTGACTTAAATTCATTGTGATTATCTCATTCGAGGATTTATGTACTTTGACACTTGATTTGATGGGCTTAGTCAAGAGCTAATTATGAGTCGTTTGTTTGATGTACTAGGAATCTAATGAGATAGATGGATGACTAAGATAGGACATGACATTCTTATGCTCAAGGAGTTATCACATTGCACTTTGATGAATGTCTACTCAAGGAATCTATGACTAGTGTCGGTGTACCAATAGAGCATATTCGATTTACTTTAGAGCTAAGACAATTAAGAATTAAAGAAAACTTATGTGATCAATGACATGAGGACTGAATTGTGTGGTAACCATGCTCATAAAAGGTAATTATGGATTAATTTATCCTCCTAGAGAATGGGGTAGTCATGATGCATTGCTAGAGGCCAATCTTAATTTATATATCAAAAGATGAAAGAGGTGTCTTTTATTCTTGATATAGTTTCAACATATCTAGGAGCCTATTGAGTCACATGCATAAGTTTAAGTATTCACATAATAAAAGAGAAGCAAAGATTTCAAAAACAATTTCTATTTTTTGAAAATTTACTATTTTGGAAAAGGTTTTCAAAAATGGAAAGTTTCTTGTTTTCAAAAAAGTGTCAAAAAATAGAATGTTGCCTATTTTAGAAATCATTTTCGTAATTTGAAAGTCAGTCAAAACTTAGAGTTAGTTACCTAAAAAGAAAATAGTTTCTTAATTTAGTTTTAAAGGTAATTTAGGAAATTATTTCCTATTATGGGCTCCACTAAAATATTTAACCCAATTTATTTGGATGGTCTAAATTCATTAGTAATGCATTGGCCAAAATATTTTGGGCCAATAGGTTTAATTTAAAAGCCTACAAGATGTTTTGGTGGAAGGATAAACTTGAGCACTATTAGATAAGGCTCTAGATTTACAAGGATAAGATCAAACAAGCCCACAAATATTGTAACTCCTTGTCCTTGGAGGACAAGGATGCCACCCCTTATATAAATAAAAGGGAGAGAGGTGATAGCAAGAGAAAGATAGAAAAAACACATACACGGAAAAATAAAAAATAAAAAGCCTAAGTTGTCACACATACCTCACTCTAGTGTTGCTGTAAAAAAACCCTAACCGATTTCTTAAGAATGCAAATCAACTATACATAAGGATTAGAGCTAGCACTCTACGATTTTTGTAGCTTTTTGGGGGGGGGTTTAAGTTACATGGATTATCAATATAGTATGGATAATTGGATGGCATCTTTCATATAGATAGTTTCTATGCTAAAAGGGGTAAACACTTACTTTAATTATTTATTCATGCAAGTATGATTAGTTGATTAATTGGCAAAACCTTAAGAGACTTATATGGAGGATTTTTTTATTATTATTATTTCACTCCTCCATATGATGTATGATCCTTCATCACTCTCTCTCTCTCCGTCCCTCTCTCCTCTCTCCCTCTCCCTCGTCTCTTTCTATTTCTCTCCCCCTCTCCCTTCCTCTCATCTCTCCATTCTTCTCTCCCCCTCTCCCTTCCTCTCTCTCCCTTTCTCTCTCTCTCTTTCTCGTTCTCTACTTTGCTCTATTTCCCTCTCTCCTTCTCTCCCACTCTTTTACCGACCCTCTCTCCTTCCCTCTCTCCCTCTCACTTTGTCCCTCTCCGAAGGATCATACATCCTATGGAGGCTCAAAAAAATTTTCTTCCATCTAAGGGCCTAAGATCAAGCCGTTGAATCTATTAACCATACATGCATAAATTTAAAACAATGAACGAGGATTACCTTTTATAGCGTAGATATTAATTCTTTTTTAGAAAAGTTGTCCAAGTGTTCAGCTTCTATTGATGATCCATGAAGTCCAAATATCCACAAAGAAGCACTCAAAATCGATAGGGTGCTAACTCCACCTTTTCTAATTTGGTGTTTCCTCTAGAAATAAATCTCGAGCAATTTGGGACAACCTTAAAAGAGAAGGAAAGAGTTTGGCTTGTTAGGGTTTTGAAGACAACTATTTTCTCCAATTTTTCTCTCTTTATTGTGTGCCTTATAATTATTTTAAGGCTAGTCGAGTTTTTCTTTTCCTTTTTTCTTGTTATGGAAGAAACTCTCTCGCCCTAAAATCTTTTGTGCCACATTACCCTTATTAGTTTATTTGGACTATCCTAATAAACCTAAAGGGCCAAAGCCACTTTAGCCCAATTAGTTTATTTAGACTATCCTAATAAACAATCTTGGATTATTTAAGGTGATTCCACATTAGTAAACAATATACCAAAATACTCTTTAACCTAAATTAGAAAATCCATTTCCATTTGATGTTATTTATTTCAAACCTTAGAATTACTTCCAAATTAGGAAACTATTTTCTAAAATTGAAAATTTTTAATTTTAGGAAACTTCACAATAAAGGAAACCTTCTATTTTAGGAAACTTTTCATTTTGAAAACCCTTTTCAAAATATGAAACTTTCATGATTGAAACTTTTTCCAATATCTTTGCTTCTCATTTGTTATGTGGATACTTAAACTTATGTGTCCGACTCAATAGGCTCCTAGCTATGTTGACAATTTATTTAGAAAAAAAGACTCTGCTTTTATCCCTTGATACATAAACCAAGATTGGCCTCTAACAAGGCACCATGACTATCAAATTCTATAGGAGGATTAATTAATCCATTATTACCTTTCACGAGCATGATTACCATACAATTCAGTCCTCATGTCAACTTATCATAATGTGATCTCAAACTTGGTTATTATTCTTGTTCGATTATGATCACATAAGTTTTGTTCGCTTTCTAAATGTCTTCGCTTTTAGAGTAAACCAACAATGCTCTATTCGTTTACTCCTACAATGGCCACATATTTCTCGAGCATACATTTATCAAAATGCAATGTAATAACTCCTTTAGCATATAAGGAATGAGATGTCCTATCTTACACATACACCTACCTCCATTAGATTCCTAGTGTACCCAATGAATCACCCATGTGCAACTCATTAATGGGTCCATCAAAACGAGTGTTAAAGTGCATAAGTCCTCCAATGAGACAACCATAATGATTTTAAGTCTAAGGACCATTTGTACCCATCACGTATGAGATTCTCATAGACCGAAACCAATGGGTTCTCATGGTGAGTCAAGTCTAGTGGCATGCTCTCTAACATAAATCATAAGTGCTTACTTTGGCATCACAATGTTAATAGTTGTGAGATCTCCTATGCTACAATATAGCATGAGCATAACACTTACAAGTCTATCTCGCATATTGTCAATGTCCATTCTTAACAATTCTACAATTTGAGACATTTAATGATATCATTTATATACATTAGTGTTTGTCTCATATTGTTTATCAACCACTATTACAAATACATATCATAAGGACTTCTATCTAATTCTACTGAATTTATCAACATAAAAATATAAGAATTAATAGAATGTCTTCTTTATTATTACTAAAATAAATGATGCAATAATACATTAACTTGATTTCATTCAAACATGGTTGGATCTTGAGCACATACACTAACAATCTCCCACTTACACTAAGCCAACCAGCCATGTCCCTTAATCCCGACGATCGAGTGAGGGTCTTATGTTTTAGCAATGATAAAGACTTAGTCTTGGGGTCAATTGTGTTATCATAGTGTAGTCCTTTTCTATCCTTATGTTATCATGACCCTTTATCTTTATAATCAAGTGGTAGCATTGTAGTACATGCTTGGATCATTGATAAGACATTACTTCCTTAGTTTGTGCTATGAATCCCTTATTATCGGCCATCAAGCTATATGACATTGAAACAAAACTTTCTTTGATTTTTTTATACTAAACCTTTAGTATCATGTTATCGTAACTATCTTGGGAGACTCCTCACATTCCAAGTGATCTATCTCTATAGATCTATACTCTTAGACTATAGGTTGCTCTCCCTTGTCATTCTTGAGAAATTTCTTCTATATTCCTTAATCTTTTGTTTGCAACATGCTAATATCATAGTCGAGGTGTAATTTTACGTCGAATAACCATGACTAGTAGGCTAACACTAGCTTCTTATATACATAAGATTCATCTTTGTTTTTGATGAATGATCAAACTCTTTGATCGTTTCATAAAGCATCAACCTTTATTCCTAAAGGCATGCTTAAGTCTATTAATAGACCTCGGTGTTTTACAAATCTTATTTGCGGGTTCTTGGGAATCATCGGGGTGTCTCATCTACACATCCTTTTCATTTTCCTTTTTCTAGGAATCAATGTCTAACATTGCCATTTCAAAAGCATTAGCTTCATCATCCCTTTTAGGGCTCACATCACCATGTGTTAAGACAAAAGATCATATCCTTTAGTCTTATTGATTAATTTCTTTTGAACTTTTGAAGTTCTTGTGTTTTTGTTTGTGAGAGAGTTATAACACTTTGTAATCATTCTATTTTAGGATTCCTTAATTAAAGTGTCAATTTGTGAGTCTACTTAAATCTTATTGAGTTTAAATTTTCTTCCACTATTTTTAGCATCCATAAATTCCTTTTCAAGAAACGTAGTATGCTTAGTAAGGAACACCACTTTGTTCTAGTGATAAGATATTGACATCCTTGTCTTATTTTGGATATCTCATAATTTGGCACTTTATTGATTTTAGGCTTCAGTTTGTCTTTTTGGAACCCTTTGAAATACACTTTAGAGCCTCAAATCTAAAGGAAAGATTAATTCATTTTCTTTCCTTTCCCATATCTCGTATGTGATATATTTAAATAGATTTAATTGGAATCCTATTCATTATAATGGTTACGATAAGGAGTATTTATCTAAAAATAGGGATATTAATTCAACTCATAATGGAGTAATCATGTCTAACATGTGATGTTCATAGAGAATCTCATTCTCTTTAAGGTGATCTAAAATTTTTTCATTCAAGTATTCATTTTGCCGATCTAATTGAGATGCCTTAATACACTTGCTAGTTCATCACATCATTTTCAAGTCTAAACTTTTGAATATTTTAAATGCTTTGGACTTATGTCTTACAATCATAACATGATCCACTATCATTAAAGGTTATGTGATAAGCATATTCTCCTCTTAATTGGGTGAACATAGGCCCATATTCATCTCTATATATAAAGTCTATATTAATTAGTAACTTTTTCTCTTTTTCAACTAAAAGGGGATCCATGTTTCTTTACCAAGTAAACAAGATTCCTTAGACATCATCAAATGATTCTAAATATCCTTTGTATAAGTAGGTTAGATATGACATTCTTGCTTACATGACTAATTTTGATGTTGCTTACTAATTAATATTTTTTAGATCATTTGAGTCTTCTAGTACTTATGTTATACACTTGGGAGTTATGTTAAAAACATATAATCATTATTGAAATATTTTCATAAAAACTCATCTTAAAAAATAATCATTATCCTTAAAAATAAAATACTTATTCAAAACAAGAAATAAAAATAAGATCTTTAGTCTCTACTAAAATAATAATGATTGAGTCTTAGCACATTCCAACATGGTAGTGCTAGCTCATAAATACCTACATCTAATGCTTCAACTCTTAATCCATTACTATTATACGGATGTTCTCCCTTGAAGTTATTTTCCTTCCTTTTCTAAGCTCGTACATTTTAAAAATGTAAGCATCACATTTAGTATCATGTACTCATGAGATGGAATTTAGAGATAAAAGGAATAGCATTAATAACATAAATACCTAAGGTGGTGGTTGAACACTTCTTTTGCACCCCTTCTAGGTACTCCTTACGGCTTGCACTTCAATACCCTTTCTTGTTGTAATGAAACCAAACTCCATCATTTGGGCTATTCCGAGCCTCAACCTTTTTCACTCCTTCGGTAGGCATAGTTAAAGACTTTTTCTTCTTTTATAGCTTTTTTTTCACTTTACTATGCCTTTTTCCTTATTAACTAGAAGTATAATACTCGTTGTTTTTCTTGTTAATTTTAGGTTGAGCTTCCCTTAGCATGGATAATGACTCTTGAAGAGTCCTTTTCATGTGCATCATATTGAAGTTCATGATGAAATTTCTAAAGCTATCGGGTAATGATTACAATACTATGTCAATGGATAATTCAACATCCTTTCCAACTTCAAGTTCGGATAGTATGTCAATATAGCCTATCATCAATTACATGCTTTTCACGTTAGATCTCTCATCCATTCTATCTCTAAAAAGCTTCCTTGCTATCTCATTGTGCTCATGCTTAGTATTCTCCTCAAATAAGCTTTTGAGCTTTGCTATGATGTCAAAAGATTATAAGCCTTTATGTTAGCACCTATGTTCCAACGTCATAGTAAGCATGATGCTCGAGTAGTGATTGCATCATCTTTATGTTTGATCCATGCTTCATGAGCTTCGACTTGAACCGGAGGAGGCTCATCTATAAGAGCTTTCTCTATCATATAGAGAATTTTCTCATGTTGGAGGACTATCCTCAAATTCACTTCCTAATCGAGGAAGTTTGTGCCATTGAAGGCATTATTTTCACCAATGATCGATCATATTGATGTGTTGCCAGTCATATTGTGTATTTTGGTAAGATAGAAAAGCGTATGATTTGGTTAATTAAATTACATAGAATAAAATAAAACAAAATTAAAGAAGTAAAATCCATGTATGCTTGACTAGTTTCTTCAAGTTCTATAACCTTCAATATAGGACTCGAGAAAACTTTTTGATTCATTTTCTTAGTTGGTTAGGATCCCATCCTCTTAGCCTTGAGTTATTTGAACAAGTCATATATGAAGGATTAGGTAGATAAATCCTTACCTATTACATGTAATGTAATTCCTAATTTCATTGGCATGACAATTCCTTGTCTTATGACATCTTTTGTGAATACCAATCCTTGCTTACAAGTTTATTGAATCTTAAGTTATCTCAATAAATCCAATAACTCATTTAAGTCAAACCCGGCATTCGAAGACATCATATGGCCCATGATTTGTTCTCTCGAGGAAGAAGTGACCTTGATGTATATCTCAACAAGCCAAAAATGACCAAGAGAGTTATGGCCTCATAACATTGGAAAGCAATTAACCTAATATTTTATTTGAAGGATTTAATATAGATGGTCTCATCCTAGCATACATATTAAGTCATATTATTCCTATCATGCATACTAATATAGATATCATCATATGCAAACATCTCATGCATGACTTAAGGGCTAGTGAATGGTAATGGATTTCTAGTACTAGCCCCTCCAGCCATAAAGAGACTAGTGGGTCAATTCCTAGGTAAAACATTATTACAAATTCTTCATGAACGTCTTCATTCCTTTACATCTTCTTCTTTTTTCTATTCTAATCCCTATCTTCTACTTTTTATTTATTCGAAATAAGAAACATCGAGTTACATATGAGGGAAGTAAGATGAGAAAAGACATACAATAGAATGATAGAGAAGGAAGGACATGCGAGTTGTATTTATCCAAAAAATGCAACCATTCATTCATAAAACTAGGTCGACTCATCCATACCATTCACCCATGCTTCAATCACATTGATACATGACATAATAATCAAATAATTTCATTTAGAAAACAACTATAAATCTATGGTTTTTGTTATTTTATAAATTTATCAAAATTTCTCTAAATTTTAATTTTTAAAAGCCTTTTGGGCCTTAGGCCTACTTTGGGCCCATGTGCTTTTTGAGCCTTGAGGCTTAACGAGCTTTGAAGCCCAAACCCTTAGGTTTATGACCTCGTGCACGTCCGCCCACAACCACTAACCTAGCATGAAAGTGCTTGGCCCATATGCCCAGCCGCATGGCTTGGTAGGCCAAGACACTTGGCACGAAGTGCCTATCATGCACGGCTAGTGCATGACGATCGATAGGGCTACCACGCACGTGAGCATCGACATCCAACGTCGACCTCGCATGCCCTTACTAATTTTGACTCAAAATTTAGCTTTTATTTTTATATAAAATACCAAAAACATAAGATTTATAATCAAACATATCTAATTCATATAGTTAATCATAATTAACCAATCATAAAATCAAAGATTCGATGCGTACTCTACTACCAATTGAAAGATCATATATCCTATGGAGGTGTGGAATAAACAAAAAAATTTCCTCCATCTAAGGGCCTAAGATCAAGCCGTTGAATCTACTAACTATACATGCATGAATTTAAAACAATGAACAAGGATTACCTCTTGTAGTGTAGCTCTTAGTCCTTTTTCAAAAAAGCCATCTAGGTGTCTAGCCTCTATTAATGATCCATGTAATCCAAATATCCATAAAGAAGCACTCAAAATTGATAGAGTGCTAGCTCCATCTTTTCTAATTTAGTGTTTCCTTTAGAAATCAATCCCGAGAAATTTTGTGACAACCTAAAAAGAGAAGGAAAGACTTTAGCTTGCTAGGGTTTTGGATAAAATTATTTTAGAGGTCGGCTAAATTTTTCTTTTCCCTCTTTTTTTCTTTTTGTGATCGAAACTCTCTCTCCATAAAATCCCTTTGTCTTCTCTTTTTGTATGTATATGTATTTTGTACCTCTCTCTATCCTATTTATTTATAGGAGAGCTTCCTTATCCTCTAGGGACAAGGAGAGGGGTGGCAATGAGTCCTTAAAGGACTCTAGGTTGTTGCTTCCTTATCCTCGGAAGATAAGGAGTTATTTTTGCATGTGGACTTTTTTATCATTATCTTTAAAACATTCAACCTTATCCAATAAGGTTGATGTTTATCATCCCATCATAATATCTTAAGGCTTTTTAGTTAAACCTAATGGGTCAAAGCCATTCTAGCCTAATTAATTTACTTGAACTATCCAAATAAATAATCTTGTAATATTTTAGGCGGATCCACATTAAGAAGCAATTTCTTAAAATACCTTTTAACATAAATTAGGAAACCCATTTTCATTTTAGATTATTTACTTTCAAATTTGGAACAAACTTCTAGATTTGGAAATTGATTTCTAAAATAAAAAACTTTCCATTTTAGGAAACTTCACAATTAAGAAAACTTTCCATTTTATGAAACTTTTCATTTTGGAAACCCTTCTCAAAATAGGAAACTTTCATAATTGGAAACTTTTTTCAATATATTTGCTTCTCATTTATTATGTGAATACTTAAACTTATACGCTTGACGCAGATAGGCTCCTACATATGTTGGCAATGTATTAAGAACAAAAGACTACTCTTTTATCTCTTAATACATAAATCAAGATCCGCCTCTAGCAAGGCATCATGACCATCCAATTCTCTTGGAAGATTAATTAATCCATTATTACATTTCATAGGCATGGTTACCATACAATTCGGTCCTCGAGTCAACTTATCAAAGTGCGATCTCGAACTTTGTTATTAGTCTTATTCGATTATGATTACATAAGTTTTTTTCGATTTCCAAATGTCCGAGCTCTTAAAGTAAACCAACTATGCTCTATTGGTGTACTCCTACAAGTGGCTACGCATTTCTCGAGCATACATTTATCAAAGTGCAATGTGATAACTCCTTTAGCATGCAAGGAATGACATGTCCTATCTTATTCATACACCTACCTCTCGTTAGATTCCTAATACACCCAACAAATCGTCCACGTGCAACCCATTAATGAGTCCATTTAAATGAGTGTCAAAGTGCATAACTCCTCTAATGAGACAACCATGATGATTTCAAACCTAAGGACCAATTGTACCCATCTCATATGAGATTCCTATAGACCGAAACTAAATGAGTTTGCATGGTGAGTCAAGTCCGGTGACATGCTCTCTAACATAAATAACCTAAGTACTTGTTTTGGCATCACCATGCCAATAGGTATGAGATCTTCTACTTGCTATAATATAGTATAAGCATAGCACTCACAAGTCTATCCGTATACTCGTCAATGTTCATTCTTGATAATGCTATGGCATAGGACATTTAATGATACCATGTATATGCATTAATGTTTGTCTCACATCTTGCGACCAACCACTATTACAAATGCATATTATAAGGACTTCTATCCAATTCTACTAAATTTATCAATATGAAAACATAAGAATTGATGAAATGAATTCTTTATTATGACTAAAAGAAATGATGTAATAATGCATTAACTTGAGCCCATCCAAACATGGTTGGATCTTAGGCACCTATACTAACACTCTCTTCCTACTTCACCCTTCCCTCCCTCCCTCCCCTTCTCCCCCTCTCTCTCTCCCTCTCTCTCTCCTTTCCTCTCTCCCTCTCTCCATTTCTCCCTCTCTCCTTTTCTCTTTCCCTCTCCTTCTCTCTCTCCCTCTCTTTTTTATATCTCTTCCCCTTTCTCATTCTCCTCTTCCCTCTCTCTCCCTTTCTTTCCCTTTCTCCCTCTCTCTCCATCTCCCTCTCCCTCCCTCCCTCCCTCCCTCTTTCTCCTTCCCTTTCCCTCTCCCTCTCTTTATTCCACTTTCTCTCTCTTTCCTCCCTCTCTTTTGCTCTCTCTGTCCCTCTACCTCTCTCGTCTTCCCTCTTCTTTCCTCTCTCCCTCCCTTTCTCCCCTCTCCCTCTCACACTCTCTCTTTCCCTTACCCTTTCTCCCTTTCTCTCCCTCTCCCCTCCTCAATCTTCCACACTCTTTCTACCTCCCTCCCTTTCTCCCTCTCTCTCTTACTCACCTTCTCTCTCTCTCTCTCTCTCTTTCCCTTTCACCCTCATACAATGTCTTCCCTCTCTCTCTCTCCTTCTTTCTCTCTCCCTCTTTCTCTCTCTTCCTCTCTCTCCCTCTCTCTTTATCTCTCTCTCCCATTTTTTTCCTAGTTGGTCCCCTCCTTCTCTTTCTCCCTCCCTCTCTCTCTCTCCCTCTCCCTCACTCTCCCTCACAATCTCTCTCTCTCCCTCTCCCACTCCCATCCTTCCTTTCTCCCTCTCTCTCTACCCATTCTCCCTCTCTCTCTCTCTCCCTTCACTCCCTTTTTTCATCTCCCTCGCTATCTCTCTCGCCCCATTTTCTCTCTGCCTCTCTTCATCACTCCTTCCCTTTCCCCCTTTCTCTCCCTCCCTCCTTACCTCCCACTCTCCCACACTTTCACCCTCTTTCCCCCACTCTCTCCCCCTCTCTCCCTCCCTCCCTCCCTCGCTCCCTCTATCTCCTTCTCTCTCTCCCTTCCTACCTTTCTTTGTCCCTCTCTTTCTCCTCTCCCTCTTTCTCTCTCTTTCTCTCTCTAGCTCTTTCTCCTTCTCCCTCTCTCCCTCTCATTATCTCCCTCTCGCTCTCTCTCCTTCTCTCTTCTTCTCCTCTCCCTCTTTCTCCCCCTAGCTCTATACCTCAACCCTTCCTATCTCTCTATCTCCTTTTCTCTCTCTCTCTCTCTCTCTCATCCTCTCCTTCTCTTCTTCTCCCCCTCTCTTCCCCGCCCTTCCCTCACTAACACTTTCTCTCCCCCTCTCACCCTCTCTCCCTTTCCATCTCTCTCTCTCCCTTCTCTTTATCTCCCTCTCTCTCCCCTCTCTTTCTCCCTCTCCCTTTCTTTCTTTTTCTTTCCTTCTCTCTCTCTCAATCTTTCACTCCTACCCTCTCTCTCCCTCTCTCTCTTTCCATCTCTCTCTCTCCCTTCTCTTTATCTCCCTCTCTCTCCCTCTCTTTCTCCCTCTCCCTTTCTTTCTTTTTCTTTCCTTCTCTCTCTCAATCCGTCACTCCTACCCTCTCTCTCCCTCTCTCTCACTCCCTTCTCGCTCTTTCTTCCTCTCTCTCTTATGCTCTCCTCCTAATCTCTCTTCCTCTCCCTCCCTCTCTCTCTCTCTCTCTCCCTTATAATCTCTCACTCTCAACTACTCTACCTCTCTCTCTTTATCTCTCTATCCTCTCCCCTACTTTTGCTTTCGCTCTCTTTCTCTCTCTTTCTCTCTTCATCTCTCTATCTTGTCTCCCATTCGCTCTCCTCCTCTCTCCCTCTCTTTCTCTATCCCTCTCTATTTCCTTCTTGTTCTCTAATCTCCCTTTCTCTCCCTCTCTCACCCTCTCATGCTCACTATTTATCTCTCTCTTTCTCTCCTTCCGAATCTCTTAATCATTCTCTCTCTATCCCTCTCTTTCTTTCCCTCCCTCCTTTTCTCTCTCTCCCTATTCCTTTTCATTTCACCCCTTCTCCCTCTCTATCTCCCTCTCTATCTATCTTATACTCTCTCCCTTCTCTCTCCCTCTCATTGTCTACCTCTTTTCCCTCTCTCTCCCTCCCTCTCTCACTTCTGCTCTTCTTTTCTATCACTCTTTCTCGTACTTTCTCACCCTCCCACCCTCTCTCACCCTTTCTCACCCTCTCCCACTCCATCTTCCTCTCTATTTCTCTTGACCTCTCTCCTACCCTCTCCCTTCCTCTCTCTCATTCTCTCTCCCTCTCTCTTCCTCCCTCTGTCCCTTTCTATCACTCTTTCTCACACTCTCTCCCTCTCCCTCTCTCTATTTCTTTATCTCTCTATCTATTTCTCCCCCTCCATCTATCTCTCCCTTTCTTTGCCTCTTTATCTTTCACTCTCTTCCTCTCTCTCTCCCCCTACCTTTCTCCCTCTCCATCTCTCTCCCTCTCCTCCTCTCCCTCCTTCTCTTTCTCTCCCTTTGCCTCTCCCACTCCCCCTTGCTTTACCTCTCTCTCTCCCTCTCCCTCTCCCTCTCTCTTTCTAGATTTCTCTCCCTCTCGTCTTCCTTTCCCTCTCTCTCCTCTTCTATCCGTATTTTTCAATCCCTCTCTCTCCCTCCTCCTTCCCTCTCTCCCTCCTAATCTCACTCTCTCTCTTCCATTCTAAATCCCTATCTCCCTCTATCCTCCTCCCTCTCTATCTCTCCCTCTCCCTAACTTTATCTCTCTTCCTCTTTCTCTCTCTGTCTCCCCCTCTCCCTCTCTCTCTCCCTATCTCCACTCTCTCTATCCCATTCTTCCTCTCTTTTACTCTCTCTCCCTCTCTCCTACTCTCTCTTTCCCTCTCTCTTACTCTCCCTCTCTCTCCCTTTTTCACTCTCTCTTTCTCTCTCTCACTCCCTCTATCCCTATATCCCTCCCCTCACTTCCTCTCTCTCTCCCCATCTCTCGCTCCTTCTCCTTCCCTCTCTCACTCTCTCTCCTTCCTTATATACTTCTATTCCTCCTTCCGCCTCTTTAGTTTATCCCTTTCTATCTCTCTCTCTTTCTCTCTCTCCTTCTTTCTTTGCTTCTCACTCTCTCCCTCTTTCCCCCTCTCTCTCCCTCTCTCCTTTCATTTCTTACCTTCCTTCCTTATCACTCCCTCTCTCCCCCTCTATCCCACTCCCTATCTCTCTCTCTCTTAGCTCTCTCTCTTCCCCCTTTTACATCTTTCCATTCCTGTCTCTCTCTCTCTCTCTTTCCACACTCCCTCTCTCCCTTTCTATCCTATTCTTTATCTTTCACCCTTTCTCACCTTCTCTCCTTACCTCTCTCCCTATCTCCCTCTCTCCCTCTCTCCCTCCCTCTCTCCCTTACCCTCCCTCCCTCTCGCTCTCTCTCCCTTCCTCTTTTTTTGTCTCATGCCCTTTCTCCCTCTCACTCTCTCCCTTTCCCTCCATGTCTCTCTCTCACTCTTGCTCTCTCTCTCTCTCCCTCTCTCCCCCTCTCTCCCTTCCTCACTCTTTCCTTCTCCTCTATTCTCTCCCTTAATCTTTCATAGAGTCTCACTTTCTCTCTATCTCTCCTCTCCCTTTCTTTCTCTCTATCCCTCTTTCTTCAACCCATGCTCTTTCCTTCTCTCCATCTCTCTTCCCACTTTCTCTCTCGTCTCCTTTTCTTTCTCCCTCTTAGTTTCTCTCTCCCTCTACCTCTCATTCTCCTTCTCTCCTTCTCCCTCTCTCCCTTTTCCTTTCTTCCTCCTTATCTCTCTCCCTCTATCTACCTACCCATTTCCCTCTCCCACTCTCTCCCCCTCCCTCCCTCCTTCTCCACCTCTCTCCCTCTTGCTTCCTCTTACTCTCTCTCCCTCTTCCTCTTCTCTTTATCTCTCTCCCTCTCTCTCCCTATTTTCCACTCCATCTCCCTTTCTCTATCTCTTTCTCACTCACTCACTCTCTCCCTCCCTCACCCCCTCTCTGCCTCTCTTTGCCCCCTCTCCCTCTCTCCCTCTCCTTTATTCCCTCCATCCTTTTCTCACTATCTCTCCCTCTCTTGCTCCCTCTCTCCCCCTCCCTCTCTCTCCCTCCCTTCTCCTCTCTCTCTCTCCCACCATTTTCCCTCCACTCTATCCCTTTCCCTTTTTCCCTATTTTTCCCATACCCGCCACTCACCCTCTCCCTCTCTAAAGCTCTCTCCTTCTCTCTTCCACCTTTTTTCCTCTCATTCCCTTCCTCTCCCCCTCTCTCCTCCTTCTTCTCCCCCTATCTATGCCTACCTCTCTCTCTCCCCATCTCCCTCTCTCCCTCTCTTCTCTCTCTCCCTCTCCCTCTCTCCCTCTTTCTCTCTCTCCTTTTCTCTCTCTCCTTCCCTCTCCCTATCTATCCCTACATCTCCCTCTCCCCATCTCCCTCTCTCCCTCTCTTCTCTCTATCCCTCTCTCCCTTTTTCCCTCTCTTTCCCCTTACTCTCTCTCTCTTTCTCTCGCTCCCTTTCTCTCTTTCATTCCCTCTCCCTCCCCCTTTGTCCCTCTCATTCCTCTTCTCTTTCTCTCTCTTTAACTCACTCTTTCTTTTTGCCTCTCCTTCTCGCTCTCTCGCTCTCTCTCTCTCCATCTCTCCTCTCTCTCCCCTTCTCTACCTATCACTCCCTCTCTCTCTATCTATCTATCTCCTTTTTTCTCTCTTTCTCTCTCCATCTCTCTCTCCCTCCTTCTCTCCCTCTCCTTTGCTCTCCCTCCCTCCCTTTTTCCCTCTCCCTATGTCCCTCTCTCCCCCTTTCTACCCCCTCTCCCTCTCTCTCCTCTCTCTCTCCCTATCCCTTTTCCTCTCACACTCCCCTCTCTCCATTTATCCCTCCCTCTCTCTCCTCTCCCTCTTTCTCCTTCTATTTCCTTCACTCTCCCTCTTTCTTCTTTCTCCCATCTCTTTCTATCCCTTTATCTCTCCCCCTCTCTCCTTTTGCCTCTCTATCATTCACTCTTCATCTCTCCCTCTCTATCTTCCACTCTTCTTCTCACTCTCACTCACTCTCTCTCTTTCCCTCCCTCTCTCCCTCTCATTGTCTATCTTTCTCCCCTCCTCCGCCTCTTTTTCTCCCGCTCTCCTTTCCTCTCGTCTTCCTCTTCACCCCTTCTCAATGTCACTCCCTCTCTAGCTTTCTTTCTCTCTCTCTCTCCCTCCCACTCTACCTCACTCTCTTTTTCTCCCTCTCTTCTTTCTTCTCTCTCTCTTTGTATCTCAATGTCTATCTCTCCCCCTCTCCCCACCTTCTCTCCCTCTTTCTCTCTCTCACTCTCTCTCTATGTCCCTTTCCCTCTCACTCTCCCCTCTCTCCATCTATCCCTCCCTCTCTCTCCCTCTCTCTCCTATCCCTCTTTCTCCTTCGTTTCCTTCACTCTCCCTCTTTCTTCTCTCTCCCATCTCTTTCTATCCCTTTATCTCTCCCCCTCTCTCCTTTTGCCTCTCTATCATTCACTTTTCATCTCTCCCTCTCTATCTTCCACTCTCCTTCTCACTCTCACTCACTCTATCTCTCTCCCTCCCTCTCTCCCTCTCATTGTCTATCTTTCTCCCCTTCTCTGTCTCTTTTTCTCCATCTCTCCTTTCCTCTCTCTTCCTCTTCACCCCTTCTCAATGTCACTCTTTCTCTAGCTTTCTTTCTCCCTCTCTCTCCCTCCCACTCGTCTCACTCTCTTTTTCTCCCTCTCTTCCTTCTTCTCTCTCTTTGTATCTTAATGTCTATCTCTCCCCCTCCCCCACCTTCTCTCCCTCTTTCTCTCTCTCACTCTCCCTCTCTCTCTTTCCTTCTCTTTCTCTCCCTTCCCCCTCCCTTACTCCTTACCGATCCTGTCCCTATCTCCATCTCCTTTTCTTCCTCTCTACCTTTTTGTCCTTCTCTCTCCCTCATTCTCTCTTTCTTCCTCTCTCTATATCTCTCTCCCTCTCTATTTTTCTCCTCCTCTCTCCTCCTATTTCTCCCTCTCCCTCTCTCCCTCCTTTGTTCTCTCTCTCGCTCTCTCATTCTCCCTCTCTCTCTCTCCATGTCTCTCCTCGACCATCTCACTCTTCCTCTCTCTACCCATCACACTTTCTCTCCCTCTCTTCTCTCTTATTCTCCCCCTTGCACTTCCTCTCTCCTTATCCCTCACTCCCCCTTGTATCCCTCATTCTCATTTCCTCTCTCTCCCTCTTCATCCTTTCTAAATCTCTTTCTCCCTCTCTATCTCCCTTTCTCCCTCTATCTCTCTCTCTCCATCGCTCAATGTCGATCTCTCCCCCTCCCTCCCTCACCTTCTCTCCCTCTTTCACTCCCTCTCACTTTCCTTCTCTTTCTCTCTCTTCCCCCTCTCCCATTCTCCCTACCTATCTCTCCCCATCTCCCTCTCCTATTCTCTCTCTTTCCCTTTCTTTCCCTCTCTCTCCTTCATTCACTCTTTCTTCCTCTCTCTCTCTTTATCTCTCTCCCTCTCTCTCCCTCCCCTCCTCTCTCTCTCCTCTCCCTCCCTCTCTCCTTCTCCCTCTACACCTCTCCCTCCTTTTTTTCTCTCTCCCTCTTTCCCTTTCTATCTATCTCTCACTCTCTCTTTCTCCCTTTTTTCTCCATGTCTCTTGTAACCCTCGTAAAAATCCTTAACCTTAAAGTGACATGTATTGAAATATTTATATATATGCATATATTAAGTGTAAGTATAATTATCATTACACCATAAGAAATTAATGCTTGAAATGTAAGATTTGTGTTAAATTAAAGTTTTTTTTGCTTGAGATTAACCGTTTAATTATTAAAGAAATCAAATATGCAAAATTAGTGTTTTGAGAACTATATTCTGTCCGAATTGCGTATAATTTATTCAAGGACCTTAGAGTGATTTCTAGGTAAGCCCTAAACAATAAAAGTTGTTTATCTTTGTTTCAACTAACTCCCTGTAAAATTTCATTATTTTTAGGCTTACTTATAAAGAGTTATGGCCATTTTAGTGTAGACTACTTTAGAGGCACCACTGCTGGAATATTTTTGGAGGAAGGAATTCCGAGTTTAAGGTGAGGAATTTCCAAAGATTGTGAGAGGGAGGGATATTTAGTTACTTGAACTGGATTAGTTAGGGTTTTTAGTTAGTCTAACCAATTAGTTAGGACACTTCAGCCCCCTTAATTAATGAATTAAGGCTAGCTCACCTTGAACCCGTCAAACCGGCAACTCTCTCTCTCGACTCACCAATTACATTCCACTCTCCAAATTAAATTAAGAAATTTGTACACTTAATTAGTACTAATATTTTAGGAATGTATAGATAGAATAAGTGAAAATGGCAAGAAAATTTTAGGCATCCCGTAGCTACACAAAAAGGGAGAGAAAACGACAAGGAAAGAGAGAAAGAGGAAAGGAAAAGAAAAAGAAAGAAGAAAGAAAAGAAAGAAAGGGAAAGCCTAAACAACCTTTAAAAAGTTAAAGCAAGTAAGTAGGTTTCATTTTTATTTTAATTTATGTTTTAAGTTATCTTTTTAAGTGTTCATTTCACGGGTTTGTAATAATTTTTGCAATAGGTTGCTATGGCTGTTTATGTTAGTGTTAGGCTTTGATAAATTGTGATAGATCTATGTGTTTGTGTTGTGATGCAAATTTTTTTTGATGTGTTTAAATGTGTGGATGGTTTAGAATGAAAAAGAAAAAGGGTATGGACCGAATTGATTGAGCTAAACTAGATTGGATGAGCTTGACTTGGAAAGGAAAGAAATACACTTCTAGAGTTTCCCTAGGCTAAAACCATTCGGCCAAGTGGGCAAAATTGGGAACGAATGGATATTTTTGAGAAATTAAGGGCGTAAGATATCATGGTGACCTAATTAGGTGTGGGTTAATAGTTTAGGGTGGAAATAAATTTATAAGACATGAAAGGCAATCCTTGGCCACCTTAAAACCCAATCGGCCCAACTAAAAGAAAAATAGAGTTTTTGACCATTACGTAAATTGGATATTTGATGGCTAAATTTGGTTTCCTTTATGGACCCTAAGGTTTAGATCTCCCCGATAACCCTTCTAAGTATGGTTTGATAAGTTAGTATAAAAGAAATTGACCTAGAGATGGAAAAACAATTTCCTTTTCATTTTGGACCATTCGGCCTAGGAGAGAATTGACTAACATTGAATCCTTTTGTGTAATTAAAGATCAAGAATTAAATGTGAACTCAAGTAGAAACCAATTAGTAAGTTAGATTAAATGGGAAAACGTTTAACCACTTAAGGACACATTTTGCGTAGACCCATAAATTTTAGGATTTAGGTTCTCACCTTCGATTTTATAACTAAGGGTTAAAGTACATTTAAACAAATGTAAAATGAAATATTAAAGGGGTGAGGACCCAAGAAAAACTAGAATTAAGACCTAGGCCCATTATGAGTCAACCTCGACTACTACGATTAAAGATTCGGATTAAATAAGAGTTTAGATTAAGTATGTCACACATAAATCCTTAAGATTAACCGATCTTGTAAACTAAGTAATAAACCGGAAATCCTAGCCTAGACTTACAAGGTACGGGAGAAGGAAAAACTTGTAAGTACAAAGTATATTATGCAATAAATGATACCAATGAATGAAATTTATGTTCTCATTTTGAATACTTTGAATGGTACATGAAACACCCGTGAAGTCCCGAGTGTGTGTCGGGACACGAGAATGGTCCGAGAAGAAAATGCCAATAGCGTAATTAGTTGAATGTGTTAAACATAATACCATATGCATCACATCCATTTGAGGTTGGTATGAAATCGAGAAAAATCATTGAGTCATAAGATAATGCGGTTTGGTAATCGAATTGAATGGAATGGGTAACAGCATGATACCATATGTGTGCTTTGTTACTAACACCATTAAGCGAGGGATAATTCCACAAACAAGTGTGCTACAATGAGGGATAATTTTTTTATGAGCAGTAGGTAATAATGGGATCACCGAGAGGGTAATAGAGTAGTAGGTGATAACACAATCACCGAGAGATATAACACATGGTCTTGCTAATATCTAGGGTACTTGGATTAAAATTAATGGGTAGAATGGAGAACGAACTTCATTGCATATCATGTGCATCACCCTACTTATCGAGCTTCGGCTCACCCCGTTGTTGTTTTCATGTTATGACAAGAAAGACCCAAAGTAGTGAGGATGCTATCGGGTCCTCCAAAAAGGCTCATGTGTGACATAAGTGTACCAAAATTTCTTTTGATTGTAATTTTAGGGTTGGGGTGTTGATAAACATTTTGATGGTATTGTAAATAAATTTTATCATTTCTTTTGCTATATTTATTAATACTATGTAAATTGTCTTGTACACATTTCATTGTATGATGAGTCCTTCATGTCCGAGAACATACATGTTTGAGGTTAATTCAAAAATTGGTCATGTTAGTGTGATGTTCTCTCACGTAGCCACTCCTTTTGGGTAATTATCAAGTGGGTTGGGAAGGGAGTGTCACGGGGTGGTATCGAGCTATGGTTTAGTTAACTAGGTAGAACCCTAAGTGTCACCTAAGCCAAAAGATCGGTGTGCTACTCAATGGCTAACAATTTGATTCTTGATCTTTTTAAATGTGTATGATTATTCTTATGTGATTTTATGCCGGTATATAATTGTGTCCTAGAAAAAAATTAATACCGGTAAATATTATTGGTGTAGATGTTGTATTTAGTCCGTACACCTCGTGTCGCTAAGACGCACCAACAACGGCCACCCTAGCTACCTACTGGGCTGAGTTAAACAACCCGACCATGACCCCGGATCGGGATATAATAGCCCATGTCACTTAGGTGCATTACCTAATTCAGCAAATAATGTGCACTAATGCCTCCTTTGACCTATATCATAGTGTTAGGTTCTTGATGACAATAATGCGTCAAACTCTTTTTCCACGAGATCAATAGTTACTAGATACTCGTCCGGGAGAACATGATAGAGCGATATTCCTATCGCCATATGATGTGAACCTTCTTGCCAATAAAGGTTAGGAGGACCCTTATGAGATTGATGTATAACTTGGCTCTACCCTTGCCTTTAGCTCACGACATCGCACGGATCGCATGGGTTGGCATGATAGACTTATGGAGAGTTGAGGTCTCATTTCCACATCATGTTCATGGTACTTGAATGGAGTAGACTTGTGTATGAGAAATGTATCATACTTCCTAGTGCCCTATGCACCTTTTGAGATCTTTATGCACCCGTTAATAGAACTATACATGCTCTTTAAGAAGTAGCCCATGTCACTTAGGTGCATGACCTAATTCAGCAAATAATGTGCACTAATGCCTCATTTGACCTATATCGTAGTGTTAGGTTCTTGATGACGATAATGCATCAAACTCTTTTGCCACGAGATCAATAGTTACTAGATACTCGTCTAGGAGAACATGATAGAGCGATATTCCTATCGCCATGTGATGTAAACCTTCTTGCCAATAAAGGTTAGGAGGACCCTTATGAGATTGATGTATAACTTGGCTCTACCCTTGCCTTTAGCTCACGACATTGCACGGATCACATGGGTTGGCATGATAGACTTATGGAGAGCCGAGGTCTCCTTTCCACATCATGTTCATGGTACTTGAATGGAGTAGACTTATGTATAAGAAATGTATCATACTTCCTAGTGCCCCGTGCACCTTTTGAGATCTTTATGCACCTGTTAATGGAACTATACATGCCCTTTAAGAACTAGTGATGCGCTTTTATGTGTACTTTGGCATTAAACCTTTTTATGTAACCATGTATGTCACTATAAACGTTGGGCATGTATGCTATGATTCATTATCTATATATCTTTGGCTATTTTCTATTATGTGTGATGCATGACATTAAGATTTTCGACATGAAAACTAACCCGAGCATAACATGCCATGTATGAAGTCGAAACATGCAAAGAAAGTATCTAATATGGACAGGAGGTGAAGGAAGCTCCAACAAAACTAATCGCAATCAACAGGATGCTTTAAATCATATGATAGATATGATGCAACAACGAGCAAGAAGTTCACATGGAGTAGATGAGACAACTCTTAGCCATGCATCAATAGCCCCCACCTCCACCACCCAACAAAGGAACGATATGATAGAGAGGTTTCGCAAGATGAATCCTCGGGAATTCATCGAGGGTGTTAACCTAATGGGAGCGAGAGGAATGGATTAAGTCCTTGGAGGCAATATTTGAATACTTATAATTTACCAATAATAAGTGACTATCGTATGCTATCTATATGCTGACTAAGGATGTAGGCGTGCCTACCTTAACTTGGGTAGGATTTAAGGAAGTCTTCTATAATAAATACTTTACCACATATGTGAGGGCTAAGAAAATTCAAGATTTCCCGAACTAAAGCAAGATGGGATGTCTATAGGTATTCATACGGAGATTTGAACAAAGATGTCGATTCACCCCATTCATCGCCGGGGATGAAAATTCGAAAGGAAATCAATTCTTAGCGAGGCTGCACCCAAGAGTTTGAAGATGATAATGTCCGTCGCCAACACTTTTTAAAAAATGATAGATATAGCGATGTTAGCGGACAAGGATCGAAAGAAATCATGAAAAAAGTACAACGAAGAAGTTAACATTCAAGTCGAAAGCCTCTTCATCCGAACCATTAAGGTAATCCCTGCCTAGGCATTTTAGTCAAGATTAAGGTCAATGAAATGTACGAACCGATAACCAGTACTATACAATCCTAGGTCGCTATTGAGTCATCGGTCGAGATTGGTAATTGGTAACCAACCTCGATGTAATAAGTGTGGAAAGTTCCATGCAAGGGAGTGTCGACCAAATTGGAGAACTTGCTATGTTTGTCACAAATAAGGACACATCACCCACAATTACCCTCAAGCAGCAAAACTAGGATTGGGAAGGGTACCCGCTCGAGTTTACACAATGATGCAAGAGGAGGCCGCTCGAAGGGATGTAGCGGTGAATTACGGTAAGGTTTCAATCTTAGCATGATTACTTATGTTTTGATTGAATCTAGTATTATACATTTATCCCGATCAAAAGGTAAACTCGAGACATTAGTGGTAGGATATCTTATATCTATCCCTTCGGAGGGGGAGGGGACATTTAATAAGCTTGGCATGATATAGGGAAGATAAACATGGCCCTTTAGTAACATGATAAGGAAAGATGCTACCGTCATTGTTAATGAGAGTACATAATGTATTTCATGTGTCCAAGCTAAGGAAGTTCATAGGAGAGCCAAGTAAAATTTTAGAGATAGAATCACCAAACCCGACCCCGGACTTAACCTATAAGGAAAGACCGATTCGGATTACGGATAAACAAATTAGACAACTAAAGAATAAGGAGATTAGTCTAGTTAAAATGTTGTGGGAAAATCATGACCTATAAGAAATGACTTATGAGTGAGAGGAAGAAATGAGATATAAATACCTAGAGTTATTCGAATAAACCAATTTTATGGATGAAATTTCTTTTAAGGGGGAGAGAATTGTAACCCCCGTAAAAATCCTTAACCAGTAAAGCGACACATATTAAAATATTTATATATGTGCATTTATTAAGTGTAAGTATAATTCTCATTAAATCATGAGAAATTAATGCTTGAAATGTATGATTTATATTCAATTAAAGTTATTTTGCTTGAGATTGATGGTTTAATTATTAAAGAAATCAAATATGCAAAATCGGTGTTTTGAGGATGATATTCTATCCAAATTGTGTGTGATTTATTCAAGGACCTTAGAGTGATTTCTTGGTAAATCCTAAAACATAAACGTTGTTTATCTATGTTTCCACTAACTCCCTGTAAAATTGTATTATTTTTAGGCCTATTTATAAAGTGTTATGGCCATTTTAATACAAAGCTGCTTTAGAGGCATCACTGCTGGAATATTTTTAGGGGAAGGAATTTCGAGTTTAAGGTGAGGAATTTCAAAAAATTGTGAGAGGGAGGGATGTTTAGCTACTGGAAATATATTATTTAGGGTGTTTAGTTAGTCTAACCAATTAGTTAGGACACATAAACCCCCTTAATTAATGAATTAAGGCCATCTCACCCTAAACCCATCAAACCCCCAACTCTCTCTCTCTTGACTCACCAATTACTTTCCGCTCTCCAAATTAAATTAAGACTTTTGTATAGTTAATTAGTACTAAGATTTTAGGCATGTATATATATATAGAATAAGTGAAAATGTCAAGAAAAGTTTAGGGATCCCGTAGCTACACAAAAAGGGAGAGAAAACGACAAGGAAAGAGAGAAAGAGGAAAGGAAAAGAAAAAGAAAGAAGAAAGAAAAGAAAGAAAGGGAAAGCCTAAAAAACCTTTAAAAAGTTAAAGTAAGTAAGTACGTTTCATTTTTAGTTTAATTTATTTTTTAAGTTATCTTTTTAAGTGTTCATTTCATGGGTTTGTAATAATTTTTGTAATGGGTTGCTATGGTTATTTGTGTTGGTGTTAGGGTTTGATAAATTGCGATAGATCTATGTGTTTGTGTTGTGATGCAAAGTTTTTTTGATGTGTTTAAATGTGTGGATGGTTTGGAATGAAAAAGAAAAAGAAAAGAAAAAGGGTATGGATCGAATTGATTGAAGCTAAAGTAGATTGGATGAGCTTGACTAGGAAAGGAAAGAAATACACTTCTAGAGTTTTCCTAGGCTAAAACCATTCGGCCAAGTGCGAAAATTGGGAAATAATGGATATTTTTGGGAAATTAAGGGCGTAAGATATCATAGTGACCCAATTAGGTATGGGTTAATAGTTTAGGGTGGAAATAAATTTATAAGACTTGAAAGGCAATCCTTGGCCACCTTAAAATCCAATCGGCCCAACTAAAAGAAAAATAGAGTTTTGGACTTCATTAGGTAAATTGGATACTTGATGGCTAAATTTGGTTTCCATTGGGGACCTTAAGGTTTAGATCTCCTTGGTAACCCTTCTAAGTATGGTTTAGTAAGTTAGTATAAAAGGAAATGACCTAGAGATGGTAAAACAATTTCTTGCTCATTTTGGACCATTCAACCTAGGAGAGAAAATGACTAACATTGAATCCTTTTGTGTAATTAAAGATCAAGAGTTAATTTTCAACTCAAGTAGAAACCAATTAGCAAGTTAGATTAAATGGGGAAACCTTTAACCGCCTAAGGACACACTCAACCTAGACCCATAAATTTTAGGGATTTAGGTTCTCACCTCCTGATTTTATAAGGGTTAAAGTACGGTTAAACAAGCATAAAATAAAATATTGAAGGGGTGAGGACCCAAGAAAAACCATAATTAAGTCCTAGACCCATTATGAGTCGACCTCGACTACTAAGATTAAAGGTTCGGATTAAGCAAGAGTTTAGCTTAAGCATGTCACACATAAATCCTTGGGATTAACCGATCTTGTAAACTAAGTATTACACCGGAAATTCGAGCCTAGACTTACTAGGTACACGAGAAGGAAAAACTCATAAGTACAAAGTAGATTATGCAATGAATGATACCAGTGAATGGAATTTGTATTTTTATTTTGAATACTTTGAATGGTAAATGAAACACCTATGAAGTCCCAAGTGTGTGTCAAGAACGAGAATGGTTTGAGAAGAAAATGTTGATAGCAAAATTAATTGAATGTGTTAAACATAATGCCATGTGCATCACGTGTATTTGGGGGTGGTATGAAATCGAAATAAATCATTGAGTCATGAGATAATGTAGTTTGGTAACCGAATTGAATGGAATGGGTAACAACATGAAACCATATGGGTGCTCTATTACTAACATCATTAAACGAGGGATAATTCTACTAACCATGTGCTACAATGAGGGATAATTTTGTTATAAGTAGTAAGTGATAATGGGATCACCGAGAGAGTAATAAAGCAAGTAGTTGATAACACGATCACCGAGAGATATAACATACGGTCTTGCTAATACCTAGGGTACCCAAATTAAAATGGATGGGTAGAATGGGTAACGTAACTTCATTGCATATCACGTGCATCACCCTACTTACTAAGCTTCGGCTCACCCCATTGTTGTTTTCATGTTATGACAGGGAAGAGTCAAAGTAGTAAGGATGCTATCGAGTCCTCCAAAAGGCTCATGTATGACATAAGTGTACCAAAATTTCTTTTGATTGTAATTTTTGAGTTGGGGTGTCGATAAACTTTTGATGGTATTGTAAATAAATTTTATAATTTCATTCATTGTATTTATTAATATTATGCAAATTGTCTTGTACATATTTCATTTTATGATAAGTCATTCATGTCCGAGCACATACATGTTTGAGGTTAATTCAAAAATTGGTCATGTTAACATGACAAGCTCTTCACCTTGTCACTCATTTTGGGTAATTAGCAAGTGGGCCGGGAAGGAGGTTTCACATCTCTCCCTTGCCATGTCTCTTTTCCTCTCGCCTACCTCTCACACTCGTTTCTCCCATTCTTCTTTATTATTCTCCCCTCACTCTCACTCTCTCTTTCACTCCTTCATTCTCTCTTCCCTAAGCCACTCTCTCTACCTCTCTCACTCTCTCCTATTCCATCTCTCCTTTCCTCCCTCTCTCTCTCCTTCCTCCCTCTCCTCTCTCCCTTTCTCCCTCTCTCTCCCTCTTTCTCTCTCCCCCTATTATCCCTCCCACTCCCTCTCTCTCTCTCTTTCCTTCTCCCTCCCTCCCTCTCTCCTCCTCTCATTCTCTCTCCCACTTTTCCTCTCTCTCTCATTCTCACCCTCACTACCTCTCCGTCTCTCCCTCTCCCTCTCCCTCTCTCCCCCCTTTCTCTCTCTCTTCCACTCTTCTTCTCTCTCTTTCACTCCCTCACTACCTCTCCCTCTCTCCTTCTCACTCTTTTTGTCTCCCTCTCTCTCACTCCCTCCCTCCCTCCCCTATCTCTATTCCTATCTTTATCTCTCTCCCCCTCACTCTCACTCCCTTCCTCCTCCCTCTCCCATTCCTTCTCCCTATCTTTATCCCTCCCTCTCTCTCTCTCCCCCTTTACCTCTCTCCCTCTCTTTCATACCCTCTCCACTCTCTCTCCCCCTTACTCTCTTCTTTTCCCTCTTCCTCTCTCTCCCTCTTTCCCCCTCTCTCCTTCATCTCTCTTTTTCTTCCTCTCTCCCCTCTCTCCCTCCCTCTCTCCCTCTCTATCTCTCCCTTTCTCTCCCTCACTCTTTCTTTATCCCTCTCTCTTTCTCTCTCATTTTTCATCTCCCCTCTCTCCCTCCTTCACTCTTTCCTTCTTCATTTATCCCTTTTTCTTCCCTTCTTTATCTCTCTCTCCCACTCTCCTTCTCTCCCTCTCTCTCTCATTCTATCTCCCTCTTACTTCACTCTCTTTTTATCTATCCCTCTCTCCCTCTCCCTCCCTCCCTATCTCCCACCCATACTCTCTCTCCCTCTCTCTCCCTCTCTCTTCTCTCTCTCTTGTACTCTCTCCCTCTTTTGCTCTCTCTTCCTTCCTCTCTCCCTCCCTCTCTATCTCTCTCTCTCTCCCTCTCTCCCTTTCTCTCACTCCCTTCCCTCTCCCTCTCTCATTCTCACTCTCTCCCATTCTATCTCCCTCTCTCCCAATCTACCCCTCTCCATCTCTCCCTCCCTATCTTCCTCTTCCTCTCCCTCCCTCTCTATCATTCCTCTCCCCATCTCTCACCCTCTCTCTCTCGCTCTCTTTCTGCTTCCCTCTCCCTCCCTCTCTATCTTTATCCGTCTTTATCTCTCTCCCCTCCTCGCCATCTCTCTTTTTTCCTTCTCACTTTCCCTCATTCTCCCTCTCTCTCCTTCTTTCTCTCTTCCTCTCTTTTCCCTCTCTCCCTCTCCCCCTCCCTATCTCCCTCCCTTCCTTTCTCTCCCTGTTTTTATCCTTCTCTCTCTCTCTCACTCTTTCTCCCTCTCTCTCTCCATCTCCATCTTTCACTCCTCTCTATCTCCCTCTCCCTCTCCCTCTCTCCCCTTCACTCTTTCTCTCTCCCTTTCTTTCCCACTCTCTCCCATCCTCTTTCTCTCTTCCTACCCCCTTTTCTCTCCCATTCTTTCTCTTTCTCTTGCTCTCCCTATCTCTCCCTCTCATTCTTTCTCCATCCCCCTCTCTCTCTCTCCCTTTACATCTCTGTCTCCCTCCGTCTTCTCCCATCTTTCTTCGTCCGTCCCTCCTTGCCTCGCTCCATCTCTCCCTTTCCCTCTTCCTCTCTTTTGTGCTCCTTCACCCATCCCTTTCCCTTTCTCTCTTCCTCTCCCTTCCTCCCTCTCTCTCCCTCTCTCCTTCTCTCACTCTCCCTCCCCCTTTCTATCCCCCTCACTCCCTCTTCCTCTCCTTTTCTCTCTCCCTCTCCCCTCTCTTCCCTTACCTTTCTCTCTCCCTCTATCTCTCTTTCTCCATCCCTTTCTCTCTCCCTTTTTCTCTTCCTCCCTCTTATATCCCTCACCTTTCTCTCCCTCTTTCTCTTCCCCTCTCCCCCTTTATCTCTACCTCCCTCCCTCTCTCACCCTACCCTTCCTCACTCACCCTCTCTCCCTCTCTTCCCCCTGTCTCCCCACTCTCTCTTTCTTCCTCACTCTATATCTCTCTCGTCGCTCTCTCCCCCTTTATTCCTTATTGCCCTGTCTCTCCTTCCCTCCTTCTTTTTTACCTCCATCCCTCCCTCTCCCTCTCTCCCTCTCTCTCCATCATCTCTCATCTCTCCAGCTATCTATCTCACTCTCTCTCCCTTACTTGTCTTTCCCTCCTCCTCCCTCTTCTCACTCTCTCTCTCCCCCTCCGACACTCTCTCCCTCTCTCTCCCCCTTATCTTTCTCCAACTCTCTATTTCCCTCTCTCTCACTCTTGTCTCTGTCCCCTCCCTCTCTCTCACTCTTTCTCACTCTCTCTCCCTCTAACACTCCCTCCCTCTCTTAGTCTCTCCCTCTATGTCTCCCTCCCTCTTTCCCCTCTCTCTCCATCTCCCCCTCCCTCTTTCCCCTCTCTCTCCATCTCTCTCACTCTTTCTCACTCTCTCTCCCTCTAACACACTCTCCCTCTCTCGCTCCCTCCTTCTTTCCCTCTCTCTCCATCTCTCTCCCTCTCTCTATCTCATCCTCTCCCTCTCACTCTCCATCTCCCTCTCTCCCTCTCACTCTCACATGCTCCTTCTTTTTCTTCCCTCTCTCTCCCTTTCTCTCCCTTTCTCCTAATCCACCCTCCCTATCCACTTCTCCCTCCCCCTTCCTATGTCTATCCATCTTCCTTTCTCTCTTCCTATCTCCCTCTCCCTCTCATTCCCTCTCTTCATCTTCTCTCTCTCCCTCTTCTATCTCTCCCTATCCCTCACTTACCCTTCTTTCCCTCTCTAACTCCATCTCCCTCTCCCTCTCCCTCTCCCATCCACTCTCTCTCCCTCTTTCCCTCTTTCGCTCCCTTTCTCCCTCTCTCTCTTCCCCCTCTCTCCCCCTCTCTCCACCCCTCTTTATCTTCCCCTCTCTCTCCCTTTCTTTAACCCTCTCTCCCTTCTTTCTCCTCCTACTTTTCCACTCTCCCTCTTTATCTTTCTCTCAATTTTACTTTTTCTCGTCTCCCTCTCCCTTACTCTTTCGCTCTCCCATTGTTCATCCCTCTCTCTCTATCCTTCTCTCCCTCACTTCCTCTCTCCCTCTCCTCCTCTTCCTCTCTCTCCCTTTCTTATACTCATTCTCTCTCTCTCCCTCTCCCTTTCTCTTTCCCAATCTCCCTCTCTCCCTCCCTCATTCTTTCCAACTCTCCCTTTTCTCCCCCTCTCTCTCTCTTCATCTCTCTTTTTCCCACTCACTCTTTCCCTCACTCGTCCTCTCTCTCCCTATCTCCTTTTCCCTCTCCCTCTTCCTCTCGTTATCTCTCCTTCTCTCTCTCTCATTCGCTCTATCTATCTCACTGTCTCTCCCTCTCTCCCTTTCTCTTTTTCACCCTCCCTCCCTTTTTCACTATCTCTCCCATTCTTTATCCCACTCTCTCTTTCTCCCTCCCTCTCACTCTCTCTCTATCCCTCTCCCTCTCTCTTTCCTTCTACTCTCTTTCTTTTCCTCTCTCTCTTTCTTCCTCTACCTCTCTTTCCCCTTTCCTCCCTCTCCTTATCTCTTTCTCCCTCTTTCTCCCTCTCTATCTTCCTCTATCTCTCTCACTCTCTCTTTCACTCTTGCTCTATTTTACTCTTTTTATCTCTCCTCCTCCCTCTCCCTCTCGCCCCTATCCCACTCTCCCTTCCATCTTTCTCTCCATCACTCTCTCTCACCCTATCCCTCTCTCCCTTCCTCGTCTCTCTTCCTTTCTCCTTCTCATTCATCCTCTCCCTCTCATTCTTGCTTCCTATCTCTTTTGCTCTCTCTTAACCTTGCTCTTACCTTCTTTTAACATTTTCCTATCTCGCCTCTATCTCTCTCCCTCTCTTCCTCTCTCTCCCTCCCACTCCCTCGCTCATTTTGTCTCTCTTTATCTCCCTTTTCATTTTTCTTCCCCTCTCTCCCTCCCACTTCCTCTCTCCTTCTCTCTCTTTTTATCTCCCTTTTTATTTCTCTTCCTATATCTCCCTCTTCCTTTCTCTCTCTTTCACTCCCTTTTTTTCTCTCTTTCTTTCTTTTTCTTACTCATTCCCATTCTCCCCGCTACTCTTTTTGCCTTTCTCCCTACCTCTGCCTCTATCCCTCCCAATCTCTACTCTCCTTCTCCCTTTCTCCGTCTCCCTCTCTTCCTTTCCCTCTTTTCCTCTCACGCCCTCCCTTTCCATCTCTCCTTAGCCCTCACTCCCCTTCTCTCCCCGCTCTCTCTCTCCCTTCTCTCTCCCTCTCTCTTCTCCCTCTCCCTCTCTCCCTCTATTTCTATCCTTTTTTCTCTCCCTCTCTCGCTATCTCCCTCTCCCTCTCTTCCTTTCCCTCTTTTCCTCTTATGCCCTCCCTTTCCATCTCTCCCTAGGCCTCACTCCCTTTCTCTCCTCACTCTCTCTCTCCCTCTCCCTTTATTTTTATCCCTTTCTTTCTCTCCCTCTCTCCCTATCTCCCTCTCTCTCTCCTTCTCCCTCTCTCTCATCCTTTGCCTATGTCTCTTACTCTCTCTCCCCCTTCTTTTCCTATCCCCCTTCTTTCTCTCTCCCCCTCTCTCCTTTTCTCTCACTCCCTCCCTCTCTCTCCCTCCCTCCCTCCTCTCTCACCCTCTTTCTCCACCCTCTCTCTTACTTTCCCCCAATCCTTCTCTTTTTCTTTCCTCATCCCCTTACTCTCTTTCATTCTCCTTCTCCCTCCCTCCCTCTCTCTCTTTCTTCATCTCCTTCTCTCTCTATCTCTCTCCCCCTCTCCTTCACTCCCTCCCTACCTCTCTCTCTTTCTTCATCTCCCTCTCTCTCTATCTCTCTCCCCCTCTCTTTCACTCCCTCTCTCCCCCGAAAGATCATACATCCTATGGAGGTGTTGAATAAAAAATAATTTCCTCTATCTAAAGGGCTCAAGATCATATTGTTGAATCCACTAACCATATATTCATGAATCAAAGCAATGAATAAAGAATTACCTCTTATAGCATAGATTTAAATGCAATACAAGCACACACAAAAAAAAGCACTCAAAATTAGTAAAGTGCTAACTCTACCTTTTCCGACTTTGTTTTGAGTTTCCTATGGAAATCTAAGCGGGATAATTTAGTGACAATCTAAAGAGAGAGAAGAGAAAGTAGTGTGCTTAGGTTCGGGAGAAAATAATTTTCTCTTGATTTTTCTTAACAAGTCGTTTGCCCTAGAAATATATATATATATATAGACACACACACGTAAGAGGCTTCCTTGTTCTCTAAGGAAAAAAGGGGTGGCAATGAGTCCCTAAAGGACTCTAAGTTGTTGCTTCCTAATCCTCTAAAGATTAGGAGTTATTTTGCATGTGAGATTTTTATCTTTAACTCTAAAACATTCATCTTTATCCAATAAGGTTTATGTTTATTCTCCCACTAAAATATCTTTCAGAGCTTTTAATTAAACCTATTAGCCAAAAACCATTTTAGCCCAATTAAATAATTTTGACTACCCAAATAAAGTAAGTTAGATAATTTTAGGAGGCCCATATTAGGAAATAACTTTTCAAATTACCCTTAAACCTAAACTAGGAACCTAATTTTCATTTTGGGTTATTTACTTCCAAATTTGAAACTAACTTCCTAATTAGGAAACCGATTTCTAAAATAAGAAACTTTTCATTTTAGGAAACTTCCATTTTAGAGAACATTCCATTTTAGGAAACTTTCCATTTCATAAATGTTTTCAAAATAGGAAACTTTCATAATTGGAAACTTTTTCCAATATCTTTGCTTCTCTTTAATCACGTCAATGCTTAAACTCATATGTGTGACTCAATAGACTCCTGGATATATTGGTAATGTATCAAGAATAAAAGACACCTCTTTTATCTTTAGATACATAAGTCAAGATTGGCCTCTAGCAAGGCATCATGACTACTCGATTCTCTAAAAGGATTAGTTAATCTACAATTACCTTTCATAAGCATGGTAACATACCATTCAGTCCTCATGTCAACTTATCAAAATGTAATCTCAAACTTAGGTATGAGTCTTGTTCGATTATGATCACATAAGTTTTTTTTTGTTTTTCAAATGTCTTAGCTCTTGAGTAAACCAACTACGCTCCGTTCGAGTACTCTTACTATAGCCATATATTTCTTGAGTAGACATTCATCAAAGTGCAATGTGATAACTCCTTTAGCATATATGGAATGACATGTCCGATTTTTTTATTCACCTATCTCCATTAGATTCCTAGTGTATGCAACAAATTGTCCATATGCAACCCTTTACTAGGTCCATCAAAATGAGTGTCAAAGTACATAAATCCTCCAATAAGATAACCATGATGACCTTAAGTCTAAAGGTTATACCAATCTCATATGAGATTCCTGTTAGTATAGGTGCCCAAGATCCAACCATGTATGGATGGGCTTGAGTTAATGTATCATTGCATTATTATTTTGATAATAATAAATAAGTCATTCTATTAATTCTTATGCTTATGTGTTTAGTAGAATTAGATAGAAGTCCTTATGATATGCATTTGCGGTAGTGATTGATCGAAAGATGCGACACAAACACTAATGCATATAAATGATATTATTATAAAAAAGATACGAGACAAATGCTATTGCATATAAATGATATTATTAAATGCCCCAAGTTGTAGCGTTGTCAAAAATGGGCATTGACAAATGCGGATAGACTTGTGAATGCTATGCTCATGCTATGTGATAGCAGTAGGAGATCTCACACTTATTGGCATGGTGATGTCAAAGCAAGCACTTAGGTGATTTATGTTAGAGAACATATTACTAGACTTGACTCGCAATGAGAACCTATTTGGTTTTAGTCTATGGAAATCTAATGTGAGATAGGTATAAATGGTCCTTAGACTTGAAGTCATCACGGTTATCTTATTGGAGGACTTATGCACTTTGACACTCATTTCGAAGGAGCCATTAATGGGTTGCACGCGTATGATTCATTGGGTGCACTAGGAATCCAATGGAGATAGAACTAGGTCCAAATAGCTCAAACCTAGCTCGAAGGTTTTTCATCAATTTTTATCGCACTCACACCGTTTAATGTATTCAAAGTCCAGTTTGCCCGTATCTTCTTGGAAACTTGTGAAGGCTGATTTTGAAAGCCTAAACTACATTTTTTTCACTAAAATAACTAATAGGTCATGGCTTATAGCGATGAGTTTTAGTCATTGGCCCGTTTCACATCAAAATAGGTCCAAACATCCCAAACATAGCCCGATAGTTTTTCATCAATTTTTATTGCACTCACACTTTTTCACGTATTCCAAGTCCAATTGGCCCGTATCTTCTTGAAAAACTATGAAGGCTTATTTTTTTTACCAAAATCACTAATAGTCATGGCTTATAGCGATTAGTTTTGATCGTTGGCCCGTTTCGCATCAAAATAGGTCAAAACAGACTCAAACCTCACTCGAATATTTTTCACCAGCTTTTATCGCACTCACACCATTTCACGTATACCAAGTCCAGGTGGCCCGTATCTTCTTGAAAAATTGTGAAGGTCGATTTTAAGGGCCTAAACTACATTTTTTAAAAAAATAACCATAGGCCATGGCTTATAACGATGAGTTCTTTTCATTGGCCCATTTCACATCGAATTAGATCCAAACAACTCAAACCTAGCCCAAAAGTCTTTTGTCGGCTTTTATCGCACTCATACTTTTTCACGTATTCTAAGTCCCGTTGGCCCATATCTTCTTGAAAAACTTGGAAGGTTGATTTTGAGGGCCTAAACTACATTTTTTCATCAAAATAACTCATAGGTCATGGCTTATAACAATGAGTTTTTTTTGTTGGACGGTTTCACATCGAATCAAGTCCAAATAGCTCAAACCTAGCCAATACGTTTTTCGTTAGTTTTTATCGCACTCACACTTTTCCACATATTCCAAGTCCAATTGGCTCGTATCTTCTTGAAAAGCTATGAAGGCCGATTGTGGGGGCCTAAACTATATTTTTTCACTAAAATAACTCATAGGTCATGACTTACGACCATGAGTTTTGATCGATGGCCCATTTCGCATCGAACTAGGTCCCAACTGACTCAAACCTAGCCCTATAGTTTTTTGTCGGCTTTTATCGCACTCACACCATTTCACGTATTCCAAGTCTAGTTAGCTCGAATCTTCTTGAAAAAACATGAAGGATGATTTTAGGGGCATAAACTATATTTTTTTTAACAAAAATCACTCATATGTCATGGCTTATAGCGATGAGTTTTGATCGTTAGCACTGTTTTATATCGAACTAGGTCCAAACGACTCAAGATTAGCTCAATGGTTTTTTGTCGGCTTTTATCACACATACACCGTTTCATGTATTCTAAGTCCAGTTGGCCCTTATCTTCTTGAAAAACTAGGAATGCCGATTTTGAGGGCCTAAACTATATTTTTTTGAAAAAAAAAATTATAGGTCATGGCTTATAGCTATCAATTTTGTTACTTAGTCCGTTTCGCATTGAACTAGATCCAAACAGACTCAAACTAGCTCGATAGTTTTTCGTTAGTTTTATCACACTCACACTTTTTCACATATTCCAAGTCCAGTTCTCCCGAATCTTCTTGAAGAACCGTGAAGGCTGATTTTGAGGGCCTAAACTATATTTTTTCACCAAAATAACTCATAGGTCACGGCTTATAGCCATGAGTTTTGAACATTGGCCCGTTTCGCATCGAACTAGGTCCAAATAGCTCAAACCTAGCATGATAGTTTTTCCTCGCTTTTATCGCACTCACACTTTTTCATGTATTCCATGTCCAGTTCTCCCGAATCTTCTTGAAAAACTATGAAGGCTGATTTTGAGGGCCTAAACTATATTTTTTCACTAAAATAACTTATAGGTCACGGCTTTAGCCATGAGTTTTGAACGTTGGCCCGTTTCGCATCGAACTAGGTCCAAACAGACTTCAAACCTAGCCTAATAGTTTTTCGTCGGCTTTTATTGCACTCATACGAGTTTTAGGTTTTCCAAGTCCAGTTAGCTCGAATCTTCTTGAAAAACCATGAAGGATGATTTTGAGGGCATAAACTACATTTTTTTGTACAAAAATCACTCATAGGTCATGGCTTAAAGCGATGAGTTTTGATCGTTAGCTCGTTTAACATCGAACTAGGTCCAAACATCTAAAAATTAGCCCAATGGTTTTTCATTAGTTTTTATCGCACTTACACCTTTCTACGTATTCTATGTCCCGTTGGTCCGTATCTTTTTGAAAACCTTTGAAGGCTGATTTTGAGGGCTTAAACTATATTTTTTCACCAAAATAACCCATAGGTCATAGTCGAGAGCGATGCGTTTTGATCGTTGGCCCGTTTTGCATCAAACTAGGTCCAAACGACTCAAACCTAACTCGAAGGCTTTTCTCCAGCTTTTATCACACTTACACCGTTCCACGTATTACGAGTCTAATTAGCTCGAATCTTCTCGAAAAAAACCATGAAGGATGATTTTGAGGGCATAAACTATATTTTTTAAAAAAATCACTCAAAGGTCATGGCTTGTAGCGATGAGTTTTGATCGTCGACTCGCTTCACATCAAATAAGGTCCAAACAACTCAAGATTAGCCCGATGGTTTTTCATCGGCTTTTATCGCACTTACACCGTTTCACGTATTCCGAGTTCGAGTTGCTCGTATCTTCTGAAGAACCGTGAATGCTAATTTTAAGGGCCTAAACTCGTATTTTTTCATAGAAATAACCATAGGTCATGGCTTATAGCGATTAGTTTTGATCATTGGCTCGTTTCGCATCGAAATAGGTCCAAACAGACTCAAACCTAGCTCGAAAGTTTTTCATCATTTTTTATCGCACTCACACCATTTCACGTATTCCAAGTCCAGTCGGCTCGTATCTTCTTGAAAAATCGTGAAGGCTGATTTTGAGGGCTTAAACTATATTTTTTGAAAAAAATAACCATAGGTCATGGCTTATAGCGATGAGCTATTTTCGTTAGCTCTGTTTCACATCGAATTAGGTCAAAATAGCTCAAACCTAGCCCAAAATGTTTTCTTCGGCTTTTATCCCACTCACACTTTTTCACGTATTCTAAGTCCTATTGGCCCGTATCTTCTTGAAAAACTTTGAAAGTTGATTTTAAGGGCTTAAACTATATTTTTCACCACAATAACTCATAGGTCATGGCTTAAAGCGATGAGTTTTTTCGGTTGGCCCATTTCACATCAAATTAGGTCTAAACAACTCAAACCTAGCCCATAAGTTTTTCGTCAGCTTTTATCGCACTCACTTTTTCACGCATTCCGATCCAGTCGGCTCGTATATTCTTAAAAAATTGTGAAGGCTGATTTTGAGGTCCTAAACTATATTTTTTCACCAAAATAACTCATAGGTCATGCCTTATAGCTATGAGTTTTGATCGTTGGCCCGTTTCGCATCGAACGAGGTCCAAACGGCTCAAACCTAGCTTGATAGTTTTTCGTTAATTTTTATCGCACTCACATCTTTTCGGGTATACGAAGTCCATTTAGCTTGAATCTTTTTGAAAAACCATGAAGGATGATTTTGAGGGCATAAACTATATTCTTTTAACAAAAATCACTCATACGTCATGGCTTATCGGGTTGAGTTTTGATCGTTAGCTCTGTTTCACATCGAACTAGGTCCAAGTAGCTCAAGAGTAGCTCGATAGTTTTTCCTCGGCTTTTATCGCACTTACATCGTTTCAAGTATTCCCGATCCCGGTGGTTTGTATCTTCTTGAAAAACTTTGGAGGATGATTTTGAGGGGTTAAACTATATTTTTTGACAAAAATACTCATAGGTCATGGCTTATAGCTATGAGATTTGGTCGTTGTCCCATTTCGCATCAAAATAGGTCCAAACGAGCTCAAACCTAGGCTAATAGTTTTTCATCGGCTTTTATCGCACTCACACCGTTTCACATATTCCAAGTCTAGTTGGCTCGTATCTTCTTGAAAAACTTTGAATGCCGATTTTGAGGGCCTCAACTACATTTTTTTGACAAAAATAACTAATAGGTCATGACTTATAGCAATGAGTTTTGTTCGTTGGTCCGTTTCGCATCGAACTAGGTCCAAACAGACTCAAACCTAGCTCGAATGTTTTTCATCAATTTTTATCGCACTCACATCGTTTCACGTATTCACGATCCAGTTGGCCGTATCTTCTTGGAAAGCTGTGAAGACGGATTTTGAAAGCCTAAACTATATTTTTTCACTAAAATAACTCATAGGTCATGGCTTATAGCGATTGGTTTTGGTCGGTGGCCCATTTCGCATCGAAATAGGTCCAAACAGACTCAAACATAGCCCGATAGTTTTTCATCAATTTTTATCGGACTCACACTTTTTCACGTATTCCAAGTCCAATTGGCTTGTATCTTCTTGAAAAATTATAAAGGCTAATTTTGAGCGCCGAAATTATATTTTTTTTTACCAAAATCACTCATAAGTCATGGCTTATAGCGATTAGTTTTGATCGTTGGCTTGTTTCGCATCGAAATAGGTCCAAACGAGCTCAAACCTAGCTCGAATGTTTTTTGTCGGCTTTTATCGCACTCACACTATTTCATGTATACCAAGTCCAGGTGGCCCATATCTTTTTAAAAAATCGTGAAGGCTCATTTTGAGAGCCTAAACTATATTTTTTTTGAAAGAAAATAACCACGAGTCATGACTTATAGCGATGAGTTGTTTTTGTTAGCTCGTTTCACATCGAATTAGGTCCAAATAGCTCAAACCTAACCCACTTTTTTCATCGGCTTTTATCGTACTCATACTTTTTCACGTATTCTAAGCCCCGTTTGCTCGTATCTTCATGAAAAAATTTGAAGGATGATTTGGAGGGCATAAACTACATTTTTTCACCAAAATAACTCATAATTCATGGCTTATAGCAATGAGTTTTATTCGTTGGCTCATTTCACATCGAATTAGGTCCAAACAGACTCAAACCTAGCCCATTAGTTTTTCATCGGCTTTTATTGCACTCACACTTTCTCACGTATTCCAAGTCCAGTTGGCCCGTATCTTTTTGAAAAACTATGAATGCTGATTTTGGGGGCCTAAACTATATTTTTTCACCAAAATAACTCATAGGTCATGACTTATAGCTATGAGTTTTGATCGTTGACCCGTTTTGCATCGAACTAGGTCCAAACGGCTCAAACCTAGCCCGATAGTTTTTTGTCGGCTTTTATCGCACTCACACCGTTTTAGGAATTCCAAGTCCAGTTAGCTCGAATCTTCTTGAAAAGCAATGAAGGATGATTTTGAGGTAATAAACTATTTGTTTTAACAAAAATCACCCATAGGTCATGGCTTATAGCGATGAGTTTTGATCGTTAGCTTGTTTCACATCGAACTAGGTCCAAACAGACTCAAGATTAGCTCGGTTGGTTTTTTGTCAATTTTTATCGCACTTACATTGTTTCACGTATTCCAAGTCCTATTGCTCTGTATCTTCTTGAAAAACTTTGAAGGTTGATTTTGAGAGCCTAAACTACATTTTTCACCAAAATAACCCATAGGTCATAGCTTAGAGCGAGGAGTTTTGATCGTTGGCCGGTTTCACATCAAACTAGGTCTAAACGTGCTCAAGATTAGCCCGATGGTTTTTCATCGCTTTTATCGCATTTACACCGTTTCACGTATTCCAAGTCCTGTTGGTCCGTATCATTTTGAAAAACTTTGAAAGCCGATTTTGAGGGCCTAAACTACACTTTTTGACAAAAATACTCATAGGTCATGGCTTGTAGCTATGAGTTTTGTTCGTTGGCCCATTTCGCATCGAAATAGGTCCAAACAGACTCAAACCTAGCCCGATAGTTTTTCATTAGCTTTTATCACATTCACACTATTTCATGTATTTCAAGTGCGAGTTGGCTCGTATCTTCATGAAAAACTATGAATACCGATTTTGAGGGCATAAACTACATTTTTTCAATAAAAAAAACTTATAAGTCATGGCTTATAACTATGAGTTTTGTTCGTTGGCCCGTTTCGCATCAAACTCGATCCAAACAACGGAAAACTAGCCCAACAGTTTTCATCGGTTTTATCGCACTCATACCGTTTAACGTATTCAAAGTTTAGTTGGCCCGTATCTTCTTGAAAATCTTTGAAGGTCGATTTTGAAAGCCTAAACTACACTTTTTCACCAAAATAACTCATAAGTTATGGCTTATAGCGATGAGTTTTGATCATTGGCCCGTTTCGCATCGAACTAGTTCCAAACGGCTCAAACCTAGCTCGAAGGTTTTTATTAGTTTTTATCGCACTCACCCCATTTCACATATTCAAATTCAAGTTGGCCCGTATCTTCTTGGAAAACTATGATGGCTGATTTTAAAAGCCTAAGCTACATTTTTTAACCAAAATAACTCATAGGTCATGGCTTATAGCGATGCGTTTTCATCGTTGGCCCATTTCACATCGAAATTGGTCCAAACGACTCAAACATATCCCGATAATTTTTCATCAATTTTTATCGCACTCCTACCGTTTCACGTATTCCAAGTCCAATTGGCCCGTATCTTTTTGAAAAATTATGAAAGCTAATTTTGAGTGCCGAAATTATATTTTTCTTTTTACCAAAATCACTTATAGGTCATCGCTTATAACGATTAGTTTTGATCATTGGCCCGTTTCACATCGAAATAGGTCCAAACAGACTCAAACTTAGCTCAAAATGTTTTTATCAATTTTTATCACACTCACACCATTTCACGTATTCCAAGTCTAGTTGGCTCGTATCTTCTTGAAAATCATGAAGGCTGATTTTGAGGGCCTAAAAAACTATGAAGGCTGATTTTGAGGGCCTAAATTATATTTTCTTTTATGAAAATCACTCATAAGTCATGGCTTATAGCGATGAGGTTTGGTCGTTCGCTCGTTTCGCATTAAAATCTATCCAAACAAGCACAAACATAGCCCGATAGTTTCTCTTCAATTTTTATCGCATTCACATCGTTTCATGTATTCCAAGTCCAGTTGGCCCATATTTTCTTAAAAAACCATGAAGGCTAATTTTGGGGGTCGAAAATATTTTTTTTTCAAAAAAATAACTCATAGGTCATGGCTTATAGCTATGAGTTTTGATCGTTGGCCCGTTTCGCATCGAACTAGGTCCAAATAGCTCAAATCTAGCCCGATAGTTTTTCATCGGTTTTTATCGCACTCACACTTGTTTCCCGTATTCCAAGTGTAGTTAGGTCGAAACTTCTTGAAAAACAATGAAGGACGACTTTAAGGGTATAAACTATATTTTCTTACAAAAACCACTTATAGGTCGTGGCTTATAGCATTGAGTTTTGATCGTTAGCTCGTTTCACATCGAACTAGGTCTAAATAGCTAAAGATTAGCCCAATGGTTTTTCATCGCTTTTATCGCACTTGCACCGTTTCACATATTCCAAGTCCCGTTGGTCCGTATCTTCTTTAATAAATTTGAAGGCTGATTTTGAGGGCCTAAACTACATTTTTTCACCAAAATAACCCATAGGTCATGGCTTATAGCGATGAGTTATGTTCATTCGCTTGTTTCACATCGAATTAGGTCCAAACAACTCAAACCTAGCCTAAAAGTTTTTGTTAGATTTTATTGCACTCACACTTTTCCATGTATTCTAAGTCCTGTTGGCCCATATCTTCTTGAATAACTTTGAAGGCTGATTTTGAGGGCCTAAACTACATTTTTTTCACCAAACTAACTCATAGGTCATGGCTTATAGCGTTGACTTTTGTTCATTGGCCCGTCTCACATCAAATTAGATCCAAACAGAGTGCAAAACTAGCCTATAATTTTCTTGTCGGCTTTTATCGAACTCACACTTTTTCACGTATTCCAAGTCAAGTTGGCCCGTATCTTCTTGAAAAACTATCACTCGCTGATTTTGAGGGCCTAAACTATATTTTTTCATGAAAATAACTCATAGGTCATGGCTTATAGCTATGAGTTTTGATCGTTGGCCCGTTTCACATCAAACTACGTCTAAACAACTCAAACCTAGCCCAATAGTTTTTTGTTAGTTTTTATAGCACTCACATCGTTTCAAGTATTCCATGTCCAGTTAGCTCGAATCTTCCTAAAAAACCATGAAGGATGATTTTGAGGGCATAAACTACATTTTTTGACAAAAATAACTCATAGGTCATGGCCGATAGCGATGCGTTTTTATCGTTAGACTCGTTTCACATAGAACTAGGTCTAAACGACTTAAGATTAGCTCGATGGTTTCTCGTCGGCTTTTATCGCACTTTCACCGTTTCATGTATTCAAAGTCCGAGTTGGTCGTATCTTCTTGAAAAACTATGAAGGCTGATTTTGAGGGCCTAAACTACACTTTTTCACCAAAATAACTCGTAGGTCATGGCTTATAGCTAAGAGTTTTTTTCGTTGGCCCGTTTCGTATCGAACTAGGTCCAAACAACTCAAACCTAGCCCGATAGTTTTTCATCGGCTTTTATTGTACTTACATCGTTTAACGTATTCCAAGTTCAATTGGCTCGAATATTCCTAAAAAACTATGAAGGCTGATTTTTAGGGCCTAAACTACATTTTAGTTTTACCAAAAATAACTCATAGGTTGTGGCATAAAGCTATGAGTTTTGATCGTTGGCTTATTTCGCATCGAACTAGGTCCAAACTGACTCAAACCTAATTCGTCAGCTTTTTGTCGGTTTTTATCGCACTCAATATGTTTTACATATTCTAAGTCCAATTGGACATATCTTCTTGAAAAACCATGAAGATCGATTTTCGTGGTCCAAACTACATTTTTGGACCAAAATAACTAATAGGTCATGGCCTATTGCAATGAGTTTGATCGTTGGCCCGTTTCACATCGAACTAGGTCCAAGCATCTCAAACTTAGCTTGAAAGTTTTTTGCTAGTTTTTATCGCACTCACACTCGTTTCACCTATTCCAAGTCCAGTTGGCCCATATCTTCTTGAAAAATCGTGAAGTTTGATTTTGAGGGCTCGAACTACATTTTTTTTTGACAAAAATAACTTATAGGTCATGGCTTATAGCGAGGAGCTTTGGTCGTTGGCCCGTCTCACTTCAAAATAGGTCTAAACAGACTCAAACCTAGCCCGATAGATTTTCGTTAATTTTTATCGCACTCACACTCGTTTCACATATTCCAAGTCCGAGTTGTTCCATATCTTCTTGAAAAACTATGAAGGCTGATTTTGAGGGCCTAAATTATGTTTTTTTACGAAAATCACTCATAGGTCATGGCTTATAGTGATTAGTTTTGATCGTTGGCCCGTTGCATCGAAATAGGTTCAAACAGACTCAAAACTAGCTCGAACGTTTTTCGTCGGTTTTCATCGCACTCACACCGTTTCATGTATTCCAAGTCCAGTTGGCCCGTATTTTCTTTAAAAATCATGAAGGCTGATTTTGAGGTCTAAACTATATTTTTTGACAAAAATACTCATAGGTCATGGCTTATAGTTATGCGTTTTGGTCGTTGGCCCGTTTCGCATCGAAATAGGTCCAAACGACTCAAACCTAGCTTGATAGTTTTTCATCGGCTTTTATCGCACTCACACCGTTTCAAGTATTCCGAGTCCAGTTGGCTCGGTTCTTCTTGAAGAATTATGAATGCCGATTATGATGGCATAAACTCGTATTTTTGCACCAAAATAACTCATAGGTCATGGCTTATAGCGATGACTTTTGATCGTTAGCCCATTTCGCATCGAAATAGGTGTAAACATCTCAAACCTAGCCTCATATTTTTTCATCAATTTTTATCACACTCACACCGTTTCACGTATTCCAAGTCCGAGTTGGCCCGTATCTTCTTGATAAACTATGAAGGCTGATTTTAAGGGTCTAAACTACATTTTTTAACCAAAATAACTACTAGGTCATGGCTTATAGTGATGAGATTTGATCGTTGGCCCGTTTCACATGGACCTAGATCCAAGCATCTCAAACTTAGCTTGAAAGTTTTTTGCCGCTTTTATCACACTCACATCGTTTCATGCATTCCAAGCCCATTTGGCCCATATCTTCTTGAAAAATCATGAAGGCTGATTTTGAGGGCCCAAACTACATTTGTTTTTAACAAAAATAACTTATAGGTCGGCGCTTATAGCGATGAGTTTTGGTCGTTGGCCCGTTTCGCATCAAAATAGGTCCAAACAGGTCAAACCTAGCTCAATAGTTTTTCATCAATTCTTCTCGCACTCACATCGTTTCACGTATTCCAAGTCCAGGTTGGTCCATATCTTCATGAAAAAACTATGAAGGCTGATTTTGAGGGCCTAAATTATGTTTTTTTAACCAAAATCACTCATAGGTCATGGCTTATAGTGATTAATTTTGATCGTTGGCTCGTTGCATCAAAATAGGTCCAAATAGCTCAAACCTAGCTCGAATGTTTTTCATCGGCTTTTATCGCACTCACACCGTTTCATGTATTCCAAGTTCGGTTAGCCCGTATCTTCTTCAAAAATCATGAATGTTGATTTTGAGCGTCTAAACTATATTTTTTGACAAAAATACTCATAGGTCATGGCTTATAGCTATGAATTTTGGTTGTTAGCTCGTTTCACATCGAAATAGGTCCGAATAGCTCAAACCTAGCCCGATAGCTTTTCATCGGCTTTTATCACACTCACATCGTTTCACGTATTCCAAGTCTAGTTGACCCGTATCTTCTTGAAGAATTATGAATGCTGATTTTGAGGGCCTAAACCGCATTTTTGCACTAAAATAACTCATATGTCATGGCTTATAGCTATGCGTTTTTTTCGTTAGCCGGTTTCGCATCGAAATAGGCCCAAACAACTCAAACCTAGCCCGATAGTTTTTCATCGGCTTTTATCACATTCACACTCGTTTCAAGTATTCCAAGTCCAGGTTGCCCCGTATCTTCTTGAAGAATTGTGAATGCTGATTTGGAGGGCATAAACCGAATTTTTCCACCAAAATAACTCATAGGTCATGGCTTATATCGATGAGTTTTGATTGTTGGCTCGTTTCGCATCGAAATAGGTATAAACAGACTCAAACCTACCCTAATATTTTTTCATCAATTTTTATCGCACTAACATCGTTTCGCGTATTCCAAGTCCAGATTGGCCCGTATCTTCTTGAAAAACTATGAAGGCTAATTTTGAGGGTCTAGACTACATTTTTTGACCAAAATAACTAATAGATCATGGCTTATAGCGATGAGATTTGATCGTTGGCCCATTCCGCATGAACCTAGGTCCAAGCATCTTAAACTTAGCTTGAAAGTTTCTTGCCAATTTTTATCGCACTCACATCGTTTCACGCATTCCAAGCCCAGTTGGCCCATATCTTCTTGAAAAATCGTGAAGGCTGATTTTGACGGCCTAAACTATATTTGCTTTGACAAAAATAACTTATACGTCATGGCTTATAGCGATGAGTTTTGGCCGTTGGCACGTTTCGCGTCAAAATAGGTCCGAACGACTCAAACCTAGCCCGATAGTTTTTCATCAATTTTTATCGTACTCACACCGTTTCACGTATTCCAAGTCCAGTTGGTCCGTATCTTCTTGAAAAACTATGAAGGCTGATTTTAAGGGCTCGAGTGATGTTTGTTTTACCAAAATCACTCATAGGTCATGGCTTATAGTGATTGGTTTTGATCGTTGGCCCGTTGCAACGAAATAGGTCTAAACTGACTCAAACCTAGCTCCAACATTTTTCGTCAATTTTTATCACACTCACACCGTTTCATGTATTCTAAGTCCAGTTGGCCCGTATCTCCTTCAAAAATCATGAATGCTCATAGGTCATGGCTTATAGTTATGAGTTTTGGTCGTTAGCCCATTTCGCATCAAAATAGGTCCGAACAGTCTCAAACATAGCTTGAAAGTTTTTCATCAACTTTTATCGCACTCACACCGTTTCACGTATTCCAAGTCCAGTTGGCCCGTATCTTCTTGAAGAATTGTGAATGCTGATTTTGAGAGCCTAAATTGCAATTTTGCACTAAAATAACTCATAGGTCATGGCTTATCGCGATGAGTTTTGATCGTTGGCTCATTTCGCATCGAAATAGGCCCAAACAGACTCAAACCTAGCTCGATATTTTTCATTAATTTTTATTGCACTCACATTGTTTCACGTATTCCAAGTCCAATTGGCCCATATCTTCTTGAAAGACTATGAAGGCTGATTTTGAGGGCCTAAATTATATTTTTTTCCCAAAATCACTCATACATCATAGCTTATAGCGATTAGTTTTGATCGTTGGCCTATTTCGAATCGAAATAGGTCCAAACAGACTTCAAGCCTAGCTCGATAGTTTTTCATTAATTTTTATCGCAGTCACACAATTTCACGTATTCCAAGTGAGTTGGTCCATATCTTCTTGAAAAAATGTGAAGGCTGATTTTAAGGGCCTAAACTACATTATTTCACAATAATAACTCGTAGGTCATGGCTTATAGCTATGAGTTTTTGTCGTTGACCCGTTTCGCATCGAACTAGATTTAAACGACTCAAACCTAACCCGATAGTTTTTCATCAACTTTTATCGCACCGATACCATTTCATGTATTCCAAGTCCAGCTTGACTCGTATCTTCTTGAAAAACATTGAATGCCGATTTTGAGGGCCTAAACTACATTTTTCACCAAAATAATTCATAGGTCATGGCTTATAGCGATGAGTTTTAATCGTTGGCCCGTTTCGCATCAAAATAGGCCTAAACAACTCAAACCTAGCTCGATATTTTTTCATTATTTTTTATCGAACTCACATCGTTTCACGTATTCCAAGTCCGAGTTGGCCCGTACCTTCTTGAAAAACTATGAATGCTGATTTTGAGGGCCTAAGCTATATTTTTGTTTTTACCAAAATCACTCATAGGTCATGGCTTATAGCGATGAGTTTTGATCATTGGCCCGTTTCACATCGAACTACGTCCAAATGGCTCAAACCTAACCCGATAGTTTTTAATCGGCTTTTATCGCACTCATACTTGTTTCATGTATTCTAAATCCAGTTGGCCCGTATCTTCTTGAAAACTCGTGAAGTCGATTTTAATGGCCTAAACCGCATTTTTCACTAAAATAACTCATATGTCATAGCTTATAACGATGAGTTTTGATAGTTGGCCCGTTTCAAATCGAAATAGGTCTAAACGACTCAAGCCTAGCCCGATAGTTTTTCATCATTTTTATCGCACTCACACCATTTCACGTATTCCAAGTCTAGTTGGCCCTATCTTCTTGAAAAATTATAAAGGTTGATTTTGAGAGCCTAAATTTTATTTATTTTTACCAAAATCACTCATAGGTCATGGCTTATAACGATTAGTTTCAATCGTTAGCCTCGTTTCGTATCGAAATAGGTCTAAACGAGCCAAACCTAGCTCAAATGTTTTTATTACTTTTTATCGCACTCACACCGTTTCACATATTCCAAGTCTAATTGGCCCGTATCGTCCGGAAAAATCATGAAGGCCGATTTTCAAGGCCTAAACTACATTTTTTGACAAAAATAACTTATATGTCATGGCTTATAGCAATAAGCTATGTTCGTTGGCCCGTTTCGCATGGAACGATGTCTAAACAAGCAGCAAACCTAGCGGAAAAGTTTTTCATCGGTTTTTATCCCACTCACACTTTTTTAACGTATTCCAAGTCTTGTTGGCTTCGTATATTCAAGGAAAACTTTGAAGGTTGATTTTAAGGGCCTAAATTACATTTTTTGACAAAAATAACTCATAGGTCATGACTTATAGCAATGAGTTTTGGTCATTGGCCCATTTCGCATCGAAATAGGTCCAAACAACTCAAACCTAGCTCGATAGTTTTTCATCCGTTATTATCGCCCTCACACCGTTTCACATATTCCAAGTCTAGTTGGCCCCTATCTTCCCGATAAACTATGATTGTTGATTTTGAGGGCCTAAACCGTATTTTTTCACCAAAATAACTCATAGTTCATGGCTTATAGCGATGAGTTTTGGTCGGTGGCCCGTTTCACATCAACATAGGTCCAAAAAGCTCAAACCTAGTCGATAGTTTTTCATCAATTTTTATCGCAGATCACACCGTTTCACGTATTCCAAGTCCAATTGGTCCGTATTTGCTTGACAAACTATGAAGGCTGATTTTGAGAGCCTAAATTATATTTTTTTCTACCAAATCATTCATAGGTCATGGCTTATAGCGATTAGTTTTGATCGTTGGCCCATTTCGCTTCGTAATAGGTCCAAATAGCTCAAACCTAACCCAAATGTTTTTCGTCGGTTTGTATCGCACTTATAATTTTTTACGTATTCCAAGTCCTATTGTCCCATATCTTCTTGAAAAACTATTAAGGCTGATTTTAAGGGCCTAAACTACATTTTTTCAAAGAAATAACTCGTAGTCATGGCTTATACCTTTGAGTTTTGGTCGTTGGCCCGTTTCGCTTCGAACTACGTCCAAAGAGCTCAAACCTAGCTCGATAGTTTTTAATTAGCTTTTATCACACTCATACCTTTCATGTATTCCAAGTCCGAGTTGGCCCGTATCTTCTTGAAAAACTATGAATGCTGATTTTGAGGGCCTAAACTCGCATTTTTTACCAAAATAACTCATAGGTCATGGCTTATAACGATGAGTTCGATCGTTTGCTCGTTTCAAATCGAAATAGGTCAAAATAGCGCAAACTCGACGAAAAAGTTTTTTGTTAGTTTTATCGCACTCACACTTTTTCACATATTCCAAGTCTTATTGCCTCGTATATTCTTGAAAAAATTTGAAGGCCGATTTTAAAGGCCTAAATTATATTTTTTTCACAAAAATAACTCATAGGTCTTGGCTTATAGCGATGAGTTTTGGTTGTTGACCCGTTTCGTATCGAAATACATCCAAACATGACTCAATTCTAGCCCGATAGTTTTTCATCTCGCTATTATCGCACTCACACCGTTTCACATATTCCAAGTCTAGTTGGCTCATATCTTCTTGAAAAGCTCGTGATAGCCGATTTTGAGGGCCTAAACTCGTATTTTTTCTCCAAAATAACTCATAGGCCATGGCTTATAGCGATGACTTTTGGTCGCCGGCTCGTTTCACATCGAAATAGGTCAAAATAGCTCTAACCTAGCTCAATAGGTTTTCATCAATTTTTATCGCAGATCATATCGTTTCACATATTCCAAGTCCAGTTGGCCCGTATCTTCTTGAAAAACTCGAAGGCTCGCTTTTCAAAGCCTAAATTATATTTTATTTACAAAAATCACTTATAGGTTAAGGCCTATAGCGATTAATTTTGATCGTTGGCCTGTTTTGCATTAAAATAGGTCCAAACAGACTCAAACCTAGCCCAATAATTTTCATCAATTTTTATCACACTCACACCGTTTCACATATTCCAAGTCCAATTGGCCCGTATCTTCTTGAAACATTATGAAGGCTGATTTTGAAGGCCTAAATTATATATATATATATATATATATTTATCAAAATCACTCATAAGTCATGGCTTATAGCAATTAGTTTGGATCACCGGCTCGTTTCGCTTCGTAATAGGTCCAAACAGACTCAAAATTTAGCCCAAATGTTTTTTGTCAATTTGTATTGCACTCACACTTTTTCACGTATTCCAAGTCCTGTTGGCCCATATCTTCTTGAAAAACTATGAAGGTCGATCTTAAGGGCCTAAACTATATTTTTTCACAAAAATAACTCGTAGGTCATGGCTTATAGCTATGAGTTTTGGTTGTTGACTCGTTTCGCATCGAAGTAGATCCAAACAGACTCAAACCTAACCCGATAGTTTTTCATTAGTTTTTCTCGCACTCACACTATTGCACGTATTCTAAGTCTAGTTGGCTTCGTATCTTCTTGAAAAACATTGAACGCTAATTTTGAGGGTATAAACTTTATTTTTTTTTTACCAAAATCACTCATAGGTCATGGCTTATAGTGATGAGTTTTCATCGTTGGCCCGTTTTGCATCAAACTAGGTCCAAACAGACTTCAAATGTAGCCCGATAGTTTTTCATCGGCTTTTATCGCACTCATACCGTTTCATGTATTCTAAGTCCAGTTGGCTCGTATCTTCTTGAAAACTCGTGAATGCTGATTTTGAGGGCTTAAACCGCATTTTTCACCAACATAACTCATTGGTCAAGGCCTATAGCGATGAGTTTTGTTCATTGGCTAGTTTCGCATCGAAATATGTCCAAACAGACTTCAAACCTAGCTCGATAGCTTTTCATCAATTTTTATTGCACTCACACCGTTTCACGTATTCCAAGTACAATTGGCCCTATCTTCTTGAAAAACTATGAAGGCTGATTTTGAGGACCTAAATTATATTTATTTTTGCCAAAATCACTCATAGGTCATGGCTTATAGCGATTAGTTTTGATCATCGGCCCGTTGTGCATCGAAATAGGTCTAAATAGGTCAAACCTAGCTTAAATGTTTTTTGTTACTTTTTATCGCACTCACATCGTTTCACGTATTCCAAGTCTAATTGGCCCGTATCTTCTTGAAAAATCATGAAGGTCGATTTTGAGGGCCTAAACTATATTTTTTTACAAAAATAACTTATAGGTCATGGCTTATAGCGATTAGTTATGTTCGTTGGCCCGTTTCACATCGAATTATGTCCGAACAGCGCAAACCTAGCCAAAAATAACTTTGAGGGTTTAGACTACATTTTTTGACCAAAATAACTAATAGGTCATGGCTTATAGTGATGAGATTTGATCGTTGGCCCGTTTCACACCGAACTAGGTCCAAACATCTTAAACTTAGCTTGAAAGTTTTTCATCGGCTTTTATCGCACTCACACCGTTTCATATATTGCAAGTCCAAGTTGGCCCGTATCTTCTTCAAAAATCATGAAGGCTAATTTTGAAGGTCTAAACTACATTTTATGATAAAAATACTCATACGTCATGGCTTATAGCTATGAGTTTTGGTGGTTCGCCCGTTTCGCATCGAAATAGGTCCAAATAGCTCAAACCTAGCCCGAGAGGTTTTCATCGGCTTTTATCGCACTCACACCGTTTCACGTATTCCAAGTCCAAGCTTGGCTCGTATATTCTTGAAGAATTGTGAATGCCGATTTTGGGGGCGTAAACCGTATTTTTGCACCAAAATAACTCATAGGTCATGGCTTATAGCGATGAGTTTGGATCATTAGCCTCGTTTCGCCTCGAACTAGGTCCAAACAGACTCAAACCGAGTCCGATAGTTTTTTATCAATTTTGTCGCACTCACACCGTTTCACGTATTCCAAGTCCAGTTGGCCCATATCTTCTTGAAAAACTATGAAGGCTGATTTTGAGGGCCTAAATAATATTTTTTTTACCAAAATCACTTATAGATCATGGCTTATAGCTCGAATGTTTTTCGTCGGCTTTTATCGCACTCACACCATCTTTTGTATTCCAAGTCCAGTTAGGCCGTCTCTTCTTGAAAAATCATGAAGGCCGATTTTGAGGGCTTAAACTATATTTTTTGACAAAAATAACCATAGGTCTTGGCTTATAGCAATGAGTTATGTTCGTTCGCCCGTTTCACATCGAATAAGGACAAAATAGCTCAAACCTAGCCCAAAAGACTTTGGTTAGTTTTTATCGGATCCACACTTTTTCACGTATTCCAAGTCATGTTAACCCATATCTTATTAAAAAACTTTAACAACCGATTCCGAGGGCCTAAACTATATTTTTTTTTATCAAAATAACTCTTAGGTCATACTTATAGCTATGAGTTTTGGTTGTTTGCTCGTTTTGCATCGAACTAGCTCTAAACGGACTCAAACGTAACTCGATATTTTTTTGTCAATTTTTGTCGCACTAACACTCGTTTCACGTATTCAAAGTCCAGTTGCCCCGTATCTTCTTAAAAAACCATGAAGGCTAATTTTGAGGGCCTAAATTAGTTTTTTTTTCAAAAATCACTCATAGGTCATGGCTTATAGCGATTAGTTTTGATCGTTGCCCGTTTCGCATCGAACTAGGTCCAAACAGACTCAAACCTAGCTTATAGTTTTTCATTAACTTCTATCGCACTCACACTCGTTTCACGTATTCCAAGTCCAGTTGGCCCGTATCTTCTTGAAAAACATTAAATGTTGATTTTGAGGGCCTAAACCGTATTTTTTTCACAAAAATAACTCATAGGTCATGGCTTATAGAGATGATTTTTGGTCGTTGGCCCGTTTTGCATCAAAATAGGTCCAAACAGACTCAAACCTAGCTTGATAGTTTTTAATCAATTTTTATCGAACTCACACCGTTTCACATATTCCAAGTCCAGTTAGCTTCGTATCTTCTTGAAAAACTATGAAGGCTAATTTTGAGGGCCCAAATTAATTTCTTTTTACAAAAATCACTCACAGGTCATGGCTTATAGCGATTAGTTTTGATCGTTGGCCCGTTTCACATCGAAATAAGTCATAACGTACTCAAACCTAGCCCATATTTTTTCATTAGCTTTTATCGCACTCACACCGTTTCACGTATTCCAAGTCGGTTGGCCCGTATCTTCTTGAAAAACATTGAATGCCGATTTTGAGGGCCTAAACTATATTTTTTCACCAAAATAACTCATACGTCATGGCTTATAGTGATGTGTTTTTGTTGTTAGCCTATTTTGCATCGAAATAGATCCAAACAGACTTAAACCTAGCTCGATAGCTTTTCATCCATTTTTATCGCACTCACACCATTTCACGTATTCCAAGTCTAGTGGGCTCGTATCTTCTTGAAAAACTATGGAGGCTGATTTTCGGGCCTAAATTATAATTTTTTTTGCAAAAATCACTCATAGGTCATGGCTTATAGCGATTTGTTTTGATCGTTTGCCCCATTTCGCATTGAAATAAGTCCAAACAGACTCAAACCTAGCCCAATAGTTTTTCATCAATTTTTATCACACTCACACCGTTTCACATATTCCAAGTCCAGCTTGGTCCGTATTTCCTTGAAAAACATTGAATGCCGATTTTGAGGGCCTAAACCGCATTTTTTCACCAAAATAACTCATAGGTCATGGCTTATAGCGATGAGTTTTGATCATTGGCCCGTTTCGCATCGAACTAGCTCCAAACAGCTCAAACCTAGCCCGATAGGTTTTCATCGGCTTTTTTCGCACTCATACCGTTTTATGTATTCCAAGTCCGAGTTAGCTTCGTATCTTCCTAAAAAGCCGTGAATGCTGATTTTGAGGGTCAAACTCGCATTTTTCACAAAAATAACTCATAGGTCATGTCTTATAGCGATGAGTTTTGGTCGTTGGCTTGTTTCATATCGAAATAGGTCCAAACAGACTCAAGCCTAGCTCGATAGTTTTTCATCAATTTTTATTGCACTCACACCATTTCATGTATTCCAAGTCTAGTTGGCCCTATCTTCTTGAAAAACTATGAAGGCTAATTTTGAGGGCCTCAATTATATTTATTTTTACCAAAATCACTCATATGTCGCTTATAGCGATTAGTTTTGATCGTTAGCTCGTTTCACATCGAAATAGGCCTAAATGGGTAAAACCTAGGTGAAACGTTTTTCATTACTTTTCATCGCACTCACACCGCTTCACGTATTCCAAGTCTAATTGGCCCGTCCTATCTAGAAAAATCATGATGGCCGATTTTGAGGGCCTAAACTATATTTTTTGACAAAAATAACTTATAGGTCATGGCTTATAGCGATAAGTTGTGTTCATTTACCCATTTCGCATCGAACTATGTCCAAACAAGCGCAAACCTAACCCAAAAGTTTTTCGTCGGCTTTTATCACACTCACACTTTTTTAATGCATTCTAATTCTTGTTGGCTCGTATATTCTTGGAAAACTTTGAAAGCTAATTTTAAGGGCTAAATTATATTTTTTTACCAAAATAACTCATAGGTCATGGCTTATAGCGATGAGTTTTGGTCGTTAGCACGTTTCGCATCAAAATAGGTCCAAACAGACTCAAACCTAGCCCGATAGCTTTTCATCTACTATTATCGCACTTAGACCATTTCATGTATTCCAAGTCTAGTTGACTCGTATCTTCTTGAAAAACTATGACTGTTGATTTTGAGGGCCTAAACCGTATTTTTTCACCAAAATAACTCATAGGTCATGGCTTATAGTGATGCGTTTTGGTCACCGGCCCGTTTCGCATCGAAATAGGTCCAAACAGACTCAAACCTAGCCTAATAGTTTTTAATCAATTTTTATCGCACTCACACCATTTCATGTATTCCAAGTCCAAATTGGTCCGTATCTTCTTGAAAAACTATGAGGCTGATTTTGAGGGCTAAATTATATTTTTTTACAAAAATCACTCATAGGTCATGGCTTGTAACGATTAGTTTTAATCGTTCGCCCGTTTTGCATCGAAATAGGTCATAATAGCTCAAACCTAGCCCCATAGTTTTTCATCGGCTTTTATCGCACTCACACCGTTTCACATATTCCAAGTCCAGGTTAGCTCGTATCTACTTGAAAAATATTGAATGCTAATTTTGAGGGCCTAAACCGCATTTATTCACCAAAATAACGCATAGGTCATGGCTTCTAGCCATGAGTTTTGGTCGTTGGCCCATTTCATCAATTTTTATCGCACTCACACCGTTTCACATATTCCAAGTCTAGTTGGCCCGTATCTTCTTGAAAAACTATGAAGCCTCGCTTTTAAGGGCTTAAATTTTATATTTTTTTAAAAACTCACTCATAGGTTAAGGCCTATAGCGATTAATTTTGATCGTTGGCCCGTTTCGCATTAAAATTGGTCCAAACAACTCAAACCTAGCCCAATAATTTTCATCAATTTTTATCACACTTACACCGTTTCACGTATTCCAAGTCCAGCTTGGCCCGTATCTTCTTAAAAAACTATGAAGCTCGATTTTGAGGGCCTAAATTATTTTTTTTACCAAAATCACTCATAGGTCATGGCTTATAGCGATTAGTTTTGATCGTTGGCCCGTTTCGCTTCGTAATTGGTCCTAACAACTCAAACCTAGCCCAAACGTTTTTCATCGGCTTGAATCGTACTCACACTCTTTCACGTATTCCAAGTCCCGTTGGCCCCTATCTTCTTGAAAAACTATGAAGGCCGATTTTATGGGCCCGAACTATATTTCTTCATAAAAATAACTCGTAGGTCATGGCTTATAGCTATAAGTTTTTGTTGTTGGCCCGTTTCGCATTGAACTAGGTCAAAACGAGCTCAAACCTAGCCCGATAGTTTTTCATTAGCTTTTATCGCACTCATACCGTTCCATGTATTCCAAGTCCAGTTGGCCCGTATATTCTTAAAAAATTGTGAATGCCGATTTAAGGGCCTAAACCGCATTTTTCACCAAAATAACTCATAAGTCATGGCTTATAGCGATGCGTTTTAGTCGTTGGCCTGTTTCGCATCGAAATATGTCCAAACAGACTCAAACCTAGCCCCATAGTTTTTCATCAATTTTTATCGCACTCACACCGTTTCACGTATTTCAAGTCCAATTGGCCCTATCTTCTTGAAAAACTATGAAGGTTGATTTTGAGGACCTAAATTATATTTAATTTTACCAAAATCACTCATAGGTCATGGCTTATAGTGTTTAGTTTTGATCGTCGGCTCGTTTCGCATCGAAATAGGTCTAAACAGATTAAACCTAGTTCGAACATTTTTCATTACTTCGATCGCACTCACACCGTTTCATGTATTCCAAGTCTTATTGGCCCGTATCTTCTTGAAAAACTATGAAGGCTGATTTTAAGGACCTAAAGTATATTTTTTTCACAAAAATAACTAGTAGGTCATGGCTTATTGCTATGAGTTTTGATCGTCGGCCCGTTTCGCATCGAACTAGGTCTAAACGACTTAAGCCTAACCGGATAGTTTCTCATCAATTTTTATCGCACTCACACCGTTTTATGTATTCTAAGTCTACTTGGGCCTTATCTTCTTAAAAAACCATGAACGTTAATTTTGATGGCCTAAACTATATTTTTTTTTACCAAAATCACTCATAGGTCATGGCTTATAGCGATGAGTTTTGATCGTTGACCCATTTGCATCGAACTAGGTCCAAGCAGACTCAAACCTAGCCTAATAGTTTTTTATTAGCTTTTATCGCACATATACTTGTTTCATATATTCCAAGTCCAGGTTAGCTTCGTATCTTCTTTGAAAACTCGTGAATGCTGATTTTGAGGGCCTAAACCGCATTTTTCACCAAAATTACTCATACGTCATTGCTTATAGCGATGAGTTTTGATCGTTAGCCCGTTTTGCATCGAAATAGGTCTAAACGGAGTTAAAGCTAGCTAGAATGTTTTTCGTTACTTTTTATCGAACTCACACTTATAGGTCATGGCTTATATAGATAAGTTATGTTCGTTGGCCCGTTTCGCATCGAACTATGTCCAAACAGCATGCAAACCTAACCTAAAAATGTTTCGTCAATTTTTATCGCACTCACACTTTTTTAACGTATTCCAAGTCTTGTTGGCTCGTATATTTTGGGAAAACTTTGAAAGTTGATTTTAAGGGCCAAAATTATATTTTTTTCACCAAAATAACTCATAGGTCATGGCTTATAGCGATGAGTTTTGGTCGTTGGCCCGTTTTGCATCGAAATAAGTCCAAACGGACTCAAACCTAGCTCGATAGTTTTTCATCCGCTATTATCGTAGTCACACCGTTTCACGTATTCGAAGTCTAATTGGCTCGTATCTTCTTGAAAACTCGTGATCGTTGGTTTTGAGGGCCTAAACTGTATTTTTTCACCAAAATAACTCATAGGTCATGGCCTATAGTGATGAGTTTTGGTCGTCGGCCCGTTTCGCATCGAAATAGGTCCAAACGAACTTCAAACCTATCCTAATAGTTTTTCATCAATTTTTATCGCACTCACACCGTTCCATTTATTCCAAGTCCAGGTTAGTCCGTATCTTCTTGAAAACTATGAAGGTGATTTTGAGGGCTAAATTATATTTTTTTTACAAAAAAACACTCATAGGACATGGCTTGTTGCGATTAGTTTTGGTCGTTGGCCCGTTTCGCATCGAAATAAGTCCAAACGACTCAAACCTAGCTCGATAGCTTTTCATCAATTTTTATCGCACTCACATCGTTTCATGTATTCCAAGTCTAGTTGGCTCGTATCTTTTTGAAAAACTATGAAGGCTGATTTTGAGAGCCTAAATTATATTGTTTTTACAAAAATCACTCATAGGTCAAGGCTTATACGGATTAATTTTGATCATTAGCCCGTTTCGCATTAAAATAGGTCCAAACATCTCAAACGTAGCCCAACAATTTTTTATCAATTTTTATCACACTCACACCGTTTCACGTGTTCCAAGTCCAGTTGGCTCGTATCTTCTTGAAAAACTATGAAGGCTAATTTTGATGGCCTAAATTATTTTTTTTAACCAAAATCACTCATAGGTCATGGCTTATAGCGATTAGTTTTGATTGTTGGTGTGTTTCGCTTCGTAATTGGTCCAAATAGCTCAAACCTAGCCCAAACATTTTTTGTCGGTTTGTATCGCACTCACACTTTTTCACATATCCAAGTCCTCGTTGGGCAATATCTTTTTGAAAAGCTCGTGAAAGCCGATTTTAAGGGCCTAAACTATATTTTTTCACAAAAATAACTCGTAGGTCATGGCTTATAGCTATGAGTTTTGGTCGTTGGCTCATTTCGCATCGAACTAGATCTAAACAGACTCAAACCTAACCCGATAGTTTTTCATTAGTTTTTATCGCACTCATACTCGTTTCACATATTCTAAGTCTAGTTGGCCCATATCTTCTTGAAAAAACATGAAGGCTAATTTTGAGGGCCTAAACTATATTTTTTTTTACCAAATTCGCTCATAGGTCATGGCTTATAGTGATGAGTTTTGATCGTTAGCTCGTTTCACATCGAACTAGGTCCAAACAGATCTCAAACCTAGCCCGATAGTTTTTCATCGGCTTTTATCACACTCATACCATTTCATGTATTCCAAGTCTTGTTGGACCGTATCTTCTTGAAAACTCGTGAATGTTGATTTTGAGGGCTTAAACCGCATTTTTCACCAAAATAACTCATAGGTCATGGCCTATAGTGATGAGTTTTGGTCGTTGGCCCGTTTCGCATCGAAATATGTCCAAACAAACTTAAACCTAGCCCGATAGCTTTTCATTAATTTTTATCACACTCACATCGCTTCATGTATTCCAAGTCTAGTTGGCTCGTATCTTCTTGAAAAACTATGAAGGTCGATTTTGAGAGCCTAAATTATATTGTTTTTACAAAAATCACTCATAGGTCAAGGCTTATACTCGATTAATTTTGATCATTGGCCCGTTTTGCATTAAAATTGGCCCAAACATCTCAAACCTAGCCCAATAAGTTTTCATCAATTTTTATCACACTCACACCATTTCACGTATTCCAAGTCCAGTTAGCTCGTATCTTCTTAAAAAACATGAAGGCTGATTTTGAGGGCTTAAAATACATTTTTTAATAAAAATAACTTATAGGTCATGGCTTATAGAGATTAGTTGTGTGCGTTGGCCCGTTTCGCATCAAACTATATCCAAACAGCATGCAAACATAGCCCAAACTTGTTTCATCGGCTTTTATCGGACTCACACTTTTTCACGTATTCTAAGTCTTGTTGGCTCATATATTCTTGCAAAACTTTGAAGGTTGATTTTAAGGGCCTAAATTATATTTTTTTTACAAAAATCACTCATAGGTCATGGCTTATAGTGATTAGTTTTGTTCGTTGGCTCGTTCGCATCGAAATAGGTCATAACAGACTCAAACCTAGCCTTATAGTTTTTCATCGGCTTTTATCGCACTCACACCGTTTCATGTATTCCAAGTCCAGGTTGGCCCGTATCTCCTTAAAAAACATTGAATGCTGATTTTGAGGGCCTAAACCGCATTTTTTCACGAAAATCACTCATAGGTCATGGCTTATAGCGATTAGTTTTGGCGCTAGCCTTTTTCGCATCAAAATAGGTCCAAACAGACTCAAACATAGCCCGATAGTTTTGGATCAATTTTTATCGCACTCACATCATTTCATGTATTCCAAGTCCAAGTTGGCCCGTATCTTCTTTTAAAGCTATGAAGGCTGATTTTGAGGGCTTAAATTATATTTTTTTACCAAAATCACTCATAGGTCATGGTTTATAGCGATTAGTTTTGTTCGTTGGCCCGTTTCGCAGCGAAATAGGTCCAAATAGCTTAAACCTAGCTCAAACGTTTTTCGTATGTTTTTATGACACTCACACTCGTTCCATGTATTCTAAGTCCAGTTGACCCATATCTTCTTGAAAAACTATGAAGGCCGATTTTGAGGGCCTAAATTATATATATATTTTTTTTTACTAAAATCACTCATAGGTCATGGTTTATAATGACTAGTTTTGATCGTTGGCCCGTTTCGCATCGAAATAGGTCCAAACAAATCAAATCTAGCTCGATAGTTTTTCATCAATTTTTATCGCACTCACACCGTTTCACGTATTCCAAGTCCAGCTTGATTCATATCTTCCCGAAAAAACATGAAGGCTAATTTTGAGGGCCTAAACTATATTTTTTGATAAAAATAACTCATAAGTCGGGGCTTATAGCAAGGAGTTGTGTTTGTTGGCCCATTGCACATCGAATTAGGTCCAAACAGACAAAAACCTAGCGCAAAAGTTTTTTGTCGGCTTTATTGCACTCTCACTTTTTCACATATTCCAAGTCTTGTTTGTTTGTATCTTCTTGAAAAACTTTGAAGGCTGATTTTGAGGGCCTAAACTATATTTTTTCACAAAAATAACTTATAGGTCATAGCTTAAAGATATAAGTTTTGGTCGTTGGCTCGTTTCGCATCAAACAAGGTCCAAACAGACTCAAACCTATCTCGACGAGCTTTTCATTCGTTTTTCTCGCACTCACACTATTTCATGTATTCCAAGTCCAATTGGCCTATATCTTTTTTGAAAAATCATGCGAGGCTAATTTTGAGGGCATAAACCATATTTGTTTTTACCAAAATCACTCATAGGTCATGGGTTATAGCGATTAGTTTTGATCATTGGCCCGTTTGGCATCAAAATAGGTCCAAATATCTCAAACCTATCCTAAAAGTTTTTCGTCTATTTTTATCACACTCACATCTTTCACGTATTCGAGGTTCGGTTGGCCCGTATCTTCTTGAAAAAATTTGAAGGCTGATTTTGAGGGCCTAAACTATATTTCTTTACCAAAATAACTCATAGGTCATAGCTTGTAGCAATGTGCTTTGGTCGTTAGCCCATTTCGAATCGAACTAGGTCCAAACAATTCAATCCTAACCCGATAGTTTTTTATCAATTTTTTTCGCACGCACATCCAAGTCCGAGTTGGCTTGTACCTTCTTTAAAATCGTGAAGGCTAATTTTTAGGGCCTAAACCATATTTTTTTACCAAAATCACTCATAGGTCATGGCTTATAGCAATGAGTTTTGATTATTGGCCCATTTCGCATCGAACTAGGTCCAAACGAGCTCAAACCTAGCTCGAAAGGTATTCGTTAGTTTTTATCGCACTCACAATGTTTCACGTATTCCAACTCCAGTTGGCCCATGTCTTCTTAAAAAGTCATGATGGCTGATTTTGGGGGCCTAAACTATATTTGTTTTTTACAAAAATAACTAATAGGTCATGGCTCATAGCTATATGTTTTTTTCATTGGCCCATTTTGCATCGAACTAGGTACAAACAGACAAAAACCTAGCTCGACGAGTTTCTCATTAGTTTTTATCGCACTCACACCGTTTCACGTATTCAAAGTCCAGTTGGCTTGTATCTTCTTGAAAAACTATGAACGCCGATTTTGAGGGCCTAAACTATATTTTTTCACCAAAATAACTCATATGTCTTAGCATAAAGCTATGAGTTTTGATCATTGGGTCGTTTCGCATCGAACTAGGTCCAAACAACTCAACATTAACCCGATAGTTTTTTGTCGGATTTTGTCGCACTCGCCCTGTTTTAGATATTCTAAGTCTAGTTGGCCCGTATCTTTTTGAAAAACAATGAAGGTTGATTTTGAGGGCCTAAATTATATTTTTTTAACCAAAATCACCGATAGGTCGGGGCTTATAGCAATTAGTTTTGATCGTTGGCCCGTTTCGCATCAAAATAGGTCCAAACAGACTCAAACCTAACCCGATAGTTTTTCATCAATTTTTATCGCACTCACACCGTGTGGCGTATTCCAACACTAGTTGCCCCGTATCTTCTTGAAAAATTATGAAGGCTGATTTTGAGAGTCTATACTATATTTTTCGACAAAAATACTCATAGGTCATGGCTTATAGCTATGAGTGTTGGTCGTTTGCCCGTTTCACATCGTAATAGGCCCAAAAGTTCAAACCTAGCTCGATAGTTTTTCATCGGCTTTTATCGCACTCACATCCTTAAACGTATTCTAAGTCCCGTTGGCCCATATCTTCTTGAAAAACTATAAATGCTTATTTTGAGGGCCTAAATTGTATTTTTTCACCAAAATAACTCATAGGTCATGGCTTATAGCGATGATTTTGGTCGTTGGCCCGTTTCGCATCAAAATAGGTCCAAACATTTCAAACCTAGCCTAATAGTTTTTCATCAATTTTTATCGCACTCATACCGTTTCACATATTCCAAGTCCAGTTGGCTCGTATCTTCTTGAAAAACTATAAAGGCTAGTTTTGAGGGCCTAAACTATATTTTTTGACAAACATAACTCATACGTCATGGCTTATAGCGATGAGTTGTGTTCGTTTTCCCATTGCACATCGAATTAGGTCTAAACGACTCAAACCTAGCCTAAAAGCTTTTCGTCGGCTTTATTGCACTCACGAGTTTATCACGTATTCCAAGTCCCGTTTGTTTGTATCTTCTTGAAAAACTTTGAAGGCTGATTTTAAGGGCATAAAATACATTTTTTTCACAAAAATAACTTATAGGTGATAGCTTAAAGATATGAGTTTTGATCGTTGGCCCGTTTCGCATCGAACAAGGTCCAAACTCGCTCAAACCTACCCCGACGAGTTTTTCATTTGTTTTTCTTTTACCCTCGAACTCGTTTCGCATATTCCAAGTCCAAGTTGGCCCGTATCTTCTTTAAGACCGTGAAGGCTAATTTTGAAGGCTTAAACTATTTTTTTGTTTTTACCAAAATTACTCATAGGTCATGGGTTATAGCGATTAGTTTTGATTGCTGGCCCATTTCGCATCGAAATTGGTCCAAACAGACTCAAACCTAGCTCGAATGTTTTTCGTCTATTTGGTCCGTATCTTCTTGAAAAACTTTGAAGGTTGATTTTGAGAGCCTAAACTATATGTTTTCACAAAAATAACTTATAGGTCATAGCCTAAGCTATGAGTTAAGCTATGAGTTTTGGTCGTTGGCCCATGTCGCATCGAACTAGGTCCAAACGTGCTCAAACCTATCTAGATAGTTTTTCATTCGTTTTTCTCGCACTCACATTATTTTGCATATTCCAAGTCCAGGTTGGCCTATATCTTCTTGAAAAACCATGACGGCTAATTTTGAGAGCCTAAACTATATTTGTTTTTACAAAAATCACTCATAGGTCATGGGTTATAGCAATTAGTTTTGATCGTTGGCCCGTTTCGCGATGAAATAGGTCCAAACGGACTCAAACCTAGCTCAAAAGTTTTTCGTCTATTTTTATCACACTTACACCGTGTGACGTATTCGAAGTCCAGTTGGCCCGTATGTTCTTGAAAAACTTTGAAGGCCGATCTTGGGGGACTAAACTAAATCTTTTTACTAAAATAACTCATAGGTCATAGCTTATAGCTATGTGCTTTGGTCGTTGGCCCGTTTCGCATTGAAATAAACCCAAATAGCTCAAACCTAGCCCGGTAGTTTTTTGTCGGCTTTTTTGCACACTCACACTATTTTACGTATTCCAAGTCCAGTTGGCCCGTATCTTCTTTAAAACCATGAAGGCTAATTTTGAGTGCCTAAACTATATTTTTTTAACCAAATTCACTTATAAGTCATGGCTTATAGCGATGAGTTTTGATCGTTGGCCCATTTCGCATCTAACTAGGTCCAAACGACTCAAACCTAGCTCAAAAGGTTTTTGCTAGTTTTCAACGAACTCACAATATTTCACGTATTCCAACTCCGGTTGGCCTATGTCTTTTTAAAAAGTCACGAAGGCTTCTTTTGAGGGCCTAAACTATATTTTTTGAAAAAAATAACTCATAGATCATGGCTTATAGCTATGAATTTTTTCGTTGGCCGGTTTCGCATCGAACTAGATACAAATAGTGAAAAACTAGCCCGATAGTTTCTCGTTAGTTTTTATTGCACTCTCATCGTTTCACATATTCAAAGTCCAATTGCTCGTATCTTCTTCAAAAGCTGTGAAGGCTGATTTTGAGGGCCTAAACTACATTTTTTCACCAAAATAACTCATATGTCTTGGCATAAAGCTATGAGTTTTGAACGTTGGCCCGTTTTCGCATTGAATTAGGTCCAAACGACTCAAACCTAACTCAATTGTTTTTTGTCGGTTTTGGTCGCACTCGCCCAGTTTTAGATATTCTCGGTCCGGTTGGCCCGTATCTTCTTGAAAAATAGTAAAGGTTGATTTTGAGGGCCTAGATTATATTTTTTAACCAAAATCACTCATAGGTTAGGGCTTATAGCGATTAGTTTTGATCGTTGGCCCGTTTCGAATCGAAATAGGTCCAAACAGACTCAAACCTAACTTCGATAGTTTTCCATCAATTTTTATCGCAATCACACCGTGTGACATATTCCAAGTCCAGTTGACCCGTATCGTCTTTAAAAATTATGAAGGCTGATTTTGAGAGTCTAAACTATATTTTTTGACAAAAATACTCATAGGTCCCGGCTTATAGCTATCGGTTTTGGTCGTTTGCACTGTTTCGCATCGCAATAGGTCCAAACAGGTTCAAACCTAGCCCGATAGTTTTTCATCGGCTTTTATCGCACTCACATCGTTTCACATATTCCAAGTCCAGTTGGCTCGTATCTTCTTGAAAAACTATGAATGCTTATTTTGAGGGCCTAAATTGTATTTTTTCACCAAAATAACTCATAGGTCATGGCTTATAGCGATGAGTTTTGGTCGTCGGCTCGTTTCGCATTGAAATAGGTCCAACCAGTCGAAACCAAGCCCGATAGTTTTTCATCAATTTTTATCGCACTCACACCATTTCACGTATTCCAAGTCCAGTTGGCCCGTATCGTCTTGAAAAACTATGAAAGTCGATTTTGAGGGCCTAAATTATATTTTTTTTTTTACAAAAATCACTCATAGGTCATGGGTTATAGCGATTAGTTTTGATGGTTAGCCCATTTCGCATAGAAATAGGTCCAAACAGTCTCAAACCTAGCTCGATAGTTTTTCATCAATTTTTATCGCAGATCACAACGTTTCACGTATTCCAAGTCCAGTTGGCCCATATCGTCTTGAAAAACTATGAAAGCCGATTTTGAGGGCCTAAATTATCTTTTTTTACCAAAATCACTCATAGGTCATGGATTATAGTGATTAGTTTTGATCATTGGCCCACTTCGCATCGAAAAAGGTCCAAACAGACTCAAACCTAGCTCGAAAGTTTTTCATCTATTTTTATCACACTCACACCATTTCACGTATTCCAAGTCCAGTTGACTCGTATCTTCTTAAAAAGCTTTGAAGGCTGATTTTGAGGGCCTAAACTATATTTTTTTACCAAAATAACTCATAGGTCATAGCACGTAGCTATGTGCTTTGGTCGTTGGCCCGTTTCGCATCGAACTAGGTCCAAACAGACTCAAACCTAACCCGATTGTCTTTCGTCGGCTTTTTTTGAACTCACACTATTTTACGTATTCCAAGTCCGAGTTGTCTCGTATCTTTTTTAAAACCACGAAGGCTAATTTTGAGGGCCTAAACTATTTTTTTTTTTACCAAAATCACTCATAGCTCATGGCTTATAACGATGAGTTTTGATTGTTGGCCCGTTTCGCATCGAACTAGGTCCAAACAGACTTAAACCTATCTCGAAAGGTTTTCGCTAGTTTTTATTACACTCACACTATTTCACGTATTCCAACTCCAGGTTGGCCCATATCTTCTTAAAAAGTCCCGAAGGTCGATTTTGAGGGCCTAAACTATAATTTTTTTTACAAAAATAACTCATAGGTCATGGCTTATAGCTATGAGTTTTTTTCATTGGCCCGTTTATCATTGAACTAGGTACAAATAGCAAAAAACTAGCCCGACAATTTCTCATCAATTTTTATTGCACTCACACCATTTCATATATTCAAAGTCTACTTGGCCCGTATCTTCTTGAAAAATTGTGAAGGTCGATTTTGAGGGCCTAAACTACATTTTTTTCATCAAAATAACTAATATATCTTGGCATAAAGCTATGAGCTTTGATCGTTGGCCCGTTTCGCATCAAACTAGGTCCAAACGATCTCAAACCTAACCCGATAGTTTTTTGTCGGTTTTTATCGTACTTGCCTCGTTTTAGATATTCTAAGTCCGAGTTGGCCCGTATCTTCTTGAAAAACAATGAAGGTTGATTTTGAGGGCCTAAATTATATTTTTTTAACCAAAATCACTCATAGGTCGGGGCTTATAGTGATTAGTTTTGATCGTTGGCCCATTTCACATCAAAATAGGTCCAAACGAGCTCAAACCTAACCCGATAGTTTTTCATCAATTTTTATTGTACTCTCACCGTGTGACGTATTCCAAATCCAGTTGGCCCGTATCTTTTTGAAAAATTATGAAGGCTGATTTTGAGAGTCTAAACTATATTTTTTGACAAAAATACCGATAGGTCATGACTTATAGCTTTGAGTTTTGGTTGTTTGCTCGTTTCGAATAGTAATAGGTCTAAACGAGTTCAAATCTAGCCCGATAGTTTTTCATCGGCTTTTATCGCACTCACACTTGTTTCACGTATTCCAAGTCCGGTTGGCCCGTATCGTCTTGAAAAACTATGAAAGCTGATTTTGAGGGCCTAAATTATATTTTTTTTTACCAAAATCACTCATAGGTAATGGGTTATAGTGATTAGTTTTGATCGTTGGCCCGTTTCGCATCAAAATAGGTCCAAACAGACTTCAAACTTAGCTCGATAGTTTTTCATCAATTTTTATCGCACTCACACGAGTTTCACGTATTCCAAGTCCAGGTTAGCTCGTATCGTCCCGAAAAACTATGAAAGCTGATTTTCGGGGCCTAAATTATTATTTTTTTACCAAAATCACTCATAGGTCATGGGTTATAGCGATTAGTTTTGATCGTTGGCCCTTTAGCATCGAAATAGGTCCAAACAGACTTAAACCTAGCTCGAAAAGTTTTTGTCTATTTTTATCATACTCACACCGTTTTCGTATTCCAAGTCCAGGTTGGCTCGTATCGTCTTGAAAAACTATGAAAGTCGATTTTGAGGGCCTAAATTATATTTTTTTTTACCAAAATCACTCATAGGTCATGGATTATAGCGATTAGTTTGATCATTGACCCGTTTTGCATCCAAATAGGTCCAAACAACTCAAAAGTTTTTCATCTATTTTTATCACACTCACACCGTTTCACTTATTCCAAGTCTAGTTGGCCCGTATCTTCTTGAAAAGCTTTGAAGGCTGATTTTGAGGGCCTAAACTATATTTTTTTACCAAAATAACTCATAGGTCATAGCACGTAGCTATGTGCTTTGGTCGTTGGCCCGTTTCGCATCGAACAAGGTCCAAACGGCTCAAACCTAACTCGATAGTTTTTCGTCGGCTTTTTTTGAACTCACTCTATTTCACGTATTCCAAGTCCAGGTTGACTCGTATCTTCTTTAAAACCACGAAGGCTAATTTTGAGGGACTAAACTATATTTTTTTTTATACCAAAATCACTCATAGGTCATGGCTTATAGTGATGAGTTTTGATCGTTGGCCCATTTCGCATCGAACTAGGCCCAAACAAGCTTAAACCTAGCTCGAAAGGTTTTCGTTAGTTTTTATTGCACTCACACTTGTTTCATGTATTCCAACTCCGGTTAGCCCATATCTTCTTAAAAGTCCTGAAGGCTGATTTTGAGGGCCTAAACTATATTTTTTTGACAAAAATAACTCATAGGTCATGGCTTATAGCTATGAGTTTTTTTCGTTGGCTCGTTTTGCATCGAAATAGGTACAAATAGCGAAAAACTAGCCTAACGAGTTTCTCATCGGTTTTATTGCACTCACACCCTTTCATGTATTCAAAGCCTAGTTGGCTCGTATCTTCTTAAAAAATTTTGAAGGCTAATATTGAGGGCCTAAACTACATTTTTTCACCAAAATTACTCATATGTCTTGGCATAAAGCTATGAGTTTTGATCGTTAGCCCGTTTCGCATCGAACTAGGTCTAAACGGCTCAAACCTAACCCGATAGTTTTTTGTCGGCTTTTATCGTACTTGCCTCGTTTTATTTATTCTAAGTCCGAGTTGGCCCGTATCTTCTTGAAAAACAATGAAGGTTGATTTTAAGGGCCTAAATGATATTTTTTTTAACCAAAATCACTCATAGGTCAAGGCTTATAGCGATTAGTTTTGATCATTGGCCTATTTCGCATCAAAATAGGTCCAAACGACTCAAACTTAACCCGATAGTCTTTCATCAATTTTTATCGCACTCACACCGTGTGACGTATTCCAAGTCTAGTTGGCCCGTATCTTCTTGAAAAATTATGAAGGCTGATTTTGAGAGTCTAAACTACTTTTTTTGACAACAATACTCATAGGTCCCGGCTTATAGCTATGAGTTTTGGTCGTTTGCTCGTTTCGCATCACAATAGGTCCAAATAGTTCAAACCTAGCTCGATAGTTTTTCTTCGACTTTTATCGCAGTTATACCGTTTTACGTATTCCGAGTCCAGTTGGCTCATTTCTTTTTGAAAAACTATAAATGCTTATTTTGAGGGCCTAAAGCTGTATTTTTTAACGAAAATAACTCATTGGTCATGGCTTATAGTGATGAGTTTTGATCATTGGCCTATTTTGTATTGAAAGAGGTCCAAAAACCTCAAACCTAGCTTGATAGCTTTTCATCAATTTTTATCGCACTCACACCGTTTCACGTATTCCAAGTCCAGTTAGCCCGTATCTTCTTGAAAAACTATGAAGGCTGATTTTGAGGGCCTAAATTATATTTTTTTTAAGCAAAATCACTCATAGTTCATGGCTTATAACGGTTAGTTTTTATCGTTAGCTCTGTTTTATATCGAAATAGTTCGAAACGATCTCAAACCTAGCTCGATAGTTTTTTACCAATTTTTATCGAACTCACATCGTTTCACGTATCCCAAGTCCAGTTGGCTCGTATCTTCATGAAAAACCATGAAGGCTAATTTTGAGGGTCTAAACTACTTTTTTTGATAAAAATAACTCATAAGTCATGGCTTATAGCGATGAGTTGTGTTCGTTAGCCCGTTGTACATCGAATTAGATCCAAACAGACTCAAACCTAGCCTAAAAGGTTTTCGTCACTTTTTATTGCACTCACACTTTTTCATGTATTCCAAGTCCTATTGGTTCGTATCTTCTTCAAAAACTTTGAAGGTCGATTTTGAGGGCCTAAACTATATTTTTTCACCAAAATAAGTTATAGGTCATAGCTTATGGCTATGAGTTTTGGTCGTTGGCTCGTTTCACATCAAAATAGGTCCAAATAGCTCAAACCTAGCTCGATAGTTTTTCATCAATTTTTATCGAACTCATACTATTTCACGTATCCCTAGTCCAGTTGGCCCGTATCGTCATGAAAAAACCATGAAGGCTACTTTTGAGGGCCTAAACTACATTTTTTGACCAAAATAACTCATAAGTCATGGCTTATAGCGATGAGTTGTGTTCGTTGGCCCATTGCACATCGAATTAGATCCACGTGGCTCAAACCTAGCCCTAAAGTTTTTAGTCAATTTTTATCGCACTCACACTTTTTCACGTATTCCCAATCCCGTTGGTCCGTATCTTCTTAAAAAACTTTGAAGGCTGATTTAGAGGGCCTAAATAATATTTTTTCACTAAGATAACTTATAGTTCATAGCTTATAGCTATGAGTTTTGGTCATTGGCCCATTTCGCATCGAACTAGGTCCAAACAGACTCAAACGTAGCTCGAAAGTTTTTCGTCGGTTTTATCATACTCACACTTGTTTCATGTATTCCATGTCCAGTTGGCCCATAACTTCTTGAAAATCGTGAAGGCCGATTTTGAGGGCCTAAACTATATTGTTTTGACAAAAATAACTTACGAGTCATGGCTTAAAACTTTGAGTTTTGTTCGTTGGCCTGTTTCACATCGAACTAGGTCCAAACAACGCAAAACTAGTCTCGATAGTTTTTCGTTAGTTTTTATCGCACCGACACGAGTTTCACGTATTCAAAGTTCGGTTGGCCTATATATTCATGAAAAGCTCGTGAAGGCTAATTTTGAGGGCCTAAACTATATTTTTTCACCAAGATAACTTATAGTTCATAGCTTGTAGCTATGAGTTTTGGTCGTTGGTCTATTTCGCATCGAACTAGGTCCAAACAGACTCAAACCTAACTCGAAAGTTTTTCGTCGGCTTTTATCGTACTCATACTTGTTTCACGTATTCCAAGTCCGAGTTGGCCCATATCTTCTTAAAAAGTTATGAAGGCTGATTTTTGGGCCTAAACTATATTTTTTTACAAAAATAACTTATAGGTTATGGCTTATAGTGATGAGTTGTATTCGTTGGTCCGTTGTACATCGAATTAGGTCTAAAGAACTCAAACCTAGCCCAAACGTTTTTTGTTAGTTTTTATCGCATACACTTTTTCACGTATTCCAAGTCCCGTTGGTCCGTATCTTCTTGAAAAACTTTGAAAGCTGATTTTGAGGGCCTACATTATATTTTTTGCCAAAATAACTTATAGGCCACGGCTTATAGCTACGAGTTTTGTTTGTTGGCCCGTTTTGCATCGAACTAGGTCCAAATAGCGTAAACCTAGCCCAATAGTTTTTCATTAATTTTTATCGCACCGACACCGTTTCACATATTCAAAGTCCAGTTGGCCCATATATTCTTGAAAAGCTGTGAAGGATGATTTTGAGAGCCTATACTACATTTTTTCACCAAAATAACTCATAAGTCATGGCTTATAGCTACGTTTTGTTCGTTGGCTTGTTTCCCATCGAACTAGGTCCAAATAGCTCAAACCTAGCCCGATAATTTTTCATCGGTTTTGATCGCACTCATACCGTTTCACGTATTCCAAGTCCAATTGGCTCGTATCTTCTTCAAAAATTATGAATGCTTATTTTGAGGGTCTAAAATGTATTTTTTCACCAAAATAACTCATAGGTCAAGGCTTATAGCGATGAGCATTGGTTGCTAGCTCTGTTTTGCATCGAAATAGGTCCAAAAAACTCAAACCTAGCATGATAGTTTTTCATCAATTTTTATCAAACTCGCACAATTTCATGTATTCCAAGTCTAGTTGGCTCGTATCTTCTTGAAAAACAATGAAGGCTGATTTTGAGGGCCTAAATTATTTTCTTTTTTACAAAAATCACTCATAGGTCATGGCTTATATCAATGAGTTTTGATCGTTGACTCGTTTCTCATCGAAGTAGGTCCAAACAGACTCAAACATAGCTCGAAAGTTTTTTGTCAATTTTTATCGCACTCATACTCGTTTCACGTATTCCAAGTCCAGTTCGCCCATATCTTCTTAAAAAGTCATAAAGGCTGATTTTGAGGTCCTAAACTTTTTTTTTTTGACAAAAATAACTTATAGGTCATGGCTTATAGCTATGAGTTTTTTTCGTTGGCCCGTTTCGTATCGAACTAGGTCTAAACGAAGTGCAAAACTAGCTCGACAGGTTTCTCATCGGCTTTTATCACACTCACATTGTTTCACGTATTCAAAGTCGAGTTGGCTCGTAGATTTTTCAAAAAAATGTAAAGGCTGATTTTGACGGCCTAAACTATATTTTTTTCACCAAAATAACTCAAAGGTCATGGCTTATAAGTGAGTTTTGTTCATTGGCTCGTTTCATATTGAACTAGGTCCAAACAGACTCAAACCTAGCTCGATAGTTCTTCATTAGTTTTTATCGCACTCACACCATTTCACGTATTCCAAGTCTAGTTGGCTTGTATTTTCTTGAAAAACTTTGAATGCTGATTTTGAGGGCCTAAACCGCATTTTTTCACCAAAATAACTCATAGGTCATGGCTTATAGCGAATAGTTTTTGTCGTCGGCTCGTTTCCAATCAAAATAGGTCCAAACAGCTCAAACCTAGCCTAATTCATTTTCATCAATTTTTATCACACTCACACCGTTTCACGTACTAAAAGTCCAGTTGACTCGTATCTTCGAAAAAACAATGAAGGCTGATTTTGAGGGCCTAAATTATATTTCTTTTTACCAAAATCACTCATAGGTCATGGCTTATAACGATTAGTTTTGATCATTGGCTCGTTTTGCATCAAAATAGGTCCAAACATACTCAAACCTAGCTTTATAGTTTTTCATCAATTTTTATCGCACTCACATCGTTTCATGTATTCCATGTCTAGTTGGCCCGTATCTTTTTAAAAAATCATGAAGGCTGATTTTGAGAGTCTAAACTACATTCTTTGACAAAAGTACCATAGGTCATGGTCGATAGCTATGAGCTTTGGTCGTTTGCCTTTTCGCATCGAAATAGGTCCAAACAACTCAAACCTAGCCTAATAGTTTTTCTTCGACTTTTATCACACACTCATACCGCTTCACGTATTCCAAGTTTAGTTGGCCCGTATCTTCTTAAAAAGCTGTGAATGCTATTTTGAGGGCCTAAACCGTATTTTTTCACCAAAATAACTCATAGGTCATGGCTTATAGCAATGAGTTTTGGTTATGGGCCCATTTCGCATCGAAATAGGTCAAAATAGCTCAAACCTAGCCCGATAGTTTTTCATCAAATTTTATTGCACTCCCATCGTTTCACGTATTCCGAGTCCAGTTGGCCCGTAGCTTCATGAAAAACTATGAAGGTGGATTTTGAGGGCCTAAATTATATTTTTTTTACCCAAATCACTCATAGGTCATGCCTTATAGCGATTAATTTTGATTGTTGGCCGGTTTCGCATCGAAATAGGTCCGAACAGCTCAAACCTAGCTCGAACGTTTTTCATTATTTTTTATCGCACTTACATCGTTTCATGTATTCCAAGTTCGGTTGGCTCGCAACTTCTTGAAAAATTATGAAGGCTAATTTTAAGGGCCTAAACTACATTTTTTGACAAAAATAACCATAGGTCATGGCTTATAGCGATGAGGTATGTTCGTTGACCCATTTCACATCGAATAGGGTCCGAAAAGCTCAAACCTAACCCAAAAGGTTTTTGTCAATTTTTATCGCACTCACACTTTTTCACGTATTCTAAGTCCTCTTGGCTTCGTATCTTCTTGAAAAACTTTGAAGGTTGATTTTGAGGACATAAACTATATTTTTTCACCAAAATAACTCATAAGTCCCGGCTTATAGCCATAAGTTTTGGTCATTGGCCGGTTTCGCATCGAACTAGGTACAAACGGCTAAAACCTAACCCAACAGCTTTTATCGGTTTTATCGCACTCACATCGTTTCACGTATTCCAAATCCAGGTTGCTCGTATCTTCTTGAAAAACCTTGAAGGCTAATTTTGAGGGCCAAAACTATTTTTTTTACACCAAAATCACTCATAGGTTATGGCTTATAGCGATGAGTTTTCGTCACTAGCTCTGTTTCACATCGCAATAGGTCTAAACAAGTCGAAACTTAGCCCGATAGTTTTTCATCAATTTTTATCGCACTCGCACTCTTTCACGTATTCCAATTCCGAGTTGGCCCGTATCTTCATGAAAAACTATGAAGGCTAATTTTGAGGGCCTAAATTATATTTTTTATTATGAAAATCTCTCATAAGTCATAGCTTATAGCGATTAGTTTTGATCGTTGGCCCGTTTCGCATCGAAATAGGTCCAAACAACTCAAAACTAGTCCGATAGTTTTTCATCAATTTTTATCGCCCTCATACTATTTTGTGTTTTCCAAGTCCAGTTTGCTCGTATCTTCTTGAAAAATCATTCGAGCTAATTTTGAGGGCCTAAACTACATTTTTTGACAAAAATAACTCATAGGTCATGGCTTATAGCAATGAGTTGTATTTGTTGGCCCGTTGCACATCGATTTAGGTCCAAATAGCTCAAATCTAGCCTAAAAGTTTTGCACCATTTTTTATCGCACTCACACTTTTCAATGTATTCCAAGTTCCGTTGGCCCGTATCTTCTTAAAAAACTTTGAAGGCTGGTTTTGAGGGCCTAAACTATATTTTTTTACCAAAATAACTCATAGGTCATATCTTATAGCTATGAGTTTTGATCATTGCCCGTTTCGCATCGAACTAGGTCCAAATAGCTCAAACGTAACTCGATAGTTTTTTGTCGGCTTTTGTAGCACTCACCCTGTTTTACATATTCTAAGCCTAGTTTGCTCGTATCTTTTTTAAAAACTATAAAAGTTAATTTTGAGGGCCTAAATTAGATTTTTCTTTTTTACCAAAGTCACTCATAGGTCATGGCTTATAGCGATTAGTTTTTGGACCTAGCTCGAAAGCTTTTCGCTAGTTTTTATCGCACTCACACCATTTCATGTATTCCAAGTCTAGTTGGGCCATATCTTCTTAAAAAATCATGAAGGTCGATTTTGAGGGCTTAAACTACATTTTTTTGAATAAAATAGCTTATAAGTCAAGGCTTATAGTCGTGAGTCTTTTTCATTGACCTATTTCGCATCAAACTAGGTCCAAACAGCGTAAAACTAGCCCAAGAGTTTCTCGTTAGTTTTTATCGCACTCATACTTGTTTCACGTATTCAAAGTCCAGTTGGTCCGTATCTTCTAGAAAAACTATGAATGCTGATTTTGAGGGCCTAAACTATATTTTTTCACCAAAATAACTCATAGGTCATGGCGTATAGCTATGAGTTTTGTTCGATGCCCAGTTTCGCATCAAACTAAGCCCAAACAGACTTAAACCTAGCTCGACGAGTTTTTAATTAGTTTTTATCGCACTCATACTTGTTTCACGTATTCCAAGTTCAATTGGCTCGAATATTCTTGAAAAGCTGTGAAGGCTGATTTTGAGGGCCTAAACTTTTTTTTTACTAAAATAACTCATAGGTCATGGCATGAAGCTATGACTTTTGATCGTTGGCCCGTTTCGCATCGAACTAGGTCCAAATAACTCAAACTAACCCGATAGTTTTTCATTAACTTTTGTAGCACTCACCCTATTTTACATATTCTAAGTCCAGTTGGCCCATATCTTTTTTAAAAACTATAAATATTGATTTTGAGGGCCCAAATTAGATTTTTTTGTTTTTACGAAAATCACTCATAGGTCATGGCTTAAAGTGATTAGTTTTGATCGTTGGCCCATTTCGCGTCGAAATAAGTCCAAACAGACTCAAACCTAGCCCGATAGTTTTTCATCAATTTTTATCACACTTACACCGTTTTCCGTATTCAAAGTCCAGTTGGCTCGTATCTTCTTGAAAAATCATGAAGGTCGATTTTGAGAGTCTAAACTACATTTTTTGACAAAAATACTCATAGGTCATGGCTTATAGCTATGAGTTTTGGTCGTTTGCCCATTTCACATCGAAATAGGTCCAAACACCTCAAACCTAGCTCGATAGTTTTTATTAGTTTTTATCGCACTCACATCGTTTTACGTATTTCAAGTCTAATTGGCCCGTATCTTTTTGAAAAACTATGAAGGCTGATTTTGAGGGCCTAAATTATATTTTTTTAACCAAAATCACTCATAGGTCATGGCTTATAGCTATGAGTTCTTGTTGTTGGCCCGTTTCGCATCGAAATAGGTCCAAACAGACTCAAACCTAACCCGATAGTTTTTCATTAGTTTTTCTCGCACTCACATTGTTTCACGTATTCCTAGTCCGAGTTGGCCCATATCTTCTTAAAAAATCATGAAGGCTAATTTTGAGGGCCTAAACTATATTTTTTTTACCAAAATCACTTATAGCTCATGGCTTATAGCGATGAGTTTTGATCATTTGCCCGTTTTGCATCGAACAAGGTCCAAACGACTCAAACCTTGCCCTATAGTTTTTCATCGGCTTTTATCGCATTCACATCGTTTCACGTATTCCAAGTCCAATTGGCCCGTATCTTCTTGAAAAACTATGAATTCTAATTTTAAGGGCCTAAACCGCATTTTTCACCAAAAATAACTCATACGTCGTTGCTTATAGCGATTTGTTTTGGTCGTTGGCCCGTTTCGCATCGAAATAGGTCGAAACGACTCAAACCTAGCCTCATAGTTTTTTATCGGCTTTTATCGCACCCACATCGTTTTGCGTATTCCAAGTCCAATTGGATCATATCTTTTTGAAAAGCTCGTGAATGCTGATTTTGAGGTCCTAAACTATATTTTTTCACCAAAATAACTCATAGGTCATGGCTTATAGCGACGAGTTTTGGTCACCGGCTCTGTTTTGGATCGAAATAGGTCCAAATAGCTTAAACCTAGCTCGATAGTTTTTCATCAATTTTATCGCACTCACATCGTTTCACATATTCCAAGTCCAATTGGCTCGTATCTTCTTGAAAAGCCGTGAATGCTGATTTTGAGGGCCTAAACCGCATTTTTTCACCAAAATAACTCATAGGTCGTGGCTTATAGCGATTAGTTTTGGTTGTTGGCCCGTTTCGCATCGAAATAGGTCCAAATAACTCAAACCTAGCTAGATAATTTGTCATCAATTTTTATCGCACTCACACTCGTTTCATGTATTCCAAGTCCAATTGGCCCGTATCTTCTTAAAAAACCATGATGGATTATTTTGAGGGCCTAAATTATATTTTTTTACCAAAATAACTTATAGGTCATGGCTTATAGCGATTAGTTTTGATCGTTGGCTTATTTTGCATCGAAATAGGTCCAAACAGGCATAAACCTAGCTCAAACATTTTTCGTCGGCTTTTGTCGCACTCACATCGTTTCACGTATTCCAAGTTCGGTTGGCTCGTATCTTCTTGAAAAATTGTGAAGGCTGATTTTTAGGGCCTAAATTATATTTGTTTTGACAAAAACAACTTATAGATCATGGCTTATAGCTATGAGTTTTGTTCGTTAGCTCGTTTCGCATCGAACTAGGTCCAAACGAGCGTAAAACTACCACGATAGTTTTTCATCGGCTTTTATCGCACTCACACCATTTCACATATTCCAAGTCAAGTTGGCTCGCATCTTGTTGAAGAACCGTGAATGCTGATTTTGAGGACCTAAATTGAATTTTTTTACCAAAATAACTCATAGGTCATAGCTTATAGCGATGAGTTTTGGTCGTTGGCCCGTTTCGTATCGAACTAAGTCTAAACGACCCAAACCCAACTCGATAGTTTTTTGTCAATTTTTGTCGCACTCACACTCGTTTCACGTATTTCAAGTCCAGTTGGCCCATATCTTTCTTTAAAAACAAAGAAGGGTAATTTTGAGGGCCTAAACTATATTTTTTTTTACTAAAATCACTTATAAGTCGTGGCTTATGGCGATGAGTATTAATTGTTGTCTCGTTTTATATCGAACTAGGTCCAAACAACTCAAACCTAGCCCGATAGTTTTTCATCGACTTTTATCGCACCCAAACCGTTTCACGTATCGTAAGTCCAATTGGCCCGTATCTTCTTCAAAAATTGTGAATGCTGATTTTAAGGGCCTAAACCGTATTTTTTCACAAAAATAACTCATAGGTCATGGCTTATAGCGATGAGTTTTGGTCGCTAGCCCGTTTCGCATCGAAATAGGTCCAAACAGACTCAAACTTAGCCTCGATATTTTTTTATCAATTTTTATCACACTCAAACATAACCCGATAGTTTTTCATTAGTATTTGTTGCGCTCACACTGTTCACATATTCCTAGACCCGGTAGGCCCATATCTTCTTAAAAAAAAATGAAGGCTAATTTTGAGGGCCTAAACTATATTTGTGTTTTACCAAAATCACTTATAGCTCATGTCTTATAGCGATGAGTTTTGATCGTTGGCTCGTTTTGCATCGAACTAAGTCCGAATAGCTCAAACCTAGCCCGATAGTTTTTCATCGGCTTTCATCGCACTCACATCGTTTCACATATTCGGAGTCCAGTTGACCCGTATCTTCTTGAAAAGCTCGTGAACGCCGATTTTGAGGGCCTCAATCGCATTTTTTCATCAAAATAACTCATAAGTCGTGGCTTATAGTGATTAGTTTTGGTCGTTGGCCCGTTTTACATCGAAATATGTCCAAATAGCTCAAACCTAGCTCGATAGTTTTTCATCCATTTTCATCACACTCACACTCGTTTCATGTATTCCAAGTCCAATTGGCCCATACATTCTTGAAAAATTATGAAGGCTGATTTTTAGGGCTTAAATTATATTTTTTTTTACCAAAATCACTCATAGGTCATGGCTTATAGCGATGAGTTTTGATCGTTGGCCCATTTTGCATCGAAATAGGTCCAAACAGACTCAAACCTAGCTCGAATGTTTTTCATCGGCTTTTATCATACTCACACCATTTCACGTATTCCAAGTCTAATTGGCTCATATATTCTTGAGAAATCGTGAAAGTCGATTTTGAGGGAGTAAACAATGTTTTTTGACAAAAATAACCATAGGTCATGGCTTATAGCGATGAGTTGTGTTTGTTGGCTCGTTTCACATCGAATAAGGTCCAAACAGACTCAAACTTAGCCTAAAAGTTTTTCATCGGTTTTTATTGAACTCATACTTTTTCACGTATTCCAAGTCCCGTTGGCCCGTTTGTTCTTGAAAAACTTTGAATTCGATTTTGAGGGCGTAAACTACATTATTTCACCAAACTCATAGGTCATCGCTTATAGCTATGAGTTTTGATCGTTAGCCCATTTCGAATCGAAAGAGGTCCAAACAAATCAAACCTAGCTCGATAGTTTTTCATCGGCTTTTATCGCACTCATACCGTTTTGCGTATTCCAAGTCCAATTAGCTAGTATCTTTTTGAAAAACTATGAATGCTGATTTTGAGGGCCTAAACTATATTTTTTCACCAAAATAACTCATAGGTCATGGCTTACGGTGATGAGTTTTGGTCCCTAGCCTTGTTTCGCATCGAAATAGGTCCAAACAGACTCAAACCTAGCTCGATAGTGTTTCATCAATTTTTATCACACTCACACCGTTTTACGTATTCCAAGTCCAGTTAGCTCATATCTTCTTGAAAAACTATGAAGGCTGATTTTGAGGGCCTAAATTATATTTTTTTTACCAAAATCACATATAAGTCATGGCTTATAGCGATTAGTTTTGATCCTTGGCCCGTTTCATATCGAAATAGGTCCAAACAAACTTAAACCTAGCCTCGATAGTGTTTCATCAATTTTTATTACACTCATACCGTTTCACGTATTCTAAGTCCAAGTCGACTTGTATCTTCCCGAAAAATCATGAACGCTAATTTTGAGAGTCTAAACTACATTTTTTGACAAAAATACTCATAAGTCATGGCTTATGGATATGATGTTTGGTCGTTTGCCCGTTTCACATCAAAACGAGTTCAACTAACTCAAACCTAGCTCGATAGTTTTTCATCAACTTTTATAGTACTCACACCGTTTCACGTATTCTAAGTCCAGTTGGCCCGTATCCGTTTGAAGAATTGAGAATGCTGATTTTGAATGCCTAAAATGTATTTTTTACCAAAATAACTCATAGGTCATGGCTTATAGCGATGAGTTTTGGTTGTTCACCCGTCTCGCTTCAAAATAGGTCAAATAGCTCAAACCTAGCTCAATCGTTTTTCATCAATTTTTATCGCACTCACACCGTTTCACGTATTTTTATGGCTCATATCTTATAACTTATAGGTCATGGATTATATCGATGAGTTTTGGTCGTTGACTCGTTTTGCATCGTAATAGGTCCAAACAGACTCAAACCCGAACTCCAATCATTTTTTATCAATTTTTATCGCACTCACACCGTTTCCGTTTCATGTATTCCAAGTCCAGTTGGCCCGTATCTTCTTGAAAACTCGTGAATGTTGATTTGGAGGGCCTACATTGCATTTTTTCACCAAAATAACTCATAGGTCATGGCTTATAGCAATGAGTTTTGGTACCTAGCCCGTTTCGAATCGAAATAGGTCCGAATAGCTTAAACCAAGCCTAATAGTTTTTCATCAATTTTTATCGCACTCACACCGTTTCACGTATTCCAAGTCCAAGTTGCTCGTATCTTTCTAAAAAACTATGAAGGCCGATTTTGAGGGCCTAAATTTTTTTTTTACCAAAATCATCATAGGTCATGGCTTATAGCGATTAGTTTTGATCGTTGGCCCGTTTCGTATTGAAATAGGTCTAAACGACTCAAACCTAACCCGATAATTTTTCATCAATATTTATCGTACTCACAACGTTTCAAGTATTCCAAGTCCAAGCTTGGCTCGTATCTTCTTGAAAAATCATGAAGGCTGATTTTGAGAGCCTAAACTAGATTTTTTGACAAAAATACTCATAGGTCATGGCATATACCTATGAGTTTTGGTCGTTTACCCGTTTTGCATCGAAATAGGTCGAAACAGACTCAAACCTAGCTATATAGTTTTTCATTAGCTTTTATCGCACTCACACCGTTTCACATATTCCAAGTCCAGCTTGGCCTATATCTCGTCGAAGAACTATGAATGCCGATTTTGAGAGCTTAAACCGTATTTTTTTACCAAAATAACTCATAGGTCATGGCTTATAGCGATGAGTTTTGGTCCTTGTCCCGTTCCGCATCGAAATAGGTCCAAATAGCTCAAACCTAGCTCGATAGTTTTTCATCAATTTTTATTGCACTCATACCGTTTCACGTATTTCAAGTCCAGATTGGACCGTATCTTCTTGAAAAACTATGAAAGCTGATTTTGAGGGCCTAAATTATATATTTTTTTACCAAAATCACACATATGTCATGGCTTATAGTAATTAGTTTTGATCGTTAGCCCACTTCGCATCGAAATAGGTCCAAATAGGTCAAACCTAGCTCGAACGTTTTTCGTTAGCTTTTATCGCACTCACACTCGTTTCACGTATTCCAAGTCTAGTTGGCTCGTATCTTCTTGAAAAATCGTGAAGGTCGATGTTTAGGGCCTAAACTATATTTTTTGACAAAAATAACTTATAGGTCATGTCTTATAGCTATGAGTTTTGTTCGTTCGCCCGTTTCGCATCGAATTAGGTCCAAACAAGCCGCAAACCTACCCCGATAGTTTTTCATCGGCTTTTATCTCTCTTACACCATTTTATGTATTCCAAGTCAAGTTGGCCCGTATCTTCTTGATGAGCCGTGAATGTTGATTTTAAGATCCTAAACCGCATTTTTTTTACCAAAGTAACCCATAAGTCATGGCTTAGAGCGATGAGTTTTGGTCGTTGGCTCGTTTCACATCAAAATAGGTCCAAACAAACTTAAACCTAGCCCGATAGTGTTTCATCAATTTTTATTGCACTCATACCGTTTCACGTATTCTAAGTCCAAATTCGACTTGTATCTTCTTGAAAAATCATGAACGCTAATTTTGAGAGTCTAAACTACATTTTTTGACAAAAATACTCATAAGTCATGGCTTATGGATATGATGTTTGGTCGTTTGCCCGTTTCACATCAAAACGAGTTCAACTAACTCAAACCTAGCTCGATAGTTTTTCATCAACTTTTATAGTACTCACACTCGTTTCACGTATTCTAAGTCCAGCTTGGCCCGTATCCGTTTGAAGAATTGAGAATGCCGATTTTGAATGCCTAAAATGTATTTTTTACCAAAATAACTCATAGGTCATGGCTTATAGCGATGAGTTTTGGTTGTTCACCCGTCTCACTTCAAAATAGCTCCAAATAGCTCAAACCTAGCTCAATCGTTTTTCATCAATTTTTATCGCACTCACACCGTTTCACGTATTTTTATGGCTCGTATCTTATAACTTATAGGTCATGGATTATATTGATGAGTTTTGGTCGTTGACTCGTTTCGCATCGTAATAGGTCCAAACAAACTTCAAACCCGACCTCAATCATTTTTTATCAATTTTTATCGCACTCACACCGTTTCATGTATTCCAAGTCCAAGTTGGCCCGTATCTTCTTGAAAAACTCGTGAATGTTGATTCGGAGGGCCTACATTGCATTTTTTCACCAAAATAACTCATAGGTCATGGCTTATAGCAATGAGTTTTGGTACCTAGCCCGTTTCGAATCGAAATAGGTCCGAATAGCTTAAACCAAGCCTAATAGTTTTTCATCAATTTTTATCGCACTCACATCGTTTCACGTATTCCAAGTCCAAGTTGGCTCGTATCTTTCTAAAAAACTATGAAGGCCGATTTTGAGGGCCTAAATTTTTTTTTTTACCAAAATCATCATAGGTCATGGCTTATAGCGATTAGTTTTGATCGTTGGCTCGTTTCGTATTGAAATAGGTCTAAACGTACTCAAACCTAACCCGATAATTTTTCATCAATATTTATCGTACTCACAACGTTTCAAGTATTCCAAGTCCAAGCTTGGCTCGTATCTTCTTGAAAAATCATGAAGGCCGATTTTGAGAGCCTAAACTAGATTTTTTGACAAAAATACTCATAGGTCATGGCATATACCTATGAGTTTTGGTCGTTTACCCGTTTTGCATCGAAATAGGTCGAAACAGACTTCAAACCTAGCTATATAGTTTTTCATTAGCTTTTATCGCACTCACACCGTTTCACATATTCCAAGTCCAAGCTTGGCCTATATCTCGTCAAGAACTATGAATGCCGATTTTGAGAGCTTAAACTCGTATTTTTTTACCAAAATAACTCATAGGTCATGGCTTATAGCGATGAGTTTTGGTCCTTGTCCCGTTCCGCATCGAAATAGGTCCAAATAGCTCAAACCTAGCTCGATAGTTTTTCATCAATTTTTATTGCACTCATACCGTTTCACGTATTTCAAGTCCAAGCTTGGACCGTATCTTCTTGAAAAACTATGAAAGCTGATTTTGAGGGCCTAAATTATATATTTTTTTACCAAAATCACACATATGTCATGGCTTATAGTAATTAGTTTTGATCGTTAGCCCACTTCGCATCGAAATAGGTCCAAATAGGTCAAACCTAGCTCGAACGTTTTTCGTTAGCTTTTATCGCACTCACACTCGTTTCACGTATTCCAAGTCTAGTTGGCTCGTATCTTCTTGAAAAATCGTGAAGGCCGATGTTTAGGGCCTAAACTATATTTTTTGACAAAAATAACTTATAGGTCATGTCTTATAGCTATGAGTTTTGTTCGTTCGCCCGTTTCGCATCGAATTAGGTCCAAACAAGCCGCAAACCTACCCCGATAGTTTTTCATCGCTTTTATCTCTCTTACACCATTTTATGTATTCCAAGTCAAGTTGGCCCGTATCTTCTTGATGAGCCGTGAATGTTGATTTTAAGATCCTAAACTCGCATTTTTTTTACCAAAGTAACCCATAAGTCATGGCTTAGAGCGATGAGTTTTGGTCGTTGGCTCGTTTCACATCAAAATAGGTCCAAACAAACTTAAACCTAGCTCGATAGTGTTTCATCAATTTTTATTGCACTCATACCGTTTCACGTATTCTAAGTCCAAATTCGACTTGTATCTTCTTGAAAAATCATGAACGCTAATTTTGAGAGTCTAAACTACATTTTTTGACAAAAATACTCATAAGTCATGGCTTATGGATATGATGTTTGGTCGTTTGCCCGTTTCACATCAAAACGAGTTCAACTAACTCAAACCTAGCTCGATAGTTTTTCATCAACTTTTATAGTACTCACACTCGTTTCACGTATTCTAAGTCCAGCTTGGCCCGTATCCGTTTGAAGAATTGAGAATGCCGATTTTGAATGCCTAAAATGTATTTTTTACCAAAATAACTCATAGGTCATGGCTTATAGCGATGAGTTTTGGTTGTTCACCCGTCTCACTTCAAAATAGCTCCAAATAGCTCAAACCTAGCTCAATCGTTTTTCATCAATTTTTATCGCACTCACACCGTTTCACGTATTTTTATGGCTCGTATCTTATAACTTATAGGTCATGGATTATATCGATGAGTTTTGGTCGTTGACTCGTTTCGCATCGTAATAGGTCCAAACAGATCTCAAACCCGACCCAATCATTTTTTATCAATTTTTATCGCACTCACACCGTTTCATGTATTCCAAGTCCAAGTTGGCCCGTATCTTCTTGAAAACTCGTGAATGTTGATTCGGAGGGCCTACATTGCATTTTTTCACCAAAATAACTCATAGGTCATGGCTTATAGCAATGAGTTTTGGTACCTAGCCCGTTTCGAATCGAAATAGGTCCGAATAGCTTAAACCAAGCCTAATAGTTTTTCATCAATTTTTATCGCACTCACATCGTTTCACGTATTCCAAGTCCAAGTTGGCTCGTATCTTTCTAAAAAACTATGAAGGCTGATTTTGAGGGCCTAAATTTTTTTTTTTACCAAAATCATCATAGGTCATGGCTTATAGCGATTAGTTTTGATCGTTGGCTCGTTTCGTATTGAAATAGGTCTAAACGACTCAAACCTAACCCGATAATTTTTCATCAATATTTATCGTACTCACAACGTTTCAAGTATTCCAAGTCCAGCTTGGCTCGTATCTTCTTGAAAAATCATGAAGGCCGATTTTGAGAGCCTAAACTAGATTTTTTGACAAAAATACTCATAGGTCATGGCATATACCTATGAGTTTTGGTCGTTTACCCGTTTTGCATCGAAATAGGTCGAAACAGACTCAAACCTAGCTATATAGTTTTTCATTAGCTTTTATCGCACTCACACCGTTTCACATATTCCAAGTCCAAGCTTGGCCTATATCCGCTCGAAGAACTATGAATGCCGATTTTGAGAGCTTAAACTCGTATTTTTTTACCAAAATAACTCATAGGTCATGGCTTATAGCGATGAGTTTTGGTCCTTGTCCCGTTCCGCATCGAAATAGGTCCAAATAGCTCAAACCTAGCTCGATAGTTTTTCATCAATTTTTATTGCACTCATACCGTTTCACGTATTTCAAGTCCAAGTTGGCCCGTATCTTCTTGAAAAACTATGAAAGCCGATTTTGAGGGCCTAAATTATATATTTTTTTACCAAAATCACACATATGTCATGGCTTATAGTAATTAGTTTTGATCGTTAGCCCACTTCGCATCGAAATAGGTCCAAATAGGTCAAACCTAGCTCGAACGTTTTTCGTTAGCTTTTATCGCACTCACACTCGTTTCACGTATTCCAAGTCTAGTTGGCTCGTATCTTCTTGAAAAATCGTGAAGGTCGATGTTTAGGGCCTAAACTATATTTTTTGACAAAAATAACTTATAGGTCATGTCTTATAGCTATGAGTTTTGTTCGTTCGCCCGTTTCGCATCGAATTAGGTCCAAACAGCCGCAAACCTACCCCGATAGTTTTTCATCGCTTTTATCTCTCTTACACCATTTTATGTATTCCAAGTCAAGTTGGCCCGTATCTTCTTGATGAGCCGTGAATGTTGATTTTAAGATCCTAAACTCGCATTTTTTTTACCAAAGTAACCCATAAGTCATGGCTTAGAGCGATGAGTTTTGGTCGTTGGCTCGTTTCACATCAAAATAGGTCCAAACAGACTTAAACCTAGCTCGATAGTGTTTCATCAATTTTTATTGCACTCATACCGTTTCACGTATTCTAAGTCCAAGTTCGACTTGTATCTTCTTGAAAAATCATGAACGCTAATTTTGAGAGTCTAAACTACATTTTTTGACAAAAATACTCATAAGTCATGGCTTATGGATATGATGTTTGGTCGTTTGCCCGTTTCACATCAAAACAGGTTCAACTAACTCAAACCTAGCTCGATAGTTTTTCATCAACTTTTATAGTACTCACACTCGTTTCACGTATTCTAAGTCCGAGTTGGCCCGTATCTCGTTTGAAGAATTGAGAATGCCGATTTTGAATGCCTAAAATGTATTTTTTACCAAAATAACTCATAGGTCATGGCTTATAGCGATGAGTTTTGGTTGTTCACCCGTCTCACTTCAAAATAGCTCCAAATAGCTCAAACCTAGCTCAATCGTTTTTCATCAATTTTTATCGCACTCACACCGTTTCACGTATTTTTATGGCTCGTATCTTATAACTTATAGGTCATGGATTATATCGATGAGTTTTGGTCGTTGACTCGTTTCGCATCGTAATAGGTCCAAACAGACTCAAACCCGACCCAATCATTTTTTATCAATTTTTATCGCACTCACACCGTTTCATGTATTCCAAGTCCAGTTGGCCCGTATCTTCTTGAAAAGCTCGTGAATGTTGATTTGGAGGGCCTACATTGCATTTTTTCACCAAAATAACTCATAGGTCATGGCTTATAGCAATGAGTTTTGGTACCTAGCCCGTTTCGAATCGAAATAGGTCCGAATAGCTTAAACCAAGCCTAATAGTTTTTCATCAATTTTTATCGCACTCACATCGTTTCACGTATTCCAAGTCCGAGTTGGCTCGTATCTTTCTAAAAAACTATGAAGGCTGATTTTGAGGGCCTAAATTTTTTTTTTTACCAAAATCATCATAGGTCATGGCTTATAGCGATTAGTTTTGATCGTTGGCTCGTTTCGTATTGAAATAGGTCTAAACAGACTCAAACCTAACCCGATAATTTTTCATCAATATTTATCGTACTCACAACGTTTCAAGTATTCCAAGTCCGAGTTGGCTCGTATCTTCTTGAAAAATCATGAAGGCTGATTTTGAGAGCCTAAACTAGATTTTTTGACAAAAATACTCATAGGTCATGGCATATACCTATGAGTTTTGGTCGTTTACCCGTTTTGCATCGAAATAGGTCGAAACGACTCAAACCTAGCTATATAGTTTTTCATTAGCTTTTATCGCACTCACACCGTTTCACATATTCCAAGTCCAGGTTGGCCTATATCCGTCGAAGAACTATGAATGCCGATTTTGAGAGCTTAAAGCTGTATTTTTTTACCAAAATAACTCATAGGTCATGGCTTATAGCGATGAGTTTTGGTCCTTGTCCCGTTCCGCATCGAAATAGGTCCAAATAGCTCAAACCTAGCTCGATAGTTTTTCATCAATTTTTATTGCACTCATACCGTTTCACGTATTTCAAGTCCAGGTTAGTAGTATCTTCTTGAAAAAATATGAAAGCTGATTTTGAGGGCCTAAATTATATTTTTTTTACCAAAATCACACATATGTCATGGCTTATAGTAATTAGTTTTGATCGTTAGCCCACTTCGCATCGAAATAGGTCCAAATAGGTCAAACCTAGCTCGAACGTTTTCGTTAGCTTTTATCGCACTCACACTCGTTTCACGTATTCCAAGTCTAGTTGGCTCGTATCTTCTTGAAAAATCGTGAAGGTCGATGTTTAGGGCCTAAACTATATTTTTTGACAAAAATAACTTATAGGTCATGTCTTATAGCTATGAGTTTTGTTCGTTCGCCGTTTCGCATCGAATTAGGTCCAAACAGCGCAAACCTAACCCGATAGTTTTTCATCGGTTTTATCTCTCTTACACCATTTTATGTATTCCAAGTCAAGTTGGCCCGTATCTTCTTGATGAGTCTGTGAATGTTGATTTTAAGATCCTAAACTCGCATTTTTTTTACCAAAGTAACCCATAAGTCATGGCTTAGAGCGATGAGTTTTGGTCGTTGGCTCGTTTCACATCAAAATAGGTCCAAATAGCTCAAACCTAGCTCGATAGTTTTTTATCAATTTTTATCGAACTCATACTATTTCACGTATCCCTAGTCCAGTTGGCCCGTATCTTCATGAAAAAACCATGAAGGCTACTTTTGAGGACCTAAACTACATTTTTTTGACAAAAATAACTCATAAGTCATGGCTTATAGCGATGAGTTGTGTTCGTTGGCCCGTTGCACATCGAATTAGATCCACATGGCTCAAACCTAGCCCTAAAGTTTTTAGTCAATTTTTATCGCACTCACACTTTTTCACGTATTCCAAGTCCTATTGGTCCGTATCTTCTTAAAAAAATTTGAAGGCTAATTTTGAGTGCCTAAATTATATTTTTTCACTAAGATAACTTATAGTTCATAGCTTATAGCTATGAGTTTTGGTCATTGGCCCGTTTCGCATCGAACTAGGTCTAAACGACTCAAACGTAGCTCGAAAGTTTTCGTCGGTTTTATCATTCACGTATTCTAAGTTCGAGTTGGCCCATATCTTCTTAAAAAGTCATGAAGGCTGATTTTTGGGCCTAAACTATATTTTTTGACAAAAATAACTCATAGGTCATGGCTTATAGCGATGAGTTGTAGTCGTTAATCCGATGCACATTGAATTAGGTCTAAACAACTCAAACCTAGCCTAAATATTTTTTGTCGAGTTTTATCGCACACACTTTTTCACGTATTCCAAGTCCTATTGGTTTGTATCTTCTTGAAAAACTTTGAAGGCTAATTTTGAGGGCCTACATTATATTTTTTCCAAAATAACTTATAGGTCATGGCTTATAGCTACAAGTTTTGTTTGTTGGCCCGTTTTGCATCGAACTAGGTCCAAACAGCGCAAAACTAGCCTAATAGTTTTTCATTAATTTTTATCGCACTAACACCGTTTCACGTATTCAAAGTCTAGTTGGCCCATATATTCTTGAAAAAATGTGAAGGATGATTTTAAGGGCCTAAACTACATTTTTTCACCAAAATAACTCATAAGTCAAGGCTTATAGCTGCGTTTTGTTCGTTGGCCTGTTTTGCATCGAACTAGGCCCAAACTGACTCAAACCTAGCTTGACATTTTTTCATCGGTTTTGATCGCACTCACACTATTTCACGTATTCCAAGTCCGAGTTGGCCCATATCTTCTTAAAAGATTATGAATGCTTATTTTGAGGGTCTAAACTATATTTTTTCACCAAAATAACTCATAGGTCAAGGCTTATAGCGATGAGCTTTGGTCGTTGGCTCGTTTCGCATCGAAATAGGTCCAAAAAACTCAAACCTAGCTTGATAGTTTTTCATCAATTTTTATCGAACTCACACCGTTTCATGTATTCCAAGTCTAGTTGGCCCGTATCTTCTTGAAAAATAATGAAGGCTGATTTTGAGGGCCTAAATTATTTTCTTTTTTACAAAAATCACTCATAGGTCATGGCTTATATCAATGAGTTTTGATCGTTGGCCCGTTTCGTATTGAAGTAGGTCCAAACAGCTCAAACATAGCTCGAAAGTTTTTTGCCGGTTTTTATCGCACTCATACTCGTTTCACGTATTCCAAGTCCAGGTTGGCCCATATCTTCCTAAAAAGTCATGAAGGCTGATTTTGAGGTCCTAAACTATATTTTTTGGACAAAAATAACTTATAGGTCATGGCTTATAGCTATTAGGTTTTTCGTTGGCCCGTTTTGCATCGAACTAGGTCCAAACTGACTCAAAACTAGCTTGACGAGTTTCTCGTTAGTTTTTATCACACGCACACTTGCTTCACGTATTTAAAGTCCGGTTGGCCGTATATTCTTCACAAAATGTGAAGGCTGATTTTGAGGGCCTAAACTATATTTTTTCACCAAAATAACTCATAGGTTATGGCTTATAGCGATGAGTTTTGGTCACTAGCCCGTTTCGCATCAAAATAGGTCCAAACGAGCTCAAACCTAGCTCGATATTTTTTTATCAATTTTTATCGCACTCAAACCTAACCCTATAGTTTTTTATTAGTTTTTTTTAAACTCACATTGTTTCACGTATTCTTAGTCCAGTTGGCCCATATCTTCTTAAAAAATCATGAAGGCTAATTTTGAGGGCCTAAACTATATTTGTTTTTTACCAAAATCACTTATAGCTCATGTCTTATAGCGATGAGTTTTGATCGTTGGTCCGTTTTGCATCGAACTAGGTCCAAACGACTCAAACCTAGCTCGATAGTTTTTCATCGGCTTTTATCGCACCCACACTCTTTCACGTATTCCAATTCCTATTGGCCCGTATCTTCACGAAAAAATATGAAGGCTGATTTTGAGGGCCTAAATTATATTTTTTATTACGAAAATCTGTCATAAGTCCCGGCTTATAGGGATTAGTTTTGATCGTTGGCCCGTTTCGCATCGAAATAAATCCAAACAACTCAAAACTAGCCTAATAGTTTTGCATCAATTTTTATCGCACTCATACTATTTTGTGTTTCACAAGTCCAGTTGGCTCGTATCTTCTTGAAAAATCATTAAGGCTAATTTAGAGGGCCTAAACTACAATTTTTTGACAAAAATAACTCATAGGTCATCTATAGCGATGAGTTGTGTTTGTTGGCCCATTGCACATCGATTTAGGTCCAAAACGCTCAATTCTAGCTTAAAAGTTTTTCATCATTTTTTATCGCACTCACACTTTTCAATGTATTCTAAGTTCTTTTGGCCCGTATCTTCTTAAAAAACTTTGAAGGTTGGTTTTGAGGGCCTAAACTATATTTTTTCACCAAAATAACTCATAGGTCATAGCTTATAGCTATGAGTTTTGGTCATTGCCCGTTTCGCATTGAACTAGGTCCAAACAGACTCAAACCTAACTTGATAGTTTTTTGTCGGTTTTTGTAGCACTCACCTTGTTTTACATATTCTAAGCCCGAGTTGGCCCGTATCTTTTTTAAAAACTATAAAGGCTGATTTTCGGGGCCCAAATTAGATTTTTTTTTTTTTTACCAAAGTCGGTCATAGGTCATGGCTTATAGCGATTAGTTTTGATCGTTGGTCCGTTTCGCATCAAACTAGGTCCAAACAGACTCAAACCTAGCTCGAAAGTTTTTTGCTAGTTTTTATCGCACTCACACCATTTCACGTATTCCAAGTCCGAGTTGGGCCATATCTTCTTAAAAATCATAAAGTGCTGATTTTGAGGACTTAAATTATATTTTTTTGAATAAAATAGCTTATAAGTCATGCCTTATAGCTATGAGTCTTTTTCATTGACCTGTTTCACATCAAACTAGGTCCAAACAGACTCAAAACTAGCCCAAGCGTTTCTCGTTAGTTTTTATCGCACTCATACTCGTTTCACGTATTCGAAGTCCGAGTTGCCCGTATCTTCTAGAAAAGCTGTGAATGCTAATTTTGACGACCTAAACTATATTTTTTCACCAAAATAACTCATAGGTCATGACGTATAGCTATGAGTTTTCTTCGTTGCCTCGTTTCGCATCAAACTAGGCCTAAACGAGCTTAAACCTAGCCTAACGAGTTTTTCGTTAGTTTTTCTTGCATTCAAACCGTTTCACGTATTCCAAGTTCAATTGGCTCTGAATATTCTTGAAAAGTCGTGAAGGCTAATTTTGAGGGCCTAAACTATATTTTTTTTACCAAAATAACTCATAGGTCATGGCATGAACTATGAGTTTTGATCGTTGGCTCGTTTCGCATCGAACAAGGTCCAAATAGCTCAAACCTAACCCGATAGTTTTTCACCGACTTTTGTAGCACTCACCCTATTTTACATATTCTAAGTCCAATTGGCCAATATCTTTTTTTGAAACTATAAAGATTGATTTTGAGGGCCCAAATTAGATTTTTTTTTACCAAAATCACTCATAGGTCATGGCTTAAAGCGATTAGTTTTGCTCGTTGGCTCGTTTCGCATCGAAATAAGTCCAAACGAGCTCAAACCTAGTCCGATAGTTTTTCATTATTTTTTATCACACTTACACCGTTTCACGTATTCAAAGTCCACTTGGCCCGTATCTTCTTGAAAAATCATGAAGGCTGATTTTGAGAGTCTAAACTATATTTTTTGACAAAAATGCTCATAGGTCATGGCTTATAGCTATGAGTTTTGGTCGTTTGTGCATTTCGCATCGAAATAGGTCCAAACATCTCAAACCTAGCTCGATAGTTTTTTATTAGTTTTTATCGAACTCACATCGTTTCACATATTCCAAGTCCAATTGGCTCGTATCTTCTTAAAAAACTATGAAGGCTGATTTTGAGGGCCTAAATTATATTTTTTTAACCAAAATCACTCATAGGTCATGGCTTATAGCAATTAGTTTTGATCGTTGGCTCGTTTCGCATCGAAATAGGTTCAAGCGACTTCAAACCTAGCTCGATATGTTTTTATCAATTTTTATCGCACTCACACCGTTTCGGGTATTCCAAGTCCGGTTAGTCTGTATCTTCGAAGAACCGTGAATGCTGATTTTGAGGGCCTAAACCGTATTTTTTCACCAAAATAACTCATAGGTCATGGCTTATAGTGATGGGTTTTGGTCGTTTGCCCGTTTTGCATCGAAATAGGTCCAAACAGACTCGACGCTAGCCCAATAGGTTTCATTAGCTTTTATCGTACTCATGTTGTTTCATGTATTCCAAGTCCAATTGGCCCGTATCTTCTTGAAGAACCGTGATCGCTGATTTTGAGGTGCTAAACTCGTATTTTTTCACTAAAATAACTAATAGGTTATGGCTTATAGCGATGAGTTTTGGTCGTTGGCTCGTTTCACATCAAAATAGGTCCAAACAGACTCAAACCTAGCTCGAACGTTTTTTTCGGCTTTTATTGCACTCACACCGTTTCACGTATTCCTAATGCAGTTGACCCGTATCTTCTTGAAAAATCATAAAGGCTGATTTTGAGAGCCTAAACTACATTTGTTGACATAAATAACCATAGGTCATGGCTTATAGCGATGAGTCATGTTCATTGGCTTGTTTCGCATCGAATAAGGTTCAAACAACTCAAACCAAGTCAAAAAAGTTATTCTTTAATTTTTATCGCACTCACACTTTTTCATGTATTCCAAGTCTTGTTGGCCCGTATCTTCCGGGAAAACTTTGAAGGCCGATTTTGAGGGCCTAAACTATATTTTTTCACCAAAATAACTCATAGGTCGTGGCTTATAGCTATGAGTTCTTATCGTTGGCCCGTTTCTCGGCAAACTAGGTCCAAACAGTTCAAACGTAACTCGATAGTTTTTCATTAGTTTTTGTCGTACTCACACTCGTTTCACGTATTCCTAGTCCAGTTGGCCCATATCTTCTTAAAAAACCATGAAGGCTAATTTTAAGGGCCTAAACTATATTTTTTTCTACCAAAATCACTTATAGCTCATGGCTTATAGCGATGAGTTTTGATCGTTGGCCCGTTTTGTATCGAACTAGGTCCAAACAACTCAAACCTAGCTCGATAGGTTTTCATCGGCTTTTATCGCACTCATACCTTTTCACATACCGCAAGTCTAGTTGACTCGTATCTTCTTGAAAAGCTCGTGAATGCTGATTTTAAGGGCATAAACCGCATTTTTTCACCAAAATAACTCATAGGTCATGGCTTATGGCGATGAGTTTTGGTTGCTAGCCCGTTTCGCATCGAAATAGGTCCAAATAGCTCAAACCTAGCTTGATATTTTTTTATCAATTTTTATCGCACTCAAACCTAACCCTATAGTTTTTTATTAGTTTTTTTTGCACTCACATTGTTTACGTATTCTTAGTCCGAGTTGGCTATATCTTCTTTAAAAACCATGAAGGCTAATTTTGAGGGCCTAAACTATATTTGTTTTTTACCAAAATCACTTATAGCTCATGTCTTATAGCGTGAGTTTTGATCGTTGGCCCGTTTTGCATCGAACTAGGTCCAAACGGACTCAAACCTAGCCCGATAGTTTTTTATCGGCTTCTATCGCACTCACACTCTTTCACGTATTCCAATTCCTATTGGCCCGTATCTTCACAAAAAATATGAAGGCTGATTTTGAGGGCCTAAATTATATTTTTTATTACGAAAATCTCTCATAAGTCCCGGCTTATAGCGATTAGTTTTGATCGTTGGCCCGTTTCGCATCGAAATAAATCCAAATAGCTCAAAACTAGCTCGATAGTTTTTCATCAATTTTTATCGCACTCATACTATTTTGTGTTTCCCAAGTCCAGTTGGCTCGTATCTTCTTGAAAAATCATTAAGGCTAATTTTGAGGGCCTAAACTACATTTTTTGACAAAAATAACTCATAGGTCATCTCTTATAGCGATGAGTTATGCTTGTTGGCCCATTACACATCGATTTAGGTCCAAAACGCTCAAATCTAGCCCAAAATTTTTTCATCATTTTTTATCGCACTCACACTTTTCAATGTATTCCAAGTTCTTTTGGCCCGTATCTTTTTAAAAAACTTTGAAGGTTGGTTTTGAGGGCCTAAACTATATTTTTTCACCAAAATAACTCATAGGTCATAGCTTATAGCTATGAGTTTTGGTCGTTGCCCGTTTCGCATTGAACTAGGTCCAAACAGACTCAAACCTAACCTAATAGTTTTTTGTCGGCTTTTGTAGCACTCACCTTGTTTTACATATTCTAAGCCTAGTTGGGTCGTATCTTTTTTAAAAACTATAAAGGCTCATTTTTATAGCTATGAGTTCTTGTCGTTGGCCGTTTCTCACCAAACTAGGTCCAAACAGACTAAAACCTAACCCGATAGTTTTTCATTAGTTTTTGTCGTACTCACACTCGTTTCACGTATTCCTAGTCCAGTTGACTCATATCTTCTTAAAAAACCATAAAGAATAATTTTGAGGGCCTAAACTATATTTTTTTTTACCAAAATCACTTATAGCTCATGGCTTATAGCGATGAGTTTTGATAGTTGGCTCGTTTTGCATCGAACTAGGTCCAAACAGACTCAACCCTAGCCCGATAGTTTTTCATCGGCTTTCATCGCACTCATATCGTTTCATGTATTCCAAGTCCAGTTGGCCCATATCTTCTTGAAAAAATATGAATGTTGATTTTGACTGCCTAAACTGCATTTTTTCACCAAAATAACTCATAGGTCATGGCTTATAACGATTAGTTTTGATCGTTGGCCCATTTCCCATCGAAATAGGTCCAAATAGCTCAAACCTAGCTCGATAGTTTTTCATCAATTTTTATCGCACTCATACTTGGTTCATGTATTCCAAGTCCAATTGGCCCGTATCTTCTTAAAAAACTATAAAGGATTATTTTGAGGGCCTAAACTATATTTTTTTACCAAAATCACTCATAGGTCATGGTTTATAGCGATTAGTTTTGATCATTGGCTTGTTTCGCATCAAAATAGGTTCAAACGGCTCAAACCTAGCTCAAATGTTTTTCATCGGCTTTTATTGCACTCACATCGTTTCACGTATTCCAACTCCGAGTTGGCTCGTATGTTCTTGAAAAATTTTGAAGGCTGATTTTGAGGGCCTAAACTATATTTTTTTGATAAAATAACTTATAAGTCATGGCTTATAGCTACAAGTTTTGTTCGTTGCCCCGTTTCGCTAGAACTAGGTCAAAACAACACAAAACTAGTCCGAAAGTTTTTCATCGGCTTTTATCGCACTCACACCGTTTCACGTATTCCAAGTCTAGTTGGCCCGTATCTTCTTGAAAAATCATGAAGCTCGATTTGAGGACCTAAACTATATTTTTTTACAAAAAAAACTCATATGTCATGGTTTATAATAATGAGTTGTGTTCGTTGGCTCGTTTCACATTGAATTAGGTCAAAACAACTTAAAACTCATCGAAACATTTTTCGTCGGTTTTTATGGCACTCAAACTTTTTCACGTATTCCAAGTCCTATTGGACCATATCTTTTTGAAAAAATTTTAAGGTCGATATTGAGGGCCTAAACTACATTTTTTCACCAAAATAACTTATAGGTCATGGCTTATAGCGATGAGTTTTGGTCGTTGGCTCGTTTCCCATCGAACTAGGTCCAAACAGACTCAAACCTAACGCGATAGTTTTTCATCAATTTTTGTCGCACTCACACCGTTTCATGGATTCCAAGTCCAGTTGGCCCGTATCTTCTTAAAAAGCTATGAATGATGATTTTGAGTGCCTAAATTGTATTTTTTTCTATCAAAATCACTCATTGGTCATGGCCTAAAGCGATTAGGTTTGATCGTTGGCTCGTTTCACATCGAAATAGGTTTAAACGAGCTCAAACCTAGCCCTATAGTTTTTCATCAATTTTTATCGCACTCACACCGTTTCACATATAACTCATAGGTCATGGCTTATAGCGATGAGTTTTGATCGTTGCCTGTTTTATATCGAACTAGGTCCAAACAACTCAAACATAGCTCGAAAGTTTTTTGCTAGTTTGTATCACTCATACGAGTTTCACGTATTCCAAGTCCAGTTAGCCCATATCTTCTTGAAAAATCGTGAAGGCTGATTTTGAGGGCCTAAACTACATTTTGTTTTGACAAAAATAACTTTTAGGTCATGGCTTACAGCTATGACTTTTTTCGTTGGCCCGTTTCGCATCGAACTAGGTCCAAACGGTGTCAAACTAACTCGATAGCTTTTCGTTAGTTTTTATCGCACTCACACTCGTTTCACGTATTCTAAGTTCAATTGGCTTAAATATTCTTGAAAAATTATGAAGGCTTATTTTGAGGCCTAAACTACATTTTTTTTTACCAAAATAACTCATAAGTCATGGCATAAAGCTATGAGTTTTGATCGTTGGGCCGTTTCACATCAACTAGGTCCAAATAGCTCAAATGTAACCCGACTGACTTTGCGTCAATTTTTGTTGCACTCATACTATTTTACATATTCTAAGTACGGTTGGCCCGTATCTTCTTAAAAAACCATGAAGGCTGATTTTAAGGGCCTAAACTATATTTTTTGACCAAAATAACTCATAGATTATGGCTTATAGCAATGAGTTTTAATTGTTGCCCCATTTCACACCGAACTAGGTCCAAATAGCTCAAACTTAGCTCGAAAGCTTTTCACCGGTTTTATCGTACTCATACCATTTAACATATTCCAAGTCTAGTTGGCCCATATCTTCTTAAAAAATCATGAAGGCTGATTTTAAGCGCATAAACTACATATTGTTTTACAAAAATAACTTATAAATCATGGCTTATAGCAATGAGTTTTGTTCGTTGCCCCATTTTGCTTGAACTAGGTCATGGCTTATAGTGATTAGTTTTGATCGTTAGCTCGTTTTGCATCGAAATAAGTCCAAACAGACTCAACCCTAACTCGAAAGTTTTTCGTCTATTTTTATCGCAATCATAGCGTTCACGTATTCCAAGTCTAGTTGGCCCGTATATTCTTCAAAAATCATGTAGGCTGATTTTGAGGGCCTAAACTAAATTTTTTTTGACAAAAATAACCATAGGTCATGGCTTATAGCGATGAGCTAAGTTCATTGGCTCGTTTCACATCGAATAAGGTCAAAACAACTCAAACCTAACCCAAAAGTTTTGTCCGTTTTTATCGCACTCACAATTTTTCATGTATTCCAAGTCATGTTGGCTCGTATCTTCTTGAAAAACTTTAAAGGTTGATTTTGAGGGTCTAAACCGCATTTTTTCACCAAAATAACTCATAGGTCATGGCTTATAGTGATGAGTTTTGGTCGTTGGCCCATTTTGCATCGAAATAGGTCCAAACGAGTCAAACCTAGCCCGATAGTTTTTCATCAATTTTTATCGCACTCACACCATTTCACGTATTCCAAGTCCAATTGGCCCGTATCTTCTTGAAAAACTATGAAGGTTGATTTTGAGGGCCTAAATTATATTTATTTAACAAAATCACTCATAAGTCATGGCTTATAGCGATTAGTTTTGATCGTTGGCCCATTTCGCATTGAAATAGGTCCAAACAACTCAAACCTAGCTCGAAAGTATTTCATCTGTTTTTATCGCACTCACACCATTTCACGTATTCCAAGTCCGAGTGGCCCGTATCTTCTTCAAAAATCATGTAGGTTGATTTTGAGGGCCTAAACTAAATTTTTTGACAAAAATAACCATAGGTCATGGCTTATAGCGATGAGCTATGTTCGTTAACCCGTTTCACACCGAATAAGGTCCAAACGACTCAAACCTAGCCCAAAATGTTATTGTCGGCTTTTATCGCAAGCATAATTTTTTACGTATTCCAAGTCCTGTTGGCTCATATCTTCTTGAAAAACTTTAAAAGCTGATTTTGAGGGTTTAAACCGTATTTTTTCACCAAAATAACTCATAGGTCATGGCTTATAGTGATGAGTTTTGGTCGTTGGCCCATTTTGCATCGAAATAGGTCCAACGGCTCAAACCTAGCTCGATAGTTTTTCATCAATTTTTATCGCATTCACACCGTTTCATTTATTCCAAGTCCGGTTAGCTCGTATCTTCTTGAAAAACTATGAAGGTTGATTTTGAGGGCCTAAATTATATTTATTTACCAAAATCACTCGAAGTCATGGCTTATAGCGATTAGATTTGATCGTTGGCCCGTTTCGCAGCGAAATAGGTCCAAACAACTCAAATCTAGCTCGAAAGTATTTCATCCGTTTTTATCATACTCACACCGTTTCACGTATTCCAAGTCTAGGTGGCCCGTATCTTCTTCAAAAATCATGTAGGTTTATTTTGAGGGCTTAAACTAAATTTTTTGACAAAAATAACCATAGGTCATGGCTTATAGCGATGAGCTATGTTTGTTAGCCCGTTTCACACCGAATAAGGTCCAAACAGACTCAAACCTAGCCCAAAATGTTTTTGTCGGCTTTTATCGCAAGCATAATTTTTTACGTATTCCAAGTCCCGTTGGCTCATATCTTCTTGAAAAACTTTAAAAGCTGATTTTGAGGGTTTAAAGCTGTATTTTCCGACCAAAATAACTCATAGGTCATGGCTTATAGTGATGAGTTTTGGTCGTTGGCCCATTTTGCATCGAAATAGGTCCAACGGCTCAAACCTAGCTCGATAGTTTTTCATCAATTTTTATCGCACTCACACTTGTTTCACTTATTCCAAGTCCAGTTAGCTCGTATCTTCTTGAAAAACTATGAAGGTTGATTTTGAGGGCCTAAATTATATTTATTTACCAAAATCACTCGAAGTCATGGCTTATAGCGATTAGTTTTGATCGTTGGCTCGTTTGGCATCGAAATAGGTCCAAACAACTCAAACCTAGCCCGAAAGTATTTCATCTATTTTTATCGCACTCACACCGTTTTACATATTCCAAGTCTAGGTGGCCCGTATCTTCTTAAAAAATCATGTAAGTTGATTTTGAGAGCCTAAACTAAATTTTTTGACAAAAATAACCATAGGTCATGGTTTATACCGATGAGCTATGTTCGTTGGCCCATTTCACATCAAATAAGGTCCAAACGACTAAAACCTAGCCCAAAATTTTTTTGTCGGTTTTATCACAAGCATAATTTTTTATGTATTCCTAGTCTCGTTGGCCCTTATTTTCTTGAAAAACTTTAAAGGCCGATTTTGAGGGCCTAAACTGCATTTTTTCACAAAAATAACTCGTAGGTCATGGCTTATAGAGATGAGTTTTGGTCGTTGGCCCGTTTTGCATTGAAATAGGTCTAAACGAGCTTAAACCTAGGCCGATAGTTTTTCATCAATTTTTATCGCACTCACACTCGTTTCACGTATTCCAAGAGCGAGTTGGCTCGTATCTTCTTCAAAACTATAAAGGTTGATTTTGAGGGCCTAAATTATATTTGTTTTGCCAAAATAACTCATAGGTCATGGCTTATAGCGATTAGTTTTGATCGTTGGCCCATTTTGCTTTGAAATAGGTTCAAACAGACTCAAACCTAGCTCAAACTTTTTTCATCTGTTTTCCTCGCACTCACACCATTTCTCGTATTCTAAGTCCAAGTTGGCCCGTATCTTCTTGAAAAATCATGTAGGCTGATTTTGAGGGCCTAAACTAAATTTTTTGATAAAAATAACCATAGGTCATGGCTTATAGCAATGAGCTATACTCGTTGGCCCGTTTCACATCGAATAAGTTCCAAATATCTCTAACCTAGCCCAAAATTTTTTTATCGGCTTTTATCGCCCTCACAATTTTCACGTATTCCTAGTCGTGTTGGCCGGTATCTTCTTAAAAAACTTTAAACGCCGACCTTGAGGGCCTAAACCGTACTTTTTCACCAAAATAACTCATAGGACATGGCTTATAGTGATAAGTTTTGGTCGTTGGCTCGTTTCGCATCGAAATAGGTCCAAACAGACTCAAACCTAGCTCGATAGTTTTTCATCAATTTTTATTGAACTCACATCGTTTCACGTATTCTAAGTCCAAGTTGGCCGATATCTTGTTGAAAAACTATGATGGATGATTTTGAGGGCCTAAATTGTATTTTTTACGAAAATCACTCATAGGTTATGGCTTATAGTGATTAGTTCGATCGTTGGCCCGTTTCGCATCGAAATAGGTCTAAACGACTCAAACCTAGGCTAATAGTTTTTCATCAATTTGTATCGCACTCACACCGTTTCATGTATTCTAAGTCTAGTTGGCTCGTATCTTCTTGAAAAACTATGAAGCTCGATTTTGAGAGCTTAAACTATATTTTTTGACCAAAATAACTCATAGGTCATGGCTTAGAACGAGTGAGTTTTGTTCGTTGGCCCATTTCACATCGAACTAGTTCCAAACAGACTCAAACCTAGCCTAATAGTTTTTTATCGGCTTTTATCGCACTCACACCGTTTCAAGTATTCCAAGTTCAATTGGCTTCAATATTCTTAAAAAGCTCGTGAAGACATATTTTGAGGGGCTAAACTATATTTTTTTTACCAAAATAACTCATAGGTCATGCTATAAAGCCATGAGTTTTGATCGTTAGCTTGTTTCATATCAACTAGGTCTAAACAACTCAAACCTAACCCGATAGTTTTTCATCGGCTTTTATCGCACTCACACTTCGTTTTACATAGTCTAAGTCCAGGTTGGCCCGTATCTTCTTAAAAAACCATGAAGGCTGATTTTTAGGGCCTAAACTACATTTTTTGACCAAAATAACTCATAGGTCATGGCTTATAGTGATGAGTTTTGTTTGTTGGCCCGTTTCGCATCGAACTAGTTCCAAACAACTCAAACCTAGCTCGATAGTTTTTCATCAATTTTTATCGCACTCACACCGTTTCAAGTATTCCAAGTTCAATTGGCTTCAATATTCTTAAAAAGCTCGTGAAGACGTATTTTGAGGGGCTAAACTATATTTTTTTTTACCAACATAACTCATAGGTCATGGTATAAAGCCATGAGTTTTGATCGTTGGCCCGTTTCATACCAACTAGGTCCAAACAACTCAAACCTAACCCAATAGTTTTTCATCGGCTTTTATCGTACTCATACTTGTTTTACATATTCTAAGTCCAGTTGGCCCGTATCTTCTTAAAACACCATGAAGGCTAATTTTTAGGGCCTAAACTACATTTTTTGACCAAAATAACTCATAGGTCATGGCTTATAGCGATGATTTTTGATCGTTGCCTCGTTTCGCATCGAAATAGGTCAAAATAACTCAAACTTAGCTCAAACGTTTTTTGCCAATTTTTAACGTACTCACACCATTTCACGTATTCCAAGTCTAGTTGGCCTATATCTTCTTGAAAAATCATGAAGGCTGATTTTGAGGGCCTAGACTACATTCGTTTTTATAAAAATAACTTATAGGTCGTGGCTTATGGCTACGAGTTTTGCTCGTTAGCTCTGTTTCACTCGAACTAGGTCCAAACAGCAGCAAAACTAGCCGACAGTTTTTCATTAGTTTTTATCACACTCACACTATTTCATGTATTCCAAGTCCGAGTTGGCCCCATATCTTCCTAAAAAATCATGAAGCTCGATTTTGAATGCCTAAACTACATTTTTGACGAAAATAACAAATAGGTCGTGGCTTATAGTGATGAGCTTTGGTCGTTGGCCCGTTTCGCATCAAACTAGGCCCAAACAGAGTGCAAAACTAGCTCGACATTTTTTTGTTATTTTTTATCGTACTCGAACGTTTCACATATTCCGAGTTCAATTGGTTTGAATATTCTTGAAAAACTATGAAGGCTTATTTTGAGGCCTAAACTACTTTTTTTTTTACTAGAATAACTCATAGGCCATGGCATAAAGCTATGAGTTTTGATCGTTGGCCCATTTCGCATCAAAATAGGCCCAAACAACTCAAACCTAGCTTGACGAGTTTTTCATCATTTTTTATCGCACTCACACCATTTCACGTATTCCAATTCCTGTTGGCTCATATCTTCTTGAAAAATTATAAAGGTTCATTTTGAGGGCCAAAATTATTATTTTTTTTACCAAAATCACTCATAGGTCATGGCTTATAGCAATTAGTTTTGATCGTTAGCCCGTTTCGCATCGAAATAAGTCCAAACAGACTTAAACCTAGCTCGAAAGTTTTTATCGCACTCACACCGTTTCACGTATTCCAAGTCCAGTTGGCCGTATCTTCTTCAAAAATCATGTAGGCTGATTTTAAGGGCCTAAACTAAATTTTTAGACAAAAATAACCATAGGTCATGGCTTATAGCGATGAGCTATGTTCATTAGCTCGTTTCACATCGAATATGGTCCAAACACCTCAAACCTAGCCCAAAAGTTTTGTTTGTTTTTATCGCACACAATTTTTCATGTATTCTAAGTCCTCTTGGCTCGTATCTACTTGAAAATTTTAAAGGTTGATTTTGAGTGCCTAAACTGCATTTTTTCACCAAAATAACTCATAGGTCATGGCTTATAGTGATGAGTTTTGGTTGTTGGCCCATTTCATATCGAAATAGGTGCAAACAGACTCACACTTAGCTTGAAAGTTTTTCGTCGGCTTTTATCGTACTCACACCATTTCACGTATTCCAAGTCTAGTTAGCCCATATCTTCTTGAAAAATCGTGAAGGCTAATTTTAAGGGCCTAAACTATATTTTTTTGATAAAATAAGTTATAAGTCATGGCTTATAGCTACGAGTTTTATTCGTTGTCCCGTTTGCTCAAACTAGGTCCAAACAACGGAAAACTAGTCCGACAGCTTTTCATCGGCTTTTATCGCACTCACACCGTTTTGCGTATTCCAAGTTTAGTTGGCCCGTATCTTCTTGAAAAATCATGAAGGCTGATTTTGAAGACCTAAACTACATTTTTTTACAAAAATAACTCATAGGTCATGGCTTATAACGATGAGTTGTGTTCGTTGGCCCGTTTCACATCGAATTAGGTCAAAACAACTTAAAACTTGTCGAAATGTTTTTTGTCGGTTTTTATGGCACTCAAAAATTTTCACGTATTCCAAGTCCTATTGGCCTCGTATCTTTTTGAAAAACTTTCAAGGCTGATTTTGAGGGCCTAAACTACATTTTTTCACCAAAATAACTTATAGGTCATGTCTTATAGCGATGAGTTTTGGCCATTGGCTCGTTTCGTATCATACTAGGTTCAAACAGACTTAAACCTAACACGATAGTTTGTTGTCAATTTTTATCGCACTCATACCGTTCCACGTATTCCAAGTCCAGTGGGCCCGTATCTTCTTGAAAAACTATGAAGGATGATTTTGAGGGCCTAAATTGTATTTTTTTCTATCAAAATCACTCATAGGTCATGGCTTATAGCAATTAGGTTTGATCGTTGGCCCGTTTCGCATTGAAATAGGTCTAAACGGCTCAAACCTAGCCCTATAGTTTTTCATCAATTTTTATCACACTCACACCGTTTCACATATAACTCATAGGTCATGGCTTATAGCGATGAGTTTTGATCGTTGCCCATTTCGGATCGAACTAGGTCCAACCAAGCTTAAACCTAGCTCAAACGTTTTCGTCGGTTTTATCACACTCACACCGTTTCACGTATTCCAACTCCGGTTGGCCCATATCTTCTTGAAAAATTGTGAAGGTTAATTTTGAGGGCCTAAACTATATTTATTTTGACAAAAATAACTTTTAGGTCATGGCTTTCGACTATGAGTTTTTTCATTAGCCCGTTTCACATCAAACTAGGTCCAAACAACGTAAAACTAACTCGACGAGTTTTTCATTAGTTTTTATCGCACTCACACCGTTTCATGTATTCCAAGTTCAATTGGCTTAGCTATTCTTGAAAAACTATGAAGGCTTATTTTGAGGCCTAAACTACGTTTTTTTTATCACAATAACTCATAGGCCATGGCATAAAGCTATGAGTTTTGATCGTTGGCCCATTTCACATCAACTAGGTCCAAATAGCTCAAACCTAACCCGATAATTTTATGTCAATTTTTGTTACACTCGTTTTACATATTCTAAGTACAGTTGGCCCGTATCTTTTTAAAAAACCATGAAGGCTGATTTTTAGGGCCTAAACTATATTTTTTGACCAAAATAACACATAGGTTATGCCTTATAGCGATGAGTTTTGATCGTTGCCCCGTTTCGTATCGAACTAGGTCCAAATAGCTCAAACTTTGCTCGAAAGCTTTTCACCAGCTTTTATCGTACTCACACCATTTCACATATTCCAAGTCCGAGTTGCCCATATCTTCTTGAAAAATCACGATGGCTGATTTTGAGGGCCTAAACTACTTTTTTTTTTTTACAAAAATAACTTATAAGTCATAGCTTATCGCAACGAGTTTTGTTCGTTGCCCCGTTTTGCTTGAACTAGGTCCAAACAGTCGCAAAACTAGTCCGACGAGCTTTTCATTAGTTTTTATTGCACTCACACCGTCTCACATATTCCAAGTCTAGTTGGCTTCGTATCTTCTTGAAAAATCGTGAAGGTCGATTTTGAGGACCTAAACTACATTTTTTTGACAAAAATAACTCATAGGTCATGGCTTATAGGGATGAGGTGTGCTCGTTGGCTCGTTTCACATTGAATTAGGGTCAAAACAGACTTAAACCTAGCCCAAAAGTTTTTCGTCGGCTTTTATGGCACTCACACTTTGTCACGTATTCCAAGTCCTATTGGCACATATCTTTTTGAAAAACTTGGAAGGCTAATTTTGAGGGCCTAAACTACATTTTTTCACCAAAATAACTCATAGGTCATGGCTTATAGCTATGAGTTTTGGTCGTTGGCTCGTTTCGCATCAAACTAGGTCCAAACAACTCAAACCTAACCCGATAGTTTTTCATCAATTTTTGTCGCACTCACACTCGTTTCACGTATTCCAAGTCCAAGTGGCCCGTATCTTCTAGAAAAACCATGAAGGCTAATTTTAAGGGCCTAAACTCGTAATTTTTTTTTACCAAAATCACTCATAGGTCATGGCTTATAGCGATGAGTTTTGATCTTTGGCCCGTTTCGTATCGAACTAGGTCCAAACATGACTCGAACTAGCACGATAACTTTTCATCGGCTTTTATCGCACTCACACCATTTCACGTATTTAAAGTCCAGTTGGCCAATATTCTTGAAAAACCGTGAAGGCTGATTCGAAGGCTAAACTATATTTTTTCACTAAAATAACGCATATGCCATGGCTTATAGTGATGAGCTTTGGTTGTTGACTCATTTCGCATCGAACTAGGTCCAAACAACATAAAACTAGCCCGACATTTTTTATTTATTTTTTATTGCACTCACAACGTTTCACGTATTCCAAGTTCAATTGATTTGAATATTCTTGAAAAACTATAAAGGCTTATTTTGAGGCCTAAACTACTTTTTTTTACCAAAATAACTCATAGGCCATGGCATAAAGCTATGAGTTTTGATCGTTGGCCCATTTCGCATCGAAATAGGTCCAAATAGCTCAAACCTAGCTCGACATTTTTTAATCAATTTTTATCATACTCACAACGTTTCACGTATTCCAATTCTCGTTGGCCCGTATCTTCTTGAAAAATTATGAAGGTTCATTTTGAGGGCCTAAATAATATTTTTTTACAAAAATCACTCATAGGCTATGGATTATAGCGATTAGTTTTGATCGTTAGCCCATTTCACATCGAAATAAGTCCAAACAGACTCAAACCTAGCTCGAAAGTTTTTCGTCTATTTTTATCGCACTCACGAGCGTTCACGTATTCCAAGTCCAGTTAGCCCGTATCTTCTTCAAAAATCATGTAGGCTGATTTTGAGGGCCTAAACTAAATTTTTTGACAAAAATAACCATAGGTCATGGCTTATAGCGAGTAGCTATGTTCATTGGCTTGTTTCACATCGAATAAGGTCCAAACAATCGAAACCTAACCCAAAAGTTTTGTCCGTTTTTATTGCACTCATAATTTTTCATGTATTCCAAGTCATGTTGGCTCGTATCTTCTTGAAAAACTTTAAAGGCCGATTTTGAGGGTCTAAACTGCATTTTTTCACCAAAATAACTCATAGGTCATGGCTTATAGTGATGAGTTTTGGTCGTTGGCCCATTTTGCATCGAAATAGGTCCAAACGGACTCAAACCTAGCCCGATAGTTTTTCATCAATTTTTATCGCACTCACACCATTTCACGTATTCCAAGTCCAGTTGGCTCGTATCTTCTTGAAAAACTATAAAGGTTGATTTTGAGGGCTTAAATTATATTTATTTACCAAAATCTCTCATAAGTCATCGCTTATAGCGATTAGTTTTGATCATTGGCCCGTTTCGCATCGAAATAAGTCCAAACAGACTTCAACCCTAACTCAAAAGTTTTTCGTCTATTTTTATCGCACTCATAGCGTTCACGTATTCCAAGTCTAGTTGGCCCGTATATTCTTCAAAAATCATGTAGGCTGATTTTGAGGGCCTAAACTAATTTTTTTGACAAAAATAACCATAGGTCATGGCTAATAGCGATGAGCTAAGTTCATTGGCTTGTTTCACATCGAATAAGGTCAAAACAACTCAAACCTAACCCAAAAGTTTTGTCCGTTTTTATCGCACTCATAATTTTTCATGTATTCCAAGTCATGTTGGCTCGTATCTTCTTGAAAAACTTTAAAGGCTGATTTTGAGGGTCTAAACCGCATTTTTTCACCAAAATAACTCATAGGTCATGGCTTATAGTGATGAGTTTTGGTCGTTGGCCCATTTTGCATCGAAATAGGTCCAAACAGACTCAAACCTAGCCCGATAGTTTTTCCTCAATTTTTATCGCACTCACACCGTTTCACGTATTCCAAGTCCAAGTTGGCTCGTATCTTCTTGAAAAACTATGAAGGTTGATTTTGAGGGCCTAAATTATATTTATTTACCAAAATCAGTCATAAGTCATGGCTTATAGCGATTAGTTTTGATCGTTGGCTCGTTTCGCATCGAAATAGGTCCAAATAACTCAAACCTAGCTCGAAAGTGTTTCATCTCGTTTTTATCACACTCACACCGTTTCACGTATTCCAAGTCCAAGTGGCCCGTATCTTCTTCAAAAATCATGTAGGTTGATTTTGAGGGCCTAAACTAAATTTTTTGACAAAAATAACCATAGGTCATGGCTTATAGCGATGAGCTATGTTCGTTAGCCCGTTTCACATCAAATAAGGTCCAAATAGCTCAATCCTAGCCCAAAATTTTTTTGTCGGCTTTTATCGCAAGCATAATTTTTTACGCATTCCAAGTCCCGTTGGCTCGTATTTTCTTAAAAAACTTTAAAAGCTGATTTTGAGGGCCTAAAGTGTATTTTTTCACAAAAATAACTCATAGGTCATGGCTTATAGCGATGAGTTTTGGTTGTTGGCTCATTTTGCATCGAAATAGGTCTAAACGAGCTTAAACCTCGCCCGATAGTTTTTCATTAATTTTTATCGCACTCACACTATTTCACATATTCCAAGAGCGAGTTGGCTCGTATCTTCTTGAAAACTATAAAGGTTGATTTTGAGGGCCTAAATTATATTTTGTTTGCCAAAATAACTCATAGGTCATGGCTTATAGTGATTAGTTTTGATCGTTGGCCCATTTTGCTTTTAAATAGGTTCAAACAGACTCAAACCTAGCTCAAAATTTTTTCATCTGTTGGCCCGTATCTTCTTGAAAAATCGTGTAGGCTGATTTTGAGGGCCTAAACTAAATTGTTTGATAAAAATAACCATAGGTCATGGCTTATAGCAATGAGCTATATTCGTTGGCCCGTTTCACATCGAATAAGGTCCAAATAGCTCTAACCTAGCCTAAAAGTTTTTTATCGGCTTTTATCGCACTCACCATTTTAACGTATTCCTAGTCGTGTTGGCCCGTATCTTCTTAAAAAACTTTAAACGCCGATCTTGAGGGCCTAAACCGTGTTTTTTTACTAAAATAACTCATAGGACATGGCTTATAGCGATGAGTTTTGGTCGTTCGCTCGTTTCGCATTGAAATAGGTCCAAACGACTCAAACCTAGCTCGATAGTTTTTGATCAATTTTTATCGAACTCACATCGTATCACATATTCCAAGTCCAATTGGCCCATATCTTCTTGAAAAACTATGATGGATGATTTTGAGGGCCCAAATTGTATTTTTTACCAAAATCACTCACGAGTTATGGCTTATAGTGATTAGTTTTGATCGTTGGCCCGTTTCGCATCGAAATAGGTTTAAACGACTCAAACCTAGGTCGATAGTTTTTCATCAATTTGTATCGCACTCACACCATTTCATGTATTCCAAGTCTAGTTGGCTCGTATCTTCTTGAAAAACTATGAAGGCTGATTTTGAGAGCTTAAACTATATTTTTTCATCAAAATAACTCATAGGTCATGGCTTATAGCGATGAGTTTTGTTTGTTGGCCCATTTCACATCGAACTAGTTCCAAACAGACTCAAACCTAGCCCAATAGTTTTTTATCGGCTTTTATCGCACTCACACCGTTTCAAGTATTCCAAGTTCAATTGGCTTTAGTATTCTTAAAAAACTATGAAGACGTATTTTGAGGGGCTAAACTACTTTTTTTTTACGAAAATAACTCATAGGTCATGGTATAAAGCCATAAGTTTTGATCGTTAGCCCGTTTCATATCAACTAGGTCCAAACAACTCAAACCTAACTCCGATAGTTTTTCATCGGCTTTTATCGCACTTACACTCGTTTTATATATTCTAAGTCCCGTTGGCTCGTATCTTCTTAAAAAAACCATGAAGGCTGATTTTTAGGGCCTAAACTACATTTTTTGACCAAAATAACTCATAGGTCATGGCTTATAGCGATGACTTTTGTTCGTTGGCCCGTTTCGCATCGAACTAGTTCCAAACAACTCAAACTTAGCCCGATAGTTTTTCATCGGCTTTTATCGTACTCACACCGTTTCAAGTATTCTAAGTTCAATTGGCTTCAATATTCTTAAAAACCCGTGAAGGCGTATTTTAAGGGGCTAAACTACTTTTTTTTTACCAACATAACTCATAGGTCATGGTATAAAGCCATGAGTTTTGATCGTTGGCCCGTTTCATATCAACTAGGTCCAAACAGACTCAAACCTAACCCGATAGTTTTTCATCGGCTTTTTTCATACTCGCACTCGTTTTACATATTCTAAGTCCAAGTTGGCCCTATCTTCTTAAAAAACCATGAAGGCTGATTTTTAGGGCCTAAACTACATTTTTTGACCAAAATAACTCATAGGTCATGGCTTATAGCGATGATTTTTTATGTTGCCCCGTTTTGCATCAAACTAGGTCAAGATAGCTCAAACTTAGCTCGGATGGTTATCGCCAGCTTTTACCGTACTCACATCATTTCATGTATTCCAAGTCCAAGTTGGCCTATATCTTTTTGAAAAATCATGAAGGCTGATTTTGAGGGCCTAGACTACATTGTTTTTATAAAAATAACTTATAGGTCATGGCTTATAGCTATGAGTTTTGCTCGTTAGCTTGTTTCGCTCGAACTAGGTCCAAACAGCCGCAAAACTCGCCCGACAGTTTTTCATCGGCTTTTATCACCCTCACATCATTTCACATATTCCAAGTCCGAGTTGGCTCCATATCTTCCTAAAAAATCATGAAGCCTCGATTTTGAGGGCCTAAACTACTTTTTTTGACGAAAATAACACATAGGTCATGGCTTATAGCGATGAGTTATGTTCGTTGGCCCGTTTCACATTGAATTAGGTAAAAACACCCGAAACCTAGCCCAAAAGTTTTTCGTCGCTTTTATTGCACTCACACTTTTCCATGTATTCCAAGCCCCGTTGGCCCATAACTTTTTGAAAATCTTTAAACGTTGATTTTGAGAGCATAAAATTTTTTTTTCACCAAAATAACTCATAGGTCATGGCTTATAGCAATGAGTTTTGTTCATTATCCCGTTTCGCATCGAACTAGTTCCAAACAGACTCAAATCTAGCCCAATAGTTTTTTTTTAAGTTTTTATCACACTCACACCATTTCCCATATTCCAAGTCCAATTGGCTTGAATATTCTTGAAAAATTGTGAAGGCTCATTTTGAGGGCCTAAACTACATTTTTTTCACCAAAATAACTCATAAGTCATGGCATAAAGCTATGAGTTTTGATTGTTGCCCTGTTTCACATCAACTAGGTCCAAACAACCTCAACCTAGCTTGATAGTTTTTGTCGCACTCACACTCGTTTTCCATATTCTAAGTCCAGGTTGGCTCGTATCTTCTTAAAAAACCATGAAGGCTCATTTTGAGAGCCTAAACTACATTTTTTGACCAAAATAACTCGTAGGTCATGGCTTATAGCGATGAGTTTTGATCGTTGCTCCATTTCGCATCGAACTAGGTCCAAACAGACTCAAACTTAGCTCGAACGTTTTTCTCTAATTTTTATCTTACGCACACCATTTCACGTATTCCAAGACTAGTTGGCCCATATCTTCTTGAACAATCGTGAAGACTGATTTTGAAGGCCTAAACTACATTTTTTTGACTAAAATAACTTATAGGCCATGGGTTATAGCTACGAGTTTTGCTCGTTGGCTCGTTTCGCTCGAACTAGGTCCAAACAATGCAAAAGTAGCCCGATAGTTTTTCATCGGTTGTTATCGCACTCACACAGTTTCACATATTTAAAGTCCAGTTGGCCAATATTCTTGAAAAGCTGTGGAGGCTGATTTTGAGGGCCTAAACTATTTTTTTTCACCAAAATAACTCATAGGTCATGGCTTATAGAGATGAGTTTTGGTCGTTGTCTCGTTTCGCATCGAAATAGGCCTAAACGACTCAAACCTAACTCGATAGTTTTTCTTTAATTTTTATCGCACTCACATAGTTTCACGTATTCCAAGTCCAGCTTGGCCCGTATTTTCTTGAAAAATTATTAAGGATGATTTTGAGGGCCAAATTGTATTTTTTTACCAAAATCATAGATAGGTCATGGCTTATAGCGATTGGTTTTGATTGTTGGCCCGTTTCGCATTGAAATAGGCCGAAACGTACTCAAACCTAGCTCGATACTTTTTTATTAATTTTTATCGTACTCACATCGTTTAACGTATTCTAAGTCCAATTGGCTCGTATCTTCTTGAAAAACTATGAAGGTTGATTTTGAGGGCCTAAATTATATTTTTTTATCGAAATCACTCATAAGTCATGGCTTATAGCGATGAGTTTTGGTCGTTCGCCCGTTTTGCATCGAAATAAGCTCAAATAGCTCAAACCTTACCCGATAGTTTTTCATCAATTTTTATCGCACCACACCATTTTATGTATTCCAAGTCTAGTTGGCCCGTATCTTCTTGAAAAGCTATGAATGTTGGTTTTAAGGGCTCGAATTATATGTTTTTACCAAAATCACTTATAGGTCATTGCTTATATCGATTAGTTTCGATCGTTGGCTCGTTTCGCATCGAAATAGGTTCAAAAAGCTCAAGCCTAACTCGAAAGTTTTTCGTTTGTTTTTATCGTACTCAAATCGTTTCACGTATTCCGAGATCCAGTTGGCTCGTATCTCATTGAAAAATCATGAAGGTTGATTTTGAGTGCCTAAACTAAATTTTTTTACAAAAATAACCATAGGTCATGGCTTATAGCGATGAGTCGTGTTCGTTGGCCCGTTTCACATTGAATAAGGTCCAAACAGACTCAAACCTAGCCCAAAAGTTTTTTGTGAGTTTTTATCGCTCTCATAATTTTTCATGTATTCCAAGTCCTATTGGCCCGTATGTTCTTGAAAAACTTTAAAGGTTGATTTTGAGGACCTAAATTGCATTTTTTTACAAAAATAACTCATAGGTCATGGCTTATAGCAATTAGTTTTGATCGTTAGCTCGTTTCGCATCGAAATAGGTCAAAACTACTCAAACTCGGCCTTATAGTTTCTCATCAATTTTTATCGCACTCACATCGTTTCATGTATTCCAAGTCCAGTTGGCCTATATCTTCTTGAAAAACTATGAAGGTTGATTTTGAGGACCTAAATTGTATTTTTTTACCAAAATCGCTCATAGATCATGGCTTATAGCGATGAGTTTTGATCGTTCGCCCGTTTCGCATCGAAATAGGTCCAAATAGCTCAAACCAAACCGATAGTTTTTCATCAATTTTTCTCGCACTCACACCGTTCCACGTATTCCAATTTCGGTTGGCTCGTATCTTCTTGAAAAACTATGAAGGTCGATTTTGAGGGCCTAAATTGTATTTTGTTTTTACCAAAATCACTCATAGGTCATGGCTTATAGCGATTAGTTTTGATTGTTAGCCCATTTTGCATCAAAATAGGTCCCAACGACCCAAACCTAGCTCGAAAGTTTTTCATCAATTTTTATCACACTCACACCGTTTCACGTATTCCAATCCGAGTTGCCTCGTATCTTCTAGAAAAACTATGAAGGCCGATTTTGAGGACCTAAATTATATTTTTTTTACCAAAATCACTTATAGGTCATGGCTTATAGCGATTAGTTTTGATCGTTGGCCCGTTTCATATAGAAATAGGCCCAAACTACTTAAACCTAGCTGGAACGTTTTTCATGTATCTTTATCGTACTCACACCATTTCACGTATTCGAAGTCTAGTTGGTACGTATCTTTTTGAAAAACTATGAAGGTTGATTTTGAGGGCCTAAATTATATTTTTTTTGCCAAAATCACTCATAGGTCATGGCTTATAGTGGTTAGCTTTGATCGTTAGTCCGTTTCGCATCGAAATAGGTCCCAACAGACTCAAACCTAGCTTGAAAGTCTTTCGTCAATTTTTATCGCACTCACACCATTTCACGTATTCTAAGTCCATTTGGCCCGTATCTTTTAGGAAAACTATGAAGGTCGATTTTGAGGACCTAAATTATATATTTTTTTTTACTAAAATCACTCATAGGTCATGGCTTATAGTGATTAGTTTTGATCGTTGGCCCGTTTCGCATCGAAATACATTTAAACAACTCAAACCTAGCTCGAACATTTTTGTCGGTATTTATTGCACCGATACTTGTTTCACATATTCCAAGTTCGGTTGGCCCGTATCTTATGGCGATGAGTTGTGTTTGTTACCCCGTTTCACATCAAATAAGGTCCAAATAGTCGAAACCTAGCCTAAAAGTTTTTCATTAATTTTTATCGCACTCACACTTTTTGACTTATTCCGAGTGCTATTGCCCCGTATCTTCTTGGAAAACTTTGAAGGCTGATTTTGAGGGCCTAAACTCGTATTTTTTCACCAAAATAACTCATAGGTCATGGATTATAGCGATGAGTTTTGGTCATTGGCCCGCTTCTCATCGAACTAGGTACAAACGACTCAAACCTAACCCGATAGTTTTTCGTCGGCTTTTCTCGCACTCACACTCGCTTCACGTATTCCAAGTCTAGTTAGCCCGTACCTTCTTTAAAAACCATGAAGACTAATTTTGAGAGCCTAAACTATATTTTTTTTTACTAAAATCACTCATAGGTCATGGGTTATAGCGATGAGTTTTGATCGTTGGTCGTTTTCGCATCGAACTAGGTTCGAACGACTCAAACCTAGCACGATAGTTTTTCATCGGCTTTTATCGCACTCACATGATTTCACATATTCCAAGTCTAGTTGGCCCGTATCTTCTTGAAAAACTATGAAGGCTGATTTTGAGGGCCTAAATTATAATTTTTTTTATCAAAATCACTCATAGGTCATGGCTTATAGCGATTACTTTTGATTGTTGGCCCGTTTCGCATCGAAATAGGTCTAAACAACTCAAACCTAGTCCGATAGTTTTTCATCAATTTTTATCGCCCTCACACTCGTTTCACGTATTCTAAGACCAGCTTAGCCCGTATCTTCTTGAAAAACCATGAAGGCTAATTTTGAGGGCCTAAACTATATTTCTTTTTACAAAAATTACTCATATGTCATGGCTTATAGCGATGAGTTTTGATCATCGGCTCCTTTCGCATCGAACTAGGTCCAAACAGACTCAAACCTAGCTCGATAGTTTTTCATTAAGTTTTATCGTACTCACACCGTTTCATGTATTCCAAGTCGAGTTGGACGTATCTTCTTGAAAAACTATGAATGCCGATTTTGAGGGCCTAAACTCGTATTTTTTTACCAAAATAACTCATAGGTCATGGCTTATAGCGATGAGTTTTGGTCGTTGGACTCGTTTTGCATCAAAATAAGTCCAAACGGACTCAAACCTAGCTCGATAGTTTTTCATCAATTTTTATCGTACTCACACCGTTTCACGTATTTGAAGTCCAGTTGGCCGTATCTCCTTCAAAAACTATGAAGGTTGATTTTGAGGGCCTAAATTATATTTTTTTTTACCAAAATCACATATAAGTCATGGCTTATAAAGATTAGTTTTGATCGTTGGCCCCTTTCGTATCAAAATAAGTCCAAACAGACTCAAACCTAGCTCGAAAGTTTTTCTTCGGCTTTTATCGCTCTCACACCATTTCATGTATTCCAAGTCCAGTTGGCCCATATCTTCTTAAAAAATCATGAAGGTTGATTTTGAGGCCCTAAACTACATTTTTTGACAAAAATAACGATAGGCTATAGCTTATAGCGATGAGTTGTGTTCGCTGAGGTCGTTTCACATCGAAAAGGTTCAAATAGCTCAAGCCTAGCCTAAAAATTTTTTGTCAATTTTATTGCACTCATAATTTTTCATGTATTCCAAGCCCTCTTGGCCCATATGTTCTTGAAAAACTTTAAACGCCGATTTTGAGGGCATAAACCGTATTTTTTCACCAAAATAACTCATAGGTCATGGGTTCGGATCATTGGTTCGTTTCGCATTGAACTAGGACCAAACAGACTCAAACCTAGCTCGAACGTTTTTCATCAATTTTTATCACGCCATAACGTTTCACGTATTCCAAGTACGAGTTGGCTCGTATCATCTTGAAAAATCATTAAGGCTGATTTTGAGGGCCTAAACTATATTTTTTGACAAAAATAACTCATAGGTTATGGCTTATAGCGATGAGTTATGTTCGTTGGCTCGTTTCACATCGAATTAAGTCCTAACGACTCAAACCTAGCCTAAATGTTTTTCGTCGGCTTTTATCGCACTCACACTTTTTCATCCATTCCAAGTCCCGTTGGCTCATATCTTCTTGAAAAACTTTAAAAGCTGATTTTGAGGGCCTTAACTACATTTTTTCACCAAAATAACTCATAGGTGATGGCTTATAGCGATGAGTTTTGGTCGTTGGCCCGTTTTGCATCGAACTAGCTCCAAATAGCTCAAACCTAACCCGATAGGTTTTCGTCGGTTTTATCGCACACACTTGTTCCACGTATTCCAAGTCTAGTTACCACCGTAGCTTTCTTGAAAAAACAAGAAGGCTAATTTTGAGCACTTAAACTATATTTTTTTTTACCAAAATTACTAATAAATCACTCGCTTATAGCGATAAGTTTTGATCGTTGGTCCGTTTTGTATCGAACTAGGTCCAAACAGACTCAAACATAGCTCAATAGTTTTTCATCGGCTTTTATCACACTCATACCGTTTCACATATTCCAAGTCCAGTTGGCCCATATCTTCTTAAAAAATCTTAAAAGCTGATTTTAAGGGCCTAAACTACATTTTTTGACAAAAATTACCATAGGTCATTGCTTATAGCGATGAGTTATGTTCGTTGACTCGTTTCATATCGAATAAGGTCCAAATAGCTCAAACCTAGCCCAAACGTTTTTTGTTAGTTTTTATAGCACTCACACTTTTTCATGCATTCCAAGTCCTATTGGCCCATATCTTCTCGAAAAACTTTTAAAGGCTGATTTTGAGGGCCTAAACTATATTTTTTCACCAAATTAACTTATAGCTCATGGCTTATAGCGATGAGTTTTGGTCATTGGCCCGTTTTGGATCGAACTAGGTATAAACGACTCAAATCTAACCCGATAGTTTTTCGTTAGTTTTTATCGCACTCACATTCGTTTCATGTATTCCAAGTCCAGTTGACCCGTATCTTCTTGAAAAACCATGAAGGCTAATTTTCAAAGCCTAAACTATATATATTTTTTTTACCGAAATCACTCATAGGTCATGACTTATAGCGATGGGTTTTGATCGTTGGCCCCTTTCGCATCGAACTAGGTCCAAACGAGCTTAAACATAGCTCGATAGTTTTTCATCGGCTTTTATCACACTCACACCATTTCACATATTCCAAGTCCAGTTGGCTCGTATCTTCTTGAAAAATTGTGAATGTTTATTTTGGTCACTTAAACTGTACTTTTTCACCTAAATAACTCACTTGGTCATGGCTTATAGCGATGAGTTTTGGTCGTTGGCCCCTTTTGCACCGAGATAGGTCCAAACAACTCAAACCTAGCTAGATAGTTTTTTATCCATTTTTATCGCACTCACATCGTTTCACGTATTCCAAGTCCTGTTGGCCTATATCTTCTTGAAAAACTATGAAGGTTGATTTTGAGGGCATAAGTTATATTTATTTCACCAAAATTACTCATAGGTCATGGCTTATAGCGATTAGTTTTGATCATTGGTCCGTTTCTCATTGAACTAGGTACAAACGGCTCCAACCTAACTCGATCGTTTTTCATTAGTTTTTATCGCACTCACACTATTTCACGTATTCTAAGTCCAGTTGGCCCGTATCTTCTTGAAAACCATGAAGGCTAATTTTGAGGGCGTAAACTATATGTTTTTTTTTTACTAAAATCACTCATAGGTCATGGCTTAAAGTGATGAGTTTTGATCGTTGGCCCCTTCCGCATTGAACTAGGTCCAAACGAGCTCAAACATAGCTCGATTATTTTTCATCATCTTTTATCACACTCACACCACTTCACGTATTCCAAGTCCAATCGGCCTATATCTTCTTGAAAAGCTCGTGAACGTTTATTATGATCACCTAAACTCGTATTTTCTCACCAAAATAACTCATAGGTCATGGCTTATAAAGATGAGTTTTGGTCATTAGCCCGTTTCACATCGAAATAGGTCAAAACAACTCAAACCTAGCCGACTATATTTTCATAAATCTTTATCGCATTCACACCTTTTCACGTATTTCAAGTTCGGTTGGCTCGTATCTTCTTAAAAAACTATTAAGGTTGATTTTGAGGGCCTAAATTATATTTTTGTTACTAAAATCACTCACGAGCCATTGCTTATACCGATTAGTTTTGATCGTTGGCCCATTTCGCATCGAAATAGGTCCAAACGGAGTCAAACCTAGCTCGAATGTTTTTATCAATTTTTATCGTACTCACACTTTTTCATGTATTCCAAGTCCAGTTGGCTCATATCATCTTGAAAAATTGTAAAGGCTGATTTTAAGGGCCTAAACTACACTTTTTGACAAAAATTACCATACGTCATGGCTTATAGCGATGAGTTGTGTTCGTTGGCCTATTTCAAATCGAATAAGGTCCAAACAGACTTAAACCTAGCCTAAACATTTTTCGTCAATTTTTATCTCACTCACACTTTTTCACGTATTCCAAGTCTTATTGACCCGTATCTTCTTGAAAAACTTTGAAGGCTTATTTTGAGAGCTTAAACTATATTTTTTCACAAAAATAACTCATAGGTCATGGCTTATAGCGATGAGTTTTGGTCATTAGCCCATTTCGCATCGAACTAGGTCCAAATAGCTCAAACCTAACCCGATTGTTTTTCATCGGTTTTTGTCGCACTCACATTGTTTCATGTATTCCAAGTCTAGTTGGCCCGTATCTTCTTGAAAAACCATGAAGGCTAATTTTGAGGGCCTAAACTATATTTGTTTTTAACAAAATCACTCATAGGTCATGGCTTATAGCAATGAGTTTGATCATTGGCCCCTTTCGCATCGAACTAGGGCCAAACGGCTCAAACATAGCTTAATAGTTTTTCATCGGCTTTTATCGCACTCACACCATTTCATGTATTCAATGTCCAGTTGGCCCGTATCTTCTTGAAAAACCGTGATTGTTTATTTTGATCGCCTAAACTCGTATTTTTTCACTAAAATAACTCATAGGTCATGGCTTATAAAGATGAGTTTTGGTCGTTAGCCCTTTTCGAATCGAAATAGGTAAAAACAACTCAAACCTAGCCGGTTATATTTTCATAAACCTTTATTGCACTCACACCTTTTCACGTATTTCAAGTTCGGTTGACTCGTATCTTCTTGAAAAACTATGAAGATTGATTTTGAGGGCCTAAATTATTTTTTTTTACCAAAATGACTCATAGGTCATGGCTTATACCGATTAGTTTTGATCGTTGGCCCGTTTTGCATCGAAATAGGTCCAAACGGGTCAAACCTAGCTCGAATGTTTTTGTCAATTTTTATCGCACTCACACTTTTTCATGTATTCCAAGTCCAGTTAGCCCATATCTTCTTGAAAAATCGTAAAGGCTGATTTTAAGGGCCTAAACTACATTTTTTGACAAAAATTACCATAGGTCATGGCTTATAGCTATGAGTTACGTTCGTTGGCCTATTTCAAATCGAATAAGGTCCAAACAACTCAAACCTAGCCTAAAAGTTTTTCATCAATTTTTATCTCACTCACACTTTTTCATGTATTCCAAGTCCTATTGACCCGTATCTTCTTGAAAAACTTTGAAGGCTTATTTTGAGAGCCTAAACTACATTTTTTCACAAAAATAACTTATAGGTCATGCCTTATAGTGATGCGTTTTGGTCATTAGCCCATTTCGTATCGAACTAGGTCCAAACAGACTCAAACCTAACCCGATCGCTTTTCATCGGCTTTTCTCACACTCACACCGTTTCACGTATTCCAAGTCTAGTTGGCTCGTATCTTCTTGAAAAACCAGGAAGTCTAATTTTGAGGGCCTAAACTATATTTGTTTCTAGCAAAATCACTTATAGGTCATGGCTTATAGCGATGAGTTTTGATCATTGGCCCCTTTCGCATCGAACTAAGGCCAAACAGACTTAAACATAGCTCGATAGTTTTTCATCGGCTTTTATCACACTCACACCATTTCATGTATTCCAAGTCCAGTTGGCTTGTATCTTCTTGAAAAGCTGTGAATGTTTATTTTGATCGCCTAAATTATCTTTTTTCACTACAATAACTCATAGGTCATGGCTTATAAAGATGAGTTTTGGTCGTTGCCCCTTTTCGCATCGAAATAGGTCAAAACAACTCAAACCTAGCCGGATATATTTTCATAAATTTTGTCGCACTCACGGCGTTTCACGTATTCCAAGTTCAACTGGCCCGTATCTTCTTGAAAAACTATGAAGGTTGATTTTGAGGGCCTAAATTATATTTTTTTTTACCAAAATCACTCATAGATGATGGCTTATAGCGATTAGTTTTGATCATTGGCTCGTTTTGCATCGAAATAGGCCTAAACGACTTCAAACCTAGCCCGATAGTTTTTCATCAATTTTTATCGCACTCATACCATTTCATGTCTTCCAAGTCTAATTGGCCCGTATCTTCTTGAACAACTATAAAGGATGATTTTGAGGGCTTAAATTGTATTTTTCTACTAAAATCACTCATTGATCATGGCTTATAGCGATGCGTTATGTTCGTTGGCCCATTTCACATCGAAATAGGTCCAAACAACTCAAACCTAGCCCGATAGTTTTTCATCAATTTTTATCGCACTCACAATGTTTCGGGTATTCCAAGTCTAGTTGGCTCGTATCTTCAGAAAAACTATGAAAGCTCGATTTTAAGGGCCTAAATTATATTTTTTTTACAAAAATCACTCATAGGTCATGACTTATAGTGATTAGTTTTGATCGTTGGCTTGTTTCACATCGAAATAGGTCCAAACAAATCAAACCTAGCTCGAAGGTTTTTGTCAATATTTATGCACTCACACTTTTTCATGTATTCCAATTCCAAGTGGCCCATATCTTCTTGAAAAATCGTAAAGGCTGATTTGAAGGGCCTAAACTACATTTTCTTGACTAAAATTACCATAGGTCATGGCTTATAGCGATGAGTTGTGTTCATTGGCCTATTTCAAATCGAATAAGGTCCAAACAGACTTAAACATAGCCTAAATGTTTTTCGTCAATTTTTATCTCACTCACACTTTTTCACGTATTCCAAGTCCTGTTGACCCATATCTTCTTGAAAAACTTTGAAGGCTTACTTTGAGAGCCTAAACTACATTTTTTCACCAAAATAACTCATAGGTCATGGCTTATAGCGATGAGTTTTGGTCATTGGCCCGTTTCGCATCGAACTAGGTCCAAACAGACTCAAACCTAACCCGATAGTTTTTTGTCGGTTTTTGTCGCACTCACACTATTTCATGTATTCCAAGTCTAGTTGGCTCTGTATCTTCTTGAAAAACAATGAAGGCTAATTTTGAGGGCCTAAACTATATTTGTTTTTAGCAAAATCACTCATAGGTAATTTCTTATAGCGATGAGTTTTGATCGTTGGCCCCTTTCGCATCGAACTAGGGCCAAACGAGCTCAAACATAGCCGGATAGTTTTTCATCTCGCTTTTATCGCACTCACACCATTTCATGTATTACGAGTCTAGTTGGCCCATATCTTCTTAAAAACTCGTGAATGTTTATTTTGATCACCTAAACTGTATTTTTTCACTAAAATAACTCATAGGTCATGGCTTATAAAGATGAGTTTTGGTCGTTGGCCCTTTTCGAATCGAAATAGGTCAAAACAACTCAAACCTAGCCAGATATATTTTCATAAATTTTTATCGCACCCACACCATTTCACCTATTCCAAGTTAAGTTGCCTCGTATCTTCTTAAAAGATTATGAAGGTTGATTTTGAGGACCTAAATTATATTTTTTTTTACCAAAATCACTTATAGGTGATGGTTTATAACGATTAGTTTTGATCGTTGGCCCGTTTCACATCGAAGTAGGTCCAAACGACTCAAACCTAGCCCGATAGTTTTTCATCAATTTTTATCGTACTCACACTATTTCGGGTATTCCAAGTCTAGTTGGCCCGTATCTTCTTGAAAAACTATGAAGGCTGATTTTGAGGGCCTAAAGTATATTATTTTTTTAATCAAAATCACTCATAGGTCATGGCTTATAGCGATTAGTTTTGATCGTTACCCCGTTTCGCATCGAAATAGGTCCAAAAGCTCAAACTAGCTCCAATGTTTTTCTCTGTTTTTGTCACACTCACACCTTTTCACGTATTCGAAGTCCAGTTGGCCCGTATCTTTTTGAAAAATCATAAAAGCTGATTTTAAGGGCTTAAACTATATTTTTTGACAAAAATTAATATATGTCATGGCTTATAGCAATGAGATGCGTTTATTGGCTCGTTTGACATCAAATAAGGTCTAAACAGAACAAACCTAGCCCAAAAGTTTTTCATCGGCTTTTATTGCACTCATACTTTTTCACTTATTCCGAGTCCCGTTGGCTCGTATCTTCTTGAAAAACTTTAAAGGCTAATTTTGAGAGCCTAAACTACATTTTTTTCACCAAAATAACTCGTAGGTCATGGCTTATAGCGATGAGATGTGTTCGCCGGCTCGTTTGACATCGAATAAGGTCCAAACAGACTCAAACCTAGCCCAAAAGTTTTTCATCGGCTTTTATCACAATCACACTTTTTCACATATTTCAAGTCCTGTTGGCCTATATCTTTTTGAAAAAGTTTGAAGGCTGATTTTGAGAGCCTAAACAACATTTTTTCGCCAAAATAACTCGTAGGTCATGGCTCATAGCAATGAGTTTTGGTCGTTAGCCCGTTTCGGATTGAACTAGGTCTAAATAGCTCAAACCTAACCCGATGGTTTTTTGTCAATTTTTGTCGCACTCACACTATTTCACGTATTCCAAGTCCAGTTGGCCCGTATCTTTCTTGAAAAACCAAGAAGGCTAATTTTGAGGGCCTAAACTATTTTTTTTTACCAAAATCACTTATAGGTCATGAATTATAGCGGTGAGTTATGTTCGTTGGCTCGTTTCGCATCGAACTAGATCCAAACAGACTCAAACCTAGCCCGATAGTTTTTCATCAACTTTTATCGCACTCATACCGTTTCATGTATTGCAAGTCCAGTTGGCCCATATCTTATTGAAAAATTGTAAAGGTTCATTTTGAGGGCCTAAACCGCATTTTTTCACCAAAATAACTCATAGGTCATGGCTTATAGCGATTAGTTTTGGTCATTGTCCCGTTTCACATTGAATTAGGTCCTAACGACTCAAACCTAGCCTTAAAGGTTTTCGTCGGCTTTTATCACACTCATACTTTTTAACGAATTCCAAGTCCTGTTGGCCTATATCTTCTTGAAAGACTTTGAAGGCTGATTTTTAGGGCCTAAACTATATTTTTTCACCAAAATAACGAGATAAGTGATGGCTTATAGCGATGAGTTTTGGTCGTTGGTCCATTTTTCAATGAATTAGGTCTAAAACAACTCAAACCTAACCCGATAGTTTTTCATCAATTTTTATCGTACTCATACTCGTTTCTCGTATTCCAAGTCTAGTTGGCCCATGTCTTTCATAAAAAACCAAGAAGGCTAATTTTGAGGGCTTAAACTATATATATATATTTTTTTTTTACCAAAATCACTTATAGGTCATGACTTATAGCGATGAGTTTTGATCGTTGGCTCGTTTCGCATCGAACTAGATCCAAATAGCTCAAACCTAGCTCGATAGTCTTTCATTAGCTTTTATGGCACTCACACCGTTTCATGTATTGCAAGTCCGAGTTGCCCGTATCTTTTTGAAAATCTATGAATGCTGATTTTGAGGGCCAAAACTTCATTTTTTTTATCAAAATAACTCATAGGCCATGGCTTATAGCGATGAGTTTTGGTTGTTGGCCCGTTTCACATTGAATTAGGTCCTAACGACTCAAACCTAGCCTTAAAGTTTTTCGTCAGCTTTTATCACACTCATACTTCTTCAAAAACTTTGAAGGCTGATTTTTAGGGCCTAAACTACATTTTTCATCAAAATAACACATTGGTCATGGCTTATAGGGATGAGTTTTGGTCGTTAGCCCGTTTCGCATCGAACTAGGTCTAAACAACTCAAACCTAACCCGATAATTTTTCGTCGGCTTTTATCACACCTAGATTGTTTCACGTATTCAAAGTCCGGTTGGCCCATATCTTTCTTGAAAAACCAAGAAGGCTAATTTTGAGGGCCTAAACTATATTTTTTTTTTACCAAAATCACTCATAAGTCATGACTTATAGCGATGAGTTTTAATCGTTGGCCCATTTCGCATCGAACTAGATCTAAACGACTCAAACCTAGCTCGATAGTTTTTCATCAACTTTTATGGCACTCACACCGTTTCATGTATTGCAAGTCCAGGTTGCCTCGTATCTTCTTGAAAATCTCGTGAATGTTGATTTTGAGGGCCTAAACTTCATTTTTTACCAAAATAACTCATAAGTCATAGCTTATAGCGATGAGTTTTGGTTGTTGGCTCGTTTCACATTGAATTATGTCCTAATAGCTCAAACCTAGACTTAAAGTTTTTCTTCGGTTTTATCACTCACACGTTTACACATATTCCAAGTCATGTTGGACCATATCTTTTTCAAAAACTTTAAGGGCTAATTTTTAGGGCCTAATCTACATTTTTTCACCAAAATAACACATAGGTCATGGCTTATAGCGATGAGTTTTGGTCGTTAGCCCATTTCACATTGAACTAGGTCTAAATAGCTCAAACCTAACCCGATGGTTTTTTGTCAATTTTTATCCCACTCACACTCGTTTCACGTATTTCAAGTCTAGTTGGCTCGTATCTTTCTTAAAAAACCAAGAAGGCTAATTTTGAGGGCCTAAACTATTTTTGTACCAAAATCACTTATAGGTCACGACTTATAGCGATGAGTTATGTTCGTTGGCCGGTTTCACATCGAATTAGGTCCTAACGACTCAAACCTAGCCTAAATTTTTTTCCAGCTTTTATCACACTCACACTTTTTCACGTATTGCCCATATCTTCTTAAAAAATTTGAAGGCTGATTTTGAGGGCCTAAACTATATTTTTTTACCAAAATAACGTATAGGTAATGGCTTATAACGATGAGTTTTGGTCGTTGGCCCGTTTTGCATCGAACTAAGTCTATATAGCTCAAACCTAACCCAATAGTTTTTCCTCGGCTTTTATCGCACTCACACTATTCCACGTATTCCAAGTCCAATTGGCTTGTATCTTTCTTGGAAAACCAAGAAGGCTAATTTTGACGGCCTAAACTATATTTTTTTACCAAAATCACTTATAGGTCATGACTTATAGCGATGAGTTTTGATCGTTGGCCCGTTTCGTATCGAACTAAATCCAAACAGACTCAAACCTAGCCCGATAGTTTTTCATCGGCTTTTATCGCACTCACACCGTTTCATGTATTGCAAGTCTAGTTGGCCCGTATCTTATTGAAAAATCATACGGAGTTGATTTTGAGGGCCTAAACTGCATTTTTAACCAAAATAACTTATAGGTCACGGCTTATAACGATTAGTTTTGGTAGTTGGCCCGTTTCATAATGAATTAGGTCCTAACAACTCAAACCTAGCCTTAAAGTTTTTCGTCGGCTTTTATCGCACTCATACTTTTTAACGTATTCCAAGTCCCGTTGGCCTATATCTTCTTGAAAAACTTTGAAGGCTGATTTTTAGGGCCTAAACTATATTTTTTCACCAAAATAACGGATAAGTGATGGCTTATAGTGATGACTTTTGGCCGTTGGCCCATTTCGCATCGAACTAGGTCTAAACAACTCAAACCTAACCGAGATGATTTTTTATCAATTTTTATCGTACTCATATCGTTTCTCGTATTCCAAGTCTAGTTGGCCCATATCTTTCTTGAAGAACCAAGAAGGCTAATTTTGAGGGCCTAAACTATATTTTTTTTTACCAAAATCACCGATAGATCATGACTTAGAGTGATGAGTTTTGATCGTTGGCCCGTTTTGCATCGAACTAGATCCAAAGAGCTCAAACCTAGCTCGATAGTCTTTCATCGACTTTTATGGCACTCATACCGTTTCATGTATTGCAAGTCCAGTTATCCCGTATCTTCTTAAAAATCTATGAATGCTGATTTTGAGGGCCTAAACTTCATTTGTTTTACCAAAATAACTAATAGGTCATGGCTTATAGCGATGAGTTTTGGTTGTTGGCCCGTTTCACATTGAATTAGGTCCTAACGACTCAAACCTAGCCTTAAAGTTTTTCATCGGCTTTTATCACACTCACACTTTTTCACGTATTCCAAGTCTTGTTGGCCCATATCTTCTTCAAAAACTTTGAAGGCTGATTTTTAGGGCCTAAACTACATTTTTCACCAAAATAACACATTGGTCATGGCTTATAGCGATGAGTTTTGGTCATTAGCCCGTTTCCCTTTGAACTAGGTCTAAATAGTCAAACCTAACCCGATGGTTTTTTGTCAATTTTTGTCACACTCACACTCGTTTCACGTATTCCAAGTCCAATTGGCCCGTATCTTTCTTAAAAAAACCAAAAAGGCTAATTTTGAGGGCCTAAACTATATTTTTTGTACCAAAATCACTTATAGGTCACGACTTATAGCGATGAGTTATGTTCGTTGGCCGGTTTCACATCGAATTAGGTACTAAAAGCTCAAACCTAGCCTAAATGTTTTTCCTTAGTTTTTATCGCACTTACACTTTTTCACATATTCCAAGCCCAGTTGGCCCGTATCTTCTTGAAAAACAATGAAGGCTCATTTTGAGGGCCTAAACTATATTTTTTTTTACCAAAATCACTTATAAGTCATGGCTTATAGCGATGAGTTTTGAACGTTGGTCCTTTTCGCATCAAACTAGGTCCAAACGACCCAAACTTTGATCAATAGTTTTTCATCAAATTTTATCGCACTCACACTCGTTTCACATATGCCAAGTCCAGTTGGCCCGTATCTTCTTGAAAATCTCGTGAATGTTGATTTTGAGGGCCTAAAATGTATTTTTTACCAAAATAACTCATAGGTCATGGCTTATAGTGATTAGTTTTGGTCGTTAGCCCGTTTCACATTGAATTAGGTCCTAATGACTCAAACCTAGCTTTAAATTTTTTCGTAAGCTTTTATAGCACTTACACTTTTTAACATATTTCAAGTCTTGTTGGCCCATATCTTCTTGAAAAACTTTGAAGGCTTATTTTTAGGGTCTAAACTATATTTTTTCACCAAAATAACGCATAGGTCATGGCTCATAGTAATGAGTTTTGGTTGTTAACCCGTTTTGCATTGAACTAGGTCTAAACAGCTCAAACCTAACCCGACAGTTTTTCGTCGGCTTTTGTCGAACTCACACTCGTTTCACGTATTCCAAGTCCAGTTAGCCCCGTATCTTTCTTGAAAACCAACAAGGCTAATTTTGAGGGCCTAAACTATATAATTTTTTTACCAAAATCGGTTATAAGTCATGGCTTATAGCGATGAGTTTTGATTGTTCGCCCGTTTCGCATCGAGCTAGTTCCAAACTGACTTAAACCTAGCCCAATAGTTTATCATCGGCTTTTATCGCACTCACACCGGTTAATGTATTGCGAGTCCTATTGGCCCGTATCTTCTTGAAAAATTGTAAAGGCTAATTTTGAGGGCCTAAACCGTATTTTTTCACCAAAATAACTCATAGGTCGTGGCTTATAGCGATAAGTTTTAGTCCCCGGCCCATTTCGCTTCGAAATAGGTCCAAACAACTCAAACCTAGCATGGTATTTTTTCATCAATTTTTATCGCACTCACACTATTTCATGTATTCCAAGTCCAATAGGCTCTTATCTTCTTGAAAAACTATGAAGGTTGATTTTGAGGGCCTAAGTTATATTTTTTTCACCAAAATCACTCATAGGTCGGCGCTTATAACGATTAGTTTTGATCGTTGGCTCGTTTTGAATCGAAATAGGTCCAAACAGACTCAAACTTAGCCTCGATAGCTTTTCATCAATTTTTATCGCACTCACGCCGTTTTACGTATCCCAAGTCCAGTTGGCTTGTATTTTTTAAAAAAAGTCATGAAGGCTGATTTTGAGAGTCTAAACTACATTTTTTGACAAAAATACTTATAGGTCACGGCTTATAGCTATGAGTTTTGGTCGTTTGCCCGTCTCGCATCGAAATAGGTCCAAATAGCTCAAACCTAACCTAATAACTTTTCATCAACTTTTATCGTACTCACACCGTTTCATATATTCCAAGTCCGGTTGGCCCATATCTTCGAAGAACCGTGAATACCGATTTTGAGGGCCTAAACCGCATTTTTTCACTAAATTAACTCATAGGTCATGGCTTGTAGTGATGAGCTTTGGTCATTGGCCTGTTTCGCATCGAAATAGGTCTAAACAACTCAAACCTAGCCCAATAGTTTTTCATCAATTTTTATCGCACTCACACCATTTCACGTATTCCAAGTTCAATTGGCCCGTATCTTCTTGAAAACCGTGAAAGCCGATTTTAAGGGCCTAAATTATATTTTTTTTACTAAAATCACTTCTAGGTCATGTCTTATAGCGATTAATTTTGATTGTTGACCCGTTTCGCATCGAAATAGGTCCAAACAGCTCAAACCTAGCTCGAACGTTTTGAATCGGCTTTTATCGCACTCATACCGTTTTACGTATTCTAAGTTCAGCTTGGCTCGTATCTTCTTGAAAAATCATGAACGCCGATTTTGAGGGACTAAACCGCATTTTTTAACAAAAATTACCATAGGCCATGGCTTATAGTGATGAGTTGTGTTCGTTGACCTGTTTCACATCGAATAAGGTCCAAACAGACTCAAATCTAGCATAAAAGTTTATCTTCGCTTTTATCGCACTCATAATTTTTCACGTATTCCAAGTCCCGTCGGACCGTATTTTTTTGAAAAACTTTGAAGGCTTATTTTGAGGGCCTAAACTACATTTTTTTTCACAAAAATAACACATAGTTTATGGTTTATAGCGATGAGTTTTGTTCATTGGCCCGTTTCGTATCGAACTAGGTACAAACAACTCAAACCTTACCCGACAGCTTTTTGTTAGTTTTTGTCGTACTCACACTCGTTTCACGTATTCCAAGTCCAATTGGCCGTATCTTCTTGAAAAAACATGAAGGCTAATTTTGAGGCCTAAACTATATTTCATTTTTTTTTACTAAAATCATTCATAGGTCTTGGCTTAGAGCGATGAATTTTGATCGTTGGCCCCTTTCGCGTCGAACTACATCCAAATAGCTTAAACATAGCTCAATAGTTTTCATCGGCTTTTATCACACCCACACCATTTCATGTATTCCAAGTCCAAGTTGGCTTGTATCTTCATGAAAAATCATAAAGGCCGATTTTAAGGGCCTAAACTACATTTTTTTGATAAAAATTACCATAGGTCATGGCTTATAGCGATGAGTTATTTTTGTTGACCTATTTCACATCGAATAAGGTCTAAACGACTCAAACCTAGCCCAAACGTTTTTCATCAATTTTTGTTGCACTTACACTTTTTCACATATTCCAAGTCCTGTTGGCTCGTATATTCTTGAAAAACTCTAAAGGTCGATTTAGATGGCCTAAACTATATTTTTTTACCAAAATAACTCATAGGCCATGGCTTATAGTGATGAGTTTTGGTTATTGGCCCGTTTCGCATCAAACTAGGTACAAATAGCTCAAACTTAACCCAATAGTTTTTTGGTAGTTTTTATCGCACTCACACTATTTTACGTATTCCAAGTCCAGTTGGCCTCTATCTTCTTGAAAAACCATGAAGGCTAATTTTGAGAGCCAAAAATATATTTTTTTTACTAAAATAACTCATAGGTCATGGCTTATAGCGATGAGTTTTGGTCATTGGCCCGTTTCGCATCAAACTAGGTACAAATAGCTCAAACTTAACCCAATAGTTTTTTGCCAGCTTTGATCGTACTCACTTTTTAACATATTCCAAATCCCGTTAGCCCATATCTTCTTGAAAAACTTTGAAGGCTGATTTTTAGAGCCTAAACTACATTTTTTCACCAAAATAATGCATAGGTCATGGTTTATAGCAATGACTTTTGGTCATTGGTCCGTTTCACATCGAACTAGGTCTAAATAGCTCAAACCTAACTCGATAGTTTTTCGTAAGTTTTATCGCACTCACACTCGTTTCACGTATTCCAAGTCTAGTTAGGTCGTATCTTTCTTGAAAAACCAAGAAGGCTAATTTTAAGGGCCTACACTATATTTTTTTTAACAAAATCATTTACGAGTCTTGACTTATAGCGATGAGTTTTGATCGTTGGGCCATTTCGCATCAAACTAGATCCAAACAGACTCAAACCTAGCCTCGATAGTTTTTCATAAGCTTTTATTGCACTCACACCGTTTCATGTATTGCAAGTCCAGTTGGTCCGTAACTTATTGAAAAATCGTAAACGCTGATTTTGAGGGCCTAAACCGTATTTTTCACCAAAATAACTCATATGTCATGGCTTATAGCGATGAGTTTTGGTCGTTAGCCCATTTCGCATCGAAATAGGTCCAAACATCTCAAACCTAGCCCGATAGTTTTTCATCAATTGTTATCGCATTCACACCATTTCATGTATTCCAAGACCAGTTGGTCCGTATCTTTTTGAAAAACTAAGAAGGTTGATTTTGAGGCCCGAAGTTATATTTTTTGCACCAAAATCACTCATAGGTCATGGCTTATAGCGATGAGTATTGATCGTTGGCCCCTTTTGCATCGAAATAGGTCCAAACAGACTCAAACTTAGCCCGATAGTTTTTCATCAACTTTTATCAAACTCATACCGTTTCACGTATTCAAAGTACAGATTGGCCCGTATCTTCTTGAAAATATGTGAATGCCGATTGCGATGGCCTAAACTAAATTTTTTTATCAAAATAACTCATAGGCCGTGGCTTATACGATTAGTTTTGGTCATTAGCCGATTTCACATTGAATTAGGTCTTAACAACTTAAACCTAGCCTTAAATTTTTTTGTCGGCTTTTATCGCACTCATACTATTTCACGTATTCCAAGTCCAAGTTGGCCCGTAACTTCTTAAAAACTCGTGAAGACCGATTTTGAGGGCCTAAACCGTATTTATTTTCACCAATATCACTCATAGGTCATGACATATAGCGATGAGTTTGGATCGTTGGCCCATTTCACATCGAACTAGGTCCAAACAGACTCAAACCTAGCTCGAAATGTTTTCATCGGCTTTATCGCACTCACACCGTTTCACGCATTCTAAGTCCAGTTGGCCGATATCTTCTTGAAAACTGTGAAGGTGATTTTGAGGGTCTAAACTATATTTTTTTCACCAAAATAACTCATATGTCATGGCTTATAGCTATGAGTTTTGGTCGTTGGCATTTTTCGCATCGAACAAGGTCCAAACAACTCAAACCTAACCCGATAGCTTTTCCTCAATTTTTGTTGCACTCGCACCGTTTCACCTATTCCAAGTCCAGTTTGCCCGTATCTTCTTGAAAAACCATAAAGGTTGATTTTGAGGTCCTAACTATATTTTTGTTTTACCAAAATCACTCATAGGTCATGGCTTATAGAGATGAGTTTTGGTCGTTGGCTCGTTTCGCATCGAACTAGGTCAAAACGACTCTAACCTATCCCGATAGTTTTTCATCAATTTTTGTCGAACTCACATCGTTTCGCAAATTCCAAGTCTAGTTGGCCCGTATCTTCTTTAAAAAAAATGAATGCTGATTTTGAGGGCCTAAACTATATGTTTTTTTATCAAAATCACTCATAGGTCATGGCTTATAGCGATGAATTTTGATCGTTGGACCGTTTCGTATCGAATTATGTCTAAATAGCTCAAACCTAACTCGAAAGTTTTTTTTTTAGTTTTTTTCACACTCATATTGTTTTACGTACTCCAAGTCCAGTTGGCCCGTATCTTCTTAAAAAACTATGAAGGCTAATTTTGAGGGCTTAAACTATATTTTTTCACCAAAATACCTCATAGGTCACGGCTTACAACTATGAGTTTTGCACATTGGCCCATTTTGCATCGAACTAGGTCTAACCAACTCGGACCTAACCCGATAGTTTTTCGTTAGTTTTTGCCGAACTCACACCGTTTCACCTATTCCAAGTCTAGTTTTCCCGTATCTTCTTGAAAAACCATGAAGGTTTATTTTGAGGGCCTAAACTATATTTTGTTTTACCAAAATCACTTATAGCTCATGGCTTATAATGATGAGTTTTGATCGTTGCCCCATTTCGCATCGAACTAAGTCCAAACAGACTTAAACCTAACTCAAAATTTTTTCATCAGCTTTTATCACAATCACACGGTTTCACGTATTCCAAGTCCAGATTGGCCCGAATATTCTTAAATAATTATGAAGGTTGATTTTAAGGACCTAACTATATTTTTTCACCAAAATAACTCATAGCTCATGACTTATAGGTATCAATTTTGGTCGTTGGCACGTTTCGCATCGAACTAGGCAAACCAACTCAAACCTAACCCGATAGTTTTTTCTCATTTTTTGTCACACTCACACTATTTCACCTATTCCATGTCTAGTTTGCCCGTATCTTCTTGAAAAACCATGACACCGATTTTGAGGGCATAAACTATATTTTTGTTACTAAAATCGAGTCATAAATCATGGCTTAGAGCGATGAGTTTTGATCGTTGGCCCGTTTTGCATAAAACTAGGTCCAAGTAGCTCAAACTTATCTCAAAAGTTTTTCATCGGTTTTTATCACACTCACTTCGTTTCACGTATTCCAAGTTCGGTTGGCTCGTATCTTCTTGAAAAATCATCAAGGCTGATTTTGAGGGCCTAAACTACATCTTTTCACCAAAATAACTCATAGGTCATGGCTTATAGCCATGAGTTTTGGTCATTGGCTCGTTTCGCATCGAACTAGGTCCATATAGTTGAAACCTAACCCAATAATTTTTCTTCGGCTTTTGTCACACTCACTTTGTTTCACGTATTTCAAGTCTAGTTGGCTCCGTGTCTTATTGAAAAACCAAGAAAGCTGAATTGGAGGGCCTAAACTATATTTTTGTTTTTACAAAAATCACTCATAGGTTATGGCTTATGTTTTTACAAAAATCACTCACGAGTCATGGCTTATAGCGATGATTTTGATCGTTTGTCCGTTTCGTATTGAACTAGGTCCAAAGAGCTTGTTTTTTGTCGGCTTTTATCGCACTCACAACGTCTCATGTTTTCCTAGTCGGTTGGCCCATATTTTCATGAAAAATCATGAAGGCTGATTTTGAGGGCCTAAATATATTTTTTTACAAAAATAACTTATAGATCATGGCTTATAGCGATGAGTTTTGTTTGTTGACCTATTCCATATCGAATTAGGTCAAACAACCGAAACTTAGCCCGATAGTTTTTCGTCGGTTTTTCTCACACTCACACCGTTCCATGTATTCCACGTCCAACCATAAAGGCTGATTTTCAAGGCCTAAACTATTTTTTTTTACCAAAATCACTCATAGGTCATGACTTATAGCGATGAGTTTTGAATGTTGGCCCATTTCGCATTGAACTAGGTCCAAACGACTCAAACCTAGCTCCAAAGTTTTTCACTAGTTTTTATCACACTCACACCGTTTCACGTATTCCATGTCCAATTGGCCCGTATCTTCTTGAAAAAGTGTGAAGGCTGATTTTGAGGGCCTAAACTATGTTTTTTCACCAAAATAACTCATAGGTCATGGCTTATAGCATGAGTTTTGGTCGTTGGCCCATCTCGCATCGATCTAGGTCCAAACACCTCAAACCTATCCCGACATTTTTTCGTCCGTTTTTATCGCACTCACACCATTTCACATATTCCAAGTCCAGGTTAGCTTCGTATCTTCTTGAAAACCCATGAACGCTGATTTTGAGGGCCTAAACTATATTTTTTTTACCAAAATCACTTATAGGTCATAGCATATAGCGATGAGTTTTGATTGTTGGCTCGTTTCGCATCGAATTATGTCCAAATAGCTTAAACATAACTCGAAAGTTTTTTTTTAGTTTTTATCACACTTATACTCGTTTCACGTATTCCAAGTTCGAGTTGGCCCATATCTTCTTAAAAAGCTGTGAAGGCTGATTTTGAGGGCCTAAACTATATTTTTTCAGCAAAATAACTTATAGGTCACGGCTTAGAGCCATGAGTTTTGCTCGTTGGCCCATTTCGCATCGAACTAGGTCTAACCAACTCAAACCTAACCCGATATTTTTTCATTAGTTTTTGTCGAACTCACACCGTTTCACCTATTCCAAGTCTAGTTTTTTTGTATCTTCTTGAAAAACCATGAAGGTTGATTTTGAGGGATGAAACTACATTCTTTTTACCAAAATCACTCATAGGTCATGGCTTATAGCGATGAGTTTTGATCGTTGCTTGTTTTGCATCGAACTATATCCAAACAACTCAAACCTAGTTCGAAAGTTTTTTGTCGGTTATTATCGCACTCACACCGCTTTACGTATTCTAAGTCCAGTTGGCTCGTATCTTCTTGAAAATCCATTAAGGTTGATTTTGAGGGCGTAAACTATATTATTATTATTTTTTACCAAAATCACTCATAAGTCATGGCTTATAGCAATGGGTTTTGATCATTAGCTCGTTTCGCACCGAACTAGGTCCAAATAGCTCAAACCTGTCTTGAAAGGTTTTCATCAATTTTTATCGCATTCACGTCATTTCACGTATTTCAAGTTCGGTTGGTCCGTATCTTCTTGAAAAATCATGAAGGCTGATTTTGAGGGCCTAAACTACATTTTTTTTATCAAAATAACTCATAAGTCATGGCTTATAGCCATGAGTTTTAGTCGTTGGCCCATTTCGCATCGAACTATGTCCATACAACTCGAAACCTAACTCGATAGTTTTTCTTCATTTTTGTCGCACTCACTTTGTTTCGGGTATTCCAAGTTCGGTTGGCTCGTATCTTATTAAAAAACCATGAAAGGTGATTTTGAGGGCCTAAACTAGATTTTTTTTAGCAAAATCACTCATAGGTCATGGCTTATAACGATGAGTTTTGATCATTGGCCCGTTTCACATTCAACTAGGTTCAAATGGCTCAAACCTATCTCAAAAGTTTTTCATCGGCTTTTATCACACTCACGTCATTTCACGTATTCCAAGTTCGGTTGGTCCGTATCTTCTTGAAAAATCATGAAGGCTGATTTTAAGGGCCTAAACTATATTTTTTCACCAAAATAACTCATAAGCCATGACCTATGAGTTTACCCATTTCGCATCGAACTATGTCCATACAATCGAAACCTAACCCGATAGTTTTTCTTCGGTTTTTGTCGCACTCACTTTGTTTCACGTATTCTAAGTCCAGTTGGCTCGTATTTTCTTAAAAACCATGAATGCTTATTTTGAGGGCCTAAACTATTTTTTTTTGTTTTATCAAAATCACTCATAGGTCATGGCTTGTAGTGATGAGTTTTGATCGTTGCTCCGTTTCGCATCGAACTAGGTCTAAACGACTCAAACCTAGCTTGAAAGTTTTTTATCGGCTTTTATCGCACTCACACCATTCCATGTATTCCAAGTCCAGTTGGCTCGTATCTTCTTGAAAACCATGAATGCTGATTTTCGTGGCTCGAAATATATGTTTTTTTTACCAAAATCACTCATAGGTCATGGCTTATAGCGATGAGTTTTGATTGTTGACCCATTTCGCATCGAACTAGGTCCAAACAGACTCAAACTTAGCCCGATAGTTTTTCTTCCGTTTTTATCGCACTCATACTATTCCACGTAATCCAAGATTAGTTGGCCCATATCTTCTTGAAAAACCATGAAGGCTGATTCTTAGGGCCTAAAATATATTTTTTTTACCAAAATCACTCATAAGTCATCGCTTATAGCGATGAGTTTTGATCGTTGGTTGGTTTCGCATCGAACTAGGTCCAAACAGACTTAAACTTAGCCCGATAGCTTTTCATCACTTTTTATCGCGATCACACCGTCTCACGTATTCCAAGTCTAGTTGGCTCGTATCTTCTTAAAAAATTATGAAGGCTGATTTTGAGGGCCTAAAGTATATTTTTTCACAAAAATAACTCATAGGTCATGACTTATGCTATGAATTTAGGTAGTTGGCACGTTTCGCATCGAACTAGGTCAAACCAGACTCAAACCTAACCCGATAGTTTTTTCTCATTTTTTATCGCACTCACACCGTTTCACCTATTCCAAGTCTAGTTTCCCGTATCTTCTTGAAAAACCATGAACGCCGATTTTGAGGGTGTAAACTATATTTTTTTACTAAAATCACTCATAAGTCATGGCTTAGAGCAATGAGTTTTGATCGTTGGCCCATTTCGCATAAAGCTAGGTCTAAATAGCTCAAACTTATCTCGAAAGTTTTTTGTCGGCTTTTATCGCACTCATGTCGTTTCACGTATTCCAAGTTCAATTGGCCCGTATCTTCTTGAAAAATCATCAAGGCTGATTTTGAAAGCCTAAACTACATCTTTTCACCAAAATAACTCATAGGTCATGGCTTATAGCCATGAGTTTTAGTCGTTGGCTCGTTTCGCATCGAACTAAGTCCATATAGCTGAAACCTAACCCGATAGTTTTTCCTTAGCTTTTGTCACACTCACTTTGTTTCACATATTTCAAGTCCAAGTTGGCCTATACCTTCTTGAAAAACCAAAAAAGCTGAATTTGAGGGCCTAAACTATATTTTTGTTTTTACTAAAATCACTCATAGGTTTGGCTTATAGCAATGAGTTTTGATCGTTGGCCCGTTTTGCATCGAACTAGGTCCAAACAGACTCAAACCTAGCATGAATGTTTTTAGTCGGCTTTTATCGCATTCACAACCTCTCATGTTTTTCAAGTCCATTTGGCCTCGTATTTTCATAAAAAATAATGAAGGCTGATTTTAAAGGCCTAAACTACATTTTTTGACAAAAATAACTTATAAGTCATGGCTTATAGCGATGAGTTTTGTTTGTTGACCCGTTTCATATCGAACTAGGTCAAATAGCTCAAACTTAGCTCGATAGTTTTTCATTAGTTTTTGTCGCACTCATACCGTTCCATGTATTCCACGTCCAGTTGGCCAATATCTTCTTGAAAAACCATGAAGGCTGATTTTTAGGGCCTAAACTATTTTTTTTTACCAAAATCACTCATAGGTTATGACTTATAGCGATAAGTTTTGAACGTTAGCCCATTTCACATTAAACTAGGTCCAAACAGAGTTAAACCTAGCTCGACTATTTTTCATCGGCTTTTATCGCACTCACGCCGTTTCACGTATTCCATGTTCAATTGGCTCCGTATCTTTTTGAGAAACTATGAAGGCTGATTTTGACGGCCTAAACTATATTTTTTCACCAAAATAACTCATAGGTCATAGCTTATAGCATGAGTTTTGGTCGTTGGCCCATTTTGCATCGAACTAGGTCCAAAAACCTCAAACCTATCTCGATAGTTTTTCATCGGCTTTTATCGCACTCACACCGTTTTACGTATTCCAAGTGCGATTGGCCCGTATCTTCTTAAAAAGCTGTGAAGGTCGATTTCGAGGGCTTAAACTATATTTTTTCACCAAAATAACTTATAGGTCACTTGCTTAGAGACATGAGTTTTGCTAGGTGGCCCATTTCGCATCGAACTAGGTCAAAACAACTCAAACCTAACCCGATAGTTTTTCGTTAGTTTTTGTCGAACTCACACCATTTCACCTATTCCAAGTCCAGGTTTGCCCGTATCTTCTTAAAAAACCATGAAGGTTGATTTTGAGGGCCTAAACTATATTTTGTTTTACCAAAATCACTCGGAGGTCATGGCTTATAATGATGAGTTTTGATAGTTACCACATTTCGCATCGAACTAAGTCCAAAATCTCAACCCTAACTCAAAATTTTTTCGTCGGCTTTTATCGCACTCACACCGTTTCACGTATTCCAAGTCCACTTGGCTTCGTATCATCTTCAAAAATCATGAAGGTCGATTTTGAGGGCCTAAACTACATTTTTTCACAAAAATAACTCATAAGTCATGGCTTATAGCCATGAGTTTTGGTTGTTGGCCTGTTTCACATCGAACTAGGTCCAAACATCTTAAGCCTATCCCGATAGTTTTTCGTTAGTTTTTGTTTCACTCACACTCTTTCACATATTCCAAGTTCGGTTCGCCCATATCTTCTAGAAAAACCATGAACACCGATTTTGAGGGCCTAAACTATACTCTTTTTTTTACTAAAATCACTCATAATTCATGGCTTTTAGCGATGAGTTTTGATCGCTATCCCATTTCGTATCGAACTAGGTCCAAATAGCTCAAACCTAGCTCGAAAGTTTTTTATCGGCTTTTATCGCACACACCGTTTCACGTATTCCAAGTCTTGTTGGCTCGTATCTTCTTTAAAAAATGTGAAGGCTGATTTTAAGGGCCTAAACTATATTTTTTTAACAAAAATAACTCATAGGTCATGGCTTATAGCTATGAGTTTTGGACGTTGGCCCATTTCGCATCGAACTAGGTTCAAACGGCTCCAACCTATCTCGACAAATTTTCGTTAGTTTTTATCGGACTCACATCGTTTCATGTATTCCAAGTCTAATTGGCCCGTATCTTATTGAAAAACCATGAAGGCTAATTTTGAGGGCCTAAACCATATAGTTTTTTTACCAAAATCACTCATAAGTCATGGCTTATAGCGATGAGTTTTGATCGTTGGCTCGTTTCTCATCGAACTAGGTCTAAGCATCTCAAGCCTATCTCGAAAGTTTTTCATCGGTTTTTATCGCACTCACGTCATTTCACGTATTTTAAGTATAGTTGGCTCGTATGTTGTTGAAAAATCATGAAGGCTAATTTTGAGGGCCTAAACTATATTTTTTTCCACGTATCTCATAAGTCATGGCTTTTAGCTATGAGTTTTGTTCATTGACCCGTTTCACATCGAACTAGGTCGAAACGACTTAAACCTATCTCGATAGATTTTCATCAATTTTTATCGCACTCATACCGTTTCACATATTCCAAGTCCGAGTTGGCTCGTATCTTCTTGAAAAATCATGAAGGCTGATTTTGAGGGCGTAAACTATAATTTTTTTACCAAAATCACTCATAGGTCATGGCTTATAGCGATGAGGTTTAATCGTTGGCTCGTTTCGCATCGAACTTGGCCCAAATTGCTCAAACCTATCCCGGAAGTTTTTCTTCAATTTTTATCGCACTCACACCGCTTCACGTATTCCAAGTGTAGTTGGCCCGTATCTTCTTGAAAAATCATGAAGGATGATTTTGAGGGCCTTAATTACATTTTTTGACAAAAATAACTCATATGTCATAGTTAATGGCTATGAGTTTTGCTCCTTCACTCGTTTTTCATCGACCTAGGTCCAACGACTCAAACCTAGCTTGATTTTTTTTCGTCAATTTCTATTGCACTCACATCGTTTAACGTATTCCTAGTCCAGGTTGTCTCGTATCTTCTTGAAAAGCTCGTGAAGGTTGATTTTGAGCGCCTAAATTATATTTGTTTCACAAAAATAACTCATAGGTCATGGCTTATAGCTAAACGTTTTGTTCATTAGCCCGTTTCGCATCGAACCGGGTCCAAATAGCTCAAACTCGGCTCGATAGTTTTTTATCAATTTTTATCGCACTCACACCATTTTGCATATTCCAAGTCCAGTTAGCTCGTATCTTCTTAAAAAATCGTAAAAGCTAATTTTGAGGGCCTAAACTACCTTTTTTTACCAAAATAACTCAAAGGTCATGGCTTATAGCTATGAGTTTTAGTCGTTATCCCATTTCGCATCAAACTAGGTCCGAACGACTCAAACCTAGCCCGATAGTTTTTCGTTAGTTTTTATCGCACTCACACCATTTCAAGTATTCTAAGTCCGAGTTGGCTCGAATATTCTTAAAAAACAATGAAGGCTGATTTTGAGGGCCTAAACTATATTTTTTTTACCAAAATCACTCATGAGTCATGGCTTATAGCGATGAGTTTTGATCGTTGGCATGTTTCGAATCGAACTAGGTCCAAATAGCTCAAACCTAGCTCGATATTTTTTCATCAATTTTTATCGCACTCACACCGTTTCACATATTCTAAGTCCAGGTTGGTCGAATATTCTTTAGAAATCATAAAGGTTGATTTTGAGGGCCTAAACTATATTATTTTTTCCAAAATCACTCATAAGTCATGGTTATAGGGATGACTTTTGATCGTTGGCATATTTTGCATCGACCTAGGTCCAACCAGACTCAAACCCGACCCGATAGTTTTTTGTCGGCTTTTGTTGAACTCACACCGTTTCACCTATTCCAAGTCCAGGTTTGCCCGTATCTTCTTAAAAAACCGTGAAGGTTGATTTTGAGGGCCTAAACTATATTTTGTTTTACCAAAATCACTCATAGGTCATGGCTTATAATGATGAGTTTTGATCGTTACCACATTTCGCATCGAACTAAGTACAAACATCTCAACCCTAACTCAAAATTTTTTCGTCGGTTTTATCGCACTCACACCGTTTCACGTATTCCAAGTCCACTTGGCTTCGTATCATCTTGAAAAATCGTGAAGGTTGATTTTGAGGGCCTAAACTATATTTTTTCACAAAAAAACCGATAAGTCATGGCTTATAGCCATGAATTTTGGTCGTTGGCCTCGTTTCACATCGAACTAGGTCTAAACATCTCGAGCCTATCCCGATAGTTTTTCATCGGCTTTTGTTGCACTCATACCGCTTCACATATTCCAAGTTCGGTTCACCCATATCTTCTTGAAAAACCATGAACGCCGATTTTGAGGGCCTAAACTATATTATTTTTTTCCAAAATCACTCATAAGTCATGGTTATAGCGATGACTTTTGATCCTTGGTACGTTTCACATCGAACTAGGTCCAAGCCGCTCAAACCTAACCCGATAATTTTTCATCAATTTTTATTGCACTCACACCGTTTCACATATTCTAAGTCCAGTTGGCTCGTATCTTCTTGAAAAATTATGAAGGCTCATTTTGAGGGCCTAAACTATATTTTTTCACCAAAATAACTCATAGGTCATGGCTTATAGCTAAGAGTTTTGTTCGTTGGCCCGTTTCGCATCGAACTAGGTCCAAATAGCTCAAACCTAGCTCGATAATTTTTTTCGCTTTTATTGGGCAACACCAATTCACATATTCCAAGTCCTGTCGGATGGAATACTCTTGAAAAACCATAAAGGCTGATTTTGAGTGCCTAAACTACATTTATTTTTTGCCAAAATCACTTATATGTCATGGCTTATAGCGATGTTTGATCGTTGGCATGTTTCGCATCGAACTAGGTCCAAAAAGCTCAAACCTAACTTGATAGTTTTTCATCGATTTTATCGCACTCACACCGTTTCACGTATTCTAAGTCTAATTTGCTCGAATATTCTTTAAAAACTATGAAGGCTGATTTTGAGGGCCAAAACTACATTTTTTGTTTTTAGTAAAATCACTCATAGATCATGGCTTATAGCGATGAGTTTTGATCCGGCATGTTTCGCATCGAATTAGCTCCAATTAGCTTAAACCTAGCCTTATAGTTTTTCATCCGTTTTTATTGCACCCACACCGCTTCACATATTCTTAGTCCAATTGGCCCGTATCTTTTTGAAAAATCGTGACGACCGATTTTGATGGCTTAAACTATAATTTTTGACTAAAATAACTCATAGGTCATGGCTTATAGCGATGCGTTTTGATCATTAGCCCTTTTCACATCGAACTAGGACCAAACAGACTCAAACATAGCCCCATAATTTTTCGTCAATTTTTATTGCACTCACACCGTTTCATGTATTCCAAGTCCAGGTTGGCTTGTATCCTCTTGAAAAACTATGAAGGCTAATTTTGAGGGCATAAACTACGAGCTTTTGACCAAAATAACTCATAAGTCATGGCTCATTAATATCGGTTTTGTTCGTTGGCTCGTTTCACATCGAACAAGGTCCAAATAGCTCAAACTTATCTCGATAATTTTTTATCGGCTTTTATCGCATTCACTTCGATTCACGTATTCCGAGTCCAGTTGGCCCGTATCTTCTTGAAAAACTATGAAGGCTGATTTTGAGAGCCTAAATTATACTTTTTTTCGTCGAGTTTTTTCGCACTCACACCGTTTCATGTATTTCACATCTAGTTGGCCGATATCTTCTTGAAAAACCATGAAGGCTGATTTTCGGGGCCTAAACTATATTATGTTTTACCAAAATCACTCATAGGTTATGACTTATAGTGATGAGTTTTGAACGTTGGCCCGTTTTGCATTGAACTAGGTCCAAACAGCTCAAACCTAGCTCGATAGTTTTTCATCGGTTTTATCGCACTCACACCGTTTCACGTATTCCATGTTCGGTTGGCTCGTATCTTCTTGAAAAGCTCGTGAAGGCACATTTTGAGGGCCTAAACTATATTTTTTCACCAAAATAACTCATAGGTCATAGCTTATAGTATGAGTTTTGGTCATTGGCCCATTGCGCATCGAACTAGGTCTAAAAACCTCAAACCTATCTCGATAGTTTTTCATCATTTTTTTTCGCACTCATACCGTTTCACATATTCCAAGTCCAGGTTAGCTTCGTATCTTCTTGAAAACCAATGAACGCCGATTTTGAGGACCTAAACTATATTTTTTTTTTACCAAAATCACTCATAGGTCATAGCATATAGCGATGAGTTTTGATCGTTGGCCCATTTCGCATCGAACTATGTCCAAACAAGTTCAAACCTAACTCGAAAGTTTTTTTTAGTTTTTATCGCACTCATACAATTTCACGTATTCCAAGTCCAGGTTAGTCCGTATCTTCTCAAAAAACTATGAAGGCTGATTTTAAGGGCCTAAACTATATTTTGTTTTACCAAAATCACTCATAGGTCATGGCTTATAATGATGAGTTTTGATAGTTACCACATTTTGCATCGAACTAAGTCCAAACATCTCAACCCTAACTCAAAATGTTTTTGTTAGTTTTTATCGAACTCACACCGTTTCACGTATTCCAAGTCCACTTGGCTTCGTATCATCTTGAAAAATCGTGAAGGTCAATTTTGAGGGCCTAAACTACATTTTATCACAAAAATAACTCATAGGTCATGGCTTATAGCCATGAGTTTTGGTTGTTGGCCTATTTCACATCGAACTAGGTCCAAACATCTCAAGCCTATCTCGATAGTTTTTCGTTAGTTTTTGTTTCACTCACACCGTTTCACATATTCCAAGTTTAGTTCACCTATATCTTCTTGAAAAACCATGAACACCGATTTTGAGGGCCTAAACTATACTTTTTTTTTTTTACTAAAATCACTCATAATTCATGGCTTATAGCGATGAGTTTTGATCGCTATCCCATTTCACATCGAACTAGGTCCAAACGAGCTCAAACCTAGCTCGAAAGGTTTTTGTCGCTTTTATCGCACACAACATTTCACGTATTCCAAGTCTAGTTGGCTCGTATCTTCTTTAAAAGCTCGTGAAGGCTGATTTTAAAGGCCTAAACTACATTTTTTAAGCAAAAAACTCATAGGTCATGGCTTATAGCTATGAGTTTTGGACGTTAGCCCATTTCGCATCGAACTAGGTCCAAACGAGCTCAAACCTATCCCGACGATTTTCGTTAGTTTTTGTCGCACTCACATCGTTTCATGTATTCCAAGTCCAGTTGGCCCGTATCTTATTGAAAAACCATGAAGGCTGATTTTGAGGGCCTAAACTATATATTTTGTTTTACCAAAATCACTCATAAGTCATGGCTTATAGCGATGAGTTTTGATCGTTGGCTCGTTTCTCATCGAACTAGGTCTAAACAGACTCAAACCTATCTAAAAAGTTTTTCGTCGGCTTTTATCGCACTCATGTCATTTCACGTATTTTAAGTACAGTTAGGTCGTATGTTCTTGAAAAATCATGAAGGCTAATTTTGAGGGCCTAAACTATATTTTTTCACCAAATTAACTCATATTTTCCGGCTTATAGCTATGAGTTTTGTTCATTGACCCGTTTCACATCAAACTAGATCGAAACAGACTTAAACCTATCTCGATAGATTTTCATCAGCTTTTATCGCACTCATACCGTTTCACATATTCCAAGTCCAGCTTGGCTCGTATCTTCTTGAAAAATCATGAAGGCTGATTTTGCGGGCGTAAACTATATTTTTTTTACCAAAATCACTCATAGGTCATGGCTTATAGCAATGAGTTTTAATCGTTGGCTCGTTTCGCATCGAACTAGGTCCAAATTGCTCAAACCTATCTCGAACGTTTTTCTTTAATTTTTATCGCACTCACACCGCTTCACATATTCCAAGTGCGGTTGGCCCGTATCTTCTTGAAAAATCACGAAGGTCGATTTTGAGGGCCTTAATTATATTTTTTGACAAAAATAACTCATATGTCATAGTTAATGGCTATGAGTTTTGTTCCTTCACCCATTTTTTGTCGAACTAGGTCCAACTGACTCAAACCTAGCTTGATTTTTTTTCGTCGGCTTTTATTGCACTCACATCGTTTCATGTATTCCAAGTCCACTTGTCCCGTATCTTCTTGAAAAACTCGTGAAGGTTGATTTTGGGGGCCTAAATTATATTTTTTTCACAAAAATAACTCATATGTCATGGCTTATAGCTAAAAGTTTTATTCATTGGCCCGTTTCACATCGAACCGGGTCCAAATAGCTCAAACCTAGCGCAACAGCTTTTTGTCAATTTTTATCGCACTCACACCATTTTGCATATTTCAAGTCCAGTTAGCTCGTATCTTCTTGAAAAACCGTAAAAGCTAATTTTGAGGGCCTAAACTACCTTTTTTTACCAAAATAACTCATAGGTCATGGCTTATAGCTATGAGTTTTAGTCGTTATCCCATTTCACATCAAACTAGGTCCGAACTGACTCAAACCTATCCCGATAGTTTTTCGTTAGTTTTCATCACACTCACACCATTTCACGTATTCCAAGTCCAATTGGCTCGAATATTCTTAAAAAACAATGAAGGCCGATTTCGAGGGCCTAAACTATATTTGTTTTACCAAAATCACTCATAAGTCATGGCTTATAGCGATGAGTTTTGGTCATTGGCATGTTTCGAATCGAACTAGGTCCAAACAGACTCAAACCTAGCTCGATATTTTTTCATCGCTTTTACCGCACTCACACCGTTTCACATATTCTAAGTCCAGTTGGCCGAATATTCTTGAGAAACCATAAAGGCTGATTTTGAGGGCCTAAACTATATTTTTTTTCCAAAATCACTCATAAGTCATGGTTATAGCGATGACTTTTGATCGTTGGCACGTTTCACATCGACCTAGGTCCAACCAGTTCAAACCTAACCCAATAGTTTTTTGTTAGTTTTTGTCGAACTCACACTCGTTTCACCTATTCCAAGTCCAGCTTTGCTCATTTCTTCTTAAAAACCCATGAACGTTGATTTTGAGGGCCTAAACTACATTTCGTTTTATTGAAATCACTCATAGGTCATGGCTTATAATGATGAGTTTTGATCGTTGCCACATTTCGGATCGAACTAAGTCCAAATATCTCAACCCTAACTCAAAATTTTTTCGTCGCTTTTATCGCACTCACACCGTTTCACGTATTCCAAGTCCACTTGGCTTCGTATCATCTTGAAAAATCGTGAAGGTCGATTTTGAGGGCCTAAGCTATATTTTTTCCCAAAAATAACCCATAAGTCATGGCTTATAGCCATGAGTTTTGATCATTGGCTCGTTTCACATCAAACTATGTCCAAACATCTCGAGCCTATCCTAATAGTTTTTCATCGGCTTTTGTTGCACTCATACCGCTTCACATAGTCCAAGTTCGGTTCGCCCATATCTTCTTGAAAACCATGAACGCCGATTTTGAGGGCCTAAACTATATTATTTTTTTCCAAAATCACTCATAAGTCACGGTTATAGCGATGACTTTTGATCCTTGGTATGTTTCGCATCGAACTAGGTCCAAGCGAGATCAAACCTAACCCGATAATTTTTCATCGGCTTTTATCACACTCACACCGTTTCACATATTCCAAGTCTAGTTGGCTTCGTATCTTCTTGAAAAATTATGAAGGCTCATTTTGAGGGCCTAAACTATATTTTTTCACCAAAATAACTCATAGGTCATGGCTTATAGCTAAGAGTTTTGTTCGTTGGCTCGTTTCGCATCGAACTAGGTCCAAATAGCTCAAACCTAGCTCGATAATTTTTTGTCGGCTTTTATTAGGCAACACCAATTCACATATTCCAAGCCCCGTCGGATCGAATATTCTTGAAAAACCATGAAGGTCGATTTTGAGTGCCTAAACTACATTTATTTTTTGCCAAAATCACTTATATGTTATGGCTTATAGCGATGTTTGATCGTTGGCATGTTTCGCATCAAACTAGGTCTAAAAAACACAAACCTAACTCAATAGTTTTTCATCGGATTTTATCGCACTCACACCGTTTCACGTATTCCAAGTCCAATTCGCTCGAATGTTCTTAAAAAACTATGAGGGCTAATTTTAAGGGCCAAAACTACATTTTTTGTTTTTACTAAAATCACTCATAGATCATAGCTTATAGCAATGAGTTTTGATCCGGCATGTTTCACATTGAATTAGGTCCAAATAGCTTAAACCTAGCCTTATAGTTTTTCGTCCATTTTTATCGCACTCACACCGCTTCACATATTCTTAGTCCAATTGGCCCGTATCTTTTTGAAAAATCATGACGGCTAATTTTGATGGCCTAAACTATAATTTTTGACTAAAATAACTTATAGGTCATGGCTTATAGCGATGCGTTTTGATCGTTAGCCCTTTTCGCATCGAACTAGGTCCAAATAGCTCAAACATAGCCCTATAATTTTTCATCAATTTTTATTGCACTCACACCGTTTCACGTATTCCAAGTCCAGTTGGCTTATATCCTCTTGAAAAACTATGAAGGATGATTTTGAGGGCATAAACTATAGTTTTTACCAAAATAACTCATAAGTCATGGCTCATTATTATCGGCTTTATTCGTTGCCTCGTTTCACATCGAACAAGGTCCAAATAGCTCAAACTTAGCTTGATAAATTTTTATCGGCTTTTATCGCACTCACTTCGATTCACATATTCCAAGTCCAGTTGGCTCGTATCTTCTTGAAAAACTATGAAGGCTGATTTTGAGAGCCTAAATTACACTTTTTTTTTGTTAGTTTTTTTGCACTCACACCGTTTCATGTATTTCACATCCAGTTGCCCGATATCTTCTTGAAAAACCATGAAGGTTGATTTTCATGGCCTAAACTATATTATTTTTTACCAAAATCACTCATAGGTTATGACTTATAGTTTTCACATCCGAGTTTCACATCGAACGTTGGCCCGTTTTGCATTGAACTAGGTCCAAACAGACTCAAACCTAGCTTGATAGTTTTTCATCGGCTTCTATCGCACTCACACCGTTTCACGTATTCCATGTTCGGTTGGCTCGTATCTTCTTGAAAAGCCGTGAAAGCACATTTTGAAGGCCAAAACTATATTTTTTCACCAAAATAACTCATAAGTCATATCTTATAGCATGAGTTTTTCTTCATTTTTTTTCGCGCTCATACCGTTTCACATATTCCAAGTCCAGTTAGCACGTATCTTCTTGAAAACCAATGAACGCCGATTTTGAGGACCTAAACTATTTTTTTTTTTACTAAAATCACTCATAAGTCATGGCTTATAGCGATGAGTTTGATCATTGGCTCGTTTCTCATCGAACTAGGTCTAAAAAGCTCAAACCTATCTCGAAGGTTTTTAATCGGCTTTTATCGCACTTATACGAGTTTCACGTATTCCAAGTCCGAGTTCGCTTCGTATCTTCTCAAAAACCGTGAAGGCTGATTTTGAGGGCCTAAACTATATTTTTTCACCAAAATAACTCATAGGTCATCGCTTAAAACCATGAGTTTTGCTCGTGGAGTCATTTTGCATCGAACTAGGTCTAACCAGACTCAAACCTAACCCGATAGTTTTTTGTCGGCTTTTGTTGAACTCACACCGTTTCACCTATTCCAACTCCGGTTTTCCCGTATCTTCCGGAAAAACCATGAAGGTTGATTTTGAGGGCCTAAACTATATTTTGTTTTACAAAAATCACTCATAGGTTATGGCTTATAACGATCGGCTTTGATCGTTGCCACATTTCGCATCGAACTAAGTCCAAACAGACTCAAACCTAACTCAAAATTTTTTTGTCGGTTTGTATCGCAATCACACCGTTTCACGTATTCCAAGTCCAGTTCACTCGTATCTTCTTAACAAATTATGAAGGCTAATTTTGAGGGACTAAACTACATTTTTTAACCAAAATAACTCATAGCTCATGACTTATAGCTATTAATTTTGGTTGTTGGCACGTTTCGCATCGAACTAGGTCAAACCAGTCTCAAACCTAACCCGATAGATTTTCCTCATTTTTTGTCGAACTCATACCGTTTCACCTATTCCAAGTCTAGTTTGCCCGTATCTTCTTTAAAAACCATGAACGCCGACTTTGAAGGCGTAAACTATATTTTTTTTTACTAAAATCACTCATAAGTCATGGCTTAGAGCGATGAGTTTTGATCATTGGCCCATTTTGCATAAAACTAAGTCCAAATAGCTCAAACTTATCTCGAATGTTTTTCACCAGCTTTTATTGCACTCACGTCGTTTCACGTATTCTATGTTCAATTCGCTCGTATCTTCTTGAAAAATCATCAAGGCTGATTTTGAGGGCCTAAATTACATCTTTTCACCAAAATAACTCATAAGTCATGGCTTATGGCCATGAGTTTTGGTCATTGGCCCGTTTCGCATCGAACTAGGTCCATATAGCCGAAACCTAACTTGATAGTTTTCTTTAGTTTTTGTCACACTCACTTTGTTTCATGTATTTCAAGTCCAGTTGGCCCGTATCTTCTTGAAAAACCAAGAAAGCCGAATTTGAGGGCCTAAACTATATTTTTGTTTTTACCAAAATCACTCATAGGTCATGGCTTATAGCAATCGGTTTTAATCGTTGGCCCATTTCGCATCGAACTAGGTCTAAACGGCTCAAACTCGGCTTGAATGTTTTTTGTCGGCTTTTATCGCACGCATAACATCTCACGTTTTCCACATCTAGTTAGCTCGTATTTTCATGAAAAATTGTGAAGGTCGATTTTGAGGGCCTAAACTACATTTTTTGACAAAAATAACTTATAGGTCATGGCTTATAGCGATGAGTTTTTTTTTATTGATTTCTTTCATATCGAACTAGATCGAACGAGCTCAAACTTAGCCCTATAGTTTTTTGTCGGTTTTATCGGACTCACACCGTTCCATGTATTCCATGTCCAATTGGCCGATCTCTTCTTGAAAAGCCATGAAGGCTGATTTTTAGGGCCTAAACTATTTTTTTTTTACCAAAATCACTCATAAGTCATGACTTATAGCGATGAGTTTTGAACACCGGCCCATTTCACATTGAACTAATTCCAAACAGACTCAAACCTAGCTCGAGAGTTTTTCATCGGCTTTTATCGCACTACATCGTTTCATGTATTCCGAGTCTAGTTGGCTCGTATCTTCTTGAAAACCCGTGAAAGCCGATTTTGAGGGCCCAAACTATATTTTCTTCACCAAAATAACTTATAGGTCATGCCTTATAGCATTAGTTTTCGTCGTTGGCCCATTTTGCATCGAACTAGGTCTAAACACCTCAAACTTATCTCGACGAGCTTTTCGTCGGCTTTTATCGCACTCACACCGTTTCACGTATTCCAAGTCTAGTTAGCCCGTATCTTCTTGAAAACCCATGAACGCTAATTTTGAGGGCCTAAACTATTTTTTTACCAAAATCACTCATAGGTCATAGCATATAGCGATGAGTTTTGATCGTTGGCCCGTTTCGCATCGAATTATCTCCCAACTGACTCAAACGTAACTCAAAAGTTTTTTTTTAGTTTTTATCGCACTCATACCGTTTCTCATATTCCAAGTCTAGTTGGCCAATATCTTCTTAAAAAGCTATAAAGGTTGATTTGGAGGGCCTAAACTATATTTTTTCACCAAAATAACTCATAGGTCACCGTTTAGAGCCATGAGTTTTGCTCGTTGGTCCATTTTGCATCGAATTAGGTCCAAATAGCTCAAACCTAACCCGATAGTTTTTCGTCGGCTTTTGTCAAACTCATACCGTTTCACCTATTCCAAGTCTAGTTTGCCCGTATCTTTTGAAAAACCATGAGGGTTGATTTCGAGGGCCTAAACTATAATTTGTTTTACCAAAATAACTCATAGGTCATGGCTTATAATGATGAGTTTTAATCATTGCCACATTTCGTATCGAACTAAGTCCAAATGGCTCAAAGCTAACTTAAAACTTTTTCGTCGCTTTTATCGCACTCACACCATTTCACATATTCCAAGTCCAATTGGGCTATATCATCTTGAAAAATCATGAAGGTCGATTTTAAGGGCCTAAACTACATTTTTTCACAAAAATAACTCATAAGTCATGGCTCATAGCCATGAGTTTTGGTTGTTGGCCTATTTCGCATCGAATTAGGTCCAAACGACTCAAGCCTATCTCGATAGTTTTTCATCGGCTTTTATCACACTCACACCGTTTCACGTATTCCAAGTTCGATTCGCTCGTATCTTCTTGAAAAATCATGAATACCGATTTTGAGGGCCTAAACTATATTATTATTTTTTTACAAAAATCACTCATAGGTCATGGCCTATAGCGATGAGTTTTGATCACCGACCCATTTTGCATCGAACTAGGTAAAAACAGCTCAAAGCTAGCTCAAACGTTTTTTGTCGGCTTTTATCACACACACCGTTTCACGTATTCCAAGTCTAGTTGGCTCGTATCTTCTTGAAAAACTATGAAGGCCGAGTTTGAAGGCCTAAATTACATTTTTTCACAAAAAAAAAAATTCATAGGTCATGGCTTATAGCTATGAGTTTTGGACGTTGGCCGATTTCACATCGAACTAGGTCCAAACGGATCAAACCTATCTCGATAGTTTTTCGTTAGTTTTTATCATACTCACATCGTTTCATGTATTCCAAGTCTAGTTGGCTCGTATCTTCTTGAAAAACCATGAAGGCCGATTTTGAGGGTCTAAACTATATTTTTTTTTAGAAAAATCACTCATAAGTCATGGCTTATAGCGATGAGTTTTGATCATTGGCTCATTTCTCATCGAACTAGGCCTAAACGAGCTCAAACCTATCTCGAAAGTTTTTCATCGGCTTTTATTGCACTCGCGTCGTTTCACATATTTTAAGTACAGTTAGGTCGTATGTTATTGGAAAATCATGAAGGCTGATTTTTAGGGCCTAAACAACATTTTTTCACCAAATTAACTCATATGTTCCGGCTTATAGCTATAAGTTTTGTTCAATGACTCGTTTCACATCGAACTAGGTCGAAACGACTTAAACCTATCTCGCTAGATTTTCGTTAGTTTTTATCACACTCATACCGTTTCACATATTCTAAGTCCAGTTGGCCCGTATCTTCTTGAAAAATCATGAAGGCCGATTTTGAGGGCGTAAACTATATTTTTTTTTACCAAAATCACTCATAGGTCATGGCTTATAGCGATGAGTTTTGATCGTTGGCATGTTTCGCATCGAACTAGGTCCAAATTGCTCAAACCTATCTCGAAAGTTTTTCTTCAAATTTTATCGCACTCACACCACTTCACGTATTCCAAGTGCGGTTCGCCGTATCTTCTTGAAAAATCATGAAGGCTAATTTTGAGGGCCTTAATTACATTTTTTGACAAAAATAACTCATATGTCATAGTTAATAGCTATGAGTTTTGTTCCTTCACTCGTTTTTCATCGAACTAGGTCCAACGACTCAAACCTAGCTTAATAGTTTTTCATCGGTTTCTATTGCACTCACACCATTTCACGTATTCCAAGATAAGTTGTCCCATATCTTCTTGAAAACTATGAATGCTAATTTTGAGGGCCTAAACTACTTTTTCATGAAAATAACTCATAGCTCATGGCTTATAGCTAAACGTTTTGTTCATTGGCCCGTTTCGCATCGAACCGGGTCCAAATAGCTCAAACCTAGCTCGATAGTTTTTTGTCAATTTTTATCGCACTAACACCGTTTCACATATTCCAAGTCATGGTTGCTCGAGTATTCTTAAAAAAACCATGAAGGCTAATTTTGAGAGCCTAAACTATATTCTTTTTTTTACCAAAATTACTCATAGGTCATGGCTTTTAGCGATGAGTTTTGATTGTTGGCCCGTTTCGCATCGAACTAGGTCTAAACATCTCAAACCCGGCCTAATAGTTTTTCTTTATTTTTTATCGCTCTCACACCATTTCGTATATTCCAAGTTCGGTTAGCTCGTATCTTCTTGAAAAACCATAAAAGCTAATTTTGAGGGCCTAAACTACCTTTTTTTACCAAAATAACTCATAGGTCATGGCTTATATCTATGAGTTTTGGTCGTTAGCCCATTTCACATCAAACTAGTTCCAAATAGCTCAAACCTAGCTCGATAGTTTTTCGTTAGTTTTTATCGCACTCACATTATTTCACGTATTCCAAGTCCAATTGGCTCGAATATTCTTAAAAAACAATGAAGGCCGATTTTGAGGGCCTAAACTATATATTTTTTTTATCAAAATCACTCATAAGTCATGGCTTATAGCGATAAGTTTTGATTCTAGGCATGTTTCGCATCGAACTAGGTCCAAACAACTTAAACCTAGCTCGATATTTTTTCATCGTATTTATCGCACTCACATCGTTTCACGTATTCTAAGTCCAAGTTGGCCGAATATTCTTGAAAAACCTTGAAGGCTAATTTTGAGGGCCTAAACTATTTTTTTTACCAAAATCACTCATAAGTCATGGTTATAGCGATAACTTTTGATCGTTGGCACGTTTCGCATCGAACTATGTCCAAGCAGTCTCAAACCTAACCCAATAACTTTTTGTTAGTTTTTATCGCACTCACATCGTTTCACATATTCCAATTCCGGTTAGCTTCGTATTTTATTAAAAAATTATGAAGGCTGATTTTGAGGGCCTAAACTACATTTTTTCACCAAAATAACTCATAGGTCATGGCATATAGCTAAGAGTTTTGTTCTTTGGCCCGTTTCGCATCAAACTAGGTCCAAACGAGCTCAAACCTAGCTCGACGGGTTTTCATCGGCTTTTATCACACTCACATTGATTCACGTATTCCAAGTCCTATTGGATCGAATATTCTTGAAAAACCATGAAGGTCGATTTTGAGTGCCTAAACTATATTTATTTTGTGCCAAAATCACTCATAGGTCATGGCTTATAACGATGTTTGACCATTGGCATGTTTCACATCGAACTAGGTCCAAAAAGCTAAAACCTAGCCCGATAGTTTTCTATCGATTTTATCTCACTCACACCGTTTCACGTATTCCAAGTCCAATTGGCCCGAATATTCTTGAAAAACTATGCGGGCTGATTTTGAGGGCCAAAACTATATTTTTTTTACCAAAATCACTCATCGATCATGGCTTATAGCGATGAGTTTTGATCCGACATGTTTCGCATTGAATTAGGTCTAAACAGTTCGAAACCTACTCGGATAGTTTTTCATCGGCTTTTATCGCACTCACACCGCTTCACGTATTCTTAGTCCAATTGGCTCGTATCTTCTTGAAAAATCATGAAGGCTAATTTTGATGGCCTAAACTATAGTTTTTGACCAAAATAACTCATAGATCATGGCTTACAGCTATGCGTTTTGATCGTTAGCCCTTTTCACATCGAAGTAGGTCCAAACAGACTCAAACATAGCCCCATAATTTCTTATCAATTTTTATCGCACTCACACCGTTTCATGTATTCCAAGTCCAGTTGGCTCGTATCCTCTTGAAAAACTATGAAGGCTGATTTTGAGGGCATAAACTATAGTTTTTGACCAAAATAACTCATAAGTCATGGCTCATAGCTATGAGTTTTGTTCGGTGGCCCATTTCACATCAAACAACGTCCAAACAGACTCAAACCTACCACGATAATTTTTCATCGGCTTTTATCGCACTCACGTCGATTCACGTATTCTAAGTCTAGTTGGCTCGTATCTTCTAGAAAAACTATGAAGGCTAATTTTGAGACCCTAAATTACACTTTTTTTTTGCCAAAATCACTCATATATCATGGCTTATAGCGATGAGTTTTGATTGTTGTTCATTTTCGCATCGAACTAGGTCCAAACAGACTTCAAACCTAGCTTAAAAGTTTTTTGCCAATTTTTATCGAACTCACACCGTTTCACATATTCCAAGTCCAGTTGGCCCGTATCTTCTTAGAAAATCATTAAGGCTGATTTTGAGGGCCTAAACAACATTTTTTGACAAAAATAACTTTTAGGTCATGGCTTATAGCGATGAGTTTTGTTTATTGACCCATTTCATATCGAACTAGGTCAAACGTACTCAAACATAGCCCGACAGTTTTTCATCAATTTTTGTTGCACTCAAACCGTTCCATGTATTCCACGTCCATTTGGCCAATATCTTCTTGAAAAACCATGAAGGTTGATTTTGAGTGCCTAAACAATATTCTTTCTACCAAAATCACTCATAGGCTATGGCTTATAGCGATGAGTTTTGATCATTGCTCGTTTCGCATCGAACTATATCCAAACAACTCAAACCTAGTTTGAAAATTTTTTGTCGGTTATTATCGCACTCACACCGTTTTACGTATTCCAAGTCCAGTTGGCCCGTATATTTTTGAAAACTTGTGAAGGCTGATTTTGAGGGCCTAAACTATATTTTTCACCAAAATAACTCATAGGTCATGGCTTATAGCATGAGTTTTGGTCATTGGCCCATTTCGCATCGAACTAGGTCTAAACACCTCAAACCTATCCCGACGAGCTTTTTGTCGGCTTTTATCACACTCACACCGTTTCACGTATTCCAAGTCCGAGTTAGCCCGTATCTTTCTAAAAGCCCATGAAAGCCGATTTTGAGGGCCTAAACGATGTTTTTTTTTACCAAAATCACTCATAGGTCATAGCATATAGCGATGAGTTTTGATCGTTAGCCCGCTTCGCATCGAAGTATGTCCAAATAGCTCAAACCTAACTCGAAAGCTTTTTTCAATTTTTATCGCACTCATACCGTTTTACATATTTAAAGTCCAAGTTAGCCCTTCTTAAAAAACTATGAATGATGATTTTAAAGGCCTAAACTATATTTTTTCACCAAAATAACTCAAAGGTCACGGCTTAGAGCCATGAGTTTTGCTCGTTGGCCCATTTCGCATCGAACCGAGTCCAACCAGCTCAAACCTAACTCGATAGTTTTTTGTCGGCTTTTGTCGAACTCACACCATTTCACCTATTCCAAGTATAGTTTTCTTGTATCTTCTTGAAAAACCATGAAAGTTGATTTTGAGGGCCTAAACTTTATTTTGTTTTCCAAAATCAGTCATAGGTCGTGGCTTATAATGAGAAATTTTGATCGTTACCCCATTTTGCATCAAACTAAGTCCAAACGACTCAAACCTAACTCAAAATTTTTTCGTTAGTTTTTATCGCAATCGCACCATTTCATGTATTCCAAGTCCAGCTTGCTTGTATCATCTTGAAAAATCATGAAGGTCGATTTTGAGGGCCCAAACTATATTTTTTCACCAAAATAACTCATAGGTCATGGCTTATAGCCATGAGTTTTTGTCGTTGGCCTGTTTCGTATCGAACTAGGTCCAAACAGACTCAAACCTATCCGACGAGCTTTTTGTCGGCTTTTGTCGCACTCACACCGTTTCACGTATTTCAAGTCCAATTCGCTCGTATCTTCTTGAAAAATCATGAACGCCGATTTTGAGGGCTTAAACTACTTTATTTTCTTAACAAAATCACTCATAGGTCATAGCTTATAACGATGAGTTTTGATCGCCGGCTCATTTCGCATTGAACTAGGTCTAAACGACTCAAACCTAACTCAAAAAGTTTTTATCGGTTTTTCTCGCACACACTATTTCAAGTATTCCAAGTCCAGGTTAGCTCGTATCTTCTTAAAAACCGTGAAGGCTGATTTTCGGGGCCTAATTGTATTTTTTTACCAAACAAACTCATAGGTCATGGCTTATAGCCATGAGTTTAGGACGTTCGCCCGTTTCGCATCGAACTAGGTCCAAACAGACTCAAACATGTCCCGAGAGTTGTTTGTTAATTTTTATCGCACTCACATCGTTTCACGTATTCCAAGTCCAAGTTGGGTCGTATCTTCCGAAAAAACCATGAAGGCTCATTTTGAGGGCCTAAACTATATTTGTTTTACCAAAATCACTCATAAGTCATGGCTTATAGCGATGAGTTTGATCATTGGCTCGTTTCTCATCGAACTAGGTCTAAAAAGCTCAAACCTATCTCAAAAGTTTTTTATCGCTTTTATCTCACCCACGTCGTTTCACTTATTTTAAGTACAAGTTGGCCAGTATGTTATTGAAAAATCATGAACGCCGATTTTAAGGGCCTAAGCTACATTTTTTCACCAAATTAACTCGATATGTTCGGCTTATAGCTATGAGTTCCGTTCATTGGCCCGTTTCACATCGAATTAGGTCGAAACAGACTTAAACCTATGCCGATAGATTTTCATCACTTTTTATCACATTTATACCGTTTCACATATTCTAAGTCCAGTTGGCCCGTATCTTCTTGAAAAATCATGAAGGCTCATTTTGAGGGCGTAAACTATATTTTTTACCAAAATCACTCATATGTTATGGCTTATAGCGATAAGTTTTGATCATTGGCTCGTTTCACATAGAACTAGGTCCAAATTGCTCAAACCTATCTCAAAAGTTTTTCTTCAATTTTTATCGCTCTCACACCGTTTTACATATTCCAAGAGTAGTTGGCTTCGTATCTTCTTGAAAAATCATGAAGCGTCGATTTTGAGGGCCTTAATTACATTTCTTGACCAAAATAACTCATATTTCATAGTTAATAGCTATGAGTTTTGTTCCTTCGCTCGTTTTCCATTGAATTAGGTCCAACGACTCAAACCTAGCTCGATAGTTTTTTGTCGGCTTCTATCGCACTCACACCGTTTCACCTATTCCAAGTCTACTTGTCCAAGTATCTTCTTGAAAAGCTCGTGAAGGCTGATTTTAGGGGCCTAAACTATATATTTTCATGAAAATAACTCAAATGTCATGGTTTATAGCTAGAAGTTTTGTTCATTGGCCTTTTCAAATCGAATTGGGTCCAAATAACTCAAACCTAGCCCGACATTTTTTTATCAATTTTATCGCACTCACACCGTTTCACGTATTCCAAGTCATGGTTGCTTGAGTATTCTTAAAAAAACCATGAAGGTTGATTTTGAAAGCCTAAACTACTCGGCTTTTGGTGATGAGTTTTGATTGTTGGCATGTTTCGTATCGAACTAGGTCCAAACAGACTCAAACTCGGCCCAATAGTTTTTCTTCATTTTTTATTCCTCTCACATCGTTTTGCGTATTCCAAGTCCAGTCGGCTCCTACCTTCTTGAAAAACCGTGAAGGCTAATTTTGAAGGCCTAAACTACCTTGTTTTACCAAAATAACTCATAGGTCACGGCTTATAGCTATGAGTTTTGGTCGTTAGCCCATTTCGCATCGAAGTAGGCCCAAACAGACTCAAATCTAGCTCGATAGTTTTTCATTAGTTTTTATCGCACTCACACCATTTCACGTATTCTAAGTCCAGTTGGCTCGAATATTCTTAAAAAACAATGAAGGTCGATCTTAAGGGCCTAAACTATATTTTTTTTTACCAAAATCACTCATAAGTCATGGCTTATAGCGATGAGTTTTGATCATTGGCATGTTTTGCATCGAACTAGGTCCAAAGAGCTCAAACCTAGTTCGATATTTTTTCATCAATTTTTATCGCATTCACACCGTTTCACGTATTCTAAGTCCAGATTGGCTAGAATATTCTTAGAAAACCATGAAGGCTGATTTTGAGGGCGTAAATTATATTTTTTTTTTACCAAAATCACTCATAGGTCATAGTTATAGCGAAGACTTTTGATCGTTGGCACGTTTCGCATCGAACTAAGTCCAAATAGCTCAAACCTAACCCGATAATTTTCCATCGGCTTTTATCGCACTCACACCGTTTCACATATTCCAAGTCCAAGTTAGCTTCGTATCTTCTTAAAAAATTTTGAAGGCCGATTTTGAGGGCCTAAACTATATTTTTTGACCAAAATAACTCATAGGTCATGGCTTATAGCTAAGAGTTTTGTTTGTTGGCCCATTTCGCATCAAACTAGGTCCAAATAGCTCAAACCTAGCCCAATAGTTTTTTGTCGGCTTTTATCGCACTCACATCGATTCACATATTCCAAGTCCCGTTAGCTTGAGTATTCTCTAAAAAACATGAAGGCCGATTTTGAGTGCCTAAACTATATTTATTTTTTGCCAAAATCACTCATATGTCATGGCTTAGTGATGTTTGATCTTTGCCATGTTTCGTATCGAATTAGGTCCAAAAAGCTCAAACCTATCTTGATAGTTTTTCATCGATTTTATCGCACTCACACCGTTCCACGTATGCCTAGTCCAATTGGCTCGAATATTCTTGAAAAACTATAAGTGGCTGATTTTGAGGGCCAAAACAATATTTTTTTTAACCAAAATCACTCATAGATAATGGCTTATAGCGATCGACTTTGATCCGACATGTTTCGAATTGAATTAGGTCAAAAAGTTTAAACCTAGCTCGACAGACTTTTTATCGCTTTTATCGCAATCACACTCGCTCCACGTATTCTTAGTCCAATTGACCCGTATCTTCTTAAAAAATCATGAAAGTTGATTTTGATGGCCTAAACTACAATTTTTGAACAAAATAACTCATAGGTCATCGCTTATAGCGATGAGTTTTGATCGTTAGCCCTTTTCACATCGAACTAGGTCTAAACAGACTCAAACATAGCTCTATAATTTTTTGTCAATTTTTATCGCACTCACACTCGTTTCACGTATTCCAAGTCTAGTTGGCTCGTATCCTCTTGAAAAACTACGAAGGCCGATTTTGAGGGCATAAACTACAGCTTTTGACAAAAATAACTCATAAGTCATAGCTCATTATTATGAGTTTTTTTCGTTAGCCCGTTTCACATCGAACAAGGTCCAAACAAACTCAAACCTAGCCCGATAATTTTTTGTTAGTTTTTATTGCACTCACGTCGATTCACATATTCCAAGACCAGCTTGGCCCGTATCTTCTTGAAAAACTATAAAGCCCGATTTTGAGGGCCTAAATTACACTTTTTTTCACCAAAATAACTCATAGGTCGTGGCTTATAGCTATGAGTTTTGGTCATTGGCCCATTTCGCATCGAACTAGGTCGAAACAACTCAAACCTAGCCCAATAGTTTTTGTCAGCTTTTGTTGCACTCACACCGTTTCACATATTCATAGTCCAGCTTGGCCCGTATCTTCTTGAAAAACCATGAAGGCTGATTTTGAGTGTCTAAACTATTTTTTTTGTTACCAAAATTACTCATATGTCATGGCTTATAGCGATGAGTTTTGATCGTTGGCCAATTTCGCATCAAACTAGGTCCAAACAAGCTCAAACCTATCTCAAAAGGTTTTTGTTAGTTTTTATCGCACTCACACGGTTTCATGTATTCCAAGTCCAAGCTTAGCTCGTATCTTCTTAAAAAATTATGAAGGCTAATTTTGAGGGCCTTAACTACATTTTTTGGCAAAAATAACTCATATGTCATGGCTTATAGCGATGATTTTTATTTCTTCGCTCGTTTTTCGTCGAACTAGGTCAAAACAGACTCAAACCTAGCCCGATAGTTATTTGTCGGTTTCGTCGCAGTCACACCATTTCACGTATTCCAAGTGAGTTGGCCCGTATCTTCTTGAAAACCGTGAAAGCCGATTTTGAGGGCCTATACTATATTTTTTCACCAAAATAACTCATATGTCATGGCTTATAGCTAACGGTTTTGTTCATTGGCCCGTTTCGCATCGAACTAGGTCTAAACAGACTTAAACTCCGGCCGGACAGCTTTTGATCGGCTTTATTGCACTCACACCGTTTCACATACTTCAAGTCCTTTTGGCTCGAATATTCTTAAAAACCCATGAAGGCTGATTTTGAGTACCTAAACCACATTTTTTTTTACCAAAATCACTTATATGTCATGGCTTATAGTGATGAGTTTTGATCCGGCATGTTTCACATCAAATTAGGTCCAAACAGACCTTAAACCTAGCCTCGACAGCTTTTTGTTAGTTTTTATCGTACTCACACCGCTTCACGTATTCCTAGTCCAATTGGCCCGTATCTTTTTGAAAAATCATGAAGGCCGATTGTGAGGGCCTAAACTATAGTTTTTAACCAAAATAGCTCATAGGTTATGGCTTATAACGATGAGTTTTTATCATTAGCCCTTTTCACATCGAACTAGGTCTAACTAGCTCAAACATAGCCCTATAATTTTTCATCAAGTTTTATCGCACTCACACCGTTTCACGTATTCCAAGTCCAGCTTGGCTCATTTCCTCATGAAAAACTATGAAGGTTGATTTTAAGGGCATAAACTATAGTTTTTGGCCAAAATAACTCAAAAGTCATGGCTCACAGTTATGACTTTTATTCATTGGCCCGTTTCACATCAAATAAGGTCCAAACAGACTCAAACCTAGCTCGGCAATTTTTTATCGCTTTTATCGCACTCACGCCGATTCACGTATTCCAAGTCCAGCTTGGCTCGTATCTTCTTGAAAAACTATGAAGGTTGACTTTGAGGGCCCAAATTACACCTTTTTTCATGAAAATAACTCATAGGTTATGGCTTATAGCTATGAGTTTTGGACATTGGCCCGTGTCGTATCGAACTAGGTCGAAACGAGCTCAAACCTAGCCTAACAGCTTTCGTCGCTTTTATCGCACTCACACCATTTCACGTATTCCTAGTCCAGTTGGCTCGTATCTTTTTGAAAAACCATGGAAGCCGATTTTGAGAATCTAAACTATATATTTTTTATAAAAATCACTCATATGTCATGGCTTATAGCGATGAGTTTTGATCGTTGGCCTATTTCACATCGAACAAGGCCCAAACAACTCAAACCTAGCTCAAAAGTTTTTTATCATATTTTATTACACTCACACCGTTTCACGTATTCCAAGTCCGAGTGGCCCGTATCTTCTTGAAAAATCATGAAGGCCGATTTTGAGGGCCTTAACTATATTTTTTGGCAAAAATAACTCATATGTCATGCCTTATAGCGATGAGTTTTGTTCCTTCGCCCGTTTTTCATCGAACTAGGTCAATACAACTCAAACCTTGCCTCGACAATTATTTGTCGGCTTCGTCGCACTCACACCATTTCACGTTTTCCAAGTGAGTTGGCCCGTATCTTCTTGAAAAACCGTGAAGGTCGATTTTGAGGGCCTAAACTATATTTTTTCACTAAAATAACTAATAGGTCATGGCTTATAGCTAAGAGTTTTGTTCATTAGCCCGTTTCCCATCGAACTAGGTCCAAACAGACTCAAACTCCGGCCCGATAGTTTTTGATCGCTTTTATCGAACTCACACCGTTTCACATATTTCAAGTCCTTTTAGCTCGAATATTCTTGAAAAACCATGAAGATCGATTTTGAGTGCCTAAACTACATTTTTTTTTTACCAAAATCACTTATATATCATGGCTTATAGCTATGAGCTTTGATCCGGCATGTTTCGCATCGAATTAGGTCCAACTGACTTAAACCTAGCTTGATAGTTTTTCATTAGTTTTTATCGCACTCACACCGTTTCACGTATTCCTAGCCCAATTGGCCCATATCTTCTTGAAAAATTGTTAAGGCTGATTTTGAGGGCCTAAACTACAGCTTTAAGCAAAATAACTCATAGGTCATGGCTTATAGTGATGAATTTTGATCGTTAGCCCTTTTCGTATTGAACTAGGTCCAAACAGACTCAAACATAGCCCTATAATTTTTTATCAATTTTTATCGCACTCACACCATTTCACGTATTCCATGTCCAAGTGGACTCGTATCCTCTTGAAAAACTATGAAGTATTATTTTAAGGGCATAAACTACAGCTTTTGACCAAAATAACATATAAGTCATGGCTCATAGCTATGAGTTTTGTTCCTTGGCCCGTTTCACATTGAAAAAGGTCCAAACAAACTTCAAACCTAGCCTCGATAATTTTTCATCGCTTTTATCGCACTCACACCGCTTCACATATTCCAAGTCTAGTTGGCCCGTATCTTCTTGAAAAATAATGAAGGATGATTTTGAGGGCCTAAATTATACTTTTTTCACCAAAATAACTCATACGTTATGGCTTATAGGTATGAGTTTTGGTCGTTGGCTCGTTTTACATCAAACTAGGTCGAAATAGCTCAAACCTAGCCCGACAGCTTTTGTCAATTTTTATCCCACTCACACCGTTTCACATATTCTAAGTCCAAGCTTGGCACATATCCTCTTAAAAAACTATGAAGGCTAATTTTGAGGGCATAAACTACGCTTTTGAGCAAAATAACTCATAAGTCATGGCTCATAGTTATGAGTTTTGTTCGTTGGCTCGTTTCACATCAAACAAGGTCCAAACCTCTCAAACCTAGCCTAATAATTTTTCATCGCTTTTATCGCACTCACACCGATTCATGTATTCCAAGTCCAAGTTGGCATCTTTTGGAAAAACTATGAAGGCCGATTTTAAGGCCCTAAATTACACTTTTTTTCACCAAAATAACTCATAGGTTATGGCTTATAGCTATGAGTTTTGGTCATCGCTCGTTTCGTATCGAATCGGGTCGAAACATACTCAAACCTAGCTAGATAGTTTTTATCGCTTTTATCGCACTCACATCATTTAACGTATTCCTAGTCTAGTTGGCTCCGTATCTTCTTGAAAAAACCATGAAGGCCGATTTTTAGAGTCTAAACTATGTTTTTGTTTTTTTACCAAAATCACTCATATGTCATGGCTTATAGCGATGAGTTTTGATCGTTCGCCCGTTTCACATCGAACTAGGTCGAAACAACTCAAACCCGACGCGAAAGTTTTTTATCAATTTTTATCGCACTCACACCGTTTCACGTATTCCAAGTCCAAGCTTAGCCCGTATCTTCTTAAAAAACTTTGAAGGCCGATTTTGAGGGCCTAAACTATATTTTTCACCAAAATAACTCATAGGTCACGACTTAGAGCCATGAGTTTTGCTCGTTGGCCCATTTCGCATCGAACTAGGTCCAATCAACTCAAACATAACCCGATAGTTTTTCGTCGAGTTTTATCGAACTCACACCGTTTCACCTATTCCAAGTCCAAGCTTTTCCCGTATCTTCGTGAAAAACCATAAACATTGATTTCGAGGGCCTAAACTACATTCTTTATACCAAAATCACTCATAGATCATGGCTTATAGTGATGAGTTTTGATCGTTGTCCGTTTCGAATCGAACTATATCCAAACAACTTAAACCTAGTTCGAATGTTTTTTGTTAGTTATTATCGCACTCACACCATTTCACGTATTCTAAGTCTAGTTGGCCCGTATCTTCTTAAAAATCTGTGAAGGCCGATTTTGAGGGCCAAACTACATTTTTTCACTCAAATAACTCATAGGTCATGACTTGTAGCAATGAGTTTTGGTCATTTGCCCGTTTCGCATCAAAGTAGGTCCAAAAGCTCAAACCTAACTCCGACAGCTTTTTCCTTAGTTTTTGTCGCACTAACACCGTTTCACCTATTCCAAGTCCAAGCTTTGCCCGTATCTTTTTGAAAATCCATGAAAGCCGATTTTGAGGGCATAAACTATATTATTTTTTTACCTAAATCACTCATAAGTCATGGCTTATAGCGATGAGTTTTGATCATTAGACCGTTTCGCCTCGAACTAGGTCAAAATAGCTCAAACCTATCTCGAAAGTTTTTCGTTAGTTTTTATCGCACTCACGTCATTTCACATAATCCAAGTTCGGCTTTGCCCGTATCTTCGTGAAAAATCATGAGGGCTAATTTTGAGGGCCTAAACTATATTTTTTCACCAAAATAACTCATAGGTCATGGCTTATAGCCGTGAGTTTTGGTCGTTGGCCTATTTCGCATCGAACTATGTCCATACAACCGAAACCTAACTCGATAGTTTTTCTTTATTTTTTGTCACACTCACTTTGTTTCACGTATTCCAATTCCAAGTTGGCCCGTATCTTCTTGAAAAACCATGAAAGCCGATTTCGAGGGCCTAACCTATTTTTTTTTACCCAAATCACTCATAGGTCATGGCTTATAACGATGAGATTTGATCGTTGGCTCGTTTCGCATTGAACTTGGTCCAAATGGTTCAATCCTATCTCAAAAGTTTTTCGTCAATTTTTATCACCCTCACGTTGTTTCACGTGTTCCAAGTTCAGCTTGGTCCGTATCTTCTTGAAAAATTATGGAGGTTGATTTTGAGGTCTTAAACTACATTTTTTCCCCAAAATAACTCATAGGTCATGGCTTAGAGCCATGAGTTTTGGTCATTGACCCGTCTCACATTGAACTATGTCCATATAGCCGAAACCTAGCTTGAAAGTTTTTTATCGCTTTTATCGCACTCATACCATTCCACGTATTCCAAGTCCAAGCTTGGCTTGTATCTTCTTGAAAAACCATGAAGGTCGATTTTCGTGGCTCGAACTATATTTTTTTTTACCAAAATCACTCATATGTCATGGTTTATAGCGATTAGTTTTGATTGTTGACCCATTTCGCATCGAACTAGGTCCAAACAAACTTCAAACTTAGCCCGATAGTTTTTCATCAGCTTTTATCGTACTCACATCGTTCCACATATTCTAAGTTCAGCTTGGCCCGTATCTCCTTGAAAAACCATGAAGGTTGATTTTCCGGGCCTAAAATATATTTTTTTTATCAAAATCACTCATAGGTCATGACTTATAACGATGAGTTTTGATTGTTGGTCGGTTTCGCATCGAATTAGGTCCAAATAGGTCAAACCTAGCCCGATAGTTTTTCGTCGCTTTTATCGCACTCATACCGTCTCATGTATTCCAAGCTCGGCTAGTTCGTATCTTCTCAAAAAATTATGAAGGCTGATTTTGAGGGCCTAAACTACATTTTTTCACCAAAATAACTCATGTGGCATGGCTTATAGCCATGAGTTTTGGTCGCCGGCCTTTTTCGCATCGAACTATGTCCATACAAGCTTGAAACCTAACCCAATAGTTTTTCTTTATTTATTGTCGCACTCACTTTGTTTCATGTATTTCAATTCTAGTTGGCCCGTATCTTCTTGAAAAACTATAAAAGCCGATTTCGAGGGCCTAAACTATATATTTTTTTACCCAAATCACTCATAGGTCATGGTTTATAATGATGAGTTTTGATCGTTGGCGCATTTCGCATTGAACTAGGCCCAAATGGCTCAAATCTATCTTGAAAGTTTTTCGTCAATTTTTATCACCCTCATGTTGTTTCACGTATTCCAAGTTCAATTGGTTCGTATCTTCTTGAAAAATCATGGAGGCTGATTTTGAGGTCCTAAACTACATTTTTTTCACCAAAATAACTCCTAGCTTCGCTTTTAGTCGTCGACCCATTTCGCATCGAACTATGTCTATACAAACTCGAAACCTAACCCAACAAGCTTTTCTTCGCTTTTGTCGCACTCACTTTGTTTCATGCATTCTAAGTCTAGTTGGCCCATATCTTCTTGAAAAATCTTGAATGCCGATTTTGAGGGCCTAAACTATATTTTTTTTTTTACCAAAATAACTCATAGGTCATGGCTTTTAGCGATGAGTTTTGATCGTTGGCCCGTTTCGCATCGAACTAGGTCCAAACAAGTCTCAAACCTAGGTTGAAAGTTTTTTATCGCTTTTATCGCACTCATACCACTCCACGTATTCCAAGTTCAATTGGCTCGTATCTTCTTGAAAAACCATGAAGGCCGATTTTCAAGGCCCGAACTATATATATATATATATTTTTATCAAAATCACTCATAGGTCATGGTTTATAGTGATGAGTTTTGATCGTTGACACATTTTGCATCGAACTACGTCCAAACAAGTCTCAAACTTAGCTCAATAGTTTTTCATCGCTTTTATCGTACTCACACCGTTCCACGTATTCCAAGTTCAGCTTGGCCCGTATCTTCTTGAAAAACCATGAAGGTCGTTTTCCGGGCCTAAAATATATATATTTTTTTTTAAAAAAGTGGCTCATAGGTTATGGCTTATAGCGATGAGTTTTGATTATTGGCCGCTTCGCATCAAACTAGGTCCAAATAGCTCAAACTTAGCCTAATAGTTTTTCATCGCTTTTATCGCACTCACACTATCTCACGTATTCCAAGCCTAGTGGCTTGTATCTTCTTAAAAAATTATAAAGGCTGATTTTGAGGACCTAAACTATATTTCTTTCACCAAAATAACTCATAGGTCATGACTTATAGCTATGAATTTTGGTCGTTGGCACCTTTCGCATCGAACTAGGTCAAACCAGACTCAAACCTAACCCGACAAGCTTTTCCTCATTTTTTGTCTGACTCACACCGTTTCACCTATTCCAAGTCTACTTTGCTTGTATCTTCTTCAAAAATCATGAATCTTCTTCAAAAATCATGAATGCCGATTCCGAGGACGTAAACTATATTTTTTTTACTAAAATCACTCATAAGTCATTGCTTAGAGCGATGAGTTTTGATCGTTGGCTCGTTTCGCATAAAACTAGGTCCAAATAGTTCAAACTTATCTTGAAAGTTTTTCATCGCTTTTATCGCACTCACGTCGTTTCACGTATTTTAAATCTAGTTGGCCCGTATCTTCTTGAAAAACCCGTAAAGCCGAATTCGAGGGCCTAAACTCGTATTTTTGTTTTTACTAACACCACTCATAGGTCATGGCTTATAGCGATGAGTTTTGATCGTTGGCCCGTTTCGCATCAAACTATCCCCAAATAACTCAAACCTAGCTTGAATGTTTCTTGTCAGCTTTTATCGCACTCACAACATCTCACGTTTTCCAAGTCCAAGCTTGGCTCGTATTTTCATGAAAAATCGTGAAGGCCGATTTCGAGGGCCTAAACTACATTTTTTGACAAAAATAACTTATAGGTCATGGCTTATAGCGATGAGTTTTGTTTGTTGACCCATTTCATAAACAACTCAAACTTAGCCTCGATATTTTTTTGTTAGTTTTTGTCGCACTTACAACGTTCCATGTATTCCACGTCCAATTGGCTAGTATCTTCTTGAAAAACCATGAAAGCTAATTTTGAGGGCCTAAACTATATTTTCTTTTACCAAAATCACTCATAGGTCATGACTTATAGCGATGAGTTTTGAACGTTGGCCCATTTTGTATTGAACTAGGTTCAAACGTACTCAAACCTAGCTCAACAGCTTTTTCATCGCTTTTATCGCACTCACACCGTTTCACGTATTCCATGTCCAAGTTGGCCCATATCTTCTTGAAAAACTATGAAGGCTGATTTTGGGGGCCTAAACTATATTTTTTCACCAAAATAACTCATAGGTCATGGCTTATAGCATGAGTTTTGTTTGTTGGCCCATTTCACATCGATCTAGGTCCAAACACCTCAAACCTATCCCGATAGTTTTTCATCAATTTTTTTTGTACTCACACCATTTCACGTATTCCAAGTCCAAGCTAGCCCGTATCTTGAAAACCCATGACGCTTATTTTGAGGGCCTAAACTTTTTTTTTTACTAAAATCACTCATAGGTCATAGCATATAGTGATGAGTTTTGATCGTTGGCTCGTTTCGCATCGAAATATGTCCAAATAGCTCAAACCTAACTCGAAAGTTTTTTTTTTAGTATTTATCGCACTCATATCGTTTCACGTATTCTAAGTCCAAGCTTGGCTCGTATCTTCTTAAGAAACTATGAAGGCTGATTTTGAGGGCCTAAACTATATTTTTTCATTAAAATAACTCATAGGTCACCGCTTAGAGCCATGAGTTTTGCTCGTTGGTCCATTTCACATCGCACTAGGTCTAAACAGACTCAAACCTAACCCAATAGTTTTTCATCCTTTTTTGTCAAACTCACATCGTTTCACCTATTCCACGTCTAGTTTGCTCGTATCTTCTTGAAAAACCATGACAATTGCTTTTGAGGGCCTAAACTATATTTTGTTTTACCAAAATCACTCATTGGTCATGGCTTATAATGATGAGTTTTGATCGTTGCCACATTTCGCATCGAACTAAGTCCAAATAGCTCAAACCTAACTCAAGATTTTTTAATCAGCTTTTATCGCACTCATACCGTTTCATGTATTCCAAGTGTAGTTGGTCTATATCATCTTGAAAAATCGTGAGGGTCGATTTTGAGGGCCTAAACTACATTTTTTCACAAAAATAACTCATAGGTCATGGCTAATAGGTATGAGTTTTGGTCGTTGGCTCCGTTTTGTGTCGAACTAGGTCCAATGCACTCAAGCCTATCCCGATAGTTTTTCGTCGCTTTTATTACACTCATACCATTTCATGTATTCCAAGTTCGGCTCGCTCGTATCTTCTTGAAAAACCATCAATGCTGATTTTGAGGGCCTAAACTATATTATTTTTTTACTAAAATACTCATAAGTCATGGCTTATAGCGATGAGTTTTGATCGTCGGCCCGTTTCACATTGAACTAGGTCCAAATAGCTCGAAACCCAACCCGATAGTTTTTTGTCGGCTTTGTTGAACACTATCCCATTTCTCCTATTCCAAGTCCAATTTGCTCGTATCTTCTTGAAAAACCATGAAGGTCTATTTTGAGGGCCTAAACTATATTTTGTTTTACCAAAATCACTCATAGGTCATGGCTTATAATGATGAGTTTTAATCGTTGCCACATTTCGCATCAAACTAAGTCCAAACAGACTCAAACCTAACTTAAAATTTTTTCATAAGTTTTTATCGCACTCACTTCGTTGCACGTATTCCAAGTCCAATTGGCTTGTATCATCTCGAAAAATTGTGAAGGTCGATTTTGAGGGCCTAAACTATATTTTTTCACAAAAATAACTCCTAGTTCATGGCTTATAGCCATGAGTTTTGGTCATTGGCTTGTTTCGCATCGAACTAGGTCCAAATAGCATAAGCCTATCCCGATAGTTTTTCATCGGCTTTTGTTGCAATCACACCGTTTCACATATTCCAAGTTTAGTTCGCTCATATCTTCCCGAAAAACCATGAAAGTTGATTTTGAGTGCCTAAACTATATTATTTTTTACTTAAATCACTCATAGGTCATGGCTTATAGCGATGAGTTTTGATCTTTGGCCCGTTTCGCATCGAACTAGGTCCAAACAGACTCAAACCTAGCTCGAACGTTTTTTATCGGCTTTTATTGCACACACCGTTTCACGTATTCCAAGTCTAGTTGGCTCATATCGTCTTGAAAACTCGTGAAGGCTAATTTTTTGGGCATAAACTATGTCTTTTCATAAAAAAAATACTCATAGGTCATGGCTTATAGCTATGAGTTTTGGACGTTAGCCGCTTTCACATCGAACTAGGTCCAAACAGACTCAAACCTATCCCGACAGCTTTTCATTAGTTTTTGTCGCACTCACATCGTTTCATGTATTCCAAGTCTAGTTGGTCCGTATCTTATTGAAAAACCATGAAGGCTAATTTTGAGGGCCTAAACTATATTTTTTTTTACCAAAATCACTCATAAGTCATGGCTTATAGCGATGAGTTTTGATCGTTGGCTCATTTCTCATCGAACTAGGTCTAAACAACTCAAACCTATCTCAAAAGTTTTCCTTTAGTTTTTATCGTACTCACGTCGTTTCACATATTTTAAGTACGAGTTGGCCTATATGTTCTTGAAAAATCGCGAAGGATGGTTTTGAGGACCTAAACTACATTTTTTCACCAAATTAAATCATATGTTCCGGCTTATAGCTATGAGTTTTGTTCATTGTCCCGTTTCACATCGAATTAGATCGAAACAGACTTAAACTTATCTCGATAGATTTTTGTCGGCTTTTATCACACTCATACCATTTCACATATTCCAAGTCCAATTGGCTCGTATCTTCTTGAAAAATTATGAAGGCTAATTTTGAGGGCGTAAACTATATTCTTTATACCAAAATCACTCATAGGTCATGGCTTATAGCGATGAGTTTTGATCGTTGGCCTCGTTTCGCATCGAACTAGGTCCAAATTACTTAAACCTATCTTGAAAGTTTTTTTCGCTTTTATTGCACTTACACCACTTCACGTATTCCAAGTGCAGTTGGCCCGTATCTTTTTGAAAAATCATGAAGGTAGATTTTGAGGGCTTTATTACATTTTTTGACAAAAATAACTCATATGTCATAGTTTATAGCTATGAGTTTTGTTCCTTCGCCCATTTTTCATTGCACTAGGTCCAACGAACTCGAACCTAGCTTGATAGTTTTCCCTCGCTTCTATCGCACTCACACCATTTCATCTATTCCAAGTCCAGCTTGTCCCGTATCTTCTTGAAAAACCATGAAGGCTGATTTTGAGGGCCTAAACTATATTTTTTCACGAAAATAACTCATAGGTCATGGCTTATAGCTAAAAGTTTTGTTCATTGGCCTCGTTTCGCATCAAACTAGGTCCAAATAGCTCAAACCTAGCATTATAGTTTTTTGTCAATATTTATCGCACTCACACTCGTTTCACGTATTCCAAGTCATGGTTGCTCGAGTATTCTTAAAAAACATGAATGCCGATTATGAGAGACTAAACTATATTATTTTTTATCAAAATTACTCATAGGTCATGGCTTTTAGCGATGAGTTTTGATGGTTGGCATGTTTCGCATCGAACTAGGTCCAATCAGCTCAAACTCGGCCCAATAGTTTTTCTTCATTTTTTATCGCTCTCACACCATTTCGCATATTCCGAGTCCAGATTGGCTCATATCTTCTTAAAAAATCATAAAAATTAATTTTGAGGGCCTAAACTACCTTTTTTTTTTTACCAAAATAACTCATAGGCCATGGCTTATAGCTATGAGTTTTGGTCGTTAGCCCATTTCGCATCGAACTAGGTCAAAACAGTCTCAAACCTAGCCTAACAGCTTTTTGTCGGCTTTTATGGCACTCACACCATTTCATGCATTCCAAGTCCATTTGGCTCGAATATTCATAAAAAACAATGAAGGCTGATTTTGAGGGCCTAAACTATATTTTCTTTTTACCAAAATCACTCATAAGTCATGGCTTATAGCAATGAGTTTTGATCATTGGCATGTTTCGCATCGAACTAGGTCCAAACAGACTCAAACCAAGCTCAATCTTTTTTCATCAATTTTTATCGAACTCACACCGTCTCATATATTCTAAGTCCAAGTTGGTCGGAATATTCTTGAGAAACCATAAAGGCCGATTTTGAGGGGCTAAACTTTTTTTTTTTTACCAAAATCACTCACAAGTCATGGTTATAGTAATGACTTTTGATCGTTCAGCACGTTTCGCATCGAACTAGGTCCAAGCAAGCTCAAACCTAACCCGATAATTTTTCGTCGCTTTTATCACACTCACACCGTTTCACATATTTTAAGTCCAATTGGCTCCGTATCTTCTTGAAAAATTATGAACGCCGATTTTGAGGGCCCAAACTATATTTTTTCACCAAAATAACTCATAGGTCATGGCTTATAGCTAAAAGTTTTATTCGTTGGCCCATTTCGCAACGAACTAGGTCCAAATAGCTCAAACCTAGCCCGACAAGCTTTTCGTCGGCTTTTATCGCACTCACACCGATTCACGTATTCCAAGTCCCGTTGGATCGAATATTCTTGAAAAACTATAAAGGCCGATTTTGAGTGCCTAAACTATGTTTTTGTTTTGCCAAAATCACTCATAGGTCATGACTTATAGTGATGTTTGATCGTTGGCATGTTTCGCATCGAACTAGGTCCAAAAAGCTCAAACCTAGCCCGATAGATTTTCATCGGATTTTATCGCACTCACACCATTTCACATATTCCAAGTCCAATTAGCTCGAATATTATTGAAAAACTATGAGGGCTGATTTTAAGTTTTCATCCGGCATGTTTTTTTTACCAAAATCACTCATAGATCATGGCCGACAAGCAATGAGTTTTGATCCGGCATGTTTCGCATTGAATTAGGTCAAAACAGCTTAAACCTAGCCTCGACAGCTTTTTGTCGGCTTTTATCGCACTCACACCGCTTCATGTATTCTTAGTCCAATTGGCCCATATCTTCTTGAAAAATCATGAACTAGGACCAAAATAACTCATAGGTCTTGGCTTATAGCGATGGATTTTGATCGTTAGCCTTTTTCACATCGAACTAGGGCCTAAATTACACTTTTTTTCACCAAAATAACTCATAGGTTATGGCTTATAGCTATGAGTTTTGGTCGTTGGCCCGTTTCGCCTCGAACTAGGTCGAAACGACTCAAACCTAGCCTCATAGTTTTTGTCGCACTCACACTCGTTTCACGTATTCCTAGTCTAATTGGGCCGTATCTTCTTGAAAAACTATGAAGGCTAATTTTAAGAGCCTAAACTATATTTTTTTTACCAAAATCACTCATATGTCATGGCTTATAGCGATGAGTTTTGATTGTTGGCTTGTTTTGCATCGAACTAGGTCCAAATCAAACCTAGCTCGAAATTTTTTTGTCAGCTTTTATCGCACCAATACCGTTTCACGTATTCAATGTCTAGTTAGCGCGTATCTTCTTAAAAAATCATGAAGGCTGATTTTGAGGGCCTAAACTACATTTTTTGGCAAAAATAACTCATATGTCATGGCTTATAGCAATGAGTTTTGTTCCTTCGTCCATTTTCCATCGAACTTGGTCAAAACAGACTCAAACCTAGCTCGACGAGTTTATAATCATTTTTTGTCACACTCACCCCGTTTCACATATTTCAAGTGAGTTGGCTCGTATCTTGTTAAAAAGCTCGTGAAGGCTTATTTTGAGGGCCTATATTATATTTTTCCCCAAAATAACTCATAGGTCATGGCTTATAGCTAAGAGTTTTGTTCATTGGCCCGTTTCGCATCGACCTAGGTCTAAACAGACTCAAACCTTGCTCGAGAGTTTTTGATCGGCTTTTATCGCACTCATACCATTTCACATATTCCAAGCCCTTTTGGCTCGAATATTCTTGAAAAATCATGAAGCATGATTTTGAGTGCCTAAACTATATATATATATGTTTATTTTTACCAAAATCACTTATATGTCATGGCTTATAGCGATGAGTTTTGATCTAGCATGTTTCGCATCGAATTAGGTCCAAACAACTTAAACCTAGCTTGACGAGCTTTTCATCGCTTTTATCGCACTCACACCGCTTCACGTATTCCTAGTCCAATTGGCTCGTATCTTCTTAAAAATCGTGAAGGCCGATTTTGAGGGCCTAAAGTACGGCTTTTTACCAAAATAACTCATAGGTCATGGCTTATAGCGATGAGTCTTGATCATTAGCCCTTTTCACATTAAACTAGGTCCAAACATCTCAAACATAGCCCTATAATTTTTCATCAATTTTTATCGCACTCACACCGTTTCATGTATTCCAAGTCCAAGTTGGCTCGTATTCTCTTGAAAAACTATGAAGGCTGATTTTGAGGGCATAAACTATAGTTTTTTTACCAAAATAACTCATAATTCATGGCTCATTGCTATGACTTTTGTTTGTTGGCTCGTTTCACATCGAACAAGGTCCAAACAGACTCAAACCTAGCTCGATAATTTTTTATCGCTTTTATCGCACTCACGTCGATTCACGTATTCGAAATCCAATTGGCCCGTATCTTATAGAAAAAACTATGAAGGCTGATTTTGAGGGCCCAAATTATACTTTTTTTTCACCAAAATAACTCATAGGTTATGGCTTATAGCTATGAGTTTTGGTCGTTGGCTCGATTCGTATCGAACTAGGTCGAAACAACTCAAACCTAGCTCGACAGCTTTTGTCGGCTTTTATCGCACTCACACCATTTCACGTATTCCTAGTCTAGTTGGCCATATCTTCTTGAAAAGCCATGAAGGCTAATTTTGAGATTCTAAACTATATTTTTGTTTTTACCAAAATCACTCATATGTCATGGCTTATAGCGATGAGTTTTGATCGTTGGCTCGTTTTACATCGAACTAGGTCCAAACGTACTCAAACCTAGCTTGAAAGTTTTTTGTCAACTTTTATCGCACCCACACCATTTCATGTATTTCAAGTCCAATTGGCCCGTATCTTTTTAAAAAATCGTGAAAGCTCGATTTTGAGGGCCTAAACGACACTTTTTGACAAACATAACTTATAGGTCATGGCTTATAGCGATGAGTTTTGTTTGTTGACCCATTTCATATCGAACTAGATCAAAAAGCTCAAACTTAGCTCGATAGTTTTTTGTCAGCTTTGTCACACTCACACAGCTCCATGTTTTCCATGTCCAGTTGGCCGATATCTTCGAGAAACCATGAAGGCTGATTTTCGTGGCTTAAACTATATTGTTTTTTACCAAAATCACTCATAGGTCATGACTTATAGCGATAAGTTTTGAGTGTTGGCCCGTTTTGCATTGAACTAGGTCCAAATAGCTCAAACCTAGCTCGATAGTTTTTCATCGCTTTTATCGCACTCACACTCGTTTCACGTATTCCATGTCCAAGTTGGCCCGTATCTTCTTGAAAAACTATGAAGGCTGATTTTGAGGGCCTAAACTATAATTTTTCACCAAAATATCTTATATGTCATGGCTTATAGCTTGCGTTTTGGTCGTTGGCCCATTTCGCATCAAACTAGGTCCAAACACCTCAAACCTATCTCGACATTTTTTTGTCAGCTTTTATCGCACTCACATCGTTTCATGTATTCCAAGTCCAGTTAGCATGTATCTTCTTGAAAACCCATGAACGCCGATTTTGAGGGCCTAAACTATATATATATTTTTTTTACCAAAATCACTCATAGGTCATAACATATAGCGATGAGTTTTGATCGTTGGCCCGTTTCGCATCGAAGTATGTCTAAACAACTCAAACCTAACTCGAAAGTTTTTTTTCAATTTTTATCGCACTTATACCGTTTCACGTATTCCAAGTCTAGTTGGCCCGTATCTTCCTAAAAACTCGTGAAGGCCGATTTTGAGGGCCTAAACTATATTTTTTCACTAAAATAGCTCATAGGTCACGACTTAGAGCCATGAGTTTTGCTCGTTGGCTCATTTCACATCCAACTAGGTCCAACCAGCTCAAACCTAACCCGATAGTTTTTGTCAGCTTTTGTCGAACTCACACCGTTTCACATATTCCAAGTCCGAGTTTTCTCATATCTTCTTGAAAACCATGAACGTTGATTTTGAGGGCCTAAACTATATTTTGTTTATCAAAATCACTCGGAGATCATGGCTTATAATGATGAGTTTTGATCATTGTCCCATTTTGCATCGAACTAAGTCCAAACAGACTCAAACCTAACTCAAAAGTTTTTCATCGGCTTTTATCGCAATCACACCGTTTCACGTATTCCAAGTCCAAGCTTAGCTTCGTATCATCTTGAAAAATCATGAAGGTCAATTTTGAGGGCCTAAACTACATTTTTTCACCAAAATAACTCATAGGTCATGGTTTGTAGCCATGAGTTTTTATCGTTGGCCTCGTTTCACATCGAACTAGGTCCAAACAAACTCAAACATATCCCGATAGTTTTTTGTTAGTTTTTTTAACACTCACACCGTTTCACATATTCCAAGTCCACTTTGCTCGTAACTTCTTGAAAAATAATGAACGCTGATTTTGAGGGCCTAAACCGTATTATTTTTTTACCAAAATCACTCATAGGTCATGGCTTATAGCGATGAGTTTTGATTGTCGGCCCGTTTCGCATCGAACTAGGTCTAAACAGACTCTAACCTAACTCGAAAGTTTTTTGTAAGTTTTTATTGCACACACCATTTCACGTATTCCAAGTCCAGCTTGGTCGTATCTTCTTGAAAACTCGTGAAGGTTGATTTTGAGGGCCTAAACTATATTTTTTCACCAAAAAAACTTATAGGTCATGGCTTATAGCTATGAGTTTTGGAAGGTTGCCCATTTCGCATCGAACTAGGTCCAAACAGACTTCAAACCTATCCCGACAAGTTTTTCATTAGTTTTTGTCGCACTCACATCGTTTTACGTATTCTATGTCCAAGTTGGCTCGTATCACTTGAAAAACCATGAAGACCGATTTTGAGGGACTAAACTATATTTGTTTTACCAAAATCACTCATAAGTCATTGCTTATAGCAATGAGTTTTGATCGTTGGGTCATTTCTCATCGAAATAGGTCTAAACAACTCAAACCTATCTCAAAAGTTTTTCATCAATTTTTATCGCACTTATGCCGTTTCACGTATTTTAAGTACAGTTTGCCAGTATGTTCTTGAAAAATCATGAATGCTGATTTTGAGGGCATAAACTATATTTTTTCACCAAATTAACTCATATGTTCTAGCTTATAGCTATGAGTTTTGTTCATTGGCCCGTTTCACATCGAACAAGGTCGAAACGACTTAAACCTATCCCGATAGATTTTTGTCATTTTTTATCGCACTCAAACCGTTTCACATATTCCAAGTCCAGTTGACCCATATCTTCTGAACAATCATGAAGGCTGATTTTGATTGCGTAAACTATATTTGTTTTACCAAAATCACTCATAGGTCATGGCTTATAGCGATGAGTTTTGATTGTTGGCCTCGTTTCGCATCGAACTAGGTCCAAATTGCTCAAAACTATCTTGAAATTTTTTCTTCACTTTTGATTGCACTCACACCGTTTTACGTATTCCAAGTGCAGCTTGGTCCGTATCTTCTTGAAAAATCGTGAACGTTGATTTTGAGGGCCTTAATTACATTTTTTGACAAAAATAACCCATATGTCATAGTTAATAGCCATGAGTTTTGTTCCTTCACTCGTTTTTCATCGAACTAGGTCCAATAGCTCAAACCTAGCTTGATAGTTTTTCGTTAGTTTCTATCGCACTCACACCGTTTCATGTATTCCAAGTCCAGCTTGTCCCGTATCTTCTTGAAAACTCGTGAAGGTTGATTTTGAGGGCCTAAACTATATTTTTCCACAAAAATAACTCATAGGTAATGGCTTATAGCTAAAAGTTTTGTTCATTGGCTCGTTTCGCATCGAACTCGGATCCAAATAGCTCAAACCTAGCTCGATAAGTTTTTTTATTTTTATCAAACTCACATCGTTTTACATATTCCAAGGCCGATTTTGAGAGCCTAAACAATATTTGTTTTACCAAAATTACTCATAGGTCATGGCTTTTAGCAATCGGCTTTGATTGTTGGCATGTTTCGCATCGAACTAGGTCCAAACATCTCAAACCCGGCCCAATAGTTTTTCTTCATTTTTTATCGCTCTCACACCATTTCGCATATTCCGAGTCCAAGCTTGGCTTGTATCTTCTTGAAAAATCATAAAACCTAATTTTGAGGGCCTAAACTACCGTTTTTTACCAAAATAACTTATAGGTCATGGCTTATAGCTATGAGTTTTGGTCGTTAGCCCATTTCGCATCGAAGTAGGTCAAAACGACTCAAACCTAGCCCGATAGTTTTTCGTTAGTATTTATCGCGCTCACACCATTTCACGTATTCCAAGTCCAAGTTGGCTAGAATATTCTTAAAAAACAATGAAGGCCGATTTTGAGGGGCTAAGCTATATATTTTTTTACCAAAATCACTCATAAGTCATGGTTATAGTGATGACTTGTGATTGTAGGCACGTTTCGCATCAAACTAGGTCCAAGCAACCGAAACCTAACCCGATAATTTTTCATTAGTTTTTATCGCACTCACACCGTTTCACATATTTCAATTCCAACTGGCCTATATCTTCGTAAAAAATTATGAAGGTTGATTTTAAGGGCCTAAACTATATTTTTTTCACCAAAATAACTCATAGGTGATGGCTTATAGCTAAGAGTTTTGTTCGTTGATCCGTTTTGCATCGAACTAGGTCCAAATAGCTCAAACCTAACTCAATATTTTTTCATCAATTTTTATCGCACTCACATCGATTCATGTATTCCAAGTACTCGTTGGCTCGAATATTCTTAAAAAACCATGAAGGCCGATTTTGAGTGCCTAAACTATATTTATTTTTTGCCAAAATCACTTATAGGTCATGGCTTATAGCAGTTGTTTGATCGTTGGCATGTTTCGAATCTATTGGGTCCAAAAAGCTAAAACCTAGCCTCGATAGTTTTTCATCGGATTTTATCGCACTCACATCATTTCACGTATTCCAAGTCCAATTGGCTCGAATATTCTTGAAAAACAATGAGGGCCGATTTCTAGGGACAAAACTACATTTTTTTTTTTACCAAAATCACTTATAGATCATGGCTTATAGCAAGGAGTTTTGATCCGGCATGTTTCGCATTGAATTAGGTCCAAATAGCTTAAACCTAGTCCGATAGTTTTTCGTCGCTTTTATCGCACTCACACCGCTTCACGTATTGTTAGTCCAATTTGCCCGTATCTTCTTGAAAAATCATGAAAGCTCGATTTTGATGGCCTAAACTACAGCTTTTGACCAAACTAACTCATAGGTCATGGCTTATAGCGATGAGTTTTGATCGTTAGCCCTCTTCACATCGAACTAGGTCCAAACAGACTCAAACATAGCCCTATAATTTTTTGTCAATTTTTATCGCACTCATACCGTTTCGGGTATTCTAAGTCCAGATTGGCTCGTATCCTCTTGAAAAACTATGAAGGTTGATTTTGAGAGCATAAACTACAGCTTTTGACCAAAATAACTCATAAGTCATAGATCATTATTATGAGTTTTGTTTGTTGGCCCGTTTCACATCGAACAAGGTCTAAACAACTCAAACCTAACCCGATAATTTTTTATCGGCTTTTATTGCACTCATGCCGATTCATGTATTCCAAGTCCAGTTGGCCCGTATCTTCTTGAAAAACTATGAAGACCGATTTTGAGGGCCTAAATTACACTTTTTTTCACCAAAATAACTCATAGGTTATGGCTTACGACTATGAGTTTTGGTCGTTGGCTCGTTTCGCATCGAACTAGGTCGAAACAACTCAAACCTAGCCCGACAGTTTTCATTAGTTTTATCGCACTCACACCGTTTTACGTATTCCTAGTCCAGTTGGCCCATATCTTCTTGAAAAACCATGAAGGCTAATTTTGAGAGCCTAAACTATATTTTTTTTTACCAAAATCACTCATATGTCATGGCTTATAGCGATGAGTTTTGATCGTTGGCTCGTTTCGCATTGAACTAGGTCCGAACGGCTCAAACCTAGCTTAAAATTTTTTTGTCGGCTTTTATCGCACTAACACCGTTTCATGTATTCCAAGTCTAGTTGGCCCGTATCTTCTTAAAAAATCAAGAAGGCTGATTTTGAGGGTCTTAACTATATTTTTTTGGCAAAAACAACTCATATGTCAAGGCTTATAGCGATGAATTTTATTTCTTCGCTCGTTTTTCATCGAACTAGGTCGAAACGACTCAAACCTAGCCTCGATAGTTATTTGTCAATTTCTATCGCACTCACATGGTTTCACGTATTCCAAGTAAGTTGGCTCGTATCTTCTTGAAAACTCGTGAAGGTTAATTTTGAGGGCCTAAACTATATTTTCTCACAAAAATAACTCATAGGCCATAGCTTATAGCTAAGAGTTTTGTTCATTGGCTCGTTTCGCATCGAACTAGGTCTAAACAGACTCAAACTTGGCCCTACAATTTTTGATCGGCTTTTATTACACTCACACCGTTTCTCGTATTTCAAGTCCTTTTGGCCCGAATATTCTTGAAAAACCATGAAGGTTGATTTTAAGTGCCTAAACTACCTTTTTTTTTTTACCAAAATCACTTAAATGTCATGGCTTATAGTGATGAGTTTTGATCTAGCATGTTTCGCATTGAATTAGGTCCAAACAACTTAAATCTAGCCTAACGAGTTTTTCGTCGGCTTTTATCACACTCAAACCGCTTCACGTATTCCTTGTCCAATTGGCCCGTATCTTCTTGAAAAATCGTGAAGGCCGATTGTGAGGGCCTAAATTACGGCTTTGACCAAAATAACTCATAGGTCATGGCTTATAGCGATGAGTTTTGATCGTTAGCCCTTTTCACATTGAAATAGGTCCAAACGAGTTCAAACATAGCCCTATAATGTTTTGTCAATTTTTATCACACTCACATCGTTTCACGTATTCCAAGTCCACTTGGCTCGTTTCCTCTTGAAAAAGTATTGAGGTTGATTTTGAGGGCATAAACTACGCTTTTTGACCAAAATAACTAATAAGTCATGGTTCATCGCTATGACTTTTGTTCGTTGGCCCGTTTCACATCAAACAAGGTCCAAAAAGCTCAAACCTAGCACTGGTAATTTTTCGTCGGTTTTATCGGACTCACGTCGATTCACGTAATCCAAGTCCGGTTGGCCCGTATCTTCTTGAAAAACTATTAAGGTTGACTTTGATGGCCTAAATTACACTTTTTTTCACCAAAATAACTCATAGGTTATGGCTTATAGCTATGAGTTTTGGTCGTTGGCCCATTTCGCATCGAACTAGGTCGAAATAGCTCAAACCTAGATCGACAGTTTTCGTTAATTTTTATCACACTCACATCGTTTCACGTATTCCTAGTCCAGCTTGGTCCGTATCTTCTTAAAAAACTATGAATGATGATTTTGAGAGTCTAAACTATATTTTTTTTACCAAAATCACTCAAATGTCATGGCTTATAGCGATGAGTTTTGATCGTTGGCTCGTTTCATACGAACTAGGTCCAAACAGACTCAAACCTAGCTCGAAACTTTTTTTCACTTTTTATCGCACTCACACCATTTCATGTATTCCAAGTCCAGTTGGCCCGTATCTTCTTAAAAAATCATGAAGGCTGATTTTGAGGGCCTTAACTATATTTTTTGGCAAAAATAACTCATATGTCATGGCTTAGAGCACCGAGTTTTGTTCCCTCTCTCGTTTTCCATCAAACTAGGTCAAAACGGCTCAAACCTAGCCCGAGAGTTAGTTGTTAGTTTTTGTTGCACCGAAACCGTTTCGCGTATTCTAAATGACTTTGCCCGTATCTTCTTGAAAAACTATGAAGGCTGATTTTGAGGGCCTAAACTATATTTTTTCACCAAAATAACTCATAGGTCATGGCTTATAGCTAAGAGTTTTGTTCATTAGCTCGTTTCGCATCGAACTAGTTCCAAATAGCTAAAACCTAGCCCGATAATTTTTGATCGGCTTTTATTGCACTCACACCGTTTCACGTATTTTAAGTCCTTTTGGCTCGAATATTCTTGAAAAACCATGAAGATTGATTTTGAGTGCCTAAACTATTTTTTTTACCAAAATCGGTTATATGTCATGGCTTATAGCAATGAGTTTTGATCTAGCATGTTTCGCATCGAATTAGGTCCAAACAGACTTAAACCTAGCCCGAGAGTTTTTTGTCACTTTTTATCGCACTCACACCGCTTCACATATTCCTAGTCCAATTAGCTCGTATCTTCTTCAAAAATCGTTAAGGCTGATTTTGATGGTCTAAACTATAGTTTTTGTTCAAAATAACTCATAGGTCATGGCTTATAGCGATGAGTTTTGGTCGTTTACCCTTTTCAAATCGAACTAGGTCAAACCATGAAGGCTAATTTTGAGGGCCTAAACTATAGCCTTATAATTTTTCATCAATTTGTATCGCACTCATATTGTTTCATGTATTCCAAGTCGGTTGGCTCATATTCTCTTGAAAAACTATGAAGGCTGATTTTTAGGGCATAAACTACGGTTTTTGACCAAAATAACTCATAAGTCATGGCTCATAGCTATGACTTTTGTTCGTTGGCCCGTTCGCATCGAATAAGGCCCAAATAGCTCAAACCTAGCCCGATAATTTTTTATCGGCTTTATCGCACTAATGTTGATTCATGTATTCGAACTCTAGTTGGCTTCGTATCTTCTTAAAAATTATGAAGGCTGATTTTGAGGGCCTAAATTACACTTTTTTTCACCAAAATAACTCATAGGTTATGGCTTATAGTTATGAGTTTTGGTCTTTGGTTCATTTCGCATCGAACTAGGTCGAATCATCTCAAACCTAGCCCGACAGTTTTCGTCAATTTTATTCGCACTCAAACCGTTTCACGTATTCCTAGTCTAGTTGGGCTATATCCTTTTGGGAAACCATGAAGGTTGATTTTTAGAGTCTAAACTATATTTTTTTCACCAAAATCACTCAAATGTCATGGCTTATAACGATGAGTTTTGATCATTGGCCCGTTTCGCATCGAACTAGGTCCAAACAACTCAAACCCAACTCGAAAGTTTTTTATCATTTTTTATCGCACTCACACCGTTTCATGTATTCCAAGTCCAGTTGGCCCGTATCTTCTTAAAAAATCATGAAGGCTGATTTTGAGGGCCTTAACTATATTTTTTTGGCAAAAATAAGTCATATGTCATGGCTTATAGAGATGAGTTTTGTTCCTTCGCCCGTTTTCCATCGAACTAGGTCAAAACGAGTTCAAACGTAGCCCGACAGCTTATTTGTCGGTTTATGTCGCACTCACATTGTTTCACGTATTCCAAGTGAGTTGGCTCGTATCTTCTTGAAAAACTATAAAGGCTGATTTTGAGGGACTAAACTATATTTTTCACCAAAATAACTCATAGTTCATGGCGTATAGCTAAGAGTTTTATTCATTGGCTCGTTTCCCATCAAACTAGGTCCAAACGGATCAAAATTGGCCCGACGAGTGTTTGATCACTTTTTATCGCATTCATAACATTTCACATATTTCAAGTCCTTTCCGCTCGAATATTCTTGAAAATCCATGAAGGATGATTTTGAGTGCCTAAATTTTTTTTTTTTTACCAAAATCGGTTATATGTCATGGCTTATAGCGATGAGTTTTGATCCGGCATGTTTCGCATTGAATTAGGCCTAAATAGCTTAAACCTAGCCTCGATAGTTTTTCGTTAGTTTTTATCGCACTATCACCACTACATGTATTCCTAGCCCAATTGGCCCGTATCTTCTTAAAAAATCATGAAGGCTAATTTTGAGGGCCTAAACTATAGTTTTTAACCAAAATAACTCATAAGTCATGGCTTATAGCGGTGAGTTTTGATCGTTAGCCCTTTTCACATCGAACTAGGTCCAAACAGTCTCAAACATAGACCTATAATTTTTCATCAATTTTTATCGCACTCATGCCGTTTTACGTATTCCAAGTCCAGCTTGGCTCGTATCCTCTTGAAAAACTATGAAGATTGATTTTGAGGGTATAAACTACAGCTTCGACCAAAATAACTCATAAGTCATTGCTTATAGCTATGAGTTTTATTCGTTGGCCCGTTTCACATTGAACAAGCTTCAAACAGACTCAAACCTAGCTCAATAATTTTTCTTCAATTTTTAACGCACTCACGCCGATTCACGTATTCCAAGTCCAAGCTTGGCTCGTATCTTCTTGAAAATCAATGAAGGCTGATTTTGAGGGCCTAAATTATCCTTTTTTCACCAAAATAACTCATAGGTTATGGCTTATAGGTATAAGTTTTGGTCGTTGGCCGATTTCGCATCGAACTAGGTCGAAACGACTCAAACCTAGCCCAATAGTTTTTGTCAATTTTTATCGCACTCACATCGTTTCACGTATTCCAAGTCCAGTTGGCTCGTATCCTCTTGAAAACCTATAGAGGCTGATTTTGAGGGCATAAACTACGGCTTTTTACCAAAATAACTCATAAGTCATGGCTCATAGCTATGAGTTTTGTTCGTTGGCTCGTTTCACATCGAACAAGTTCCAAATAGCTCAAACCTAGCTTGATAATTTTTCATCGGCTTTTATCGCACTCATGCCGATTCATGTATTCGAAGTCCAGTTGGCCGGTATCTTCTTGAAAAACTATGAAGGCTGATTTTGAGGGCCTAAATTACACTTCTTTTTCACCAAAATAACTCATAGGTTATGGCTTATAGCTATGAGTTTTGGTCGTTGGCTCATTTCGCATCGAACTAGTTCGAAACGGACTCAAACCTAGCTCGACGATTCTCATCGGCTTTTATCTCACTCATACCGTTTCACGTATTCCTAGTCTAGTTGGCTCAAATATTCTTGAAAAACCATAAAGTCTGATTTTAAGTGCCTAAACTATATTTATTTTGTGCCAAAATCACTCATAGGTCATGGCTTATAGCGATGTTTGATCGTTGGCATGTTTCGCATCGAGCTAGGTCCAAAAGGTCGAAACTTAGTGCGATAGTTTTTCATTAGATTTTATCGCGCTCATACCGTTTCACGTATTCCAAGTCCAATTGGCCCGAATATTCTTGAAAAACTATGAGGGCGCATTTTGAGGGCCAAAACCATATATATATTTTTTTTTTACCAAAATCACTCATAGATCATGGCTTATAGCGATGAGTTTTGATCCGGCATGTTTCGCATCGAATTAGGTTCAAACAGACTTAAACCTAGCCCGATAGTTTTTCGTCGCTTTTATCGCACTCACACCGCTTCACGTATTCTTTGTCCAATCGACCCGTATCTTCTTGAAAAATGGGGAAGGCTAATTTTGATGGCCTAAACTATAGTTTTTGACCAAAATAACTTATAGGTCATGGCTTATAGCGATGAGTTTTGATCGTTAGCCCTTTGCACATCGAACTAAGTCCAAATAGCTCAAACATAGCCCTATAATTTTTCGTTACTTTTTATAGCACTTATACCGTTTCACGTATTCTAAGTCCAAGTTGGCTCGTATTCTCTTGAAAAAATATGAAGGTCGATTTTGAGGGCATAAACTACAGCTTTTGACCAAAATAACTCATAAGTCATAGCTCATTATTATGAGTTTTATTCATTAGCCCGTTTCACATCGAATAAGGTCCAAACAGTCGAAAGCTAACCCGATAATCTTTCATCGCTTTTATCGCACTCATGCCGATTCACGTATTCCATGTCCAAGTTGGCCCGTATCTTCTTGAAAAACTATAGAGGCTGATTTTGAGGGCCTAAATTACACTTTTTTTCACCAAAATAACTCATAGGTTATGGCTTATAGGTATGAGTTTTGGTCGTTGGCCCGTTTCGCATCGAACTAGGTCAAAACAACTCAAACCTAGCTCGATAAGTTTTGTCGGCTTTTATTGCACTCACACCGTTTCATGTATTCCAAGTCCAATTGGCCCGTATCTTTTTAAAAAACCATGAAGGATGATTTTGAGAGCCTAAACTATATTTTTTTTACCAAAATCACTCATATGTCATGGCTTATAGTGATGAGTTTTGATCGTTGGCCTATTTCGCATCGAGCTAGGTCCAAACAACTCAAACCTATCTCGAAAGTTTTTTATCCATTTTTATTACACTCACACCGTTTCATGTATTCCAAGTCCAGCTTGGCTCGTATCTTCTTTAAAAATCACGAAGGCTGATTTTAAGGGCCTTAATTACATTTTTTTGCAAAACTAACTCATATGTCAAGGCTTATAGCGATGAGTTTTGTTCCTTCTCCTTTTTTCCATTGAACTAGGTCAAATTAGCTCAAACCTAGCTCGGCAGCTTATTTGTCGGTTTCGTCGCACTCACACTCGTTTCATGTATTCCAAGTAAGTTGGCTTGTATCTTCTTGAAAAATTATGAATGCCGATTTTGAGGACATGAACTACAGCTTTTGACCAAAATAACTCATAAGTCATGGCTCATAGCTATGACTTTTGTTCGTTGGCCCATTTCACATCGAACAAGGTCCAAATATCTCAAATCTAGCTTGATAATTTTCATAAGTTTTTATCGCACTCATGCCGATCACGTATGCCAAGTCCAAGCTTGGCTCGTATCTTCTTGAAAAACTATGAAGGCTCATTTTGAGTGCCTAAATTACACATTTTTCACCAAAATAACTCATAGGTTATGGCTTGTAGCTATGAGTTTTGGTCGTTGGCCCGTTTTGCATGGAACTAGGTCCAAATAGATCAAACTCGGCTCGACAGCTTTTTATAAGTTTTTATCGCACTCATACTCGTTTCATGTATTTTAAGTCCTTTTGGCTTGAATATTCTTGAAAAACCATGAAGGCCGATTTTGAGTGCCTAAACTATACTTTTTTTTTTACCAAAATCACTTATATGTCATGGCTTATAGCGATGAGTTTTGATCCGGCATGTTTCGCATCGAATTAGGTCCAAACAAGGTTAAACCTAGCCTAACAGCTTTTCATCAATTTTTATCGCACTCACACCGTTTCATGTATTCCTAATCCAATTGGCTCCGTATCTTCTTGAAAAATCGTGAAGGCCGATTTTGAGGGCCTAAACTACAATTTTTGACCAAAATAACTCATAGGTCATGGCTTATAGCGATGAGTTTTGATCGTTAGCCCTTTTCACATAGAACAAGGTCCAAACAGTCTCAAACCTAGCTCGATAATTTTTCGTCGCTTTTATCGCACTCATGTCGATTCACATATTCCAAGTCTAGGTTGCCCGTATTTTCTTGAAAAAATATGAAGGCTGATTTTTGGGCCTAAATTATAATTTTTTTTACCAAAATAACTCATAAGTTATGGCTTATAGCTATGAGTTTTGGTCGTTGGCCCGTTTCGCATCAAACTAGATCCGAACAACTCAAACCTAGCTCAAAAGTTTTTTATCATTTTTTATCACACTCACGTTGATTCATGTATTCGAAGTCCAAGCTTGGACCGTATCTTTTGGAAAAACTATGAAGGCCGATTTCGAGGGCCTAAATTAAACTTTTTCGCCAAAATAGCTCATAGGTTATGACTTATAGCTATGAGTTTTTGTCGTTGGCCTTAAGTACATTTTTTGGCAAAAATAACTCATATGTCATGGCTTATAGCGATGAGTTTTGATCGTTGGCTCGTTTCGCATCGAACTAGGTCCAACCAGACTCAAACCTAGCTCGAAATATTTTTGTCGGCTTTTATCGCACTCATACCGTTTCATGTATGCCAAGTCCAGCTTGGCCCGTATCTTCTTAAAAATTCATGAAGGCTGATTTTGAGGGCCTTAAGTACATTTTTTGGCAAAAATAACTCATATGTCATGGCTTGTAGCGATGAGTTTTGTTCCTTCGCTCTTTTTCCATCGAACAAGGTTCAAACAGACTCAAATCTAGCCCGATAATTTTCATCGCTTTTATCCCATCGACGTTGATCACGTATGCCAAGTCCAGTTGGCTCGTATCTTCTTGAAAAACTATGAAGGCTCATTTGGAGGGCCTAAATTACACTTCTTTCACCAAAATAACTCATAAGTTATGGCTTATAGCTATGAGTTTTGGTCGTTGGCCCGTTTCTCATGGAACTAGGTCCAAACGGATCAAACCTAGCTCGACAGCTTTTGATCGCTTTTATTGCACTCATACTCGTTTTCACGTATTTCAAGTCGTTTTGGCTCGAATATTCTTGAAAAACCATGAAGGTTGATTTTGAGTGCCTAAACTACAATTTTTTTTTTACCAAAATTACTTATATGTCATGGCTTATAGCGATTAGTTTTGATCCGGCATGTTTCGCATTGAATTAGGTCCAAATAGGTTAAACCTAGCCTCGATAGTTTTTTGTCGGCTTTTATTGCACTCACACCGTTTCACGTATTCCTAGTCCAATTGGCCTATATCTTCTTGAAAAATCATGAAGGCCGATTTTGAGGGCCTAAACTACGCTTTTGACCAAAATAACTCATAGGTTATGGCTTATAGCGATGAGTTTTGATCGTTAGCCCTTTTCACATCGAACTTGGTCCAAACAGACTCAAACATAGCCCTATAATTTTTCATCAATTTTTATCGCACTTGCACCATATCACGTATTCCAAGTCCAGTTGGCTCATTTCCTCTAGAAAAACTATGAAGGCTGATTTTGAGGACATAAACTACGAGCTTTTGACCAAAATAACTCATAAGTCATAGATTATAGCTATGAGTTTTATTCGTTGGCCCCTTTCACATCGAACAAGGTCCAAATAGCTCAAGCCTTGATCGATAATTTTTCATCGGCTTTTATCGCACTCATGCCGATTCACATATTCCAAGTCTAGGTTGCTTGTATCTTCTTGAAAAACTATGAAGGTTGATTTTTAGGCCTAAATTATAATTTTTTTCACCAAAATAACTCATAGGTTATGGCTTGTAGCTAGGAGTTTTGGTCATTGGTCCGTTTCACATCGAGCTAGGTCGAAACAACTCAAACCTAGCTTGATAGTTTTCATTAGTTTTTATCGCACTCACACCATTTCACGTATTCCTAGTCCAGTTGGCTCGTATCTTCTTGAAAAACCTTGAAGGCTGATTTTGATAGTCTAAACTATATTTTTTTTTAACAAAATCACTCATATGTCATGGCTTATAGCAATGAGTTTTTATCATTGGCTCGTTTCGCATCGAACTAGGTCCAAATAGCTCAAACCTAGCTTGAAAGTTTTTTATCGCTTTTATCGCACTCACGTTGATTCACGTATTCCAAGTCCAATTGGCCCGTATCATTTTAAAAACTATAAAGGCTGATTTTCGTGGCCTAAATGAAACTTTTTCACCAAAATAACTCATAGGTTATGGCTTATAGCTATGAGTTTTGGTCGTTGGCCCGTTTCGCATTGAACTAGGTCGAAACAGACTCAAACCTAGCCCGATAGATTTCTTCGGCTTTGATCGCACTCACACCATTTCACGTATACCTAGTCCAGCTTGGCTCGTATCTTCTTGAAAAACCATGGAGGCCGATTTTGAGAGTCTAAACTATTTTTTTTTTACCAAAATCACCATATGTCATGGCTTCTACCGATGAGTTTTGATCATTAGCTCGTTTCGCATCGAACTAGGTCCAAATAGCTCAAACCTAGCTCGAAAGTTTTTTATCGCTTTTATCGCACTCATACCGTTTCATGTATGCCAAGTCCAAGTTAGCTCGTATCTTCTTAAAAATCGTGAAGGCTGATTTTGAGGGCTTTAACTACATTTTTTGGCAAAAATAACTCATATGTCTTGGCTTATAGCGATGAGTTTTTTTCCTTCGCTCTTTTTCCATCGAACAAGGTTCAAACAGACTTCAAATCTAGCCCGATAATTTTCATCAGCTTTTATCGCATTAACGTCGATCACGTATGCCAAGTCCAAGTTGGCTCGTATCTTCTTGAAAAACTATGAAGGCTCATTTCGAGGGCCTAAATTACACTTCTTTCACCAAAATAACCCATAAGTTATGGCTTATAGCTATGAGTTTTGGCCGTTGGCCCGTTTCTCATGGAACTAGGTCCAAACAGATCAAACCTAGCCCGACGAGCTTTTGATTAGTTTTTATTGCACTCACACTCGTTTCACGTATTTCAAGTCGTTTTGGCTCGAATATTCTTGAAAAACCATGACGATTGATTTTGAGTGCCTAAACTATATATTTTTTTTTTACCAAAACTACTTATATGTCATGGCTTATAGCGATTAGTTTGGATCCGGCATGTTTCGCATTGAATTAGGTCCAAACAGAGTTAAACCTAGCCCGATAGTTTTTCATCGCTTTTATCGCACTCACACCGTTTCACGTATTCCTAGTCCAATTGGCCTATATCTTCTTGAAAAATCGTGAAGGCTAATTTTGAGGGCCTAAACTACAGCTTTTGACCAAAATAACTCATAGGTCATGGCTTATAGCGATGAGTTTTGATCGTTAGCCCTTTTCACATCGAACTTGGTCCAAACAGACTCAAACATAGCCCTATAATTTTTCATCAATTTTTATCGCACTTGCACCATATCACGTATTCCAAGTCCAAGTAGGCTCGTTTCCTCCGGAAAAACTATGAAGGCTGATTTTGAGGACATAAACTACAGCTTTTGACAAAAATAACTCATAAGTCATAGATTATAGCTATGAGTTTTGTTCGTTGACCCGTTTCACATCGAACAAGGTCCAAAAAGCTCAAACCTAGATCGATAATTTTTTATCGCTTTTATCGCAATCATGCCAATTCACATATTCCAAGTCTAGGTTGCTTGTATCTTCTTGAAAAACTATGAAGGTTGATTTTTGGGCCTAAATTATAATTTTTTTCACCAAAATAACTCATAGGTTATGGCTTATAGCTAGGAGTTTTGGTCGTTGGCCCGTTTCGCATCGAACTAGGTTGAAACAACTCAAACCTAGCTTGATAGTTTTCATTAGTTTTTATCGCATTCATACCATTTCACGTATTCCTAGTCCAGCTTGGCTCGTATCTTTTTGAAAAACCTCGAAGGCTGATTTTGATAGTCTAAACTATATTTTTTTTTAACAAAATCACTCATATGTCATGGCTTATAGCGATGAGTTTTTATCGTTGGCCTGTTTCGCATCGAACAAGGTCCAAATAACTCAAACCTAGCTTGAAAGTTTTTTATCGGCTTTTATCGCACTCACGTCGATTCACTTATTCCAAGTCTAATTGGCCCGTATCTTTTTAAAAACTATGAAGGCTAATTTTCGTGGCCTAAATGACACTTTATTCACCAAAATAACTAATAGGTTATGGCTTATAGCTATGAGTTTTGGTCGTTGGCTCGTTTCGCATCGAACTAGGTCGAAACAGATCTCAAACCTAGCCCGATAGATTTCGTCATTTTTGATCGCACTCACACCATTTCACGTATACCTAGTCCAAGCTTGGCTCGTATCTTCTTGAAAAACCATGGAGGCCGATTTCGAGAGTCTAAACTATATTTTTTCTTACCAATATCACTCATATGTCATGGCTTCTAGCGATGAGTTTTGATCGTTGGCCCGTGTCGCATCGAACTAGGTCCAAACAACTTAAGTTTTTTATCGGCTTTTATTACACTCATACCGTTTCATGTATGCCAAGTTTAGTTAGCCCGTACCTTCTTAAAAAATCGTGAAGGCCGATTTTGAGGGCCTTAACTACATTTTTTGGCAAAAATAACTCATATGTTATGGCTTATAGCAATGAGTTTTGTTCCTTCGCTCTTTTTCTATTGAACTAGGTCAAAACATGCTCAAACCTAGCCCGACAGCTTATTTGTCGGCTTCGTCGCACTCACACCGTTTCACATATTCCAAGTGAGTTGGCCTCGTATCTTCTTGAAAAGCTATGAAGGCTGATTTTGTGGGCTAAACTATATTTTTTTCACTAAAATAACTCATACGTCATGACTTATAGCTAAGAGTTTTGTTCATTAGCCCATTTCCTATTGAACTAGGTCCAAATAGATCAAACTCCGGCTCGACAATTTTTTATAAGTTTTTATCGCACTCATATCGTTTCATGTATTTCAAGTCCTTTTGGCTTGAATATTCTTGAAAAACCATGAAGGCTGATTTTGAGTGCCTAAACTATACTTTTTTTTTTACCAAAATCACTTATATGTCATGGCTTATACCGATGAGTTTTGATCCGTCATGTTTCGCATCGAATTAGGTCTAAACAAGTTAAACCTAGCCTCGATAGTTTTTCATCGCTTTTATTGCATTTACATCATTTCACGTATTCCTAGTCCAATTGGCTTCGTATCTTCTTGAAAAATCGTGAAGGCCGATTTTGAGGGCATAAACTACGGCTTTTGACCAAAATAACTCATAGGTCACGACTTATAGCAATGAGTTTTGATCGTTAGCCCTTTTCACATCAAACTAGGTCCAAACAACTCAAACATAGCTCTACAATTTTTCATCAATTTTTATCGCACTTATACCGTTTTACGTATTCCAAGTCCAGCTTGGCTCATATCCTTTTGAAAAATTATGAAGGCCGATTTTGAGGGCATAAACTACAGCTTTTGATCAAAATAACTCATAAGTCATGGATTATAGCTATGTGTTTTGTTCATTGGCCCGTTTCACATCGAACAAGGTCCAAACAGACTCAAACCTAGCTCGATAATTTTTGTTAGTTTTTATCACACTCATGCCGATTCATGTATTCCAAGTCCAAGTGGGCCCGTATCTTCTTGAAAAACTATGAAGGCCGATTTTGAGGGCCTAAATTATACTTTTTTTCACCGGAATAACTCATAGGTTATGGCTTATAGGTATTACTTTTGATCGTTGGTCCGTTTCGGATCGAACTAGGTCAAAATAGCTCAAACCTAGCCCAACAGATTTCATCAATTTTTATCTCACTCAAACTCGTTTCACGTATTACAAGTCCAAGCTTGGCTCGTATCCTCTTGAAAAATTATAAAGGCCGATTTTGAGGGCATAAACTACAGCTTTTGACCAAAATAACTCATAAGTCATGGCTCATAGCTATGAATTTTGTTCATTAGTCCGTTTCACAATGAACAAGGTGTAAACAGACTTAAAGCTAGTTCGATAATTTTTTCGTCGGTTTTTATCGCAACTCACGCCGATTGACGTATTCCAAGTCCAAATTCGCCCTATATCTTCTTGAAAAACTATGAAGGCTGATTTTAAGGGCCTAAATTACACTTTTTTTCACCAAAATAACTCATAGGTTATGGCTTATAGCTATGAGTTTTGTTCGTTGGCTCGTTTCGCATCGAACTAGGTGAAAACAGATCAAACCTAGCTCGATAATTTTCATCGGCTTTTGTCGCACTCGCACCATTTCACGTATTCCCGGTCTAGTTGGCCCGTATCTTCTTGAAAAAAATTGAAGGCTGATTTTGAAAGTCTAAACTATATTTTTTTTACCAAAATCACTTATATGTCATGGCTTATAGCGATGAGTTTTGATCGTTCGCCTATTTCGCATCGAACTAGGTCCAAATAGCTCAAACCTAGCTCAAAATGTTTTTATCAATTTTTATCAAACTCACATCGTTTCACGTATTCCAAGTCCAAGTTGGCCCGTATCTTCTTAAAAAATCATGAAGGCTGATTTTGAGGGCCTTAACTACATTTTTTGGCAAAAATAAGTCATATGTCATGGCTTATAGCGATGAGTTTTGTTCTTTCACTCATTTTTCTTCGAACTAGGTCAAAACAACTTCAACTTAGCTCGATAGTTATTTTTCGCTTCTATCACACTCACACCGTTTCACGTATTCCAAGTAAGTTGGCCCATATCTTCTTGAAAAACTATAAAGGCTGATTTTGAGGGCTTAAACTATATTGTTTCACAAAAATAACTCATAGGTCTTGGCTTATAGCGAAGAGTTTTGTTCATTGGCCCGTTTCCCATCGAACTAGGTCCAAACAGACTTCAAAACTAGCTCGACAATTTTTTATCGCTTTTATCGCACTCACACTCGTTTCATGCATTTCAAGTCCTTTTGGCTCGAATATTCTTGAAAAACCATGAAGGTTGATTTTGGGTGCCTAAACTACATTTTTTTTTACCAAAATCACTTATATGTAATGGCATATAGCGATAAGTTTTGATCCGGCACGTTTCGCATCGAATTAGGTCCAAACAGAGTTAAACCTAGCCTCGACAGCTTTTCATCAATTTTTATCGCACTCACACTATTTCACATATTCCTAGTCCAATTGGCCCGTATCTTTTTGAAAAATTGTGAAGGCCGGTTTTGAGGGCCTAAACTTCAGCTTTTGACCAAAATAACTCATTGGTCATGGCTTATAGCGATGAGTTTTGGTTGTTGGCTCGTTTCGCATCGAACTAGGTCCAAACAGACTCAAACCTAGCTTGAAATTTTTTTGTCGGTTCTTATCGCACTCACACCGTTTCACATATTCCAAGTCCAAATCGGCTCGTATTTTCTTAAAAAATCGGGAAGGCTGATTTTGAGAGCCTTAACTACATTTTTTGACAAAAATAACTCATATGTTATGGCTTATAGCGATGAGTTTTGTTCCTTTGCTCGTTTTTCATCGAACTAGGTCAAAACGAACTCAAACTTGACACGACAGCTTATTTGTCGGCTTCGTCTCACTCACACCATTTCACGTATTCCAACCGAGTTGGCTCGTATCTTCTTGAAAAACTATGAAGGCCGATTTTGAGGTTCTAAACTATATTTTTTCACCAAAATAACTCATAGGTCATGGCTTATAGTTAAGAGTTTTGTTCATTGGCCGCTTCACTTCGAACTAGGTCCAAACAGACTCAAACTCCGGCTCGATAGTTTTTGATCGGCTTTTATCGTACTCACACCGTTTCACGTATTTCAAGTCCTTTTGGCTCGAATATTCTTGAAAAACCATTAAGGTTGATTTTGAGTGCCTAAACTATTTTTTTTTTTTTACCAAAATCACTTATATGTCATGACTTATAGCGATGAGTTTTGATCATTGTCATGTTTCGTATCAAACTAGGTCCAAATAGCTCAAACTTGGCACGAAAGTTTTTCGTCATTTTTTATCGTGTCATACCATTTCACATATTCCAAGTTCAGCTTGGCCCGTATCGTCTTGAAAAATCATGAAGTCTAATTTTGACGGCCTAAACTACCTTTTTTGATAAAAATAACTCATACGTCATGGTTTATAGCGACGAGTTTTGGTCATTAGTCCATTTTGCATCGAACTAGGTCCAAACAGACTCAAACCTAGCCCAATAATTTTTCATGAGTTTTTATCGCACTCACACCTTTTCATGTATTCCAAGTCCAAGTTGGTCCGAATATTCTTAAAAAAATTATGAAGGCTAATTATGAGTGCCTAAACTATATTTTTTTTTTTACCAAAATCATTCATAAGTCATGGCTTATAACGATCGGCTTGGATCGCCGACATGTTTCGCTCGTACTATGTCCAAACAGACTCAAACTAGCCTAACATTTTTTCATCGGCTTTTATCGCACTCACACCGTTTCACGTATTTTAAGTTCGGCTTGGCTCGTATCTTCTTGAAAAATCATGAAGGTACATTTTCGTGGCCTAAACTATATTTTTTTTACCAAAATAACTCATAAGTCATGGCTTAAAGTGATGAGTTTTGATCGTTGACCCATTTCGCATCGAACTAGGTCCAAATAGCTCAAACTTACCCCGACATTTTTTCATCAATTTTTATCGTACTCACACCGTTTCACGTATTCCAAGTCCAAGTTGGCCCGTATCTTATTGAAAACCGTTAAAACCGATTTTGAGGGCCTAAACTACATTTTTTCACCAAAATAACTCATAGGTCATGGCATGAAACCATGAGTTTTTGTCGTTGACACATTTCACATCGAACTAGGCTTAAACGAGTCAAACCTAATGCAATAGTTTTTTGTTAGCTTTTGTCGCACTCATATCGTTTCACGTATTTAAAGTCCAAGTTGGCCCGTATCTTCTTGAAAAACCGTGAAGGCCGATTTTGAGGACCTAAACTATTTTTTTTTACCAAAATCACTCATAGGTCCCGGCTCATAGGTCACTCATTGGCCCGTTTCGCATCGAACCGAGTCTATATAGCTCAAACATAGCTCAATATTTTTTCATCGGCTTTTATCGCACTCACACCGTTTCACGTATTCCAAGTCCAACTGGCTCGAATATTCTTTAAAAAACCATGAACACCGATTTTAAGGGCCTAAACTATATTTTTTCACTAAAATAACTCATAGGTCATAGCTAATAGCTATGCGTTTTCGTCATTGGCCCTTTTCGCATCAAACTAGGTCCCACAGACTCAAACCTATCTAGATAGTTTTTCATAAGTTTTTGTCGAACTCACACCGTTCCATGTACTCTAAGTCCAAGCTTGGCTCGTATCTTCTTGAAAAACCATGAAGGTCGATTTTCGAGACCTAAACTATATTTTGTTTTTACCAAAATCGCTCATAGGTCATTGCTTATAGAGATGAGTTTTGATTGTTGGCCCGTTTCGCATCGAACTAGGTCCAAACAACTCAAACTTAGCCCAACAGCTCTTTCATCGGTTTCTATTGCTCTCACAACGTTCGACGTAATCCAAAATCAGCTTGGTCCGCATCTTCTTGAAAAACCATGAAGGCTGATTTTGAGGGCCTAAACTACCTTTTTTCACTAAAATAACTCATAGGTCATGCTTATAGCGATGAGTTTTGGTCATTAGCCCATTTTGAATCGAACTAGGTCCATATAGCTCAAACCTAGCCTCATAATTTTTCATCGGCTTGTATCGCACTCACACCGTTTCACATATTTAAAGTCCCGTTGGCTCGAATATTCTTGAAAAACCATGAATGTTGATTTTGAGGGCCTAAACTATTATTTTTTTTTTACCAAAATCACTTATAGGTCATGGCTTACAGCGATGAGTTTTCATCATTGGCTCCGTTTCGCATCGAATTAGGTCCAAATTGCTCAAACCTAAACCAACATTTTTTCATCGGCTTTTATCGCACTCATACCGTTCCACGTATTACAAGTCCAAGCTTGTCCTAAATATTCTTGAAAAACCATGAAGGCTGATTTTGAGGGCCTAAACTACATTTTTGTTATACCAAAATCACTCATAGGTCATGGCTTATAACGATGAGTTTTAATCGTTCGCATGTTTCGCATTGAACTAGGTCCAAACAGACTCTAACTAGCCTAATATTTTTTCATCAGCTTTTTTTTGCATTCACACCGTTTCACGTTTTCCAAGTCCAGCTTGACCAATATATTCTTGAAAAACAATAAAGGTTGATTTTGAGGGCCTAAACTATATTTTCTCTCCAAAATAACTCATAGGTCATAGCCGATAGCTATGAGTTTTGGTCATTGGCCCATTTCGCATCGAACTAGGTCCAAACAGACTCAAACCTATCTCGACATTTTTTCGTCGACTTTTGTCGCACTCACATCGTTTCACGTATTCAAAGTCCAAGTTGGCCCATATATTCTTGAAAAATCATGAAGGCTGATTTTGAGGGGCTAAACTACATTTTTTCACCAAAATAACTCATAGGTCATAGTTGATAGCTATGCGTTTTGGTCGTTGGCTCGTTTCGCATGGAACTAGGTCCCATAGCTTAAACCTATCCGGATAGTTTTTCATAAGTTTTTATCGCACTCACACCGTTCCATATATTCCAAGTCCAAGCTTGGCTCGTATCTTCTTGAAAAACCATGAAGGCCGATTTTTGGGGCCTAAACTATATTGTTTTAACCAAAATCACTCATAAGTCATGGCTTATAGCGATGAGTTTTGATCGTTGGCCTCGTTTTGCATCGAACTAAGTCCAAACAGTCTCAAACTTAGCCCAAGTAGTCTTTCGTCGCTTTTATTGCTCTCACACCGTTCAACGTAATCCAAACCAAGTTCGTCCATATCTTCTTGAAAAACCATGAAACTTGATTTTGAGGGCCTAAACTATTATTTTTTTACCAAAATTAATCATAGGTCATGGCATATAGCGATGAGTTTTGATCATTGGCTCGTTTCGCATCGAACTAGGTCCAAATAGCTTAAACCTAGCTCGACATTTTTTCATCAGCTTTTATCGCACTCATACTCGTTCCACGTATTCCAAGTCCAAGTTGGCTCGAATATTCTTGAAAAACCATGAAGGCTAATTTTGAAGGCCTAAACTACATTTTTGTTTTACCAAAATCACTCATAGGTCATGGCTTATAGTGATGAGTTTTGATCGTTGGCATGTTTTGCATCGAACTAGGTCTAAATAGCTCAAACTAGCCTAATATTTTTTCATCGGCTTTTTTCGCACTCACACCGTTTCACAAATTCCAAGTGTAGTTGATCGGTATATTCTTGAAAAACTATAAAGGTTGATTTTGAGGGCCTAAACTATATTTTCTCTCCAAAATAACTCATAGGTCATAGCCGATAGCTATGAGTTTTGGTCATTGGCCCATTTCGCATCGAACTAGGTCCAAACAGACTCAAACCTATCTCGACATTTTTTCGTCGACTTTTGTCGCACTCATATCGTTTCACGTATTCAAAGTCCAGCTTGGCCCATATATTCTTGAAAAATCACGAAGGTTGATTTTGAGTGCCTAAACTACATTTTCTCTCCAAAATAACTCATAAGTCATAGCCGATAGCTATGAGTTTTGGTCGTTGGCCCATTTCGAATCGAACTAGGTCCGAACGAGCTCAAACCTATCCCGACAGCTTTTTGTCGGCTTTTATCACACTCACACCATTCCACGTATTCCAAGTCCAAGTTGGCTCGTATCTTCTTGAAAAATCATGAAGGCCGATTTTCAAGGCCTAAACTATATTTTGTTTTTACCAAAATCACTCATAGGTCATGGCTTATAGCGATGAGTTTTGATCGTTGGTCCGTTTTGCATCGAACTAGGTCTAAACAGACTCAAACCTACCCCGATAGTTTTCTCGTCGGCTTTTATCACACTCGCACCGTTCCATGTATTCCAAGTCCAAGCTTGGCTCGTATCTTCTTGAGAAACCATGAAGATCGATTTTCGGGACCTAAACTATCTTTTTCTTTTTACCAAAACCACTCATAGGTCATGGCTTATAGCGATGAGTTTTGATCATTGGTCCGTTTCACATTGAATTAGGTCCAAATAGCTCAAACTTAGCCCGACAGCTTTTCATCAATTTTCCATTGCACTCACACCGTTTCATGTATTCCAAGTCCAGTTGGCTCGCATCTTCTTGAAAAACAATGAAGGCAGATTTTGAGGGCCTAAACTATATTTTTTTTTTACAAAAATCCTTCATAGATCATGGCTTATAGTGATGAGTTTTCATCGTTGGCATGTTTCGCATCGAACTAGGTCCAAAAAGCTCAAGCCTTGCTCGATAATTTTTTGTCGGCTTCTATCGCTCTAACACCGTTTCACGTATTCCAAATCTAGCCGGCTCCGTATCTTCTTGAAAAACTATGAAGGTTGATTTTGAAGGCCTAAACTATATTGTTTTTACCAAAATCACTCATAAGTCATTGCTTCGAGCGATCGCATTGATCGTTGGCCCGTTTCGCATCGAACTAGGTCCAAACAGACTCAAACTTAGCCCAATAGTCTTTCGATAGTTTTTATTGCTCTCACACCGTTCGATGTAATCCCAAACCAGCTTGGTTCTTGTCATCTTGAAAAACCGTGAAAGCCGATTTTAAGGGCCTAAATTACCTTTTTTGACCAAAATAACTCATAGGGCATGACTTATAGCGATGTGTTTTGGTCATTAGCCCATTTCAAATTGAACTAGGTCCAAATAGCTCAACCCTTGCTCGATAATTTTTCATCGGCTTGTATCACACTCACACCATTTCACGTATTCGAAGTAAAGTTGATCGGTATATTCTTGAAAACTCGTGAAGGTTGATTTTGAGGACCTAAACTACATTTTTTCTCCAAACTAACTCATAGGTCATAGCCGTTAGCTATGAGTTTTGGTCGTTGGCCCGTTTTGTATCGAACTAGGTCCCATATCTCAAACCAATCCCGATAGTTTTTCATAATTTTTTATCGCACTCACACCATTCCATGTATTCCAAGTCCAAGTTGGCTCGTATCTTCTTGAAAAACCATGAATGCCGATTTTCGTGGCCTAAATTATATTTTGTTTTCACCAAAATCACTCATAGGTCATGGCTTATAGTGATAAGTTTTGATCGTTGGCCCATTTCGCATCGAACTATGGCCAAACAGACTCAAACCTACCCCGATAGTTTTTCGTCGGCTTGTGTCGCACTCATATCGTTTCACGTATTCCAAGTCCAATTGGCTCGTATCTTCTTGAAAAACCATGAAGGCTGATTTTTAAGACCTAAGCTATATTTTGTTTTACCAAAATCACTCATAGATCAAGGCTTATAACGATGATTTTTGATCATTAGACTCGTTTCGCATCGAACTAGGTCCAAACATCTCAAACTTAGCCCAACAGCTTTCGTCGCTTTTTATCGACTTAAACCGTATGATGTATTCCAAGTCCAAGCTTGGTTCGCATCTTCTTGACAAACTATGAACGCCGATTTTGCGTGCCTAAACTCAATTTTTTCAAAAAAATAACTCATAGGTCATGGCTTATAGCCATGAGTTTTGATTGTTGGCCCATTTTGCGTCGAACTAGGCTCAAACTCGCTAAAACCTAACCCAACAGCTTTTTCATCAATTTTTGTACCACTCACATTGTTTCATGTATTCCAAGTCCAGCTTATCCCGTATCTTCTAGAAAAACCATGAAGGCCGATTTTGAAGGCCTAAATATTTTTTTACCAAAATCACTCGTATGTCATGGCTTATAATGATAGTTTTGATTATTGGTCGCTTTCGTATCGAACTAGGTCCAAACAACTAAATCTAACTTGATAGTTTTTCATCGCTTTTATCGCACTCACATCGTTTCACGTATTCCACCTCTAGTTGGCTCATATCTTCTTGAAAAACAATGAAGGCCGATTTTGAGGGCCTAAACTATATTTTTTTTACAAAAATCACTCATAGGTCATGGCTTATAGCAATGAGTTTTGATCGTCGGCATGTTTCGCATCGAACTAGGTCTAAAATGCTCAAGCCTTGCTTGATAAGTTTTTGTCGGTTTCTATCGCACTAACATTGTTTGACGTATTCCAAGTCCAAATCGACCCATATCTTCTTGAAAAACTATAAAAGTTGATTTTGAGGACCTAAACTATATTGTTTTTACCAAAATCACTCATAAGTCATGGCTTATAACGATCGGTCTTGATCGTTGTTCGGTTTTGCATCGAACTAGGTCCAAATAGCTCAAACTTAGCCCAATAGTCTTTCGATAGTTTTTATTGCTCTCACACCATTTGATGTAATCCAAAACCAGCTTAGTCCGCATCATCTTGAAAAACCATGAAAGCTCGATTTTGAGGGCCTAAACTATCTTTTTTGACCAAAATAACTCATAAGGCATGGCTTATAGTGATGCATTTTGGTCATTAGCCCATTTCGAATCAAACTAGGTCCAAATAGCTCAAACCTAGCTCGATAATTTTTTGTTAGTTTGTATTATACTCACACCATTTCACGTATTTGAAGTCTAGTTGATCGGTATATTCTTGAAAAACTATGAAGGTTGATTTTGAGGGCTAAACTATATTTTCTCTCCAAAATAACTCATAGGTCATAGCCGATAGCTATGAGTTTTGGTCTTTGGCTCATTTCGCATCGAACTAGGTCCCATAGCTCAAACCTATCCCGATAGTTTTTCGTAAGTTTTTATCCCACTCGCACCATTCCATGTATTCCAAGTCCAAGTTGGCTCGTATCATCTTGAAAAACCATGAAGGCTAATTTTTAAGGCCTAAACTATATTTTGTTTTTACTAAAATCACTCATAGGTCATGGCTTATAGCGATGAGTTTTGATCGTTGGCTCGTTTCGCATCGAACTAGGTCCAAATAGCTCAACCCTACCCCGATAATTTTTTGTTAGTTTTTGTCGCACTCACACTCGTTCCACGTATTCCAACTCCAGTTGGCTTGTATCTTCTTAAAAAACCATGAAGACCGATTTTCGGGACCTAAACTATATTTTCTTTTACCAAAATCACTCATAGGTCATGGCTTATAGCGATGACTTTTGATCGTTGGCTCGTTTCGCATCGAACTAGGTCAAAATAGCTCAAACTTAGCTCGACAGACTTTTGGTTAGTTTTTTATCACACTCACACCGTTTCACGTATTCGAAGTCCAAGTTGGCCCGCGTATTCTTAAAAAACTATGAAGGCCGATTTTGAGCGCCTAAACTACTTTTTTCACTACAATTACTCCTAGGTAATGGCTTTTAGCCATGAGTTTTGATTGTTGGCCCGTTTCGCATCGAATTAGGCTCAAACAGTCTCAAACCTAACCCGATAGTTTTTTGTGAGTTTTTGTTGCACTCACATTGTTTCATGTATTCTTAGTCCAGCTTGTCCCGTATTTTCTTGAAAAACCATGAAGGCCGATTTTGAGGTCCTAAACATTTGTTTTTTTTTACCAAAATCACTTATATGTCATGGGTTATAGCGATGGTTTTGATCATTGGCTCGTTTTGCATCGAACTAGGTCCAAACAACTGAATCTAACTCGATAGTTTTTCATTAGTTTTTGTCACACTCGGATCGTTTCATGTATTCCATGTCGAGTTGGCCTATATCTTCTTGAAAAAAATGAAGGCAGATTTTGAGGGCCTAAACTATATATATTTTTTTTTACAAAAATCACTCATAGGTTATGGCTTATAGCGATGAGTTTTGATCGTCGGCATGTTTCACATCGAACTAGGTCTAAAAAGCTCAAGCCTTGCTCGATAATTTTTTGTCGGTTTCTATCGTACTAACACCGTTTGACGTATTCCAAGTCCAGTCGGCCCGTATCTTCTTGAAAAACTATGATGGTTGATTTTGAGGGCCTAAACTTTATTGTTTTTACCAAAATCACTCATAAGTCATGGCTTATATCGATCATTCTTGATCGTTGTCCGATTTTGCATCGAACTAGGTCCAAATAGCTCAAACTTAGCCCAACAGCTCTTTCGATAGTTTTTATTGCTCTCACACCGTCTAACATAATCCAAAACCAGCTTGGTCCGCATCATCTTGAAAAACCATGAAAGCCGATTTTGAGGGCCTAAACTATCTTTATTGACCAAAATAACTCATAGGGCATGGCTTATAGCAATGAGTTTTGGTCATTAGCCCATTTCGAATCGAACTAGGTCCAAATAGCTCAAACCTAACTCGATAATTTTTTGTTAGTTTTTATTGTACTCACACCATTTCACGTATTTGAAGTCCAAGTTGATCAAGTATATTCTTGAAAAACAATGAAGGTTAATTTTGAGGGCCCAAACTACATTTTATCTCCAAAATAACTCATAGGCCATGGTTGATAGCTATGAGTTTTAGTCGTTGGCCCATTTTCCATCGAACTAGGTCCCACGACTCAAACCTATCCCGATAGTTTTTCGTAAGTTTATATCCCACTCACACCATTCCATGTATTCCAAGTTCAATTGGTTTGTATCATCTTGAAAAACCATGAAGGCTGATTTTGAGGGCCTAAACTACATTTTTGTTTTACAAAAATCACTTATAGGTAATGGCTTATAGTGATAAGTTTTGATCGTTGGTATGTTTTGCATTGAACTAGGTCCAAACAGACTCAAACTAGCCCAATATTTTTTCATCAATTTTTATCGCACTCACACCGTTTCACATATTCCAAGTCCAGCTTTTACGGTATATTCTTGGAAAACTATGAATGCTGATTTGGAGGGTCTAAACTACATTTTTTTCATCAAAATAACTCATAGGTCATAGCCGATAGCTATGAGTTTTGGTCGTTGGTGCGTTTCGCATCGAACTAGGTCCAAAACGCTCAAGCCTTTCTAGATAATTTTTCACCAATTTCTATCGTACTAACACCGTTTCATGTATTCCAAGTCCAAATCGGCTCGTATCTTATTGAAAAACCATAAAGGATGATTTTGAGGGCCTAAACTACATTTTTGTTTTACGAAAATCACTCATAGGTCATGGCTTATAGTTATGAGTTTTGATCATTGGCATGTTTCGCATCGAACTAGGTCCAAAAAGCTCAAGCCTTGGTCGATAATTTTTTCTTAGTTTCTATCGCACTAACACCGTTTCATGTATTGCAAGTCCGAGTTGGCCCGTATCTTCTTGAAAAACTATGAAGGTTCATTTTGAGGGCCTAAACTATATTGTTTTTACCAAAATCACTCATAAGTCATCGCTTATAGCAATCGGTCTTAATCGTTGGCTCGTTCCGCATCGAACTAGGTTCAAACGACTCAAACCTATCCCGATAGTTTTCATCGGCTTTTTGAACTCACACCGTTCTACGTATTCCAAGTCCAGGTTGGGTCGTATCTTCTTGAAAAACCATGAAGGCTGATTTTGAGGGCCTAAACTACATTTTTGTTTTACGAAAATCACTTATATGTCATGGCTTATAGCGATGAGTTTTGATCGTTGGCATGTTTCGCATTGAACTAGGTCAAAACGATCTCAAACTAGCCCAACAATTTATCGTTAGTTTTTATCGCACTCACACCGTTTCATGTATTCCAAGTCCAGGTTGAACGGTATATTCTTGAAAAACTCGTGAATGCCGATTTTGAGGGCCTAAACTATATTTTTTCAATAAAATAAGTCATAGGTCATGGCTTATAGCCATGAGTTTTGATCATTAGCCATTTTTGCGTCGAACTAGGCTCAAACTCGGTCAAACCTAGCTCGATAGTTTTTCATTAATTTTTGTAGCTCTCATATTATTTCCTATATTCCAAGTCCAATTGTCCCGTATCTTGTTGAAAAACCATGAAGGCTGATTTTGATGGCCTAAATATTTTTTTTTTTACCAAAATCACTCATATGTCATGGGTTATAGTGATAGTTTCGATTATTAGCTTGTTTTGCATCGAACTAGGTCCAAACAGACTAAATCTAATTTGATAGGTTTTCATCGGCTTTTCTCGCACTCACATCGTTTCACATATTCCAACTCTAGTTGGCCCGCATCTTCTTTAAAAACAATGAAGGTAGAATTTGGGGGCCTAAACTATATTTTTTTACAAAAATCACTTATAGGTCATGGCTTATAGTGATGAGTTTTGATCGTTGGCATGTTTCGCATCGAACTCGGTTCAAAAAGCTTAAGCCTTGCTCGATAATTTTTCGTCAGCTTCTATTGCACTAACACTCGTTTCACGTATTCCAAGTCCTGCCGGCCCTTATTTTCCGAAAAAACTATGATGGTTGATTTTGAAGGCCTAAACTATATTGGTTTTACCAAAATCACTCATAAGTCATGGCTTATAGCAATTAGTATAAATCGTTGGCCCGTTTCGCATCGAACTAAGTCCAAACAGACTCAAACTTAGCTCAATAGTCTTTGGATAGTTTTTATTGCTCTCACACCGTTAGACGTAATCCAAAACCGGTTGGTCCGCATCATCTTGAAAAACCATGAAAGTTGATTTTGAGGGCATAAACTACCTTTTTGACCAAAATAACTCATAGTTCATGGCTTATAGCGATGCGTTTTGGTCATTAACCCATTTTGAATCAAACTACATCCAAATAGCTCAAGCCTAGCTCGATAATTTTTTGTCGGTTTGTATCACACTCACACCGTTTTATGTATTCGAAGTCCAGTTGGCCCGAATATTCTTGAAAAACCATGAAGGCTGATTTTGAGGGCCTAATCTACATTTTTGGGTTACCAAAATCACTCATAGGTCATGACTTATAGCGATGAGTTTTGATCGTTGGCCCGTTTCGCATCAAACTAGGTTCAAACGAACTCAAACCTAGCCCGACATTTTTTCATTAGTTTTTATTGCACTCACATCGTTTCACGTACTCAAAGTCCAGTTGAACGGTATATTCTTAAAAGACTGTGAAGGCTGATTTTGAGGGCCTAAACTATATTTTTTCATAAAAACAACTCATAGGTCATAGCCGATAGCTATGAGTTTTGGTCGTTGGCTCGTTTCGGATCGAACTAGGTCCCATATCTCAAACCTATCCCGATAGTTTTTAGTAAGTTTTTATCCCACTCACACCGTTCTACGTATTCCAAGTCCGAGTTGGCTCGTATCTTCTTGAAAAACCATGAAGGCTGATTTTGAGGGCCTAAACTATATTTTGTTTTTACCACAAAAACTCATAGGTCATGGCTTATAGCGATGAGTTTTGATCGTTGCCCATTTCGAATCGAACTAGGTCCAAGCAACTCAAACCTACCCCAATAGTTTTTCATCGGTTTTTGTCGCACTCACACCGTTCCATGTATTCGAAGTCCAATTGGCTCGTATCTTCTTAAAATACCATGAAGGCTGATTTTGAGGGCCTAAACTACATTTTTGTTTTACCAAAATCACTCATAGGTCATGGCTTATAGCGATGAGTTTTGATCGTTGGTATGCTTCGCATTGAACTAGGTCCAAACAGACTCAAACTAGCCCAACATTTTTTCATCGGCTTTTATCGTACTCACACCGTTTCACATATTCCAAGTCCGAGTTTTACGGTATATTCTTGAAAAACAATGAAAGTTGATTTTGAGGGTCCAAACTACATTTTTTTCACTAAAATAACTCATAGTTCATAGCCGATAGCTATGAGTTTTGGTCGTTGGCGCGTTTCGCATCGAACTAGGTCCAAAAAGCTCAAGCCTTGGTCGATAATTTTTCGTCGGTTTCTATTGCATTAACACCGTTTCATGTATTCCAAGTCCAACTAGCTCGTATCTTCTTGAAAAACCATGAAGGATGATTTTAAGGGCCGAAACAAAATTTTTGTTTTGCCAAAATAACTCATAGGTCATGGCTTATAACGATGAATTTTGATCGTTGGCATGTTTCGCATCGAACTAGGTCCAAAAAGCTCAAGCCTTACTCGATAATTTTTTCGTCGGTTTCTATCACACTAACAATGTTTCGCATCGAACTAGGTCCAAACAGACTCAAACCTATCCGGATAGTTTTTTATCAATTTTTTTCAAACTCACACCGTTCTACGTATTCCAAGTCCAGCTTGGCTCGTATCTTCTTGAAAAACCATGAAGGCTGATTTTGAGGGCCTAACTTACATTTTTTTTACGAAAATCACTCATAGGTTATGGCTTATAGCGATGAGTTTTGATCGTTGGCATGTTTCGCATCGAACTAGGTCAAACAGTCTCAAACTAGCCCAACAGTTTGTCGTTAGTTTTTATCACACTCACACCGTTTCATGTATTCCAAGTCTAGTTGAACGGTATATTCTTGAAAAACTGTGAATGCTGATTTTGAGGGCTTAAACTATATTTTCTCAACAAAATAACTCATAGGTCATGGCTTATAGCCATAAGTTTTGATCATTGGCCCGTTTCACGTCGAACTAGGCTCAAACCGGTCAAACCTAGCTCGGTAGCTTTTCATCAATTTTTGTAGCGAGTCATATTGTTTCTCGTATTCCAAGTCCAAGTTGTCTCGTATCTTCTTGAAAAACCATGAAGGCTGATTTTGAGGGCCTAAATATTTTTTTTTACCAAAATCACTCATATGTCATGGCTTATAGTGATATTTTTTATCATTGGCTTGTTTTGTATCGAATTAGGTCCAAATAGCTAAATCTAACTCGATAGTTTTTCATCGGCTTCTATCGCACTCACATCGTTCCACGTATTCCAACTCTAGTTGGCCTATATCTTTTTGAAAAACAAAGAAGGTAGAATTTTGGGGCCTAAACTATAATTTTTTTTTACAAAAATCACTTATAGGTCATGGCTTATAGTGATGAGTTTTGATCATTAGCATGTTTCATATCGAACTAGGTCCAAAAAGCTCAAGCCTTGCTCGATAATTTTTCGTTAGTTTCTATCACACTAACACTCTTTCACGTATTCCAAGTCCAGCTAGGTCGTATCTTCTTGAAAAACTATGAAGGTTGATTTTGAAGGCCTAAACTATATTGTTTTTACCAAAATCACTCATAAGTCATGGCTTATAGCAATTAGTCTTGATCGTTGGCCCGTTTCGCATCGAACTAGTCCAAATAGCTCAAACTTAGCCCAATAGTCTTTCGATAGTTTTTATTGCTCTCACACCGTTAGACGTAATCCAAAACCAGTTGGTCCACATCATCTTGAAAAACCGTGAAAGCTCATTTTGAGGGCATAAACTACCTTTTTGACCAAAATAACTCATAGTTCATGGCTTATAGCGATGCGTTTTGGTCATTAACCCATTTCGAATCGAGCTAGGTCCAAATAGCTCAAACCTAGCTCGATAATGTTTTTCGGTTTGTATCGCACTCACACCGTTTAACGTATCCGAAGTCGAGTTGGCCCAAATATTCTTAAAAAATCATGAAGGTCGATTTTGAGGGCCTAAACTACATTTTTGGTTTACCAAAATCACTCATAGGTCATGGCTTATAGCGATGAGTTTTGATCGTTGGCATGTTTCGCGTTGAACTATGTCCAAACAACTCAAACTAGGTCAACATTTTTTCATCGGCTTTTATTGCACTCACACCGTTTCACATATTCCAAGTCCGAGCTTTATGGTATATTCTTGAAAAACTATGAAGGCTGATTTTGAGGGTCTAAACTATATTTTTTTCACCAAAATAACTTATAGGTCATAGCCGATAGCTATGAGTTTTGGTCATTGGCGCGTTTCGCATCGAACTAGGTCCAAAAGCTCAAGCCTTGCTCGATAATTTTTTGTCGGTTTCTATCGACTAACGCCGTTTCATGTATTCCAAGTCCAGTTGGCCGTATCTTCTTGAAAAACCATGAAGGCTGATTTTGAGGGCCTAAACTATATTTTTTTTTACCAAAATCACTCATAGGTCATGGCTTATAGCGATGTGTTTTGATCGTTGGCATGTTTTGCATCGAATTAGGTCCAAAAGCTCAAGCCTTGCTTGATAATTTTTTGTCGGTTTCATCGCACTAACACCATTTCATGTATTCCAAGTCCAAGCTAGCCCGTATCTTCTTGAAAAACTATGAAGGTTGATGTTGAGGGCCTAAACTATACTTGTTTTTACGAAAATCACTCACAAGTCATGGCTTATAGTGATCGGTCTTGATCGTTGGCCCATTTCATATCGAACTAGGTACGAACAACTCAAACTTAGCCCAATAGTCTTTTGATAGTTTATATTGCTCTCACACTCGTTTGACGTAATCCAAAATCAATTGGTCCAAATCATCTTGAAAAACCATGAAAGCTGATTTTGAGGGCATAAATTACCTTTTTTGACAAAAATAACTCATAGTTCATGGCTTATAGCGATGAGTTTTGGTCATTAGCCCATTTCGAATCAAACTAGGTCCAAATAGCTCAAACCTCGCTCGATAATTTTTCATCGGTTTGTATCGTACTCATACCGTTTCACATATTCGAAGTCTAGTTGGCTCGAATATTCTTGAAAAACCATGAAGGCTGATTTTGAGGGCCTAAACTACATTTTTGTTTAACCAAAATCACTCATAGGTCATGGTCGATAGCTATGAGTTTTGGTCATTGGCTCGTTTCACATCAAACTAGGTCCCATAGCTCAAACCTATCCCGATAGCTTTTCGTAAGTGTTTATCCCACTCAAACCGTTCCATATATTCCAAGTCTAGTTGGCTCGTATCTTCTTGAAAAATCATGAACGCTAATTTTCAAGACCTAAACTATATTTTCTTAACCAAAATCACTCATAGGTAATTGCTTATAGCAAAGAGTTTTGATCCTTGGCCCGTTTCACATCAAACTAGGTCTAAACGACTCAAACTTAGCTCGATAGTTTTTTGTTAGTTTTTTATCGCACTCACACTCGTTTCACGTATTTCAAGTCCAGTTGGCTCGCATATGCTTGAAAAGCCGTGAAGGCTGATTTTGAGCGCCTAAACTATAATTTTTCACCGAATAACTCATAGGTCATGGCTTATTGTCATGAGTTTTGATCATTGGCCCGTTTTGCATCGAGCTAGGCTAAAAAACTCAAACCTAACCCGACGAGCTTTTTGTCGGCTTTTATCGTACTCACATTGTTTCATGTATTCTAAGTCTAGTTGTCTCGTATCTTCTTGAAAAACCATGAAGATTGATTTTGAGGGCCTAAACATTTTTTTTACCAAAATCACTCATATGTCATGGCTTATAGCGATAGTTTTGATCATTTGCATGTTTCGCATCAAACTAGATCCAAACGAGTTGAATCCGACTCGATAGTTTTTCATTAGTTTTTGTCGCACTCACATCGTTTCATGTATTCCAAGTTTAGTTGGACCGTATCTTCTTGAAAAAAAATGTAGGTAGATTTTGAGGGCCTAAACTATATTTTCTTTACAAAAATCACTCATAGGTCGCTTACAACGATGAGTTTTGATCGTTGGCAAGTTTCGCATCAAACTAGGTCCAAAACGCTTAAGTCTTGCTTGATAATTTTTCATCAATTTCTATCGCACTAACCCCGTTTCATGTATTCCAAGTCCAACTAGTCCGTATCTTCTTGAAAAACTTTGAAGGTTGATTTTGAGAGCCTAAACTATATTATTTTTTACTAAAATCACTCATAAGTCATGGCTTATAGTGATCGGTCTTGATTGTTGGCTTGTTTCGCATCGAACTAGGTCTAAAGAGCTAAAACTTAGCCTAATAGTCTTTCAATAGCTTTTATTGCTCTCACACTCGTTCGACGTAATCCAAAACTAGTTGGTCCGCATCGACTTAAAAAATCGTAAAAGATGATTTTGAGGGCCTAAACTACATTTTTTAACCAAAATAACTCATAGGTCATGACTTATAGCGATGAGTTTTTATCATTGGCCCATTTCAAATTGAACTAGGTCCAAATAGCTCAAACCTAGCCCGATAATTTTTTATCAATTTGTATCGCACTCACACCGTTTCACGTATTCGAAGTCCAGTTGGCTCGAATATTCTTGAAAAACCATGAAGGCAGATTTTGAGGGCCTAAACTACATTTTTGTTTTACCAAAATCACTCATAGGTTATGGCTTATAGCGATGAGTTTTGATCGTTGGCATGTTTTGCACCGAACTAGGTCCAAACAGACTCAAACTAGCCCAACATGTTTTCGTTAGTTTTTATCGTACTCACACCGTTTCATTTATTCCAAATTTAGTTGATCGGCATATTCTTGAAAAACTATGAAGGTTGATTTTGAGGGCCTAAACTACATTTCTCTCCAAAATAATCGATAAGTCATAGGCGATAGCTATGAGTTTTGGTCGTTGGCTCGTTCCGCATCGAACTAGGTCCAAACTCGCTCAAACCTATCCCGACGAGTTTTTCATCATTTTTTATCATGCGCACACCATTCCACGTATTCCAAGTCCGAGTTGGCTCATATCTTCTTGAAAAACCATGAAGGCTAATTTTAAGGGCCTAAACTACATTTTTGTTTTACCAAAATCACTCATAGGTCATGGGTTATAGCGATGAGTTTTGATCGTTGGCATGTTTTGCATCGAACTAGGTCCAAACAACTCAAACTTAGCTCGACAGTTTTTTCTTAGTTTTTTATTGCACTCACACCGTTTCACGTATTCCAAGGCCGGTTGGCCCGCATTTTCTTGAAAAACTATGAAGGTTGATTTTGAGCGCTTAAACTACATTTTTTCACCAAAATAACTCATAGGTCATGGTTTATTACCATGAGTTTTTATTGTTAGCCCATTTCGCATCGAACTAGGCTAAAAAACTCAAACCTAACCCGATAGTTTTTCATCGGTTTTTGTCACACTCACATTGTTTCACGTATTCTAAGTCCAGTTGTCCCATATCTTCTTGAAAAACCATGAAGGCTGATTTTGAGGGCCTAAACATATTTTTTTTACTAAAATCACTCATATGTCATGGCTTATAGCGATAGTTTTGATCATTGGCACTGTTTCGTATCGAACTAGGTCCAAACAGATCGAATCTAACTCGATAGTTTTGATCATTGGCTCTGTTTTGCATTGAACTAGGTCCAAACAAGTTGAATCTAACTCGATAGTTTTTCATCGGTTTTTGTCGCACTCATATCGTTTTAACTATTCCAAGTCCAGTTGGATCGTATCTTTTTGAAAAAAAAATGACGGTAGATTTTGAGGGCCTAAACTATTTTTTTTTCCAAAAATCACTCATAGGTCGCTTACGGCGATGAGTTTTGATCGTTGGCATGTTTCGCATCGAACTAGGTCCAAAAGCTTAAGCCTTGCTTGATAATTTTTCATCGGTTTCTATCGCACTAACCCAATTTCACATATTCCAAGTTGAGCTGGCTTGTATCTTCTTGAAAAATTATAAAGGTTGATTTTGAGAGCCTAAACTATATTATTTTTTACTAAAATCACTCATAAGTCATGCCCTATAGCGATCGGTCTTGATCGTTAGCCTATTTCTCATCGAACTAGGTCTAAACAGGCTAAAACTTAGCCTAATAGCATTTTGACGAGCTTTTATTGCTCTCACACCGTTCAACGTAATCCAAAACCGGTTGGTCCGAATCATCTTGAAAAACCATAAAAGTCGATTTTGAGGGCACTAAACTACGTTTTTTGACCAAAATAACTCATAAGTCATAGCTTATAGTGATGAGTTTTTGTCATTAGCCCATTTCCATCAAACTCGGTCCAAATAGCTAAACCTTAGCCCGATAATTTCTTGTTAATTTCTATCACACTCACACCGTTTCACGTATTCAAAGTTCGGTTGGCCCGAATATTCTTGAAATACCATGAAAGTCGATTTTGAAGGCCTAAACTACATTTTTGTTTTACCAAAATCGAGTCATAGGTCATGGCTTATAGCGATGAGTTTTGATCATTGGCATGTTTCGCATCGAACTAGGTCCAAATAGCTCAAACTAGCCCAACATGTTTTCGTTAGTTTTTATCGTACTCGGACCGTTTCACGTATTCTAAGTTCGGTTGACCGGCATATTCTTGAAAAATTGTGAAGGTTGATTTTAAGGGCCTAAACTACATTTTCTCTCCAAAATAAGCGATAGGTCATAGCTAATAGCTATGAGTTTTGGTCGTTGGCCCGTTTCGCATCGAACTAAGTCCAAATAGCTCAAACCTATCTCGACGAGTTTTTCATCGGTTTTTGTTATGCTCACACCATTCCACGTATTTCAAGTCTAGTTGGCTCGTATCTTTTTCAAAAATCATGAAGGCTGATTTTAAGGGCCTAAACTACATTTTTGTTTTACCAAAATCACTCATAAGTCATGGCTCATAGCAATGAGTTTTGATCGTTGGCATATTGTGCATCGAACTAGGTCCTAACATGCTCAAACTAGCCCAATATTTTTTGGTCGGTTTTTATCACACTCACACCGTTTCATAAATTCCAAGTCCAGGTTGAACGATATATTCTTGAAAAGCTATGAAGGCTGATTTTGAGGGCTTAGACTACATTTTTTCACCAAAATAACTCATATGTCATAGGCGATAGCTATGAGTTTTGGTCGTTAACCCGTTTCGCATCGAACTAGGTCCCATAGCTAAAACCTATCCCGATAGTTTTTCGTAAGTTTTTGTCATACTCACACCGTTCCATGTATTCCAAGTCCAGGTTGGCTCGTATCTTCCTAAAAAACCATGAAAGTCGATTTTTAGGACCTAAACTATATTTTGTTTTTACCAAAATCGCTCATAGGTCATGGCTTATAGAGATGAGTTTGGATCGTTGGCCCGTTTTGCATCGAACTAGGTCTAAACAACTCAAACGTATCCCGATAGTTTTTCATCGGCTTTTCTCGCACTCACACTTGTTTCATGTATTCCTAGTCCAATTGGCTCGTGTCTTCTTAAAACACCATGAAGGTTGATTTTCGGGACCTAAACTATATTTTTTTTTCCAAAATCAATCATAGGTCATGGCTTATAGCGATAAGTTTTGATCGTTGGCCCGTTTCGCATCGAACTAGGTCCAAATAGCTCAAACCTACCCCGATAGTTTTTCATCGGTTTGTGTCACACTCACACCGTTCCACGTATTCAAAGTCTAGTTGGCCCGAATATTCTTGAAAAACCATGAAGGTTGATTTTGAGGGCCTAAACTACATTTTTGTTTTACCAAAATCACTCATAGGTCATGGGTTATAGCGATGAGTTTTGATCGTTGGCATGTTTCACATCGAACTAGGTCCAAACAGACTCAAACTAGCCCAACATGTTTTCGTTAGTTTTTATCTCACTCACACCATTTCACGTATTCCAAGTTCGGTTGACCGGCATATTCTTGAAAAATTGTGAAGGTTGATTTTGAGGGCCTAAACTACATTTTCTCTTAAAAATAACCGACATGACATAGTCGATAGCTATGAGTTTTGGTCATTGGCTCTGTTTTGCATCGAACTAGGTCAAAACGGCTCAAACCTATCCCGATAGTTTTTCATCGGTTTTTATCGCGCTCACACCGTTCCACGTATTCCAAGTCTAGTTGACTCGTATCTTCTTAAAAAATCATGAAGGCTGATTTTAAGGGCTTAAACTACATTTTTGTTTTACCAAAATCACTCATAGGTCATGGCTTATAGCGAAGAGTTTTGATCGTTGGCATGCTTCGCATCGAACTAGGTCCAAAAGCTCAAACTAGCCTTAACATTTTTTTGTTAGTTTTTATCACACTCACACCATTTCATAAATTCCAAGTCCAGTTGAATGGTATATTCTTTAAAAACTATGAAGGCTGATTTTGAGAGTCGAAACTACATTTTTTCACCAAAATAACTCATAGGTCATAGGCGATAGCTATTAGTTTTGGTTGTTAACCCATTTCGCATCGAATTAGGTCCCATAGCTAAAACCTATCTCGATAGTTTTTCATAAGTTTTTATCGTACTCACACCATTTCATGTATTCCAAGTTCGGTTGGCTCGTATCTTCTTAAAAAACCATGAAGGTTGATTTTCGGGACCTAAACTATATTTTGTTTTTACCAAAATCGCTTATAGGTCATGGCTTAGAGAGATGAGTTTTGATCGTTGGCTCATTTTTCATCGAAGTAGGTCCAAACAACTCAAACGTACCTCGATAGTTTTTCTTCGAGTTTTTCTCACACTCACACCGTTCCATGTATTCCTAGTCCAATTGGCTTGTGTCTTCTTAAAAAACCATGAAGGGTGATTTTCGGGACCTAAACTAATTTTTTTTTCCAAAATCACTCATAGGTCATGGCTTATAGCAATAAGTTTTGATCGTTGGCCCGTTTTGCATCGAACTAGGTCCAAACGAGCTCAAACCTACCCCGATAGTTTTTCGTCGGTTTGTGTCGCACTCACACCATTCCACATATCTAACGTCTAGTTGGCACGAATATTCTTGAAAAACCATGACGGCTGATTTTGAGGGCCTAAACTATATTTTTGTTTTACCAAAATCACTCATATGTCATGGCTTATAACAATGAGTTTTGATCGTTGGCATGGTTTGCATCGAACTAGGTCCAAACGAGCTCAAACTAGCCCAACATGTTTTCGTTATTTTTTATCGCACGCACACCGTTTCAAGTATTCCAAGTTCGAGTTCACCGAGCATATTCTTGAAAAATTTTGAAGCTTGATTTTGAGGGCCTAAACTACATTTTCTCTCCAAAAGAACTAATAGGTCATAGGCGATAGCTATGAGTTTTGGTTGTTGGCTCGTTTCGCATCGAACTAGGTCCAAATAGCTCAAACCTATCCCGATAGTTTTTCGTCGGCTTTTATCACGCTCACACCTTCCATGTATTCCAAGTCCAGTTGACTCGTATCTTCTTGAAAAACCAAGAAGGCTGATTTTAAGGGCTTAAACTACATTTTTGTTTTACCAAAATCACTCATAGGTCATGGCTTATAGCGATGAGTTTTGATCGTTGGCATGTTTTGCATCGAACTAGCCCAACATTTTTTCGTCGGCTTTTATCGTACTCACACCGTTTCATAAATTCCAAGTCCAGTTGAATGGAATATTCTTAAAAAACTATGAGGGCTAATTTTGAGGGCCTAAACTATATTTTTTCACCAAAATAACTCATAGGTCATAGTTGATAGCTATGAGTTTTGGTCGTTAGCCTGTTTCGCATCGAATTAGGTCCCATAGCTCAAATCTATCCCGATAGTTTTCCATAAGTTTTTGTCACACTCACACTATTTCATGTATTCTAAGTCCAGTTGGCTCGTATCTTTTTGAAAAACCATAAAGGCTGATTTTCGGGACCTAAACTATATTTTTTTTTCCAAAATCGCTCATAAGTCATGGCTTATAGAGATGAGTTTTGATCGTTGGCCCGTTTTGCATCGAACTAGGTCCAAACAACTCAAACGTACCCCGATAGTTTTTCGTCGGTTTTTCTCGTACTCACACCGTTTCATGTATTCCTAGTCCAGTTGGCTCGTGTCTTCTTAAAAGACCATGAAGGTTGATTTTCAAGGCCTAAACTATATTTTTTTTTACAAAAATCACTCATAGGTCATGGCTTATAGCGATGAGTTTTGATCGTTTGCCCATTTTGCATCGAACTAGGTCTAAACGACTCAAACTTAGCCCGAACGTTTTCATTAGCTTTTTATCGCACTCACACCATTTCACGTATTCCAAGTGCGGGTGGCCCATATCTTCTTTAAAAAATGTGAAAGCCGATTTAAGGGCCTAAACTAGATTTTTCACCAAAATAACTCATAGGTCATGGCTTATAGGCCGTTTCGCATCGAACTAGGTCTAAATAGCTCAAACTTAGCCTAACGGTCTTTCGTCGGTTTTATTGCTCTCACACCGTTCGATGAAATCCAAAACCGGTTAGTCCGCATCTTTTTGAAAAATCATGAAGGCTAAGTTTGAGGGCCTTAACTACCTTTTTTTATCAAAATAACTCATAGGTCATGGCTTATAGCGATGAGTTTTTATCACTAACCCAATTCGTATCAAACTCGGTTCAAATAGCTCAAACCTAGGTCGATAATTTTTCATCGGTTTCTATGGCATTGACACCATTTCACGTATTTGAAGTCTAGTTGGCTCGAATATTCTTGAAAAACCATGAAGGTTGATTTTGATCGTTGTGATGAGTTTTGATCGTTGGCCCGTTTCGCATTGAACTAGGCCTAAACGGCTCAAACTAGGTCCAAACGACTAAAACTTGGCCCGACATTGTTTCATCAATTTTTATCGCACTCACATCGTTTCACGTATTCCAAGTCCGAGTGGCCCGTGTCTTCTTAAAAAACTATGAAGGCTGATTTTGAGCACCTAAACTATATTTTTTGACAAAAATAAGTCATAGATCATGGCTTATAGCCATGAGTTTTGGTCGTTGGCTCGTTTCGGTCGTTGGCCGTTTCGCATCGAATTAGGCACGAACAACTCAAACCTAACCCAATAGTTTTTTGCTAGTTGTTGTCACACTCACATTGTTTCATGTATTCTAAGTCCAATTGGCCCGTATCTTCTTGAAAAACCATGAAGGTTGATTTTGAGAGCCTAAACTTTTTTTTTTTTTTTACCAAAATCACTCATATGTCATGGCTTATAGCAATAGTTTTGATCATTAGCCTATTTAGCATTGAAATTGGTCCAAATAGCTGAATCTAATCCGAAAGTTTTTCATTAGTTTTTGTCGCACTCACATCGTTTCACGTATTCCAAGTCCAGGTTGGGCCGTATATCTTGAAAAACAATAAAGGTTGATTTTGAGGGCCTAAACTATATTTTTTTTACGAGAAAATACTCATAGGTCATGGCTTATAGCGATGAGTTTTGATCGATGGCATATTTTGCATCAAACTAAGTCCAAAAATCTCAAACCTTACCCGATAGTTTTTGTCGGTTTCTATTGCACTAACACCGTTTCACGTAGTCCAAGTCCAATTGGCCCGTATCTTCTTGAAAAACTATGATGGTGGATTTTGAGGGCCTAAACTATATTGTTTTTACCAAAATCACTCATAAGTCATGACTTATAGCGATAAGTCTTGATCGTTGGCCCGTTTCGCATCGAACTAGGTCCAAGCTCGCTCAAATTAGTCAAACGAGTCTTTCGTTAGTTTTTATAGATCTCACACCATTCAGCATAATCCAAAACCGGTTGGCCGTATCTTCTTTAGAAATCGTGAAGTTTGATTTTGAGGGCCTAAACCACCTTTTTTGACAAAAATAACTCATAGGTCATGGCATATAGCGATGAGTTTTTATCGTTAGCCTATTTCGCATCAAACTCGATCCAAATAACTTAACCCTAGCCCGATAATTTTTTGTCGGTTGTATCGCACTCACACCGTTTCATGTATTCGAAGTCCAATTGACTCGAATATTCTTGACAAACCATGAAGGCGGATTTTGAGGGCCTAAGCTATATTTTTTTTACCAAAATCACTCATAGGTCATGGCTTATAGTGATGAGTTTTGATCGTTGGCATGTTTTGCATCGAACTTGGTCCAAACGACTCAAACCTACCCCGACATTTTTTTATTAGTTTTCATCACACTCACACTCGTTTCACGTATTCCATGTCGAGTTGGCCCGTATCATCTTGAAAAATTGTGAAAGCTGATTTTAAGGGCCTAAACTATATTTTTTTCACCAAACTAACTCATAGGTCATGGCTTATAGCGATGAGTTTTGGTCGTTGGCCCGTTTTACATCGAACTAGGTCCAAACGGCTCAAACCTATCTCGATAGTTTTTCATCAATTTTTGTCACACTCACATCGTTCCACGTATTCCAAGTCAAGTTGCTTGTATCTTCTTGAAAACCATGAAGGCTGATTTTTAGGGCCTAAACTATATTTTGTTTTTACCAAAATCACTCATAGGTCATGGCTTATAGCGATAGTTTTGATCATTGGCCCGTTTCACGTCAAACTAGGTCCAAATAGCTGAATGTAACCCGATAGTTTTTGTAAGTTTTTGTCGCACTCACATTGTGTCACGTATTCCAAGCCCAATCGGCTCGTATCTACTTGAAAAACAATGAAGGCTGATTTGAGGGCCTAAACTATATTTTTTTTTACAAAAATCACTCATAGGTCATGGCTTATAGGTATGAGTTTTTGTTGTTGGCCCGTTTCGCATCGAATTAGGCTAAACGAGCTCAAACCTAACTTGACAGTTTTTCCCTAGTTTTTGTCGCACTCACATTGTTTCACGAATTCCAAGTCCAGTTGGCTCGCATGTTCTTGAAAAACCATGAAGGCCGATTTTGAGAGCCTAAACTTTTTTTTTTTTTTTACCAAAATCACTCATAGGTCACGACTTATAGCGATAGTTTTGATCATTGGCTCGTTTCGCATCGAACTAGGTCTAAACGAGTTAAATCTAACCCGATAGTTTTTTGTTAGTTTTTATTGCACTCATATCGTTTCACGTATTCCAAGTCCAATTGGCCCGTATCTTCGTGAAAAACAATGATGGGTCGCTTTGAGGGCCTAAACTATATCTTTTTTTATATAAAAATCACTCATAGGTCATGCTTATAGCAATGAGTTTTGATCGTTAGCATGTTTTGCATCGAACTTGGCCTAAACGGCTCAAACCTACCCCGATATTTTTTTGTCGGTTTTTATCGCACTCACACCGTTTCACGTATTCCATGTCAAGTTGGCTCGTATCATCTTGAAAAGCTGTGAAACCTGATTTTGAGTGCCTAAACTACATTTTTTCACCAAAATAACTCATAGGTCATGGCTTATAGCGATGAGTTTTGGTCGTTGGCCCCGTTTCGAATCGAACTAGGTCCAAACAGACTCAAACCTATCCCGATAGTTTTTCATCAACTTTTGTCACACTCACACTTGTTTAACGTATTCCAAATCAAGTTGGTGAGTATCTTCTTGAAAAACCATGAAGGCTAATTTTTAGGGCCTAAACTATATTTTTTTTACCAAAATCACTAATAGGTCATGTCTTATAGCGATAGTTTTGATCATTGGCCCATTTTGCGTCGAACTAGGTCCAAATAGCTGAATCTAACTCGATATTTTTTTGTTAGTTTTTGTCGCACTCGCATCGTGTCATGTATTCTAAGTCCAGTTGGCCTATATCTTCTTGGAAAATAATGAAGGCTGATTTTAAGGGCCTAAACTCTATATTTTTTTTTTACAAAAATCACCCATAGGTCATGACTTATAGCCATGAGTTTTGGTCGTCGGCTCGTTTTGCATCGAATTAGGCTCGAATAGCTCAAACCTAACTCGATAGTTTTTTGTCGGTTCTTGTGGCACTCACATTGTTTCACGTATTCCAAGTCCGAGTTGGCCCATATCTTCTTGAGAAACCATGAAGGCTGATTTTAAGAGCCTAAACTTCTTTTTTTTTTTTACCAAAATCACTCATATGTCATGGCTTATAGCGATACTTATTGAGCATTAGCCTATTTCGCATCGAACTAGGTCCAAACAAGTTGAATCTAACTTGATAGTTTTTCTTCAATTTTTGTCACACTCACATCTTTCACGTATTCGAAGTCCAGTTGGCCCGTATCTTCTTGAAAAACATTAAAGGTTGATTTTGAGGGACTAAACTATATTTTTTTTACAAAAAACACTCATAGGTCATGGCTTATAGCGATGAGTTTTGATCTTTGGCATATTTCGCATCAAACTAAGTCCAAAAATCTCAAACCTTACTCGATATTTTTTTTGTCGGTTTCTATCGCACTAACACCGTTTAATGTATTCCAAGTCTAGTTGGCCCGTATCTTCTTGAAAAACAATGAAGGTTGATTTTGAGGGCCTAAACTATATTGCTTTTACCAAAATCACTCATAAGTCATGGCTTATAGCGATGAGTCCTTATCGTTGGCCTCGTTTTGCATCGAACTAGGTCCAAACAAATCAAACTTAGCCCAACGAGTCTTTCATCGGCTTTTATTACTCTCACACCGTTTGACATAATCCAAAACCAGTTGGCCCGTATCTTCTTGAAAAACCGTGAAGGCTGATTTTGAGGGCCTAAACTACTTTTTTTGACCAAAATAACTTATAGGTCATTGCATATAGCGATGACTTTTTGTCGTTAGCCCATTTCGCATCAAAATCGATCCAAATAGCTCAAACCTAGCCCGATAATTTTTTGTCGGTTTGTATCGCACTCACACCGTTTTACGTATTCGAAGTCCAGTTGGCCCGAATGTTCTTGAAAAACCATGAAGGTAGATTTTGAGGGCCTAAACTATATATTTTTTATACCAATATCACTCATAGGTCATGGCTTATAGCGATGAGTTTTGATCATTGGCATGTTTCGCATCGAACTTGGTCCAAACAACTCAAACCTACCCCGATATTTTTTTATCGGCTTTTATCACTCACACCATTTCACGTATTCCACGTTGAGTTAGCCCGTATCATCTTCAAAAGCTCGTGAAAGCTAATTTTGAGGGCCTAAACTACATTTTTTCTACCAAAATAACTCACGGGTCATGGCTTATAGCGATGAGTTTTAGTCGTTGGCCCGTTTCGTATCGAACTAGGTCCAAGCATGACTCAAACCTATCCCGATAGTTTTTCATCGGTTTTTGTCACACTCACACCGTTCCATTTTATTCCAAGTCAAGTTAGCTCGTATCTTCTTGAAAAACCATGAAGGCTGATTTTTAGGGCTTAAACTATTTTTTTTACCAAAATCACTCATAGGTCATGGCTTATAGCAATAGTTTTGATCATTTGCCCATTTCGCATCAAACTAGGTCCAAACAGTTGAATCTAACACGATATTTTTTTGTCAAATTTTTGTCGCACTCACATCATGTCACGTATTCCAAGTCCAATTGGCTCCTATCTTCTTGAAAAATAATGGTGGTCGCTTTAAGGGCCTAAACTATATATTTTTTTTTTACTAAAATCACTCATAGGTCATGCTTATTGCGATGAGTTTTGATCATTGGCATGTTTCGCATTGAACTTGGCCCAAATAGCTCAATCCTACCCTAACATTTTTTTATCGGTTTTTATCGCACTCACACTTGTTTCACATTTTCGACATCAAGTTGGTTGTATCATCTTGAAAGACTATGAAAGCCGATTTTGAGGGCCTAAACTATATTTTTTCACCAAAATAACTCATAGGTCATGGCTTATAGCGATGAGTTTTGGTCGTTGACTCGTTTCACTTCAAACTAGGTCAAAACAACTCAAACCTATCCCGACGAGTTTTTCATCAACTTTTATCGCACTCGCACCATTTAACGTATTCCAAGTCAAATTGGCTCGTATCTTCTTCAAAAACCATGAAGGCTAATTTTTAGGGCCTCAACTATATTATTTGTTTTTACCAAAATCACTAATATGTCATGTCTTATAGTGATAGTTTTAATCATTGGTCCGTTTTGTGTCGAACTAGGTCCAAACGACTAAATCTAACCGAGATAGTTGTTTGTCATTTGTGTCGCACTCGCATCGTGTCATGTATTCCAAGGCCGGTTGGCTCGTATACGCTTGAAAAACAATGAAGGGTGATTTTGAGGGCCGAAACTATATTTTTTTTTACAAAAATCACTCATAGGTCATGTCTTATAGCAATGAGTTTTGATCGTTGGCATGTTTTGCATCTAACTAAGTCCAAAGAGCTCAAACCTAGCCCGATAGTTTTTAGTCAATTTCTATCGCACTCACACCATTTCACGTATTCCAAGTCCAGTTGGCCCTTATCTTCTTGAAAAACCATGAAGGTTGATTTTGAGAGCCGAAACTTTTTTTTTTTTTACCAAAATCACTCATAGTTTATGGCTTATAGCGATCGTTTTGATCATTGGCCCTTTTATCATCGAACTAGGTCCAAATAGCTGAATCTAACCCGATAGTTTTTCATCGGTTTTTTCGCACTCATATTGTTTCATGTATTCCAAGTCCAATTGGCCCGTATCTTTTTGAATAACCATGAAGGCTGATTTTGAGAGCCTAAACTTTTTTTTTATCAAAATCGCTCATATGTCATGGCTTATAGCGATAGGTTTGATCATTAGCTTGTTTCGCATCGAACTAGGTTCAAACGAGCTTAATCTAACTCGACGAGTTTTTGATCGAGTTTTTGCGCACTCACACCATTTCATGTATTCCAAGTCCAATTGGCTTGTATCTCCTTGAAAAACAATGAAGGTCGAAGGTTGATTTTGAGCACCTAAACTATATTTTTTCACCAAAATAACTCACGAGATCATGGCTTATAGCCATGAGTTTTGGTTGTTGGCCCATTTTGCATCGAACTAGGCTCAAATAGGTCAAACCTAACTCTATAGTTTTTCATCGGTTTTTATCGCACTCACATCATTTCACGTATTCCAAGTCCAGTTGGCCGTATCTTCTTGAAAAACCATGAAGGCTGATTTTCGGGGCTTGAACTTTTTTTTTACCAAAATCACTAATAGGTCATGGCTTATAGCGATAGTTTTGATCATTGGCCCATTTAGCATTGAACTAGGTTTAAACAAGCTGAATCTAACCCGATCGTTTTTTGTTAGTTTTTGTTGCACTCACATCTTTTCATGTATTCCAAGTCCAATTGGCCCGTATCTTCTTGAAAAATAATGAAGTCCGATTTTGAGGGACTAAACTATACTTTTTTTTACAAAAATCAGTCATACATCATGGCTTATAGCGATGAGTTTTGATCGTTGGCATGTTTCGGATCGAACTAGATCCAAAAAGCTCAAACCTAGCTCGATAGTTTTTCATCATTTTCTAGTGCACTCACATCGTTTCACGTATTCCAAGTCCAATTGGCCCACATCTTCTTGAAAAACTATGAAGGCTGATTTTGAGAGCCTAAACTACATTTTTTCAACCAAAATAACTCACGGGTCATGGCTTATAGCGATGAGTTTTGGTCATTGGCCCGTTTCGTATCGAACTAGGTCCAAACGGCTCAAACCTATCCCGATAGTTTTTCATCGGTTTTTGTCGAACTCACACCATTCCATTTTATTCCAAGTCAAGTTGGCTCGTATCTTCTTAAAAAACCATGAAGGCTGATTTTTAGGGCTTAAACTATTTTTTTCTACCAAAATCATTCATAGGTCATAGCTTATAGCAATACTTTTGATCATTGTCCTGTTTCGCATCGAACTAGGTCCAAACAACTCGAATCTAACACGATATTTTTTTGTCAAATTTTTGTCGCACTCACATCGTGTCATGTATTCCAAGTCCAATTGGCTCGTATCTTCTTGAAAAACAATGATGGTCTGCTTTAAGGGCCTAAACTATATATATTTTTTTACTAAAATCACTCATAGGTCATGCTTATTGCGATGAGTTTTGATTGTTGGCATGTTTCGCATTGAACTTGGCCCAAATAGCTCAATCCTACCATGACATTTTTTTATCGGTTTTATCGCACTCATACCATTTCACGTTTCCCCATCAAGTTGGCCCGTATCATCTTGAAAGACTATGAAAGCTGATTTTGAGGGCCTAAAATACATTTTTTCACCAAAATAACTCATAGGTCATGGCTTATAGCGATGAGTTTTGGTCGTTGACTCGTTTCGCATCAAACTAGGTCAAAACAACTAAAACCTATCCCGATAGTTTTTCGTCAACTTTTATCGCACTCGCACCATTTCATGTATTCCATGTCAAATTGGCTCGTATCTTCTTGAAAAACCATAAAGGCTAATTTTTATGGCCTCAACTATATATATATATATATATATATATATATATATTTTACCAAAATCACTAATAGGTCATGTCTTATAGCGATAGTTTTGATCATTGGCCCATTTTGCGTCGAACTAGGTCCAAACAATTTGAATCTAACGGATAGTTGTTTGTCGGCTTTTGTTGCACTCGCATCGTGTCACGTATTCCAAGTCCATTTGGCCCGTATCCGCTTGAAAAGCAATGAAGGGTGATTTTGAGGGCCTAAACTATTTTTTTTTTACAAAAATGACTCATAGGTCATGGCTTATAACGATGAGTTTTGATCTTTGGCATGTTTCGCATCAAACTAAGTCCAAAGAGCGCAAACCTAGCCCGATTGTTTTTAGTCAATTTCTATCGCACTCATACCATTTCACGTATTCCAAGTCCGAGTTGGCCGTATCTTCTTGAAAAACCATGAAGGCTGATTTTGAGGGCCTAAACTATATTTTTTTTACAAAAATCACTCATAGGCCATGGCTTATAGCGATGAGTTTTGATCGTCGGCATGTTTCGCATAGAACTAGGTCCAAAAGCTCAAACCTAGCCCGATAGTTTTTCATCATTTTCTATCGTACTCACATCGTTTCACGTATTCCAAGTCTAGTTGATTGATATATTCTTAAAAAGCTGTGAAGGTCGATTTTGAGGGCCTAAACTATATTTTTTCCCAAAAATAACTCATAGGTCATAGTCGGCGACTATGAGTTTTGGTCATCGGCTAATTTCGCATCGAACTAGGTTCAAGTAGCTCAAACCTATCCCGATAGTTTTTTGTCGGCTTTTGTCAAACTCACACCATTCCACGTATTCCAAGTCCGAGTTGGCTCGTATCTTCTTGAAAAACAATGAAGGTTGATTTTCAAGGCCTAAACTATGTATTTTTAACCAAAATCACTTATAGGTCATGGCTTATAGCGATGAGTTTTGATCGTTGGACCATTTCACACCGAACTAGGTCCAAACAGCTCAAACTAGGTCTAAATAGCTCAAACATAGCCCGACATTTTTTCATCAATTTTTTATCACACTCACACCGTTTCACATATTACGAGTCTAGTTGGCCCATATCTTCTTAAAAAACTATGAAGGCTAATTTTAAGCGCCTAAACTATATTTTTTCACCAAAATAAGTCATAGGTCATGGCTTATAGCCATGAGATTTGGTCGTTAGCCCATTTCGCATCGAATTAGCCTCAAATAGCTCAAACCTAACTTGATATTTTTTCATCGAGTTTTAGTTGCACTCACTTTGTTTCACGTATTCCAAGTCCGGTTGGCCCGTATCTTATTTGAAAAATCATGAAGTCTGATTTTGAGAGCTTAAACCTTTTTTTTTGCCAAAATCACTCATATTTCATGGCTTATAGCGATAGTTTTGATCATTGGCTCGTTTCGCATCGAACTAGGTCCAAACAACTTGAATCTAACCTAATAGTTTTTCATAAGTTTTTGTCACACTCACATCGTTTTATGTATTCCAAATCCAGTTGGCCCGTATCTTCTCGAAAAACAATGAAGGCTGATTTTGAAGGCCTAAACTATATATTTTTTTAGAAAAATCACTTATAGGTCATGGCTTATAGCGATGAGTTTTGATCGTTGGCATGTTTCTCATCAAACTAAGTCTAAAAATCTCAAACCTAGCCCAATGATTTTTTGTCGGTTTCTATGCACTCACACTATTTCACGTATTCCAAGTCCGAGTTGATCGATATATTCTTGAAAAGCGTGAAGGATGATTTTTAGGGCCTAAACTATATTTTTTCACGAAAATAACTCATAGGTCATAGGCGATAGCTATGAGTTTGGGTTGTTGGCCCCTTTCGCATCGAATTAGGTCCAATAGCTCAAACCTATCTCGACGAGTTTTTCGCTAGTTTTTGTCATACTCACATCGTTTCACGTATTCCAAGTTCGGTTGGCTTGTATCTTCTTGAAAAACAAGGAAGGTCGAGTTTAAGGGCCTAAACTAAATTTTTTTTTTAAATCACTCATAGGATTTGGCTTATAGCGATGAGTTTTGATCCTTGGCACTGTTTTGCATCGAACTAGGTCCAAACGGCTCAAATTTAACCCGATAGTTTTTTGTCAATTTTTTATCGCACTCACACCATTTCACGATTCTAGGTCCAGGTTGGCCCGTATCTTCTTGAAAAACTATGAAGGTTGATTTTGAGCGCCTAAACTATATTTTTTCACAAAAATAACTCACGAGTCATGGCTTGTAGCCATGAGTTTTGGTCGTTGGCCCATTTTGCATCGAACTAACCTTAAACAACTCAAACCTAACCGGATAGTTCTTTGTTAGTTTTTATCGCACTCACATCATTTCACGTATTCCAAGTTCGGTTGGCCCGTATCTTCTTGAAAAATCATGAAGGTTGATTTTGAGAGCTAAAACTTTTTTTTATACCAAAATCACTCATAGTTCATGGCTTATAGCGATAGTTTTGATCATTAACTCATTTTGCATCGAACTAGGTCCAAATAGCTGAATCTAACTCGATAGTTTTTCATCGGTTTTTGTCCCACTCACATCGTTCCACGTATTCCAAGTCCAATTGGCCTGTATCTTCTTGAAAAACAATGAAGGTCGATATTGTGGGGCTAAACTATTTTTTTTTTACAAAAATCACTCATAGGTCATGGCTTATAGCGATGAGTTTTGATCGTTGGCATGTTTCGCATAGAACTAGGTCCAAAAAGCTCAAACCTAGCCCGATAGTTTTTCATCATTTTCTATCGCACTCACGTCGTTTCATGTATTCCAAGTCCGAGTTGATTGATATATTCTTGAAAAGCTGTGAAGGCTAATTTTGAGGGCCTAAATTACATTTTTTCACAAAAATAACTCGTAGGTCATAGGCGAGAGCTATGAGTTTAGGTCATTAGCCCGTTTCGCATCGAACTAGGTCTAAACGGCTTAAACCTATCCCGATAGGTTTTCATCGGTTTCTATCGCACTCACACCGTTTCACGTATTCCAAGTCCAATTGGCTTGTATCTTCTTGAAAAACAATGAAGGTCGAAGGTTGATTTTGAGCGCCTAAACTACATTTTTTCACAAAAATAACTCATATATCATGGCTTATAGCCATGAGTTTTGGTCGTTAGCCGATTTTGCATCGAACGAAGCTCAAATAGCTCAAACCTAACTAGACGAGTTTTTCATTAGTTTTTCTCACACTCATATCGTTTCATGTATTCCAAGTTCGGTTGGCCGGTATCTTTTTGAAAAACCATGATGGTTGATTTTGAGAGCCGAAACTTTTTTTTTTTTTTTACCAAAATCACTCATAGTTCATGGCTTATAGCGATAGTTTTGATCATTGGCCCGTTTAGCATCGAACTAGGTCCAAACAACCGAATCTAACTCGATAGTTTTTCGTCAATTTTTTTCGCACTCATATCGTTTCATGTATTCCAAGTCCAATTGGCCCGTATATTTTTGAAAAGCCATGAAGGCTGATTTTGAGAGCCTAAACTTTTTTTTTTATCAAAATCGCTCATATGTCATGGCTTATAGCGATAGTTTTGATCATTAGCTCGTTTCGCATCGAACTAGGTCCAAACAGTTGAATCTAACTTGACGAGTTTTTCATCGGTTTTTGTCACACTCACATCGTTCCACGTATTCCAATTCCGGTTGGCCCGTATCTTCTTGAAAAACAATGAAGGCTGATATTGTAGGCCTAAACATTTTTTTTTTACAAAAATCACTCATAGGTCATGGCTTATAGCGATGTGTTTTGATCGTTGGCATGTTTCGCATGGAACTAGGTCCAAAAAACTCAAACCTAGCTCGATAGTTTTTCATCATTTTCAATCGCACTCACACTTGTTTCATGTATTCCAAGTCTAGTTGATCGGTATATTCTTGAAAAACTATGAAGGCTGATTTTGAGGGCCTAAACTACATTTTTTCACGAAAATAACTTGTAGGTCATAGGCGATAACTATGAGTTCACGTATTCCAAGTCTAGTTGGCTCGTATCTTCTTGAAAAGCCATGAAGGATGATTTTGACGACCTAAACTATACGTTTTTTACTAAAATCACTCATAAGTCATGGCATATAGCGATAAGTTTTAATCGTTGGCTCGTTTCGCATCGAACTAGGTCCAAACGAGCTTAAACCTAGCTCGAAAGTTTTTTGTCCGTTTTATCACACTCACATCATTTTATGTATTCCAAGTCTAGTTTGCCCGTATCTTCTTGAAAAATCATGATGGCTGATTTTGAGGGCCTAAGCTATAGTTTTTTGACAAAAATAGCTCATACATGATGGCTTATAGCTATGAGTTTTGTTCGTTGGCCCATTTCACATCGAACTAGGTCCGAATAGCTCAAACCTAGCCCAAAATTTTTTCATAAGTTTTTATCACACTCACACCGTTTCACATATTCAAAGTCCAGTTGGCTCGTTTCTTTTTGAAAAATCTTAAACGCCGATTTTGAGGGCCTAAACTACTTTTTTTGGCAAAAAGAACTCACATATCATGGCTTATAGGAATGAGTTTTGTTCATTAGAGGTTTCACATCAAACTAGGTCCAAACAGACTCAAACCTAGTCCAAAAATTTTTCGTAAGTTTTTATTGCACTCACACCGTTTAATGTATTCAAAGTGCTATTGGCGTGTATTTTCTTGAAAAGCTTGTAAAGGTCTGGTTTTGAGTGCCTAAACTACATTTTTTCATAAAAATAACTCATACGTTATGGCTTATAGCCATGGGTTTTGGTCATTGGTCCGTTTCGCATCGAACTAGGTCCAAACAATCGAAAACTCGGGTCAATAGTTTTTCTTGGTCTCATAAAGTTCGATGTATTCTAAATCCAATTAGGTCGCATCTTCTTGAATAATCATGAATGCTGATTTTGAGGGCCTAAACTACTTTTTTCACCGAAATCACTCATTTGTCATGGCTTAAAGCAATGAGTTTTGATCGTTAGCCTTGTTTTGCATTGAACTAGGGCCAAATCGCTCAAAAATGGGTTGATAGTTTTTTGACAGTTTTTATCTCACACTTGTTTGACGTAATCGAAAACCGGTTGATCCGCATCTTCTTGAAAAATCGTGAAGGCTGATTTTGAGGGCCTAAACTACCTTTTTTGACAAAAATAACTCATAGGTCATGGCTTACGGCCATGAGTTTTGGTTGTTAGCCTATTTTGGATTGAACTAGGTCCAAACAACTAAAATCTAGCCGGATAGTTTTTCATCGGTTTTTATCGCACTCACACCGTTTTATGTATTTTAAGTTCGGTTGGCTCGAATGTTCTTGAAAAACCATGAAGGCTGATTTTCATGGGCTAAACTATATTTTTTTTTACCAAAATTACTCATAGGTCATGGCTTATAGCGATGAGTTTTGATTGTTGTCCGTTTCGCATGGAACTAGGTCTAAACGACTTAAACCGACTCGAAAGTTTTTCATCTATTTTTATCGCACTCACATCATTTCACGTATACCAAGTCTAGTTTGCCCGTATCTTTACGAAAAATCGTGAAGGCTGATTTGAGAGGCTAAACTATATTTTTTGACAAAAATAACTCATAAGTCATGGCTTATAGCTATGAGTTTTAATCGTTGGCTCGTTTAGCATCGAACTAGGTCCAAACAACACAAACCTAGCCCGATAGTTTTTCATCGGTTTTTATCGTACTAAAATCATTTAACATATTTCATGTCTAGTTGGCTCGAATCTTCTTGAAAAAACATTAACGATGATTTTAGGGGCCTAAACTATATTTTTTTACAAAATTCACTCATAGGTCATGGCTTATAGCGATGAGTTTTGATCGTTAGCCTATTTCTTATCGAACTAGGTCCAAACGACTCAATATTAGCGAGTTTTTATCATTGTCACATCGTTCGATGTAATCCAAAACCACTTGGTTCGAATCTTCTTGAAAAACTTGAAGGTTGATTTTGAGGGCCTAAACTATCTTTTTTGACCAAAATAACTTAGAGGTCGGGGCTTATAGCCATGAGTTTTGGTCATTGGCCCATTTCGCATCGAACTAGGTCCAAACGGCTCAAACCTATCCCGATAGCTTTTCGTCAATTTTTATCGCACTCACACTTGTTTCACATATTTCAAGTCCGAGTTGGCCCGTATCTTTTTGAAAAACCTTGAATGCTAATTTTGATGACCTAAACTATATTTTTTTACAAAAATAACTCATAGGTCATGGCTTATAGAGATGAGTTTTGTTCGTTAGCTTTGTTTCACATCGAACTAGGTCCAAACAGACTCAAACCTAGCCCAAAAGTTTTTCATAAGTTTTTATCGCACTCACACCGTTTCACGTATTCAAACCCTAGTTGGCTCGTATATTCTTCAAGCTTGTGAAGGTTGATTTTGAGGGACTAAACTATATTTTTTTCATCAAAATAACTCATAGGTCATGGCTTATACCTTTGAGTTTTGGTCGTTGGCTCATTTCGCATCGAGCTAGGTCCAAACAGTTCAAACCTAACCCGACGAGTTTTTCATCGGTTTTTATTGCACTCACACCGTTTCACATATTCTAAGTCAAGTTGGCTCATATCTTCTCGAAAAACCATGAAAGCGGATTTTGAGGGCCTAAGCTAAATTTGTTTTTTACCAAAATCACTAATAGGTCATGGCTTATAGTAATGAGTTTTGATTGTTGGCTCGTTTCGCATCGAACTATGTCCAAACGACTCAAATGTAGCTCGAACATTTTTCGTCATTTTTTATCGCGAGTCATTCCGTTTCACGTATTCCAAGTCCAATTGGCCCATATCTTCTTAAAAAATCATGACGTTTGATTCGAGTGCCTAAACTATATTTTTTGACAAAATAACTCATTGGTCATGGCTTATAGCATAAGTTTTGTTCATTGGCCCATTTTCCATCGAGCTAGGTCTAAACGGCTCAAACCTAACTTCGATTGTTTTTCATCATTTTTTGTTGCACTCACACTTGTTTCATGTATTCCAAGTCTAGTTGGCCCGTATCTTCTTGACAAATCATGAAGGATGATTTTGAGGGCCTAAACTATATTTTTTTTTACCAAAATCACTCATAGGTCATGGCTTATAGCGATGAGTTTTGATCGTTCGCCGGTTTCGCATCGAACTTGATCCAAACAGCTAGAACCTAACTCAAAAATTTTTCGTTTGTTATTATCTCACTCACATCGTTTTGACATATTCCAAATCTAATTTGCCCTTATGTTCTTGAAAAATCATGAAGGCTGATTTTGAGGGCTTAAACTATATGTTTTTACTAAAATAACTCATAGGTCATGGATTATAGCCATTAGTTTTTGTCATTGGCCCATTTCGCATCAAACTAGGTCCAAACGGACTCAAACCTAACTTGAAAGTTTTTTGTCGGCTTTTATTGCACTCACACCATTTCACGTATTCTAAGTTCGAGTTGGCTCGTACCTTCTTGAAAAACCATGAAGGTCGATTTTGAAGGCCTAAACTATATATATATATTTTTTACCAAAATCACTCATAGGTCATGGCTTATAGCCATGATTTTTTGTCGTTGGCCCATTTCGCATCAAACTAGGTCCAAATAGCTCAAATCTATCCCGATAGCTTTTCATCAATTTTTATCGTACTCACACCATTTCACGTATTTCAAGTCCAGTTGGCCGTATCTTTTTGAAAAACCTTGAATGCTGATTTTGAGGACCTAAACTATATTTTTTTACAAAAATAACTAATAGGTCATGGCTTATAGCGATGAGTTTTGTTCGTTGGCTCTGTTTCACATCGAACTAGGTCCAAACAGACTCAAACCTAGCCCAAAAGTTTTTCATAAGTTTTTATCGCACTCACACCATTTCACGTATTCAAACCCTAGTTGGCTTGTATATTCTTCAAGCTTGTGAAGGTTGATTTTGAGGGACTAAACTATATTTTTTTACCAAAATAACTCATAGGTCATGGCTTATACCTTTGAGTTTTGGTCATTGGCCTATTTCGCATCGAACTAGGTCCACACGAGTTCAAACCTAACCCGACAGTTTTTCATTAGTTTTTGTCGCACTCACACCGTTTCACAAATTCTAAGTCAAGTTGGCTCATATCTTCTTGAAAAACCATGAAGGCGGATTTTGAGGGCCTAAACTATGTTTGTTTTTATCAAAATCACTAATAGGTCATGGCTTATAGCGATGAGTTTTGATCGTTGGCCCATTTTGCATCGAACTAGGTCCAAACAAGCTGAAATGTAGCTCGAACGTTTTTCGTCATTTTTTTATCGCGAGTCATTTTGTTTCACATATTCCAAGTCCAATTGGCCCGTATCTTCTTAAAAAATTAGGAACGTTGATTTTGAGTGCCTAAACTATATTTTACGACAAAAATAACTCATTGGTCATAGCTTATAGCATGAGTTTTGTTCGTTGGCCTATTTTTCATCGAGCTAGGTCTAAACGGCTCAAACCTAACTTCGATAGTTTTTCGTCATTTTTTATCGCACTCACACCGTTTCATGTATTCCAAGTCTAGTTGGCTCGTATCTTCTTGAAAAATCATGAAGGATGATTTTGAGGGCCTAAACTATATTTTTTTTACCAAAATCACTCATAGTTCATGGCTTATAGCGATGAGTTTTGATCGTTCGCCCGTTTCGCATCGAACTTGGTCCAAACGACTTAAACCTAGCTCGAAATTTTTTCGTTTGTTATTATCTCACTCACATCGTTTTGACATATTCCAAATCTAGTTTCCCAGTATCTTCTTGAAAAATCATGAAGGCTGATTTTGAGGGCCTCAACTATATTTTTTTACTAAAATAACTCATAGGTCATGGGTTATAGCCATTAGTTTTTGTCACCGGCCCGTTTCGCATCAAACTAGGTCCAAACGGCTCAAACCTAACCCGACAGTTTTTTGTCGGTTTTATCGCACTCACACCATTTCACGTATTCTAAGTTCGGTTGGCTCATATCTTCTTAAAAAACCATGAAGGCTGATTTTGAGGGCTAAACTATATTTGTTTTTTTACCAAAATCACTCATAGGTCATGGCTTATAGCAATAAGTTTTGATCATTGGCCCGTTTTGCATCTAACTAGGTCCAAAAGCTTAAACCTATCTCGAAAGTTTTTCATCGAGTTTTTATCACACTCATTCCATTTAACGTATTGTAAGTCCATTTGGCTCATATCTTCTTAAAAAATCGTGAAGGCTGATTTTGAGGGCCTAAACTATATTTTTTGACCAAAAAAACTCATAAGTCATGGCTTATAGCATGAGTTTTGTTCATTGGCTCGTTTTCCATTGAACTAGGTCCAAACGACTCAAACCTAACCCGACATTTTTTCATCGGTTTTTATCACACTCACATCGTTTTATGTATTCCAAGTCTAGTTGGCCCGTATCTTCTTGAAAAATCATGAAGGATGATTTTGAGGGCCTAAACTATATTTTTTTTACCAAAATCACTCATAGGTCATGATTTATAGCAATGCGTTTTGATCGTTGGCCCATTTCATATTGTACTTGGCCAAAACGACTCAAACCTAGCTCGAAAGTTTTTGTACGTAATTATCTCACTCACATCGTTTCACGTATTCTAAGTCTAGTTTGCTCGTATCTTCTTGAAAAATTGTGAAGGCTGATTTTGAGGGCCTAAACTATTTTTTTTGATAAAAATAACTCACGAGTCATGGCTTATAGCGATGAGTTTTGTTCGTTGGGCTGTTTCACATCAAACTAGGTCCAAATAGCTCAAACCTAGCCTAAACCTTTTTTGTAAGTTTTTATCGCACTCATGCCGTTTCACGTATTTAAAGTCGAATTGGTCCGTATCTTCTTGAATAAGCTGTCAAGGCTGATTTTGAGTGCCTAAACAACATTTTTTCACCAAAATAACTCATATGTCATGGCTTACGGCCATGGGTTTTGATTGTTGCTCGGTTCGCATCGAACTAGGTCCAAACAACTCAAAGCTTGGATTGATTGTTTTTCTTGGTCTCATAAAGTTCAATGTATTCTAAATCTAGTTGGGCTGCATCTTCTTGAATAATCGTGAATGCTAATTTTGAGGGCCTAAACTACTTTTTTCACCAAAATCACTCATAGGTCATGACTTAAAGCAATGAGTTTTGATCTTTAGCCCATTTTGCATTGAACTAGGGCCAAATCATTCAAAACTGGGTTGATAGATTTTCATCGGTTTTATCGCTCTCACACTCGTTCGACGTAATCGAAAACTAGTTGATCCGTATCTTTTTAAAAAACCATGAAGGCTAATTTTGAGGGCCTCAAATACCTTTTTTGACAAAAAAAAAACTCATAGGTCATGGCTTATAGCCACGAGTTTTGGTCGTTACCCTATTTCGAATTGAACTAGGTCCAAACAGACTCAAACCTAACTTCGACGGATTTTTCATTAGTTTTTTTCGTACTCACATCATTTCACGTATTCCAAGTCCGAGTTGGCCCATATCTTCTTGAAAAACCATAAAGGATGATTTTCGGGCCCTAAACTATAGTTTTTTTTTTTTTACCCAAATCACTCATAGGTCATGGCTTATAGCGATGATTTTTGATCGTTGACTCATTTTCCATCGAACTAGCTCCAAACATCTCAAACTAGCTCGAAAGGTTTTCATTTGTTTTTATTGCACTCACATCATTTCATGTATACCAAGTCTAGTTTGCCTGTATCTTCTTGAAAAATCGTGAAGAATGATTTTAAGAGCCTAAACTATATTTTTTGAAAAAAATTAACTCATAAACCATGGCTTATAGCTATGAGTTTTAATCATTAGCTTGTTTCGCATCGAACTAGGTCCAAATAGCACAAGCCTAGCCGGATAGCTTTTCGTCGGTGTTTATCGTACTCATAGCGTTTAACATTTTCCAAGTCTAGTTGGCTCGAATCTTCTTGAAAAACCATGAACGATGATTTTAAGGGCATAAACTATATTTCTTTACAAAAATCACTCGTAGGTCATGGCTTATACCAATGAGTTTTCATCGTTAGCTTTGTTTCACATCGAACTAGGTCCAAACAACTCAAGATTAGCCTTATAATTTTTTATCAATTTTTATCATTGTCACATCATTCGACGTAATCCGGAAAAACTTGGCTCGAATTTTTTTGAAAAATCGTGAAGGCTGATTTTGAAGGCCTAAACTATCTTTTTTGATCAAAATAACTCATAAGTCATGGCTTATAGCTATGATTTTTGGTCGTTGGCCCGTTTTGCATCGAACTAGGTCCAAACGACTCAAACCTATCCGACGAGTTTTTCGTCGGTTTTATCGCACTCACACTTGTTTCACGTATTACAAGCTCCGTTGGCTCGTATCTTCTTGAAAAACCATGAACGCTAATTTTGAAGGCCTAAACTATATTTTTTTACAAAAATAACTCATAGGTCATGGCTTATAGCGATGAGTTTTGTTCATTGGCTTGTTTCACATCGAACTAGGTCCAAACGAGCACAAACCTAGCCTAAAATGTTTTTGTAAGTTTTTATCGCACTCACATCGTTTCACGTATTCAAACCCTAGTTGGCTCGTATCTTCCCGAAAAGCTCGTGAAGGTTGATTTTGAAGGACTAAACTACATTTTTTCACCAAAATAACTTAAAAGTCATGGCTTATACCTTTGAGTTTTGGTAGTTATCCCATTTCGCATCGAACTAGGTCCAAACGAGATCACTCCTAACCCGATAGTTTTTTGTCGGTTTTGGTCGCACTCACACTTGTTCACGTATTCGAAGTGTAGTTGGCGCATATCTTCTTGAAAACCTATGAAGGCTGATTTTAAGAGCCTAAGCTATATTTTGTTTTTTACCAAAATCACTCATAAGTCTTGGCTTATAGCGATAAGTCTTTATCGTTGGGCTATTTCGCGTCGCCACTAGGTCCAAACAGAGTCAAACTTAGCCCAAACGTTTTTGGTCATTTTTATTACACTCACACCGTTTCACGTATTCCAAGTCCAATTGGCTCGTATCTTCTTGAAAAAACTATGAAGGCTGATTTTAAGGGCCTAAACTATATTTTTTCACCAAAATAACTCATAGGTCATGGCTTCTAGCCATGAGTTTTGGTCATTGGATCATTTCGCATCAAACTAGGTCCAAACAGCTCAAATCTAACCCGATATTTTTTCGTTAGTTTTTATCGCACTTACACCATTTCACGTATTCTAAGTCCGAGTTGGCTCGTATCTTTTTGAAAAACCATGGAGGCTGATTTTGACGTCCTAAACTATATTTTTTTCACCAAAATCACTCAAAGGTAATGGCTTATAGCGATGAGTTTTGATCGTTGACCCATTTCGCATCGAACTAGGTCAAAATAGCTCAAACCTAGCTCGAACGTTTTTTTATCATTCTTTATCGCAATCATTCCATTTCATATATTCCAATTCCAATTGGCTCGTATGTTCTTAAAAAATTATGAAGGTTGATTTTGAGGGCCTAAACTATATATTTTTACAAAAACAACTCATTGGTCATGGCTTATAGCCTAAGTTTTGTTCATTGGCCCCTTTTTCCATCGAGCTAGGTCTAAACAACTCAAACCTAATCTAAAAGTTTTTCATCATTTTTTATCGCACTCACACCGTTTCACGTATTCCAAATCTAATTGGCCCATATCTTCTTAAAAAATCATGAAGGATGATTTTCGAGCCTAAACTATATTTTTTTACCAAAACCACGCATAGTTTATGGCTTATAGCGATGCATTTTGATCGTTGGCCCGTTTCCCATCGAACTTGGTCCAAACGGCTCAAACCTAGATTGAAAGTTTTTCATCCGTTATTATCTCACTCATATCGTTTCACATATTCCAAGTCTAGTTTGCTCATATCTTCTAAAAATATCATGGAGGCTGATTTTGAGGGCCTAAACTATATATTTTGACAAAAATAACTCATAGGTCATGACTTATAGCTATAAGTTGTGTTCGTTAGCTCGTTTCACATTGAACTATGTCCAAACGACTCAAACCTAGCCCAAAAGTTTTTCATCGGTTTTTGTCGAACTCACACTTGTTCATGTATTCCAAGTCCAGTTGGCCGTATCTTCTTGAAAAACTATGGAGGCTGATTTTGAGGGCCTAAATTATATTTTTTTTACCAAAATCAATCATAAGTCATGGCTTATAGCAAAAGTCCGGATCGTTGGCCCGTTTCGCATCAAACTAGGTCCAAACGAGCTCAAACTTAGCCCAATAGTTTTTCGTTAATTTTTATCGCACTAACATCGTTTCACGTATTCCAAGCTAGTTGGCTCATATCTTCTTGAAAACCTGTGAAGGCTGATTTTGAGGGCCTAAGCTACATTTTTTCACCAAAATAACTCATAGATCATGGCTTAAAGCCCCGAGTTTTTGTTGTTAGCACGTTTCGCATCAAACTAGGTCCAAACAGACTCAAACCTAACCCGATAGTTTTTCATCGGTTTTTGTTACACTCACACCGTTTCACGTATTCTAAGTCCAATTGGCTCGTATCTTCTTAAAAAACAATGAAGGCTGATTATGAAGGCGTAATCTATATATATATATATATATATATATTTATCAAAATCACTCATAAGTCATGGCTTATAGCGATGAGTCTTGATTGTTGGCCGTTTCGCATCGACTTAGGTCCAAACAGGTCAAACTTAGCCCGATAGTTTTTCATCGGTTTTTATCACACTCACACCGTTTCACATATTCCAAGTCCGGTTAGCTCGTATCTTCTTGAAAAACTATGAAGGCTGATTTTGAGAGCCTAAACTACATTTTTTTGCCAAAATAACTCATAGGTCATGGCTTATAGCCATTAGTTTTTATCGTTGGCTCGTTTTACATCAAACTAGGTCCAAACAGACTCAAACCTAACCTAATACTTTTTTGCCGAGTTCTTTTCGCACTCATACCGTTTCACGTATTCTAAGTCCGATCGGCTCGAATCTTCTTGAGAAACCATGATGGCTAATTTTAAGGGCCGGATCTATATTTTTTTGTTTTACCAAAATCACTCATAGGTAATGGCTTATAGCGATGAGTTTTGATTGTTGGCTCGTTTCGCATCGAACGAGGTCCAAATAGCTTAAACCTAGCTCAAAAGTTTTTCATCGGTTTTATCGCACTCATTCCGTTTAACATATTCTAAGTCCATTTGTCCCATATCTTCTTAAAAAATAATGAAGGATGATTTTAAGGGCATAAACTATATTTTTTGAAAAAAATAACTCATAGGTCATGGCTTATAGCATGAGTTTTGTTCATTGGCCCGTTTTGTATTGAACTATGTCCCAACGACTCAAACTTAACCCAGACGGAGTTTTTGTTAGTTTTTATTGCACTCACACCGTTTCACCTATTCCAAGTCTAGTTGGCCCTTATCTTCTTGAAAAATCATGAAGGATGATTTTCGGGGCCTAAACTATATTTTTTTTACCAAAATCACTACTAGGTCATGGCTTATAGCGATGCGTTTTGATCGTTGGTCCGTTCCCATCGAACTTGGTCCAAACGGCTCAAACCTAGCTCGAAAAGTTTTTGTCACGTTATTATCTCACTCACATCGTTTCATGTATTCCAAGTCTAGCTTGCTCGTATCTTCAAAAAAATCATGAAGGCTGATTTTGAGGGCCTAAACTATATATTTTGACAAAAATAACTCATAGGTCATGACTTATAGCTATGAGTTTTGTTCGTTAGCCCATTTCACATTGAACTATATCTAAACGGCTCAAACCTAACCCAAAACCTTTTCATCGGTTTTTGTCGCACTCACTCGTTCACGTATTCCAAGTCCGGTTGGCCCGTATCTTCTTAAGAAACTATGAAGGCTGATTTTGAGGGCCTAAACTATATTTTTTTTACCAAAATCACTCATCGGTCATGGCTTAAAACGAAAGTCCGCGTCGTTGGTCCGTTTCCCATCGAACTAGGTTGAAATAGCTCAAAATTAGCCTAACGAGTTTTTTGTCGGTTTTATCGCACTCACATCGTTCCATGTATTCCAAGTCCAGTTGGCTCATATCTTATTGAAAAATTGTGAAGGCTGATTTTGAGGGACTAAACTACATTTTTTCACAAAAATAACTAATAGATCCTGGCTTAAAGCCATGAGTTTTTGTTGTTGGCCTATTTCGCATCAAACTAGGTCCAAACGAGCTTAAACCTAGCTCGAAAGTTCTTCGTCGGCTTTTATCGCACTCATTCCGTTTAATGTATTCCAAGTCCATTTAGCCCATATCTTCTTAAAAAATCATGAAGCTCGATTTTGAGGGCGTAAACTATATTTTTTGACAAAAATAACTCCTTGGTCATGGCTTATAGCATGAGTTTCGTTCGTTGGCCATTTTCCATTAAACTAGGTCCAAATAGCTCAAACCTCTCCCGATAGTTTTTCGTCGGTTTTGTCGCTCTCACACCATTTCATGTATTCCAAGTCTAGTTGGCTCGTATCTTCTTAAGAAACTATGAAGGCTGATTTTGAGGGCCTAAACTATATTTTTTTTTTACCAAAATCACTCATTAGTCATGGCTTAAAACGAAAGTACTGCGTCGTTGGTCCGTTTCCCATCGAACTAGGTCGAAACAGGTCAAAATTAGCCTAACGAGTTTTTTGTCGGCTTTTATCGCACTTACATCGTTTCATGTATTCCAAGTCCGAGTTGGCTCATATCTTATTGAAAAATTGTGAAGGCTGATTTTGAGGGACTAAACTACATTTTTTCACAAAAATAACTCATAGATCATGGCTTAAAGCCATGAGTTTTTGTCGTTGGCCTATTTCGCATCAAACTAGGTCCAAACGAGCTTAAACCTAGCTTGAAAGTTCTTCGTCGGTTTTATCGCACTCATTCCGTTTAATGTATTCCAAGTCCATTTAGCCCATATCTTCTTAAAAAATCATGAAGCTCGATTTTGAGGGCGTAAACTATATTTTTTGACAAAAATAACTCCTTGGTCATGGCTTATAGCATGAGTTTTGTTCGTTGGCCATTTTCCATTAAACTAGGTCCAAACGGCTCAAACCTCTCCCGATAGTTTTTCGTCGGCTTTTGTCGCTCTCACACCATTTCATGTATTCCAAGTCTAGTTGGCCCGTATCTTTTTGAAAAATCATGAAGGATGATTTTGAAAGCCTAAACTATATTTTTTTTTTACCAAAATCACTCATATGTTATAGCTTAAAGCGATGGGGTTTGATCTTTGGCCCGTTTCACATCGAACTTGGTCCAAATAGCTCAAACCTAGTTCGAAAGTTTTTCATCCGTTATTATCTCACTCGCATCGTTTCACGTATTCCAAGTCTAGTTTGCTCATATCTTCTTAGAAAACGATGAAGAATGATTTTGAGGGCATAAACTATATTTTTTTGACAAAAATAACTCATAGGTCATGGCTTACGGCTATAAGTTTTGTTCGTTGGCCCGTTTCACATCGAACTAGGTCCAAATAGCTCAAACCTAGCCCAAAACTTTTTCGTAAGTTTTTATCGCACTCGTGCCGCTTCACGTATTTAAAGTCTAGTTGACCCGTGTCTTCTTGAAAAATTATGAATGTTTATTTTAAGGGCTTAAACTACATTTTTTCACCAAAATATCTCATAGGTCATGGCTTATAGCGATGAGTTTTGATCGTTGGCCCCGTTTTGCATCGAACTAGGTCCAAATAACTCAAACCTAGCTTTAAAGTTTTTTGTTAGTTTTTATTACGGTCATACCGTTTAACATATCCTAAGTCCAGGTTAGTCCGTATCTTCTTAAAAAATTGTGAAAGCTGATTTTGAGGGCCTAAACTATTTTTTTTTACAAAAATAACTCATTGGTCATGGCTTATAGCATGAGCTTTGTACGTTGAGTCGTTTTCCATCGAACTAGGTCCAAACGGACTCACACCTAGCCCGATAGTTTTTTGTCGGCTTTTATCGCACTCAAACCGTTTCTCATATTCCAAGTCCGAGTTGGTCGGTATCTTCTTGAAAAAATGTTAAGGCTGATTTTATGGGCCAAAACTACATTTTTTTTGCCAAAATAACTCATAGGTCATGGCTTATAGCTATGAGTTTTGTACGTTGGTCCGTTTCGTATCGAACTATGTCCAAACAGACTTAAGCCTAGCCCAATAGTTTTTCATCGGCTTTATCGCACTCACACCGTTTCATGTATTCCAAGTTCGGTTGGTTGAATATTCTTGAAAAACCATGAAGGCTGATTTTCGGGGCCTAGACTATTTTTTTTTTTACTAAAATCACTCATAGGTCATGGCTTATAGTGATGAGTTTTGATTGCTATCTTCTTGAAAAGCTGTGAATGTTGATTTTGAGGGCCTAAACAATATTTTTTTACCAAAATAACCTATAGGTCAAGGCTCATAGTGATGAGTTTAGATCGTTGGCATGTTTCGCATCGAATTAACTCTTAGATCATGGCTTATACCATTGAGTTTTGTTCGTTGGCACATTTTATATCGAACTAGGTCCAAACGAGATCAAACCTAACCCGATAGTTTTTTGTCGGCTTTTGTCGCACTCATACTATTCACGTATTCCAAGTCCAGTTGGCCCGTATGTTGTTGAAAAACTATGAAGGATGATTTTGAGAGCCTAAATTGTTTTTTTTTTTTTACCAAAATCACTTAGAAGTCATGGCTTATAGCGATAAGTCTTCATCGTTGGCCCATTTTGCATCGAACTAGGTCCAAACAACTCGAACTTAGCCCAATATTTTTTCGTCAATTTTTATCGCACTTATACCATTTCATGTATTCCAAGTCCAAGTTGGCTCGTATCTTCATGAAAAACTCGTGAAGGCTGATTTTGAGGGCCTAAACTATATTTTTTCACCAAAATAACTCATAGGTCATGGCTTATAGCGATGAGTTTTGGTCATTGGCCCATTTTGCATCAATATAGATCCAAACAGACTTAGAATTAACCCGATAGTTTTTTGTCAATTTTTGTCGCACTCACACCATTTCACGTATTCTAAGTCTAGTTGGCTCGTACCCTCCCGAAAAACCATGAAGGCTGATTTTGAGGGTTAAAGTATATTTTTGCACCAAAATAACTCATACGTCATGGTTTACGGCCATGGGTTTTGGTCGTTGGCCCATTTTGCATCAAACTAGGTCCAAACAACTCAAAACTGGGTCGATAGTTTTTCTTGGTCTCATAACATTCGATGTATTCTAAATCCAATTAGGTCGCATCTTCTTGAATAACCATGATGCTAATTTTAAGGGCTTAAACTACTTTTTTTCACCAAAATTACTCATAGGTCATGGCTTAAAGCAATGAGTTTTGATCGTTAACCCATTTTGCATTGAATTAGGGCCAAATCGCTTAAAACTAGGTCGATAGTTTTTCCTTAGTTTTTATCGCTCTTACATCGTTTGACGTAATCGAAAACCAATTGGTCCGCATCTTCTTGAAAAATCGTGAAGGCTAATATTGAGGGCTTAAATGACCTTTTTTGATAAAAATAACTCATAGGTCATGCTTATAGCCATGAGGTTTGGTCGTTAGCCTATTTCGGATTGAACTAGGTCTAAACGACTAAAATCTAGCCGACGAGCTTTTTGTCGGTTTTTATCGAACTCACACTATTTCACCTATTCCAAGTCCAGTTGGCTCGAATGTTCTTGAAAAACCATGAATGCTGATTTTGAGGGCCTAAACTATATTTTTTCATAAAAATAATTCATAGGTCATCGCTTAAAATTATTAGTTTTGGTCGTTGGCTCGTTTCACATCGAACTAGGTCCAAACGAGCTCAAACCTAACCTAATAGTTTTTTGTTAGTTTTTTTTTGCACTCACACTTGTTTCACATATTCCAAGTCTAGTTGGCTCGTATCTTCCGAAAAAACAATGAAGGATGATTTTGAGGGCCTAAACTATATTTGTTTTTACAAAAATCACTCATAAGTCATGGCTTATAGCGATGAGTTTTGATTGTTGGCCCATCTTCTATTGAACTAGGCCCAAATAGCTCAAACCTAACTCGATAGTTTTTCACTAGTTTTTTGAGCACTCACACCGTTTCACGTATTCGAAGTCTAGTTGGATCATATCTTCTTGAAAACCCGTGAAGGATGATTTTGAGGGCCTAAACTATACTTTTTTTTACCAAAATCACTCATAGGTCTTGGCTTATAGCGATGAGTTTTGATCGTTGGTTCATTTCGCATCGAACTAGGTCCAAATGGCTCAAACCTAGCTCAAAAGTTTTTTGTCCGTTTTTATCGCACTCACATCATTTCGCATATTCCAAGTCTAGTGTGCCCGTATCTTCTTGAAAAATCATGAAGGCTGATTTTGAGGGCCTAAACTATATTTTTTGATAAAAAATAACTCATAGATCATGGCTTATAGCTATGAGTTTTGTTCGTTGGCCCATTTCACATCGAACTAGGTCCAAACAGACTCAAACCAAGCCTAAAAGTTTTTCGTAAGTTTTTATTGCACTCATATCGTTTCACGTACTCAAAGTCTAGTTGGCTCGTGTCTTTTTGAAAAATCGTAAAGGCTGATTTTGAGGGCTCGAACTACATTTTTTTGACAAAAATAACTCATATATCATGGCTTACGGCAATGAGGTTTGTTCGTTGACCCGTTTCACATTGAACTCGATCCAAACGAGCTCAAACCTAGCCCAAAAGTTTTTCGTAAGTTTTTATTACACTACACTATTTAACGTATTCAAAGTCTCGTTGGCTCGTATCTTTTTGAAAAACTATAAAGGCTGATTTTGACTCGCCTAAACTATATTTTTTCAACAAAATAACTCATACGTCATGGTTACGACAATGGGTTTTGGTCGTTGGCCCGTTTCGCATTGAACTATGTCTAAACAACTCAAAACTAGGTCGATAGTTTTTCTTGGTCTTAAAAAGTTCTATGTATTCTAAATCCAATTGGGTTGGATCTTCTTGAATAACCGTGAATGCTAATTTTAAGGACCTAAACTACTTTTTTTCACCAAAATCACTCATAGGTCATGGCTTAAACAATGAGTTTTGATCGTTGGCCCACTTTGCATCGAACTACGGCCAAATCACTCAAAGCTAGGTCGATAGTTTTTTATCAATTTTTATCGCTCTCACATCGTTTCATGTATTCCAAGCCCGGTTGGCTCGAATGTTCTTGAAAAACCATGAAGGCTGATTTTGAGGACCTAAAGTATAATTTTTAACAAAAACAACCATATGTATTCACTTAAAGCTATTAGTTTTGATCGTTAGCTCGTTTCGCATCGAACTAGATCCAAACAGACTCAAACCTAATTCGATAGTTTTTCGTCGGTTTTTTACTCTCACATTGTTTCACGTATTTCAAGTTCAATAGGCCCGTATCTTCTTGAAAAACCATGAAGGATATTTTTAGGGCCTAAACGATATTCGTTTTTACCAAAATCACTCATAGGTCATGGCTTATAGCGATGAGTTTTGATCGTTGGCCCGTTTTGTATCGAACTAGGTCTAAACAACTCAAACCAACTCGAAATTTTTTGGTTTATTTTTATCACACTCACATCGTTTCATGTATACCAACCGTAGTTTGCTCGTATCTTCTTGAAAAATCATGAAGGCTGATTTTGAGAGCCTAAACTACATTTTTTGACAAAAATAACTCATAAGTCATGGCTTATAGCTATGAGTTTTAATCGTTGGCTTGTTTCACATCGAACTAGATCAAAATAGCTCAAACGTAGCTCGATATTTTTTTGTCGGTTTTTATCATACTCATACCATTTAATACATTCCAAGTCTAGTTGGCTTGAATCTTTTTGAAAAACCATGAAAGATGATTTTGAGGGCATAAACTATATTTTTTTACAAAAATCACTCATAGGTCATGGCTTATACCGATGAGTTTTGATCGTTAACTTGTTTCACATCGAACTAGGTCCAAATAGCTCAAGATTCGCCCAATAGTTTTTCATTAGTTTTTATCGTTGTCACATTGTTCGACGTAATCTCAAACCACTTGGTCCAAATCTTCTTGAAAAATCATGAAAGTTGATTTTGAGGGCCTAAACTATCTTTTTTGACAAAAATAACTCATAGGTCATGGTTTGTAACTATGAGTTTTTATCGTTGGCCCATTTCGTATCGAACTACTCCAAACGAGTGAAACCTATCCCGACACTTATTCGTCGGTTTTATCGCACTCACACTTGTTTCACGTATTTCAAGTCCAGTTGGCTCGTATCTTTTTGGAAAACCATAAACGCTGATTTTGAGGGCCTAAACTATATTTTTTTATAAAAATAACTCATAGGTCATGGCTTATAGCGATGAGTTTTGTTCGTTGGCCCGTTTCACATCGAACTAGGTCCAAATAGCTCAAACCTAACCCAAAAGTTTTTTGTCGGTTTTCATCGCATTCACACCTTTTCATGTATTCAAAGTCCAGTTGGCTCGTATCTTCTTGAAAAACTATGAAGGCTGATTTTGAGGGCCCAAACAACATTTTTTCACAAAAATAACTCATAGGGCAAGGCTTATCGCTATGAGTTTTGTTCGTTGGCCTACTTCGCATCGAACTAGGTCCAAAAAGCTCAAACCTAGCCCGATAGTTTTTCATCAATTTTTATTGGACTCACACCGTTTAATATATTCTAAGTCCGAGTTGGCTCGAATGTTCTTGAAAAACCATGAACGATGATTTTGAGGGCATAAACTACATTTTTCTACAAAAATCACTCATTGGTCATGACTTATAGCGATGAGTTTGAGGGCATAAACTACATTCTAGCTCGATAGTTTTTCATCAGTTTTTATCACATCGACACCGTTTCACATATTCAAAGTCTAGTTTGCCCGTATCCTTTTAAAAAAATGTGAAGGATGATTTTGAGGGCCTAAACGATAATTTTTCACCAAAATAACTCATAGGTCATAGCTTATAGCTATGAGCTTTGGTCGTTGTCCCGTTTCGCATCGAACAAGGTCCAAACAACTTAAGCCTAGTGCGATAGTCTTTCGTCGGTTTTATCGCGATCATACCATTTCATGTATTCCAAGTCCAGTTGGCTCGAATCTTCTTGAAAAACTAAGAAGGATGATTTTGAGGGCATTAACTATATTTTTTTTTACAAAAATCACTCATATGTCGAGCTTATAGCGATGAGTTTTGATCCTTAGCCCGTTCGCATCGAACTAGGTCCAAAAAGCTCAAACTTAGCTCGATAATTTTTCATTAGTTTTTATCACACTCACATAGTTTCACGTATTCCAAGTCTAGATGGCCCGTATCATCTTGAAAAACTATGAAGGCTGATTTGGAGGGCCTAAACTACATTTTTTTACCAAAATAACTCATAGGTCATGGCATAAAGCTATGAGCTTTGATCGTTGGCTTGTTTCGCAACGAACTAGGTCCAAACGACTCAAAGCTAACCCAATAGTTTTTCGTCGGTTTTCATCGCACTCACATCGTTTCACGTATTCAAAGTCTAGTTGGCTCGTATCTTCTTAAAAAACCATGAAGGCTTATTTTGAGGGCCTAAACTATATTTTTGACCAAAATAACTCATAGGTCATGGCTTATAATGATGAGTATTGATCGTTAGCCCATTTTGCATCGAACTAGGTCCAAACATCTCAAACCTAGCTCAAGAATTTTTCATCGGTTTTTATCGCACTCACACCGTTTCACGTATTCCAAGTCCGGTTGGTCCGTATCTACTTCAAAAATCGTGAAGGCTGATTTGAGTGCCCAAACTACATTTTTTGAAAAAATAACTTATAGGTCATGGCTTATAGCTATGGGTTTTTTTGTTGGACCATTTCACAACAAACTAGGTCCAAAAGCGCAAAACTAGCTCGATAGTTTTTCATCGGTTTTATCGCACTCACACCGTTTCACATATTTAAAGTCATATTGGCCCGTACTTCTTAAAAAGCTGTGAAGGCTGATTTTGAGGGCCTAAACTACTTTTTTTTTTACCAAAATAACTCATAGGTCATGACTTATAGCAATGAGTTTTGATCGTTGGTCCGTTTTGCATCGAACTAGGTCCAAACAGACTCGAACCTAGCTCGAACGTTTTTCATCGGCTTTTATCGCAATCACACCGTTTCACGTATTCCAAGTCTAGTTAGCTCGTATCTACTTGAAAAATCGTGAAGACCGATTTTGAGAGCCTAAACTACATTTTTTGAAAAAATAACTTATAGCACATGGCTTACGACTATGAGTTTTTTTCGTTGGCTCATTTCACAACGAACTAGGTACAAACAATGCAAAACTACCCCATTAGGCCTAAACTACATTTGTTTTGACCAAAATAACTCATAGGTCATGGCATAAAGCTATGCATTTTGATCGTTGGCCCGTTTTGAATCGAACTAGGTCCAAATAGCTCAAACCTAACCCGATGGTTTTTCATCAATTTTCCTCGCACTCATACCATTTCACATATTCAAAGTCTAGTTGGCCCGTATCTTCTTAAAAAACCAAGAAGGATTATTTTGAGGGCCTAAAATGCATTTTTTGACCAAAATAACTCATAGGTCATGGCTTATAGTGATGAGTATTGATCGTTAACCCGTTTCGCATCAAACTAGGTCCAAACATCTCAAACCTAGCTCGAAATGTTTTTATCAATTTTTATTTCACTCACATCGTTTCATGTATTCCAAGTCCGGTTAGTCCGTATCTACTTGAAAAATCGTGAAGGTCGATTTTGAGGGCCTAAACTATATTTTTTGAAAAAATAACTTATAGGTCATGGCTTATAGCTATGAGTTTTTTTCGTTGGCTCGTTTCACAACGAACTAGGTCCAAACGGCGTAAAACTATCCCGATAGTTTTTCATCGGTTTTATCGCACTCACACCGCTTCACGTATTCAAAGTCCGAGTTGGCCCGTATCTTCTTAAAAAGCTGTGAAGGCTGATTTTGAGGGCCTAAACTATATTTTTTCACCATAATAACTCATAGGTCAAAAAGCGTGAAGGCTGATTTTGAGGGCCTAAACTACATTTTTTCACCATAATAACTCATAGGTCATAGCTTAAAACTATGCATTTTGGTCGTTGTCCCGTTTCGCATCAAACAAGGTCCAAACGACTCAAGCCTAGCATGATAGTTTTTCGTCGGTTTTATCGTACTCACACCATTTCACGTATTCCAAGTCCGAGTTGGCTCGTATCTTCTTGAAAAGCTGTGAAGGCTGATTTTGATGGCCTAAACTATATTTTTTGACAATAATAACTCATAGGTCATGGCTTATAGCAATGACTTTTGATAGTTGCCCCATTTCGTATTGAAGTAGGTCCAAACAGACTCAAACATAGCTCAAAAGTTTTCCTCATTTTTTATCGCACTCACACTTGTTTCATGTATTCCAAATCTAGTTGGCACGTATCTTCTTGAAAAATCATGGATGCCGATTTTGAGGGCCTAAACTATATTTTTTGACAAAAATAACTCGAGTCATGGCTTATGGCCATGAGCTTTATTCGTTGGCTCTGTTTTGCATCGAAATAGGTCCAAACAACTCAAACCAAGCTCAATAGTTTTCATCAACTTTTATTGCACTCACATCGTTTCGGGTATTCCAAGTCCAATTGGCCCGTATCTTCTTGAAAAACTATTAAGGTTGATTTTGAGGGCCTAAATTTTATTTTTTTTTACCAAAATCACTCATACATCATGGCTTTTATCGATTCGTTTTGATCGTTCGCACGTTTCACATCAAAATAAGTCCAAACAGACTCAAACCTAGCTCGAACGTTTTTCATTAGTTTTTATTGTACTCACACCATTTCACGTATTTCAAGTCCGATTGGCTCTATCTTCTTGAAAAATCATGAAGGCTGATTTTAACGGCCTAAAGTTCATTTTTTTAACAAAAATAACTCATAGGTCATGGCTTATAGCGATGAGTTTTGTTTGTTAGTCCGTTTCACATCAAATCGAGTCCAAACAGGTGCAAACCTTTCCCAAAAGGTTTTTGTTAGTTTTTATCGCACTCACACTCTTTCATGTATTCCAAGTCCAGTTGGCCCTATCTTCTTAAAAAATTGTGAAGGTTGATTTTAAGGGCCTAAACTATATTTTTTCACCAAAATAACTCATAGGTCATGGCTTATAGCTATGGGTTTTGATCATTAGCTAGTTTCACATCGAACCGAGTCCAAATAGCTCAAACCTAGCCCGATAGTTTTTTGCCAATTTTCATCGCACTCATACCGTTTCACGTATTCCAAGTCCAGATTGGCTCGAATCTACTTGAAAAACTTTGAAGGCTGATTTTGAGGGCCTAAACTACATTTTTAATGAAAATAACCCATAGGTCATGGCTTATAGTGATGAGTTTTCATCGTTAGCCCATTTTGCATCGAACTAAGTCCAAACAACTCAAACCTAGCTCGTAGGTTTTTCACCAATTTTCATCGCACTCACGACATTTCACGTATTCCATGTCTAGTTGGTCCATATCTTATTGAAAAATCATGAAGGCTAATTTTTAGAGCCTAGACTATATTTTTTTGACAAAAATAACTTATAGGTCCCGGCTTATAGCTATGAGTTTTGTTCGTTGGCCCGTTTCGCATTGAACTACGTCCAAATAGCACAAAACTAGCTCGATAGTTTTTCATCGGTTTTATCGCACTCACATCGTTTCACGTATTCAAAGTCTTGTTGGCCCATATTTTCTTGAAAAAATTTGAAGATCGATTTTCGTAGCCTAAACTACATTTTTTTCACAAAAATATCTCTTAGGTCATGGCTTATAGTGATGAGTTTTTTTCGTTGGACATTTTGCATTGAACTAGGTCCAAATAACTCAAACCTAGCCCAATAGTTTTTCGTTAGTTTTTATCGCACTCACACCGTTTCACATATTCCAAGTTCAGGTTAGCTTCGAATATTCTAGAAAAACTATGAAAGCCGATTTTGAGGGCTTAAACTACATTTTGTTTTTATCAAAATAACTCATAGGTCATGGCATAAAGCTATGAGTTTTGATCGTTGGCCCGTTTTGCATCGATCTAGGTCCAAACAACTCAAACCTAACCCGATAGTTTTTCATTAGTTTATGTCGCACTCACACCGTTTTACATATTCCAAGTCCAGGTTAGCTCGTATCTTCTTGAAAAACCATGAAGGCCGATTTTGAGGGCCTAAACTAAATTTTTTAACAAAAATAACTCATAGGTCATGGCTTATAGCGATGAGCTTTGATCATTGGCCCGTTTTGCATTGAACTAGGTCCAAACCGCTCAAACGTAGCTCGAAAGCTTCTCGTCGCTTTTATCGCACTCACACCGTTTCACGTATTCCAAGTTCAATTGGCTCCTATCTTATTGAAAAATCATCAAGGCTGATTTTGAGGGCCTTAACTCATTTTTTGAAAACAATAACTCTTAGGTCATGGCTTATGACCATGAGTTTTGGTCGTTGACATGTTTTTCATCAAAATAGGTCAAAACAGACTCAAACCTAGCCCGATAGTTTTTCATCGGCTTTTATCGCACTCATACCGTTTCACATATTCGAAGTTCGGTTGGCTCGTATCTTCTTGAAAAACTATGGATGCTGATTTTGAGGGCCTAAACCGCATTTTATCACCAAAATAGCTTACGAGTTATGGCTTATAGCGATGAGTTTTGATCGTTGGCCTGTTTCGCATCGAAATAGCTCTAAACAGACTCAAACCTAGCTCGATTGTTTTTCATTAATTTTTATCGCACTCACACCGTTTGACGTATTTCGAGCCCAATTGGCTCCGTATCTTCTTGAAAAACTATGACGGCTGATTTTGAAGGCCTAAATTATATATTTTTACCAAAATCACTCATAAGTCATGGCTTATATCGATTAGTTTTGATCATTGGCCCATTTCGCATTGAAATAAGTCCAAACAGTTCTAACCTAGCTCGAATGTTTTTTGTTAGTTTTTATCACACTCCCACCATTTCACATATTCCAAGTCCCGTTGGCTCATATCTTCTTAAAAAATTATGAAGACTGATTTTGAGGGCTTAAACTATATTTTTTTGACAAAAATAACTCGGATCATGGCTTATAGCAATGAGTTTTGGTCATTGATCCGTTTTGCATCGAAATAGGTCCAAATAGCTCAAACCTTGCCCAATAGTTTTTCATCGGCTTTTATTGTACTCATACCGTTTCAATTATTCCAAGTCTAGTTGGCCCGTATCTTCTTGAAAAACTACGAATGCTAATTTTAAGGGCCTAAACTCGTATTTTTTCACAAAAATAACTTGTAGGTTATGGCTTATAGCGATGAGTTTTGTTCGTTGGCCCGTTTCGCATCGAAATAGGTCCAAACAACTGAAACCTAGCTCGATACTTTTTTATCAATTTTATCACACTCACACCGTATCACGTATTGTAAGTCTAGTTGGCCCGTATCTTCTTGAAAAACTATGAAGGCTGATTTTAAGGGCCTAAACTATATTTTTTTACCAAAATCACTCATAGGTCATGGCTTAAAGCAATGAGTTTTGGTCGTTGGCTCGTTTCGCATCGAACTAGGTCCAAATCGCTAAAAATTAGGTCGATAGTTTTTATCGGTTTTATCCCTCTCACACCGTTCGACGTAATCCAAAAGCCGTTGGTCCGCATCTTCTTGAAAAACTATGGGTGCTGATTTTGAGGGCCTAAACTATCTTTTTTGACCAAAATAACTCATAGATCATTGGCTTATAGCCATAAGTTTTAGTCGTTGGCCCGTTTCGCATCGAAATAGGTCTAAACAACTCAAACCTATCCCGATAGTATTTCATTAGATTCTATCGCAATCACACCATTTCACATATTCCAAGTTCGGTTTGCTCGAATCTTCTTCAAACAAACATGAAGGATGATTTTGTGGGCCTAAAATATATATTTTTTTTACCAAAATCACTTATAGGTCATGGCTTATAGCGATGAGTTTTGATCGTTGGCATGTTTTGCATGGAACTAGGTCCAAATAGCTCAAGCCTAGCTCAATAATTTTTTGTCGGCTTTTATTGCACTCACATCGTTTCACGTACTCAAAGTCTAGTTGGCCGATATCTTCTTGAAAAACTATAAAGGCTGATTTTGAGGGCCTAAACTATATTTTTTCACCAAAATAACTCATAGGTCATTGCTTATAGCTATGAGTTTTGGTCATTGGCCCGTTTCGCATCGAACTAGGTCCAAACAGACTCTAACCTAATCGATAGTTTTTCATCGGCTTTTGTGACACTTATACTATTTCATGTATTCCAAGTCCAGTTAGCTCGTATTTTCTTAAAAAACCATGAAGGTCGATTATGAGGGCCTAAACTATATTTTTTCACCAAAATAACTCATAGGTCATGGCTTTATAGCTATGAGTTTTGATCGTTGGTTCGTTTCATATTGAACTCGATCTAAACGACTCTAACCTAACTCGATAGTTTTTTGTTAGTTTTTATCACACTCATACTTGTTTCACGTATTCCAAGTCCAGTTGGCTCGTATCTTCTTGAAAAACCAAAAAGGCCGATTTTGAAGGCCTAAACTATATTTTTTTTACCAAAATCACTCATAGGTCATGGCTTATAGCGATGAGTTTTGATCATTAGCCCATTTCGCATCGAACTAGGTCCAAACAGACTCAAACCTAACCCTACAATTTTAATTAGTTCTTATCGCACTCACACTCGTTTTACATATTCTAAGTCCGAGTTTTCTCGTATCTTTTTGAAAAACCATGAAGGCTGATTTTGAGGGCCTAAACTATATTTTTTCGCCAAAATAACCCATATGTCATGGCTTATAGCGATGAGTTTTGATCGTTGGTCAATTTCACATCGAACTAGGTCCAAACAGACTTCAAACTCGGCTCGAAGGTTTTTTGTCATTTTTTATTGTACTCAACCGTTTCACATATTCCAAGTCTTGTTGGCCGTATCTTCTTAAAAAATCATGAAGGTCGATTTAGAGGGCCTAAACTATATTTTTTTCACAAAAATAAGTTGTAGGTCATGGCTTATAGCCATAAGTTTTGTTCGTTGGCCCGTTTTGCATCGAAATAGGTCCAAACAGACTTCAAACCTAGCTCGAAATTTTTTCATCGGCTTTTATCGCATTTACACCGTTTCACGTATTCCAAGTCCAGTTGGCTCATATCTTCTTCAAAAATCGTAAAGGCTGATTTTGAGGGCCTAAATTATATTTTTTTGACAAAAATAACTCAAAGGACATGGGTTATAACAATGAGTTTTGGTTGTTGGCCCATTTCGCATCGAACTAGGTCCAAATAGCTCAAACCTAGCTCGATAGCTTTTCGTCGGTTTATATCACACTCACAATGTTTCACGTATTCCAAGTCCAAGTTAGCTCGAATCTTTTTGAAAAACCATAAAGGATGATTTTAAGGGCATAAGCTACATTTTTTTACAAAAATCAGTCATAGCTCATGACTTATAGTGATGAGTTTTGATCATTAGCCCGTTTCACATCGAACTAGGTCCAAACAACTCAAGATTTGCTCGATGTTTTTTCATCGCTTTTATCGCACTTACACCGTTTCATGAATTCCAATTCCTGTTAGCTCGTATCTTCTTGAAAAACTTTGAAAGCCGATTTTGAGGGCCTAAACTACATTTTTTCACCAAAATAACCCATAGGTCATGGCTTATAGTGATGCATTTTGATCATTGGCTCGCTTCGCATCGAATTAGGTCCAAATAGCTCAAACCTAGCTCGAAGGTTTTTCACCAATTTTTATCGCACTCAAACCGTTTCATATATTCCAAGTCCAAGTAGGCCCATATCTTCATGAATAATCATGAATGCTGATTTTGAAGGCCTAAACTACATTCTTTTGACAAGAATAACTTATAAGTCATGGCTTAGAGTTATGAGTTTTGTTCACCGGCCCGTTTCGCATCAAACTACGTCCAAACAACGCAAAACTTGCTCGAAAGTTTTTCATCATTTTTTATTACACTCATATCGTTTTACGAATTCAAAGTTCAATTGCCCCGTATCTTCTTGAAAAATTATGAAGGCTGATTTTGAGCGCCTAAACTATATTTTTTCACCAAAATAACTCATAGGTCATGGCTTATAGCTAAGAGTTTGGTTCGGTAGCCCATTTCGCATCGAACTAGGTCCAAAAGTACAAACCTAGCCCGATAGTTTTTTGTCGGCTTTGATCGCACTCATACCGTTTCATGTCTTCCTAGTTCAATTGGCTTGAAGATTCTTAAAAAACTTTGAAGGTCTGTTTTTGAGTGCCAAAACTACATTTTTCTTTACCAAAATAACTCATAGGTCATGCAAAAAGCTATGAGTTTTGATCATTGGCCTATTTCGCATCGAACTAGGTCCAAACGACTCAAACCTAACCCGATAGTTTTTCGTCGGTTTTTGTCGCATTCACACCATTTTATATATTCCGAGTTCGATTGACTCCTATCTTCTTGAAAAACCATGAAGGCTGATTTTGAGGGCCTAAACTATATTTTTTGACCAAAATAACTCATAGTTCATGGCTTATAACGATGAGTTTTGGTCGTTGGCCCATTTTGCATCGAAATAGGTCCAAACGAGTCAAACCTAAGCCGATAGGTTTTTGTTAGATTTTATCGCACTCGCACCGTTTCATGTATTCTAAGTCTAATTGGCTTGAATCTTCTTGAAAAAAATGAAGGATGATTTTAAGGGCCTAAACAACATTTTTTTTTTACCAAAATCACTCATAGGTTATGGCTTATAGCGATGAGTTTTGATCGTTGGCATGTTTTGTATCTAACTACATCCAAATAGCTCAAACCTAGCCCAACATTTTTTCATCGGCTTTTATCGCACTCACACCGTTTCACATACTCCAAGTCTAGTTGGCTAGTATCTTCTTGAAAAACTATGAAGGTTGATTTTGACGGCTTAAACTATATTTTTTCACCAAAATAACTCATAAGTCATGGCTTTATAGCTATAAGTTTTGATCGTCGGCTCTGTTTCGCATCGAACTTGGTCCAAACAGACTCAAACCTAACTCGATAGTTTTTCATCGGCTTTTATCACACCGATACTCGTTTAACATATTCCAAGTCCAGTTGGTCCGTATCTTCTTGAGAAACCCCGAAGGCTAATTTTGGGGGCCTAAACTATATTTTTTTACCAAAATCACTCATAGTTCATGGCTTATAGCGATGAGTTTTGATCGTTGGTCCGTTTCACATCGAACTCGATCCAAACAGACTCAAACCTAGCTCAAAATTTTTTCTCCAGCTTTTATCGCACTCACTCCTTTTCACGTATTCCAAGTCCAGTTGGCCTATATCTTCTTGAAAAATCATGAAGGCTAATTTGAGGGCTAAACTACATTTTTCCGACAAAAATAACTTATAGGTCATGGCTTATATGTCTAAACAGCGTAAAACTAGCCTAATAGTTTTTTGTCGGCTTTTATTGCACTCACACCGTTTCACGTATTCAAAGTCCAGTTGGCCCGTATGTTCTTGAAAAACTTTGAATGTTGGTATTGAGGGCCTAAACTACATTTTTTCACCAAAATAACTCATAGGTCATGGCTTGTAGAATGAGTTTTGTTCATTGGCCCATTTTGCATCGAACTAGGTCAACACGGACTCAAACTTAGCCGGACAGCTTTTCATCGCTTTTACCACACTCACACCGTTTCACGTATCCCAAGTTCGAGTTGGCTCGTGTATTCTTGAAAAACTATGAAGGCTGATTATGAAAGCCTAAACTATATATTTTTTCACCAAAATAACTCATAGGTCATGGCATAAAACTATCAGTTTTGATCATTGGCTCGTTTCGTATCGAACTAGGTCCAAACAATCGAAACCTAACCCGATAATTTTTTGTTAGTTTTTGTCGCACTCACACTCTTTTACATATTCTAAGTCCAGGTTGCCTATATCTTCTTGAAAACCATGAAGGCTGATTTTAAGGGCCTAAACTACATTTTTTTCACCAAAATGATGGCTTATGGCGATGAGTTTTGATCGTTTGCCCATTTCGCATCGAACTAAGTCCAAACAAGCTCAAACCTAGTCCGAAGGTTTTTTGCCGCTTTTATCATACTCACACTCGTTTCATGTATTCCAAGTCCTATTGGCCCATATCTTCTTAAAAAATCGTTAAGGCTGATTTTGAGGGCCTAAACAATATTTTTTTTTCAAAAGTAACTTATAGGTCATGGCTTATAGATGTGAGTTTTGTTTGTTGGCCCGTTTCACATCGAACTATGTCCCAACGAAGCACAAAACTAGCCCGACAGCTTTTTTTTCATCGGCTTTTATCGCACTCACATTGTTTCACATATTCAAAGTACAATTGGCTCGTATCTTTTTGAAAAACTATGAAGGCTGATTTTGAGAGCCTAAACTATATTTTTTTACCAATATAACTCATAGGTCATGGCTTATAGCAATGAGTTTTGTTCGTTGGCCCGTTTTGCATCGAACTAGGTCCAAACAGATCAAACCTAGCTCGACAATTTTTCATCGGCTTTTATCGCAGTCACATCGTTTGAAGTATTCCTAGTTCGAGTTGGCTCTAATATTCTTGAAGAACTATGAAAGCCGATATTGATGGTCGACTATATTTTTTTCTCAAAATAACTCATAAGTCATGGCATAAAGCTATGAGTTTTGATCATTGTCCCGTTTCGCATCGAACTTGGTCCAAACGAGCTCAAACCTAGCTCGAAAGTTTTTCATCGGCTTTTATCGCATTCACACCGTTTCAAGTGTTCCAAGTCCAATTGGCTTGTATCTTCTTGAAAAATCAAAAAGTCTAATTTTGAGGGCCTAACCTACATTTTTTGACAAAAACAAGTCATAGGTCATGGCTTATAGCAATGAGTTTTTGTCGTTGGCCCGTTTCGCATCGAACTAGGTCCAAACAGACTCAAACCGAGTCCGAAGGTTTTTGCTAGTTTTTATCGTACTCACACCATTTCATGTATTCAAAGTCCTACTCGTCCCATATCTTCTTAAAAAGTCATTAAGGCTGATTTTGAGGGCCTAAATTATATTTTTTTTGATAAAAATAACTTATAGGTCATGGCTTATACTCGTGAGTTTTGTTCGTTGGCTCGTTTCGCATCGAACTAGGTTAAAATAGTTCAAATCTAGCTTGAAATGTTTTTCTCGGCTTTTATCGTATTCACACCATTTCATGTATTCCAATTCCAGTTGGCCCGTACTTGCTTGAAAAAACGTGAAGGCCGATTCGAAGGCCTAAAATAATTTTTTTAACAAAAATAACTCATAAGTCATGGCTTATAGCGATGAGTTTTGGTCGTTGGCCCATTTGGCATCGAAATAGGTCTAAACAGACTTAAACCTAGCCTCGAAATTTTTTCATCGGCTTTTATCGCACTTACACTCGTTTCACGCATTCCAAGTGCAGTTGGATCGTATCTTCTTGAAAAACTATGAATGCTGATTTTGAGGGCCTACATTGGGGTTTTTTCATAAAAATAACTCATAGGTCATGGTTTATAGCGATGAGTTTTGGTCGTTGTCCCGTTTTGCATCGAAATAGGTCCAAATAGCTCAAACCTAGCCCGATAGTTCTTTGTCCTGTTTTTATCACACTCACACCATTTCACGCATTCCCGGTTCGATTGGCCCAAATATTCTTGAAAAGCTATAAAGGTTGATTTTCAAGGCCTAAACTATATTTTGTTTTACCAAAATAACTCATAGGTCATGGCATAAAGCTACAAGTTTTGATCGTTGGCCCGTTTCACATCAAACTAGGTCCAAACGGACTCAAACCTAACCCAATAGTTTTTTGTTAGTTTTTGTCACACTCATACTTGTTTTACATATTCTAAGTCCGAGTTGGCTCATATCTTTTTGAAAAACCATGAAGGCTGATTTTGAGGGCCTAAACTATATTTTTACACCAAAATAACCCATAGGTCATGGCTTATAGCGATGAGTTTTGCTCGTTGGCCCATTTAGCTTCGAACTAGGTCCAAACAGACTCAAACCCGGCACGAAGGTTTTTTGCTAGTTTTTATTAGTACCGACACTCGTTTCACTTATTCCAAGTGCAGTTGGCCCATATCTTCTTAAAAAATCATGAGGGCCGATTTAAAGGGCCTAAACTATATTTTTTTGACAAAAATAACTTATAGGTCATCGCTTGTAGCCATAAGTTTTGCTCGTTGGCCCGTTTCGCATCGAAATAAGCCCAAACAGATCTCAAACTTAGCCCGATAGTTTTTCGTCAATTTTTATCGCACTCATAACGTTTCATGTATTCCAAGTCCAGCTTGGCCCGTATCTTCTTAAAAAACTATGAAGGCTGATTTTGAGGGCTTAAATTTTATTTTATTTTACCAAAATCACTCATAGGTCATGGCTTATAGCGATTAGTTTTGACCGTTGGCTCATTTCGCATCGAAATAGGTCCAAACAGACTCAAACCTAGCTCAAAAGTTTTTCATCGGCTTTTATCGCATTCACACCGTTTCAAGTATTCCAAGTCCAATTGGCTTGTATCTTCTTGAAGAATCAAAAAGTCTAATTTTGAGGGCCTAACCTACATTTTTTGACAAAAACAAGTCATAGGTCATGGCTTATAGCAATGAGTTTTTGTCGTTGGCCCGTTTCGCATCGAACTAGGTCCAAACAGACTCAAACCGAGTCCGAAGGTTTTTTGCTAGTCTTTATCGTACTCACACCATTTCATGTATTCAAAGTCCTATTGTCCCATATCTTCTTAAAAAGTCATTAAGGCTGATTTTGAGGGCCTAAATTATATTTTTTTGATAAAAATAACTTATAGGTCATGGCTTATACCCGTGAGTTTTGTTCGTTGGCTCGTTTCGCATTGAACTATGTCCAAACAAAGGCAAAACTAGCTCGACAATTTTTCATCGGCTTTTATCACACTCACACTCGTTTCATGTATTCAAAGTACAATTGGCCCGTATCTTCTTGAAAAACTATTAAGGCTGATTTTGAGAGCCTCAACTACATTTTTTTACCAAAATAACGCATAGGTCATGGCTTATAGCAATGAGTTTTATTCGTTGGCCCATTTCGCATCAAACTAGGTCCAAACAAGTCTCAAACCTAACTCGACGAGCTTTTCATCAATTTTTATTGCACTCACACCGTTTCAAGTATTTCGAGTTCGGTTAGCTCGAATATTCTTGAAAAACTATGAAAGCCGATTTTGATGGCCGAAACCATATTTTTTTTCTCAAAATAACTCATAAGTTATGGCATAAAGCTATGAGTTTTGATCGTTGGCCCGTTTCGTATCAAACTTGGTCCAAACAGACTCAAACCTAACCCGATAGTTTTTCGTCGGTCTTTTTTGCACTTATACTCGTTTAACGTATTCCAAGTCCAAGCTTGGCCCGTATCTTCTTGAAAAACCATGAAGGCTAATTTTGAGCGCCTAAACTATATATTTTTCTTTACCAAAATCACTCATAGGTCATGGCTTATAGCGATGAGTTTTGATCGTTAGCTCGTTTCGCATCAACTCGATCCAAACATCTCAAACCTAGCTCAAAAGTGTTTCACCATTTTTTATCATACTCACACCGTTTCTCGTATTCCAAGTCCAATGGCCCATATCTTCTGGAAAAATCGTGAAGGCCGATTTTGAGGGCCTAAACTATATTTTTTTTGAAAAAAATAACTTATATATCATGACTTATAGCTATGAGTTTTTTTCGTTCGCCCGTTTCGCATCGAACCGGTAAAAACAACGCAAAACAAGTAAAAACTTTTTCGTTAGTTTTTATCGCACTCACATTGTTTCACGTATTCAATGTCTAGTTGGCCCGTATGTTCTTGAAAAACTATGAATGCTGATTTTGAGGGCCTAAACTATATTTTTTTCACCAAAATAACTCATAGGCCATGGCTTATAGCATTAGTTTTGTTCGTTGGCCCGTTTGGCATAGAACTAGGTCAAAACAGACTCAAACCTAACCTCACAGCTTTTTGTCAATTTTTATCGCACTCACACCGTTTCACGTATTCCAAGTTCGGTTGGCTCGAATATTCTTGAAAAACTATGAAGGCTGATTTTGAGGGCTTAAACTATATTTTTTTTACCAAAATAACTTATAGGTCATTGCATAAAACCGTGAGTTTTGATCGTTGGCTCATTTAGCATCGAACTAGGTCCAAACAGACTCAAACCTATCTCGATAGTTTTTCATTTATTTCTGTCCCACTCACACTCGATTTATATATTCTAAGTTCGAGTTGCCTATATCTTCTTGAAAAACTATGAAGGCCGATTTTGAGGGCCTAAACTACATTTTTTCACCAAAATAAGCCATAGGTCATGGCTTATAGCGATGAGTTTTGATCGTTGGCCCGTTTCGCATTGAACTAGGTCAAAACAGACTCAAACCTAGTTCGAAGGTTTTTTATCGGCTTTTATTATACTCACATCGTTTCATGTATTCTAAGTCCAGTTGGCCCATATGTTCGAAAAAATAATTAAGGTTGATTTTGAGAGCCTAAACTATATTTTTTTGACAAAAATAACTTATAGGTCATGGCTTATGGCTAAGAGTTTTGTTTGTTGGTCCGTTTTGCATCGAACCGGGTCCAAACAGTGTAAAACTAGCCCGATAGTTTTTCATCGGTTTTCATCGCACTCACGCCGTTTCACGTATTCAAAGTCCAATTGGCCCATATCTTCTTCAAAAACTATGAAGGTCGATATTGAGAGCCTAAACTACATTTTTTCACCAAAATAACTCATAGGTCATGGCTTATAGCTATGAGTTTTGTTTGTTGGTCCGTTTCGCATCGAACTAGGTCCAAACAACTCAAACCTAGCTCGATAGTTTTTGTCGGCTTTTATCGCACTCACACCGTTTCACGTATTCTAAGTTTAGTTGGCCTAAATATTCTTGAAAAACTATGAAAGCTGATTTTGAGGGCCTAAACTATATATATATATATATTTTTATCAAAATAACTCATAAGTCATGAATAAAGCTATGTGTTTTGATCGTTGGCCCGTTTCGCATCTAACTAGGTCCAAATAGCTCAAACCTAACCCGATAGTTTTTCATCGGTTTTTCTTCGAACTCACACCGTTTTACATATTCCAAGTCCAATTGGCCCTTATCTTCTTGAAAAACTATGAAGGCTGATTTTAAGGGCCTAAACTATATTTTTTGACTAAAATAACTCATAGGTCATGCCTTATAGTGATGAGTTTTGATCATTGGCCCGTTTTGCATCGAACTAGGTCCAAACGGACTCAAACCTAGCTCGAACGTTTTTTTGCATTTTTTATCGTACTCACATCGTTTCACGTATTCAAAGTCAAGTTTGCCCATATATTCTTGAAAAATCATGAAGGCTGATTTTGAGGGCCTAAACTACATTTTTTTGACAAAAATAGCTTATAGGTCATGGCTTATAGCTATGAGATTTGTTCGTTGGCCCATTTCTCTTTGAACTATGTCTAAAAAACGTAAAACTAGCTAGACAGCTTTTATCGCACTCACATCGTTTCACGTATTCAAAGTCCATTTGGCCCGTATCTTCTTGAAAAACTATGAAGGTTGATTTTGAGAGCCTAAACTACATTTTTTCACAAAAATAACTCATAGGTCATGGCTTATAGTAATGAGTTTTATTCATTGGCCCATTTAGCATCGAACTAGGTTGAAACGACTCTAACCTAGCCTCGATAGTTTTTTATGAGTTTTGATCACACTTACACCGTTTCACGTATTCTAAGTTCAATTGGCCCGAATATTCTTGAAAATCTATGAAGGCTAGTTTTGAGGGCCTAAACTACATTTTTTTACCAAAATAACTCATAGGTCATGGCATAAATCTATGAGTTTTGATTGTTGGCCCGTTTCGTATCAAACTAGGTTTAAACAACTCAAACCTAACCCGATAGTTTTTCATCGGCTTTTGTCGCACTCATACCATTTTATATATTCCAAGTCCAAGTTGGCTCGTATCTTTTTGAAAAACCATGAAGGTTGATTTTGAGGGCTTCAACTACATTTTCAACCAAAATAACTCGTAGGTCATGGCTTATAGCGGTGAGTTTTGGTCATTGGCCCGTTTCACATCGAAATAGGTCTAAAAAACTCAAACCTATCCCGATAGTTTTTCATCAATTTTTAGCACCCTCACACTATTCAATGTATTCCAAGTCTAGTTGGCTTGTATCTTCTTGTAAAACCATGAAGGCTAATTTTGAGGGCCTAAACTAATTTTTTTTTACCAAAATAACTCATAGGTCATGGCATAAAGCTATGAGTTTTGATCGTTGGCCCGTTTCGCATCGAACTAGGTCCAAATAGCTCAAACCTAACTCCGACGAGTTTTTCATCAATTCTTATCGCACTCACACCATTTTATATATTCCAAGTCCAGCTTGGCTCGTCTCGTCTTGAAAAACAATGAAGGCTGATTTCAAGGGCCTAAACTATATTTTTTGACCAAAAACCTCGTAGGTCATGGCTTATAGCGATGAGTTTTGGTCGTTGGCCCGTTTTGCATCAAAATAGGTCCAAACGACTCAAACCTTGGCGGATAGTTTTTCATCAATTTTTATCGCACTCACACCATTTCACGTATTCCAAGTCCAGGTTAGTCCGTATCTTTTTGAAAAACTATGAAGTTTGATTTTGAGGGCCTAAATTATATATATTTTTTTACCAAAATCACTCATAGGTCATGGCTTATAGCGATGAGTTTTGATCGTTAGCCCGTTTTGCACGAACTAGGTGCAAACGAGTCAAACCTAGCTCGAATGTTTTTCATCGGCTTTTATCGCACTCTTACCATTTCACTTATTCCAATTCCAATTAGCCCGTATCTTCTTGAAAAATCATGAAGGTCGTTTTGAGAGCCTAAACTACATTTTTTGACAAAAATAACTCATAGGTCATGGCCGATAGCGATGAGTTTTTTTCATTGGCTCGTTTCACATCGAATTAGGTCCAAGCAGCTCAAACCTAGCCCAAAGGTTTTTCATCATTTTTTATCGTACTCACACTTTTTCACGTATTCCAAGTCTAGTTGGCCCGTATCTTGTTGAAATATTATGAAGGATGATTTTGAGGGCCTAAACTATATTTTTTTACCAAAATCACTCATAGGTTATAGCTTATAGCGATGAGTTTTGATCGTTAGCTCGTTTCACATCGATCTAGGTCTAAACAACTCAAGATTTGCTCGGTGGTTTTTTGTCAATTTTTATTGCACTTACACCGTTTCATGTATTCTAAGTCCTGTTGGCCTATATCTTGTTAAAAAACATTGAAGGCCGATTTTGAGGGCCTAAACTCTATTTTTTTACCAAAATAACCCATAGGTCATGGCATATAGCGATGAGTTTTGATCGTTGGCCCGTTTCATATCGAACTAGGTCCAAATAGCTCAAACGTAGCTCGAAGGTTTTTTTATCGGCTTTTATCGTACTCACACCATTTCACGTATTCCAAGTCCAAGTAGGTACATATCTTCTTGAAAAATCATGAAGGCCGATTTTGAAGGCCTAACCTACATTTTTTTTACAAAAATAAATTATATGTCATGGCTTATAGCTATGAGTTTTGTTCGTTGGCCCGTTTCACATCGAACTATGCCCAAACAACATAAAACTAGCTCGATAGTTTTTCATCGCTTTTATCGCACTTATATCGTTTCACGCATTCAAAGTCTAAGTGGCTCCGTATTTTCTTGAAAAATTATGAAGGCCGATTTATAGAGCCTAAACTATATTTTTTTCACCAAAATAACTCCTAGGTCATGGCTTATAGCAATGAGTTTTGTTCGTTGGCCCGTTTCACATCGAACTAGGTCCAAATAACTCAAACCTATCCCGGTATTTTTTCATTAGTTTTTATCGCACTCATATCATTTCACGTATTTCAAGTTCGAGTTGGCCCAAATATTCTTGAAAAAATGTGAAGACTAATTTTAAGGGCCTAAATTATATTTTTTTTTACCAAAATAACTCATAGGTCATGGCATAAAGTTTTGAGCTTTGATCGTTGGCCCGTTTTGCATCGAATTATGTCCAAATAGCTCAAACCCGACCCGATAGTTTTCCGTAAGTTTTTGTCGGACTCACACCATTTTATATATTCCAAGTCTAATTGGCTCCGTATCTTCTTGAAAAACCATGAAGGATGATTTTGAGGGCCTAAACTATATTTTTTTACCAAAATACCTCATAGGTCATGGCTTATAGCAATGAATTTTGGTCGTTGGCCCATTTTGCATCGAAATAGGTCCAAACGACTTAAACCTATCCCGATAGTTTTTCATCAATTTTTAGCGCACTCAAATTGTTCAACGCATTCCAAGTCTAGTTGGTCCGTATCTTCTTGAAAAACCATGAAGGCTAATTTTGAGGGCATAAACTATATTTTTTTTTATCAAAATCACTCATAGGTCATGGCTTATAGAGATGAGTTTTGATCATTGGCTCGTTTCGCATCAAACTACGTTCAAGCGAGTCAAACCTAGACCGATAGTTTTTTATCGGCTTTTATTGCATTCACACCGTTTCACGTATTCCAAGTTCAGCTTGGCTCATATCTTCTTGAAAAATTGTGAATGCTGATTTTGAGGGCCTAAACCGCATTTTTTCACCAAAATAACTCATAGGTCATGACTTATAGCAATGAGTTTTGGTTGTTGGCTCGTTTCGAATCGAAATAGGTCCAAAAAGCTCAAACTTAGCCCGATAGGTTTTGATCAATTTTTAGCACACTCGTACCATTTCACGTATTCTAAGTCTAGTTGGCCCGTATCTTTTTGAAAAACTATGAAGGCCGATTTTGATGGCCTAAATTATATTTTTTCTTACCAAAATCACTCATAGGTCATGGCTTATAGCGATTAGTTTTGATCGTTGACCCATTTTGTATGGAAATAGGTCCAAACAGACTCAAACCTAGCTTGAAATTTTTTCATCGGCTTTTATCGCACTCACACCATTTCACGTATTCTAAGTCCAGTTGGCCCGTATCTTCTTGGAAAATCGTGAACGCTAATTTTGAGGGCCTAAATTACATTTTTTGAAAAAAATAGCTCATAGGTCAAGGCTTATAGCGATGAGTTGTGTTCGTTGGCTCGTTTCACATCGAATTAGGTCCAAACAAGTCTCAAACTTAGACCAAACATTTTTCGTCAATTTTTACCGCACTCATAATTTTTCACGTATTCCAAGTCTTGTTGGACCGTATCTTCTTGAAAACCGTGAAGGCTGATTTTGAGGTCCTAAACTACATTTTTTTTTACCAAAATAACTCATAGCTCATGGCATAAAGCTATGAGTTTTTTATCGTTGGCCCATTTCACATCGAAATATGTCCAAATAGCTTAAACCTAGCTCGAAGGTTTTTCTCTAGTTTTTATCGCACTCACACCGTATCATGTTTTCCAAGTCCAATAGGTCCATATCTTCTTGAAAAATCGTGAAAGCCGATTTTGTGGGCCTAAACTATACTTTTTTTACAAAAGTAAATTATAGGTCATGGCTTATAGCTATAAGTTTTGTTCGTTGGCCCGTTCCGCATCGAACTACGTCTAAACAACGCTAAACTAGCTCGATAGTTTTTTGTCGCTTTTATTACACTCACATCGTTCCACGTATTCGAAGTCCAAGTTGGCCCGTATCTTCTTAAAAACCGTGAAGGCCGATTTTGAGAGCCTAAACTACATTTTTTCACAAAAATAACTCATAGGTGATAGCTTATAGCAATGAGTTTAGTTCATTGGCTCGTTTCGCATCGAACTAGGTCCAAACAACTCAAACCTAGCCCGATAGTTTTTTGTTAGTTTTTATTGCACTCATACCGTTTCACGTATTCCAAGTTCGGTTGGCTCAAATATTCTTGAAAAACTATGAAGGCTGATTTTGAGGGCCTAAACTACATTTTTTTTACCAAAATAACTCATAGGTCATAGCATAAACCTATGAGTTTTGATCGTTGGCTCTGTTTCGTATCGAACGAGGTCCAAACTGACTCAAACCTAACCCAATAGTTTTTTGTCGGCTTTTGTCGCACTACAACCATTTTATATATTCCATGTCCAGTTGGCTCGTATCTTCTTTAAAACTCATGAAGGCTGATTTTGAGGGCCTAAACTACATTTTTTGGCAAAAATAACTCATAGGTCATGGCTTATAGTGATGGGTTTTGGTCGTTGGCTCGTTTCACATTGAAATAGGTCCAAACGAGCTCAAACCTAGCCCGATAGTTTTTCATCGGCTTTTATCGCACTCACACCGTTTCATGTATTCTAGGTCCAGCTTGGCCCGTATCTTCTTGAAAAACTATGATTGTTGATTTGGAGGCCCTAAATTGCATTTTTTCACCAAAATAAGTCATAGGTCATGGCTTATAATGATGAGTTTTTGTCGTTTCCTCGTTTCACATCAAAATAGGTCTAAAAAGTTCAAACTTATCTCGATAGTTTTTGATCAATTTTTATCGCGCTCGTAACATTTCATGTATTCTAAGTCTAGATGGCCCGTATTTTCTTGAAAAACTATGAAGGCCGATTGTGATGGCCTAAATTATATATTTTTTTTACAAAAATCACTCATAGGTCATGGCTTATAGCGATTAGCTTTGCTCGTTGGCTCGTTTCGCATCAAAATAGGTCCAAAGAGCTCAAACCTAGCTTAAAAGTTTTTCATCAATTTTTATTGCACTCACACCGATTCATGTATTCCAAGTCCAGGTTAGCTCGTATCTTCTTGAAAAATCGTGAAGGCTAATTTTGAGGGCCTAAACTATATTTTTTGACAAAAATAACTCATAAGTCATGACTTATAGCATTGAGTTATGTCCGTTGGCCCGTTTCACATCGAATTAGGTCCAAATGTACCCAAACTTAGCCCAAACGTTTTTCATCGGCTTTTATCGCACTCACATCGTTCCACATAATCAAAGTCAAGTTGGCTCGTACTTTCTTGAAAAAACTATGAAGGCCGATTCCGAGAGCTTAAACTACATTTTTTCACAAAAATAACTCATAGGTCATGGCTTATAGTAATGAGTTTTGTTCATTGGCTCATTTCGCATCGAAATAGGTCTAAACGAACTCAAACCTAGCCCGATAGTTTTTCATCAATTTTTATCGCACCCATATTATTTCACGTATTCCAAGTTCATTTGGCCTAAATATTCTTGAAAAACTATGAAGGCTGATTTTGAGGGCCTAAACTATATTTTTTTTACGAAAATAACTCATAAGTCATGGCATAAAGGTATGAGTTTTGATCGTTGGCTCGTTTCGCATCGAATTAAGTCAAAACAAATCTCAAACCTAACCCGATAGTTTTCCATCAATTTTTGTCATACTCACACCATTTTATTATTCCAAGTCCAATTGGCTCGTATCTTTTTGAAAAACCATGAAGGCTTATTTTGAGGGCCTAAACTACATTTTTTTGACAAAAACAACTCATAGGTCATGGCTTATAGCGATGAGTTATGTTTGTTGGCCCGTTTCACATCGAATTAGGTCCAAATAGCTCAAACTTAGCTCAAACGTTTTTCGTCGGCTTTTATTACACTCATAATTTTTTACGTATTCCAAGTCTTGTTGGGTTGTATCTTCTAGAAAAACTATGAAGACCGATTTCGAGGGCTTAAACTACATTTTTTCACCAAAATAACTCATAGGTCATGGCTTATAGCGATGATTTTTGGTCATTGGCCCATTTCGCATTAAAATAGGTCCAAACGACTAAAACTTAGCCCGATAGGTTTTTCTTAATTTTTATCGCACTCACACCGTTTCACGTATTCCAAGTCAAGTTGCCCATATCTTTTTGAAAAACTCGTGAAGGTTGGTTTTGAAGTCCTAAACTATATTTTTTGACAAAGATAACTCATATGTCATGGCTTATAGCGATGAGTTATGTTCGTTGGCCCGTTTCACATCAAATTAGGTCCAAACGTACCCAAACCTAGCCCAAACGTTTTTCGTCGGCTTTTATCGGACTCACTTTTTCACGTATTCTAAGTCCCGTTGGCCCGTATGTTCTTGAAAAACTTTGAAGGCTGATTTTAAGAGCCTAAACTACATTTTTTTTACCAAAATAACTCATAGGTCATGGCTTATAGCTATGGGTTTTTGTTGTTGGCCCGTTTCGCATCGAACTAGGTCTAAACAATACAAAACTAGCTCAACGAGCTTTTTGTTAGTTTTTATCGCACTCACACCATTTCACATATTCAAAGTCAAGTTGGTCGGTATCTTCTTGAAAAACTTTGAATGGTGATTTTGAGAGCCTAAAATATATTTTTTTACCAAAATAACTCATAGGTCATGGCATAAAGCTATGAATTTTGATCATTAGCCCGTTTCGCATCGAACTAGGTCAAAACAGACTCAAGCCTAACCCGATAAGTTTTCATTAGTTTTTGTCGCACTCACACCATTTTATATATTCTAAGTCCAAGTTGGCTTGTATCTTCTTGAAAAACCATGAAGGTCGATTTTGAGGGCCTAAACTACATTTTTTGACCAAAATAACTCATAGGTCATGGCTTATAGCGATGAGTTTTTATAGTTGGCCCATTTTGCATCGAACTAGGTCCAAATAGTTCAAACCTAGCCCAATAGTTTTTTGTCATTTTTTATTGCACTCACATCATTTCACATATTTCAAGTCCAAGCTTGGCTCGTATCTTCTTGAAAAACTATGAAGGCCGATTTTGAGGGCCTAAACTACCTTTTTTCACCAAAATAAGCCATAAGTCATGGCTTATGGCGATGAGTTTTGATCATTGGCCGGTTTCGCATTGAACTAGGTCCAAACAGACTCAAACCTAATTCGAAGGTTTTTCATCGGCTTTTATCGTACTCACACCATTTCATGTATTCCAAGTCCAGTTGGCCCATATATTTTTAAAAAATCATTAAGGCTAATTTTTGAGGGCCTAAACTACATGTTTTTGACAAAAATAACTTATAGGTCATGGCTTATAGCTATAAGTGTTGTTTGTCGGCTGTTTCACATCGAATTGGGTCCAAACAACGAAAAACTAGATCGATAATTTTTCGTCGGCTTTTATTACACTCACTACACGTATTCAAAATCTAATTGGCTCGTCTCTTCTTGAAAAACTATGAAGGCCGATATCGAGAGCCTAAACTATATTTTTTTCACCAAAATAACTCATTGGTCATGGCTTATAGCTATTAGTTTTGTTCATTGGCCCATTTCACATCGAACTAGGTCATTTGTCGGCTTTTATCGCACTCACACCATTTCACATATTTCAAGTTCAGCTTGGCTCAAGTATGCTTAAAAAAATGTGAAGGCTGATTTTGAGGGCCTCAACTACATTTTGTTTTTACCAAAATAACTCATAGGTCATTGCATTAAACTATGAGTTTTGATCGTTGGCTCGTTTCGCATCGAACTAGGTCCAAATAGCTCAAACCTAACCTCGATAGTTTTTCGTCGGTCTCGTTGCACTCACACTCGTTTTACATATTCTAAGTCCAGAGTTGCTCGTATCTTCTTGAAAAACCATGAAGGCTTATTTTGAGGGCCTAAACTACATTTTTTTCACCAAAATAAGCCATAGTTCATGGCCTAGAGTGATAAGTTTTCATCATTGTCCCATTTCGCATTGAACTAGGTCTAAACGTGCTCAAACCTACTTCGAAGGTTTTTCACCAGCTTTTATCGTACTCACACCGTTCCATATATTTCAAGTCCAATTGGCCCATATCTTCTTATAAAATCATTAAGGCTGATTTTGAGGGACTAAGCTACATTTTCTTGACAAAAATAACTTATAGGTCATGGCTTATAGCTATGAGTTTTGTTTGTTGGCCCGTTTCGCATCAAACTAGGTCCAAACAACAAAAAAAACTAGCTCGACAATTTTTCATTAGTTTTTATCACACTCACACTCGTTTCACGTATTCAAAGTCTAGTTGGCCCATATTTTCTTAAAAAACTATGAAGGCTGATATCGAGAGCCGAAACTACATTTTTTCACCAAAATAACTCATAAGTCATGGCTTATAGCTATGAGTTTTGTTCATTGACCCGTTTCACATCGAACTAGGTCCAAATAGCTCAAACCTAGCCTCGACAGCTTTTTGTCGGCTTTTATTACACTCACACTATTTCACGTATTCCAAGTTCGGTTAGCTTGAATATTCTTGAAAAACTATGAAAGTTGATTTTGAAGGCCTACCCTACATTTTTTTTTATCAAAATACCTCATAGAGTCATGGCATAAAGCTTTGAGTTTTGATCGTTGGCCCATTTCGCATCGAACTAAGTCTAAATAGGTCAAACCTAACTCGATAGTTTTTCATCAATTTTTGTCCCACTCACATTGTTTTACATATTCCATGTCCAAGTTCATCGTATCTTCTTGAAAAACAATGAATGTTGATTTTGAGGGCCTACGTTGCATTTTTTCACCAAAATAACTCATAGGTTATGGCTTATAGCGATGAGTTTTGGTCGTTGGCCCGTTTCGGATCGAAATAGGTCCAAATAACTCAAACTCGGCCCAATAGTTTTTTATCAATTTTTATCGTACTCACACCGTTACACATATTCCAAGTCCAAGTTGGCCCGTATCTATTTGAAAAACTATAAAAGCTGATTTTAAGAGCCTAAATTATATTTTTTTCACCAAAATCACTCATAGGTCATGGCTTATAGCGATTAGCGATTAGTTTTGATCGTTGGCCCATTTCGCATCGAAATTGGTCCAAAGAACTCAAACCTAGCTTGAAAGTTTTTCATCGGCTTTTAGCGCATTCACACCATTTCATGTATTCCAAGACTAGTTGGCCCGTATCTTCTTGAAAAATCGTGAAAGTTGATTTTTAGGGCATAAACTACATTTTTTGACAAAAAATAACTCATAGGTCATGGCTTATAGCAATGAGTTTTGGTCATTGGCCCGTTTCGCATCGAACTAGGTCCAAACAAGTGCAAACCAAGCCCGATAGTTTTCTATCGGCTTTTATCGCACTTACACCGTTTCACGTATTCCAAGTCTAGTTAGCTCGAATCTTCTTGAAAACTATGAAGGATGATTTTGAGGGTATAAACTATATTTTTTTACAAAAATCACTCATAAGTCATGGCTTATAGCAATGAGTTTTAATCATCGATCTGTTTCATATCGAACTAAGTCCAAACGACTCAAGATTTATCCGATGGTTTTTCGTCGCTTTTATCGTACTTACACCATTTCACATATTCTAAGTCCCGTTGGCGTGTATCGTCCCGAAACACTTTGAAGGCTGATTTTAAGAGCCTAAACAACATTTTTTTCACCAAAATAACCTATAGGTCATGGCTTATAGCGATGAGTTTTGATCGTTGGCCCGTTTCTCATTGAAATACAACTAAACACCTCAAACCTAGCTCGAAGGTTTTTCACCGGTTGTTATCGCACTCACACGGTTTCGTGTATTGCAAGTCTAGTAGGCCCATATCTTCTTGAAAATCATGAAAGCTGATTTTAAGGGCCTAAACTATATTTTTTTGACAAAAATAACTTTTAGGTCATGGCTTATAGCTATGAGTTTAGTTCGTTGGCTTGTTTCGCATTGAACTACGTCCAAACAACGTAAAACTAGCCCGATAGTTTTTTTTCAAGTTTTATCGCACTCACATCCTTTCACGTTTTCAAAGTCTAGTTGGCCCGTATTTTCTTGAAAAACTATGAAGGCTGATTTTTAGAGCGTAAACTATATTTTTTCACCAAAATAACTCATAGGTCATGGCTTATAGCTATGAGTTTTATTCGTTGGTCCGCTTCACATTGAACTAGGTCCAAATAGCTCAAACCTAGGCCGATAGTTTTTCATCGGCTTTTATTGTGCTCACACCGTTTCACGTATTCCAAGTTCAGCTTGGCCTAAATATTCTTGAAAAACTATGAAAGCTAATTTTCGTGGCCTAAACTACATTTTTTTTATCAAAATAACTCTTAAAGTCATGGCATAAAGCTATAAGTTTTGATTATTGGCCCGTTTCGTATCGAACTAGGTCCAAATAGCTCAAACCTAACCCGACATTTTTTCATCGGTTATTGTCGCACTCACATCGTTTTACATATTCCAAGTCCAGTTGGCCCGTATCTTCTTGAAAAACAATGAATGCTAATTTTGAGGGCCTACGCTGCATTTTTTCATCAAAATAACTCATAGGTTATGGCTTATAGCGATGCGTTTTGGTCGTTGGCGCATTTCGCATTAAAATAGGTCCAAATAGCTCAAACCTTGCCTAATAGTTTTCATCAATTTTTATCGCACTCACACCGTTTCACATATTCTAAGTCCAAGTTGGCCCGTATCTATTTGAAAAACTATAAAAGCTGATTTTAAGAGCCTACATTATATTTTTTTCACCAAAATCACTCATAGGTCATGGCTTATAACGATTAGCAATTAGTTTTGATCGTTGGCCCTTTTCACATCGAAATTGGTCCAAAGAACTCAAAGTAGCTCGAAAGTGTTTCGTCGCTTTTAGCGCATCCACACCGTTTCACGTATTTCAAGACTAGTTGGCTCGTATCTTCTTGAAAAATCGTGAAAGCCGATTTTTAGGGCATAAACTACATTTTTTGACAAAAATAACTCATAGGTCATGGCTTATAGCAATGAGTTTTTGTCATTGGCCCGTTTCGCATCAAACTAGGTCCAAGCAGACTCAAACCAAGCCCGATAGTTTTTCGTCGGCTTTTATCGCACTTACACCGTTTCACGTATTCCAAGTCCAGTTAGCTTGAATCTCCTTGAAAACTATGAAGGATGATTTTGAGGGCATAAACTATATATTTTTACAAAAATCACTCATAAGTCATGGCTTATAGCAATGAGTTTTAATCGTTAGCTCGTTTCATATCGAACTAAGTCCAAACAGTCTCAAGATTTGCCCGATGGCTTTTCGTCGCTTTTATCGTACTTACACCGTTTCACCTATTCCAAGTCTTGTTGGCCCGTATGTTCTTGAAAAACTTTGAAGGCTGATTTTGAGAGCCTAAACAACATTTTTTCACCAAAATAACCTATAGGTCATGGCTTATAGCGATTAGTTTTGATCGTTGCCTCGTTTCGCATCGAAATAAGACCAAACACCTCAAACATAGCTCGAAGGTTTATCGCTACTTGTTATCGTACTCACATAGTTTCACGTATTCCAAACCTAGTAGGCCCAAATCTTCTTGAAAATCGTGAAGGCCGACTTTGAGGGTCTAAACTATATTTTTTTTACAAAAATAACTTTTAGGTCATGGCTTATAGCTATGAGTTTGGTTCGTTAGCCCATTTCGTATCAAACTATGTCCAAACAAGTGCAAAACTAGCCCGATAATTTTTTTTTAGGTTTTATCACACCCACATTGTTTCACGTTTCAAAGTCCAGTTGGCCCGTATTTTCTTGAAAAAACGTGAAGTTTGATTTTTAGAGCCTAAACTACATTTTTCACCAAAATAACTCATAGGTCATGGCTTATAGCTATGAGTTTTATTCGTTGGCCCATTTCACATCGTACTAGGTCCAAACAGACTTAAACCTAGCCTCGATAGTTTTTTCGTCGCTTTTATCGCACTCACATCGTTTTATATATTCGAAATCCAGCTTGAGCCGTATCTTCTTGAAAAACTTTGAATTCTGATTTTGAGAGCCTACGCTGCATTTTTTCACGAAAATAACTCATAGGTCATGGTTTATAGCGATGACTTTTGGTCGTTGGCCCATTTCGCATGGAAATAGGTCCAAATAGCTTAAACCTAGCCCGATAGCTTTTCATCAATTTTTATCCCACTCAAACCGTTTCACGTATTCCAAGCCCAGATTGACCCGTATCTACTTGAAAAACTATGAAAGATGATTTTAGGGGCCTAAATTATATATATTTTTTTTACCAAAATTACCCATAGGTCATGGCTTATAGCGATTAGTTTTGATCGTTGGCCCATTTTGCATCGAAATTGGTCCAAAGAACTTAAACCTAGCTCGAAAGTTTTTCATCAATTTTTACCGCATTCACACCGTTTCATGTATTCCAAGACCAGTTAGCTCGTATCTTCTTGAAAAATCATGAAAGCTAATTTTGAGGGCCTAAACTATATTTTTTGACAATAAATAATTCATAAATCATGGCTTATAGCAATGAGTTTTAGTCCTTGGCTCATTTCGCATCGAACTACGTTCGAACAATTCAAACCAAGCCCGATAGTTTTTCTTCGCTTTTATCGCACTCACACCGTTTCGTGTATTCCAAGTCCAGACTAGCTCGAATCTTCTTGAAAACCATGAAGGATGATTTTGAGGGCATAAACTACATTTTTTTACAAAAATCACTCATAAGTCATGGCTTATAGTAATAAGTTTTGATCGTTAGCCTATTTCATATCGAACTAAGTCCAAATAGCTCAAGATTTGCTCGATAGTTTTCCGTTAGTTTTTATCGTACTTACACCGTTTCATGAATTCCAAGTCCTATTGGCCCTTATCTCGCTTGAAAAACTTTGAAGGCTGATTTTGAGAGCCTAAACAACATTTTTTTCACTAAAATAACTCCTAGGTCATGGCTTATAGTGATGAGTTTTGATCATTAGCCCGTTTTGCATTTAACTAGAACCGAACACCTCAATCCTAGCTTGAAGGTTTTTCGCCGGTTGTTATCGCACTCACACAGTTTCACATATTCCAAGTCCAAGTAGGGCCCAAATCTTCTTGAAAATCATGAAGGTCGATTTTGAGGGCCTAAACTATATTTTTTTCACAAAAATAACTTTTAGGTCATGGCTTATAGCTATGAGTTTGGTTCGTTGGCTCGTTTCGCATCGAACTACGTCCAAACAGCCGTAAAACTAGCATGATATTTTTTCTTCAAGTTTTATCGCACTCACATCGTTTCACGTTTTCAAAGTCCAGTTGGCCCGTATTTTCTTGAAAAACTATGAAGGCTGATTTTTAGAGCCTAAATTACATTTTTTTACCAAAATAACTCATAGGTCATGGTTTATAGCGATGAGTTTTGGTCGTTGGCCCATTTCGCATGGAAATAGGTCCAAATAGCTTAAACCTAGCCCGATAGTTTTTCATCAATTTTTATCCCACTCACACCGTTTCACGTATTCCAACTCCAGTTGGCCCGTATCTACTTGAAAAACTATGAAAGATGATTTTAAGGGCCTAAATTATATATATTTTTTTTACCAAAATTACCCATAGGTCATGGCTTATAGCGATTAGTTTTGATCGTTGGCCCGTTTTGCATCGAAATTGGTCCAAAGAACTCAAACCTAGCTCGAAAGTTTTTCATCAATTTTTACCGCATTCACACCGTTTCATGTATTCCAAGACCAGTTAGCTCGTATCTTCTTGAAAAATCATGAAAGCTAATTTTGAGGGCCTAAACTATATTTTTTGACAATAAATAATTCATAAATCATGGTTTATAGCAATGAGTTTTAGTCCTTGGCTCGTTTCGCATCGAACTACGTTCGAACAATTCAAACCAAGCCCGATAGTTTTTCTTCGGCTTTTATTGCACTCACACCGTTTCGGGTATTCCAAGTCCAAACTAGCTCGAATCTTCTTGAAAACCGTGAAGGATGATTTTGAGGGCATAAACTACATTTTTTTACAAAAATCACTCATAAGTCATGGCTTATAGTAATAAGTTTTGATCGTTAGCCTATTTCATATCGAACTAAGTCCAAATAGCTCAAGATTTGCTCGATAGTTTTCTCGTTAGTTTTTATCGTACTTACACCGTTTCATGAATTCCAAGTCCTATTGGCCCTTATCTCGCTTGAAAAACTTTGAAGGCTGATTTTGAGAGCCTAAACAACATTTTTTTCACTAAAATAACTCCTAGGTCATGGCTTATAGCGATGAGTTTTGATCATTGGCCCGTTTTCCATTTAACTAGAACCGAACACCTCAATCCTAGCTTGAAGGTTTTTTGCCGCTTGTTATCGCACTCACACAGTTTCACATATTCCAAGTCCAAGTAGGCCCAAATCTTCTTGAAAATCATGAAGGCTGATTTTGAGGGCGTAAACTATATTTTTTTGACAAAAATAACTTTTAGGTCATGGCTTATAGCTATGAGTTTGGTTCGTTGGCTCGTTTCGCATCAAACTACGTCCAAACAGCGTAAAACTAGCATGATAGTTTTTCTTCAAGTTTTATCGTACTCACATCGTTTCACGTTTTCAAAGTCCAGTTGGCCCGTATTTTCTTGAAAAACTATGAAGGCTGATTTTTAGAGCCTAAACTACATTTTTTTACCAAAATAACTCATAGGTCATGGTTTATAGCGATGAGTTTTGGTCGTTGGCCCGTTTCGCATGGAAATAGGTCCAAATAGCTTAAACCTAGCCCGATAGTTTTTCATCAATTTTTATCCCACTCACACTCGTTTCACGTATTCCAAGTCCAAGTTGGCCCATATCTACTTGAAAAACTATGAAAGATGATTTTAAGGGCCTAAATTATATATATATTTTTTTACCAAAATTACCCATAGGTCATGGCTTATAGCGATTAGTTTTGATCGTTGGCCCGTTTTGCATCGAAATTGGTCCAAAGAACTCAAGCCTAGCTCGAAAGTTTTTCATCAATTTTTACCGCATTCACATCGTTTCATGTATTCCAAGACCAGTTAGCTCGTATCTTCTTGAAAAATCATGAAAGCTAATTTTGAGGGCCTAAACTATATTTTTTGACAATAAATAATTCATAAATCATGGCTTATAGCAATGAGTTTTAGTCCTTGGCTCGTTTCGCATCGAACTACGTTCGAACAATTCAAACCAAGCCCGATAGTTTTTCTTCGCTTTTATCGCACTCACACCGTTTCGTGTATTCCAAGTCCAAGCTAGCTCGAATCTTCTTGAAAACCATGAAGGATGATTTTGAGGGCATAAACTACATTTTTTTACAAAAATCACTCATAAGTCATGGCTTATAGTAATAAGTTTTGATCGTTAGCCTATTTCATATCGAACTAAGTCCAAATAGCTCAAGATTTGCATGATAGTTTTCTCGTTAGTTTTTATCGTACTTACACCGTTTCATGAATTCCAAGTCCTATTGGCCCTTATCTCGCTTGAAAAACTTTGAAGGCTGATTTTGAGAGCCTAAACAACATTTTTTTCACTAAAATAACTCCTAGGTCATGGCTTATAGCGATGAGTTTTGATCATTGGCCCGTTTTCCATTTAACTAGAACCGAACACCTCAATCCTAGCTTGAAGGTTTTTCACCAGCTTGTTATCGCACTCACACAGTTTCACATGTTCCAAGTCTAGTAGGCCCAAATCTTCTTGAAAATCATGAAGGCTGATTTTGAGGGCCTAAACTATATTTTTTTGACAAAAATAACTTTTAGGTCATGGCTTATAGCTATGAGTTTGGTTCATTGGCTCGTTTCGCATCGAACTACGTCCAAACAGCGTAAAACTAGCATGATAGTTTTTCTTCAAGTTTTATCACACTCACATCGTTTCACGTTTTCAAAGTCCAGTTGGCCCGTATTTTCTTGAAAAACTATGAAGGCTGATTTTTAGAGCCTAAACTACATTTTTTTACCAAAATAACTCATAGGTCATAGCTTATAGCAATGAGTTTTGTTCGTTAGCCCGTTTCACATCGAACTAGGTCCAAACAGACTCAAACCTAGGCCGATAGTTTTTCATCGCTTTTATTGCACTCACACTCGTTTCACGTATTCCAAGTTCAGTTGGCTTGAATATTCATTAAAAACTATGAAAGCTGATTTTGAGGGCCTAAACTACATTTTTTTTTATCAAAATAACTCTTAAAGTCAAGGCCTAAAGTTATAAGTTTTGATCGTTGGCCCGTTTCGTATCGAACTAGGTCTAAACGACTTAAACCTAACCCGACAGCTTTTTGTCGGTTATTGTCGTACTCACATCATTTTACATATTCCAAGTCTAGTCGGCCCGTATCTTCTTGAAAAACTATGAATGCTAATTTTTGAGGGCCTATGTTGTATTTTTTCACGTAAATAACTCATAGGTCATCCTTATAGCGATGAGTTTTGGTCGTTGGTCCGTTTCGCATCAAAATAGGTCTAAATAGCTCAAACCTAGCTCGATAGTTTTTCATCAATTTTTATCGCGCTCACACCGTGTCACGTATTCCAAGTCTAGTTGGCCCGTATCTACATGAAAAACTATGAAAGCCGATTTTAAGGGCCTAAATTGTATTTCTTTTTACCAAAATCACTCATAGGTCATGGCTTATAGCAATTAGTTTTGATTGTTGGCTCGTTTCGCATCGAAATTGGTCCAAAGAACTCAAACCTATCTCAAAAGATTTTTGTCGGCTTTTACCGCATTCACACCATTTCACATATTCCAAGACTAGTTGGCTCGTATTTCTTGAAAAATCATGAAAGCTAATTTTTAGGGTCAAAACTACATTTTTACATAAAAAAAACTCATAGGTCATGGCTTATAGCATTGAGTTTTGGTCGTTGGCCCATTTCGCATTGAACTAGGTCTAAACAGACTCAAACCAAGCCCGATAGTTTTTCATCGGCTTTTATCGCACTCACACCATTTCACGTATTCCAAGTCTAGTTAGCTCAAATCTTCTTGACAACGATGAAGGATGATTTTAAGGGCATAAACTATATTTTTTTTACAAAAATCACTCATAAGTCATGGCTTATAGCAATGAGTTTTGATCGTTAGCTCGTTTCATAACGAACTAAGTCCAAACGTACTCAATATTTGCCTAATGGTTTTTCATCTGTTTTTATTGTACTTACACCGTTTCACCTATTCTAAGTCTTGTTGTCCCGTATCTTCCCGAAAAGCTTTGAAGGCTGATTTTGAGAGCCTAAACAATAATTTTTTCACCAAAATAACCTATAGGTCATGGCTTATAGCGATGAGTTTTGATCATTGGCCCGTTTCGCATCGAAATAAGACCAAACACCTCAAACATAGCTCGAAGGTTTGTCACTAGTTATTATCACACTCACATAGTTTCACGTGTTCCAAGTCTAGTAGGCCCAAATCTTCTTGAAAATCGTGAAGGCCGACTTTGAGGGTCTAAACTATATTTTTTTGACACAAATAACTTTTAGGTCATGGCTTATAGCTATGAGTTTGGTTCGTTGGCCCATTTCGTATCGAACTACTTCCAAAGAGCGCAAAACTAGCCCGATAATTTTTTTTTAGGTTTTATCGTACCCACATCGTTTCACGTTTCAAAGTCCAGTTGGCCCGTATTTTCTTGAAAAAATGTGAAGGTTGATTTTTAGAGCCTAAACTATATTTTTTCACAAAAATAACTCATAGGTCATGGCTTATAGCTATGAGTTTTATTCATTGGCCCGTTTCACATCGAACTAGGTCTAAACGACTCAAACCTAGCCCGATAGTTTTTTGTCAATTTTTATTGCACTAACACCGTTTCACGTATTCCAAGTTCGATTGGCTCGAATATTTTTGAAAAATTATGAAAGCCGATTTTGAGGGCCTAACCTATATATATATATTTTATCAAAATAACTCATAAAGTCATGGCATAAAGCTATGAGTTTTGATCGTTAGCTCGTTTCGTATCGAACTAGGTCCAAACAGACTCAAACCTAACCCAATAATTTTTCATCGGCTTTTGTCACACTCACACCGTTTTACATATTCCAAGTCCAGCTTGACTCGTATCTTTTTGAAAAACTATGAATTCCGATTTTGAGTGCCTACGTTGCATTTTTTCAACAAAATAACTCATAGGTGATGGTTTATAGTGATGAGTTTTGGTCGTTGGCCCGTTTTACATGGAAATAGGTCCAAATAGCTTAAACCTAACCCGATAGTTTTTCATCAATTTTTATCCCACTCACACCGTTTCACGTATTCCAAGTCTAGTTGGCCCATATGTACTTGAAAAACTATGAAAGATGATTTTAAGGGCCTAAATTATTTTTTGTTTACCAAAATCGCTCATAAGTCATGGCTTATAGCGATTAGTTTTGATCGTTGGCCCGTTTCGCATCGAAATTGGTCCAAAGAACTCAAACCTACCTCGAATGTTTTTCATTAGTTTTTACCGCATTCACATCGTTTCACGTATTCCAAGACCAGCTTGGCTTGTATCTTCTTGAAAAATCATGAAAGCCGATTTTGAGGGCCTAAACTACATTTTTTGACAATAAATAATTCATAGGTCATGCCTTATAGCAATGAGTTTTAGTCATTGGCCCGTTTCGCATTGAACTACATCCAAATAGTTCAAACCAAGCCCGATAGTTTTTCTTCAATTTTTATCGCAATCACATCGTTTCACGTATTCCAAGTCCAACTAGCTCGAATCATCTTGAAAACCATGAAGGATGATTTTGAGGGCATAAACTATATTTTTTTACGTAAATCACTCATAAGTCATGGCTTATAGCAATTAGTTTTGATCGTTAGCCTATTTCATATCGAACTAAGTCCAAACATACTCAAGATTTGCTTGACGATGTTTTGTCGCTTTTATCGTACTTACACCGTTTCATGAATTCCAAGTCCTGTTGGCCCTTATCTTCTTGAAAAACTTTAAAGGCTGATTTTGAGAGTCTAAACAACATTTTTTTCACTAAAATAACCTATAGGTCATGGCTTATAGCGATGAGTTTTGATCGTTGACTCGTTTCGCATTGAACTAGGACCAAACACCTCAAACCTAGCTTGAAGGTTTTTCACCAGTTGTTATTGCACCGACACGGTTTCACGTATTCTAAGTCCAGTAGGCCCATATCTTCTTGAAAATCATGAAGGCTGATTTTGAGGGCCTACACTATATTTGTTTTGACAAAAACAACTTTTAGGTCATGATTTATAGCTATGAGTTTGGTTCGTTGGCCCGTTTCACATCGAACTACGTCCAAACAAGCATAAAACTAGCCCAACAGCTTTTTGTCGGGTTTTATCACACTCACATCGTTTCATGTTTTCAAAGTCTCGTTGGCTCGTATTTTCTTAAAAACTCGTGAAACTCGATTTTTAGAGCCTAAACTATATTTTTTTACAAAAATAACTCATAGGTCATGGCTTATAGCGCCGAGTTTGGTTCGTTGGCCCATTTCGCATCAAACTAGGTCTAAAAAGCTCAAACCTAGACCAATCAATTTTTATCGGCTTTTATCGAACTCACACTCGTTTCATGTATTCCTAGTTCAGCTTGGCTCGAATATTCTTTAAAAGTCGTGAAGGCTGATTTTGAGGGCCTAAACTATATTTTCTTTTTTACCAAAATAACACAGGTCGTGGCATAAAGCTACGAGTTTTGATCGTTGGCCCATTTCACATCGAACTAGGTCCAAACAACTCAAACCTAGCATGATAGTTTTTCGTCATTTTTTATCGCACTCACATCGTTTCATGTATTCCAAGTTCAATTGGCTTGAATATTCTTAAAAAATTATGAAATCTGATTTTGAGGGCCTAAACTACATTTTTTTTTATCAAAATAACTCATAAGTCATGGCATAAAGCTATAAGTTTCGTTCGTTGGCCCGTTTTGCATTGAATTGGCTCCAAACAAGCACAAAACTAGCTCGACAGCTTCTTCATCGCTTTTATCGCACTCACATCGTTTCACGAATTCAAAGTCCAATTGGCTTGTATCTTATTGAAAAACTATGAAGGCCGATATTGGGATCCTAAACTATATTTTTTCACTAAAATAACTCATAGGTCATGACTTATAGCTATGAGTTTTGTTCGTTGGGCCGTTTAACATCGAACTAGGCTCAAACAGACTCAAACCTAACCCGATAGTTTTTCGTCGCTTTTGTCGCACTCACACCATTTCAAATATTCCAAGTCCAGTTGGCCCGTATTTTCTTGAAAAACTATGAATGCTAATTTTGAGCGCCTACGCAGACATTTTTTCACTAAAATAACTCATAGATCATGCCTCATAGCGATGAGTTTTTATCGTTGGCATTGAAATAGGTTCAAATAGCTCAAACCTAGCCCGATAGTTTTTCATCAATTTTTATCGCACTCACATCATTTCACGTATTCCAAGTCCGAGTTGGCCCATATCTACTTGAAAAACTATGAAAGTCGATTTTAAGGGCCTAAATTATATTTTTTTTTACCAAAATCACTCATAGGGCATGGCTTATAGCGATTAGTTTTTATCATTGGCCTATTTCGCATCGAAATTGGTCCAAAGAACTCAAACCTAGCTAAAAATGTTTTACCACATTCACATCGTTTCATGTATTCCAAGTCCAGTTGGCCCGTATCTTCTTGGAAAATCATGAAAGCCGATTTTGGGGGCCTAAACAACTTTTTTTTTACTAAAATAACTCATAGGTCATGCCATAAAGCTATGAGTTTTGATCGTTGGCCCGTTTCGCATCGAACTAGGTCTAAACGACTCAAATCTAACCCAACGAGTTTTTCATCGGCTTTTGTCGCACTCACACCGTTTTACATATTCCAAGTCCAGTTGGCTCGTATCATCTTGAAAAACTATGAAAGCTGATTTTGAGAGCCTACATCGCATTGTTTCACCAAAATAACTCATACGTCATGGCTTATAGCGATGAGTTTTGGTCGTTGGCCCATTTTGTATCGAAATAGCTCCAAATAGCTCAAACCTAGCTTGATAGTTTTTCATCAATTTTTATCGCACTCACACCGTTTCATGTATTCCAAGTCCAGTTGGCCCTTATCTACTTGAAAAACTATGAAAGCTGAGTTTAAGGGCCTACATTATTTATTTATTTTTATCAAAATCACTCATAGGTCATGGCTTATATTGATTAATTTTGATCGTTGGCCCGTTTCGTGTTGAAATTGGTCCAAAGAACTCAAACCTAGCTCGAAAGTTTTTACCGCATTCACATCATTTCATGTATTCCAAGTCCAAGTTGGCCCGTATCTTCCGAGAAATCATGAAAGCTGATTTTGAGGGCCTAAACTATATTTTTTGACAAAAAATAACTTATAGGTCATGGCTTATAGCAAATGAGTTTTGGTCATTGGCCCGTTTCGTATCGAATTAGGTTCAAATAGCTCAAACCTAGCTCGATAGATTTTTGTCGGCTTTTATCGCACTCACATCGTTTCATGTATTCCAAGTCCAAGTGGGCTCGAATCTTCTTGAAAACCATGAAGGATGATTTTGAGGGCATAAACTACATTTTTTTACAAAAATTACTCATAAGTCATGGTTTATAGCAATGATTTTGATCGTTAGCTCGTTTCACATCAAACTAATTACAAATAGCTCAAGATTTGCTCGATGGGTTTTCTCGGCTTTTATCATACTTATACTCGTTTCACGTATTCTAAGTCCTGTTGGTCCGTATCTTCTTGAAAAACTTTAAAGGCTGATTTTGAGGGCCTAAACAATATTTTTTTCACTAAAATAACCCATAAGTCATTGCTTATAGCGATGAGTTTTGATCGTTGGCTCATTTCGCATCGAAATAGGACCAAACCCCTCAAACCTAGTTTGAAGGTTTTTCGTCCGTTATTATCGCACTCACACGGTTTCACGTATTCCAAGTCCAAGTAGGCCCATATCTTTTGAAAAATCATAAAGGCTGATTTTGAGGGCCTAAACTATATTTTTTTGACAAAAACAACTTTTAGGTCATGGCTTATAGCTATGAGTTTGGTTCTTTGGCCCGTTTCGCCTCGAACTACGCCCAAACGACAAAAAAATAGCTCGATAGTTTTTTATCGGGTTTTATCGCACTCACATCGTTTCACGTTTGCAAAGTCTAGTTGAACCGTATTTTCTTGAAAAGCCGTGAAGGCTGATTTTAAGAGCCTAAACTACATTTTTTTACCAAAATAACTCATAGTTCATGGGTTATAGCTACGAGTTTGGTTCGTTTGCCCGTTTCACATCAAACTAGGTCTAAAAAGCTCAAACCTAGCCCGACCAATTTTTGTAAGTTTTTATCGCACTCACACCATTTCACATATTCCTAGTTCAGCTTGGCTCGAATATTCTTGAGAAGTCGTGAAGGCTGATTTTGAGGGCCTAAATTATATATATATTTTTACCAATATAACTCATAGGTCATGGCATAAAGCTATGAGTTTTGATCGTTGGCCCGTTTCACATCAAACTAGGTCCAAATGGCTCAAACCTAGCTCGACGAGTTTTTCATCAGCTTTTATCACACTTACATCGTTTCATGTATTCCACGTTCGGTTGGCCTAAATATTCTCAAAAAACTATGAAAGCCGATTTTGAGTGCCTAAACTACATTTTTTTTATCAAAATAACTCATAAGTCATGTCATAAAGCTATGAGTTTTGTTCATTGGCCCATTTCGCATCGAACCGGGTCCAAACGAGACAAAACTAGCTTCGAAAGTTCTGCGTCGGCTTTTATCAAACTCACATCATTTCACATATTCAAGGTCCAGTTGGCTTATATCTTATTGAAAAACTATGAAGGTTGATATTAAGAGCCTAAACTATATTTTTTCCCCAAAATAACTCATAGGTCAAGGGTTATAGCTATGATTTTTATTCGTTGGCTCGTTTCACATCGAACTAGGTCCAAATAGCTCAAACCTAGCTCGATAGTTTTTTGTCGACTTTTATTGCACTCGTACCGTTTCATGTATTCCAAGTTCGAGTTGGCCTAAATATTCTTGAAAAACTATGAAAGTCTGTTTTTGAGGGCCTAACCTACATTTTTGTTTTATCAAAATAACTCATATAGTCATGGCATAAAGCTATGAGTTTTGATCGTTGGCCCGTTTCACGTTGAACTTGGTCCAAACAGACTCAAACCTAATAAGATAGTTTTTCATCGGTTTTTGTCGTACTCACACCGTTTTACATATTTCAAGTTCGAGTTGGCCTATATCTTCTTGAAAAACTATGAATGCTGATTTTGAGGGCCTACGCTACATTTTTTCACCAAAATAACTCATAGGTCACCGCTTATAGCGATGAGTTTTAGTCGTTGGCTCGTTTCACGTCGAAATAGGTCAAAATAGCTCAAACCTAGCTCGATAGTTTTTCATCAATTTTTATCGCACTCACACCGTTTCATGTATTCCAAGTCCAGTTAGCTCGTATCTACTTAAAAAACTATGAAAGCCGATTTTAAGGGCCCAAATTATATTTTTTTAGCCAAAAACACTCATAGGTCATGGCTTATAGCGATTAATTTTGATCGTTGGCCCGTTTCGCATCGAAATTGGTCCAATGAACTCAAACCTAGCTCAAAAGGTTTTCATCGCTTTTATCGCATTCACACCGTTTCACGTATTCCAACACCAACTAGCCTATATCTTCTTGAAAAATTGTGAAAGCCGATTTTGAGAGCCTAAACTACATTTTTTGACATAAAATAACTCATAGGTCATGACTTATAGCAATGAGTTTTGGTCATTGTCTCGTTTTGCATCGAGCTAGGTCCAAACAACTCAAACCTAGCCCGATAGTTTTTTTCCAGCTTTTATCGCGCTCACATCGTTTCATGTATTCCAAGTCTTGTTAGCTCGAATCTTCTTGAAAACCATGAATGATGATTTTGAGGGCATAAACTACATTTTCTTACAAAAATCACTCATAAGTCATGAATTATAGCAATGAGTTTTGATCATTAGCTTGTTTCATATCGAACTAAGTCCAAATAGCTCAAGATTTGCTTGATGGTTTTTCGTCGGCTTTTATCGTACTTACATCGTTTTACGTATTCCAAGTCATGTTGGCCCTATCTTCTTGAAAAACTTTGATGGCTAATTTTGAGGACCTAAACAATATTTTTTTCACCAAAATAAACCATAGGTCATGGCTTATAGCGATGAGTTTTGATCGTTGGCCCATTTTGCATTGAAATAGAACCAAACACCTCAAACCTAACTCGAAGGTTTTTCACTAGTTGTTATCGCACTCACACGAGTTTCACGTATTCCAAGTCCAGGTAGGCCCATATCTTCTTGAAAAATCATGAAGGTTGATTTTAAGGGCCTAAAATATATTTTTTTGACAAAAATAACTTTTAGTACATGGCTTATAACTATGAGTTTGGTTTGTTGGCCCGTTTCGTATCGAGCTACGTCTAAATAGCGCGAAATTAGCCCGATAGTTTTTTATCGGGTTTCGTCGTACTTACATCATTTCACATTTTCAAAGTCCAGTTGGACAATATTTTCTTGAAAAACTATCAAGGCTGATTTTTGGAGCCAAAACTACATTTTTTTACCAAAATAACTCATAAGTCATGGCTTATAGCTATGATTTTGGTTCGTTAGCCCGTTTCGCATCAAACTAGGTCCAAAAAGCTCAAACTTATCCCAATCAATTTTTATCGGCTTTTATCGCACTCACACCGTTTCACGTATTCCTAGTTCGATTGGTGCGAATATTGTTGAAAAACTATGAAGGTTGATCTTGAGGGCCTAAACTATATTTTTTTTTTACCAAAAATAACTCATAGGTCATGGCTTATAGCAGTGAGTTTTGGTCGTTGGCCCGTTTCACATCAAACTAGGTCCAAACGACTCAAACCAAGCCCGATAGTTTTTCATTAGTTTTTATCGCACTCACCGTTTCACGTATTCCAAGTCTAGTGAGCTCAAATCTTCTTGAAAACTATGAATGATGATTTTGAGGGCATAAACTAATTTTTTTTTACAAAAATCACTCATAAGTCATGGCTTATAGCAATGAGTTTTGATTGTTAGCACTGTTTCATATCGAACTAAGTCCAAACATGCTCAAGATTTGCTTGACGGTTTTTCATCAATTTTTATAATACTTACACCGTTTCATGTATTCCAAGTCCTGTTGGCCCTATCTTCTCAAAAAACTTTGAAGGCTGATTTTGAGGGCCTAAACAATATTTTTTTACCAAAATAAACCATAGGTCATGGCTTATAGCGATGAGTTTTGATCACCGGCCCGTTTCGCATCGAAATAAGACCAAACACCTCAAACCTAGCTCGAAGGTTTTTCGCTAGTGGTTATCGCACTCACACGGTTTCATGTATTCCAAGTCCAGGTAGGCCCATATCTTCTTGAAAAATCATGAAGGCTGATTTTGAGGACCTAAACTATATTTTTTTTGATAAAAATAACTTTTAGGTCATGGCTTATAGCTATGAGTTTAGTTCGTCGACCCATTTCGCATCGAACTACGTCTAAACAGACGTAAAATTAGCCCAATAGTTTTTTGTCGGGTTTTGTCGCACTTACATCGTTTCACGTTTTCAAAGTTCGGTTGGCCGGTATTTTCCCGAAAAGCCGTGAAGGCTTATTTTTAGAGCCAAAACTACGTTTTTTTTACTAAAATAACTCATAGGTGATGGCTTATAGATATGAGTTTGGTTCGTTAGCTCGTTTCGCATCAAACTAAGTCCAAAAAGCTCAAACCTATCCCGATCGATTTTTATCATTTTTTATCGCACTCACATCGTTTCACGTATTCCTAGTTTAGTTGGCCCGAATATTCTTGAAAAGTCGTGAAGGCCGATTTTGAAGGCCTAAACTATATTTTGTTTTTACCGGAATAACTCATAGGTCATGGCATAAAGCTACAAGTTTTGATCGTTGGCCCGTTTCACATCAAACTAGGTCCAAACAGACTCAAACCTAACTCGATAATTTTTCGTCGGCTTTTATCGCACTCAAACTATTTTATATATTCCAAGTTCAGTTGACCCGTATCTTCTTGAAAAACCATGAAAGCTAATTTTTTAGGATCTAAACAACATTTTTTTACCAAAATAACTCAAAGGTCATGGCTTATAGCAATGAGTTTTGGTCGTTGAGCTGTTTCACATCGAAATAGGTCCAAACGACTCAAGCCTAGCTCGATAGCTTTTCATCGATTTTTATCGCACTCACACTATTTCACGTATTCCAAGTCCAGTTAGCCCATATCCTCTTAAAAAACTATGAAGGCTGATTTTGAGGCCCTAAATTATATATTTTTTTTACCAAAATCACTCATAGGCCATGGCTTATAGCGATTAGTTTTGATTGTTAGCTCGTTTCGCATGAAAATAGATCCAAACAAGCTCAAACCTAGCATGAATGTTTTTCATCGGCTTTTGTCGCATTCACACCGTTTCATGTATTTCAAGTCCAGTTAGCTCATATGTTCTTGAAAAATCATGAAGACCGATTTTGAGGGCCTAAACTACATTTTTTGACAAAAATAACTCATAGGTCATGGCTTATAGTGATGAGTTTTGTTTGTTGGTCCATTTTACATCCAATTAGGTCCAAACGAGTCAAACCTAGCCCAAAAGGTTTTCGTCCGTTTTTATCGCACTCACACTTTTTCACGTATTCCAAGTCCAGTTGGTCCATATCTTTTTGAAAAATTGTGAAGGCTGATTTTGACGGCCTAAACTATATTTTTTCATAAAGATAACTCATACGTCATGGCATATAGCGATGAGTTTTGATCGTTGGCCCGTTTCGCATCGAGCTCGTTCCAAACGTGCTCAAACCTAACCCGGTAGATTTTCGTCGGCTTTTATCGTACTCATACTATTTCATATATTCCAAGTCCAGTTAGCTCGTATCTTGTTGAAAAATCATGAAGGCTGATTTTGAGGGCCTAAACTATATTTTTTTTTACCAAAATCACCCATAGGTCATGGCTTATAGCGATGAGTTTTGATCGTTGGCCCGTTTCGCATTGAACTAGGTTCGAATAGCTCAAACCTAGCTCAAAAGTTTTTTGCCGCTTTTATCGCACTCACACTCGTTTCACGTATTCGAAGTCCAGTTGGCCTATATCTTCATGAAAAATCATGAAGCTCGATTTTGAGGGTCTAAACTATATTTTTTTGACAAAAATAACTTATAGGTCATGGCTTATAGCTATGAGTTTTGTTCGTTGGTCCGTTTTGCATCAAACTACATCCAAAAAATGTAAAACTAGCCGACAATTTTTCATCGGCTTTTATCGCACTCATATCGTTTCACATATTCCAAGTTTAGTTGGTCCGAATATTCTTGAAAAGCTCGTGAATGCTGATTTTGAGGGCCTAAACTACATTTTTTCACCAAACTAACTTATAGGTCATGACTGATAGTGATGAGTTTTGATCGTTGGCTCGTTTCGCATCGAACTAGGTCCAAACAGACTCAAACCTAGCTCGATATTTTTTCTTTTTAGTTTTTACCGCACTCACACCGTTTCATGTATTCCAAGTCCAGTTAGCTCGTATCATCTTTAAAAATCGTGAAGGCTGATTTTGAGGGCCTAAACTATATTTTTTAACAAAAATAAATCATAGGTCATGGCTTATAGCGATGAGTTTTGTTCGTTGGCCCATTTCACATCGAATTAGGTCAAAATAGCTCAAACTTAGCCCAAAAGTTTTTCGTAAGTTTTTATCGCACCCACGAGTTTTTCATGTATTCCAAGTTAGTTGGCCCGTATGTTCTTGAAAAGCCGTGAAGGCTGATTTTGAGGGCCTAAACTATATTTTTTTTACCAAAATCACCCATAGGTCATGGCTTATAGCGATGAGTTTTGATCGTTGGCCCGTTTCGCATTGAACTAGGTTCGAATAGCTCAAACCTAGCTCAAAAGTTTTTTGCCGCTTTTATCGCACTCACACTCGTTTCACGTATTCGAAGTCCAGTTGGCCTATATCTTCATGAAAAATCATGAAGCTCGATTTTGAGGGTCTAAACTATATTTTTTTGACGAAATAACTTATAGGTCATGGCTTATAGCTATGAGTTTTGTTCGTTGGTCCGTTTTGCATCAAACTACATCCAAAAAATGTAAAACTAGCCGACAATTTTTCATCGGCTTTTATCGCACTCATATCGTTTCACATATTCCAAGTTTAGTTGGTCCGAATATTCTTGAAAAGCTCGTGAATGCTGATTTTGAGGGCCTAAACTACATTTTTTCACCAAACTAACTTATAGGTCATGACCGATAGTGATGAGTTTTGATCGTTGGCTCGTTTCGCATCGAACTAGGTCCAAACAGCTCAAACCTAGCTCGATATTTTTTCTTTTTAGTTTTTACCGCACTCACACCGTTTCATGTATTCCAAGTCCAGTTAGCTCGTATCATCTTTAAAAATCGTGAAGGCTGATTTTGAGGGCCTAAACTATATTTTTTAACAAAAATAAATCATAGGTCATGGCTTATAGCGATGAGTTTTGTTCGTTGGCCCATTTCACATCGAATTAGGTCAAAATAGCTCAAACTTAGCCCAAAAGTTTTTCGTAAGTTTTTATCGCACCCACGAGTTTTTCATGTATTCCAAGTTAGTTGGCCCGTATGTTCTTGAAAAGCTGTGAAGGCTGATTTTAAGGGCATAAACTATATTTTTTCACCCAAAATAACTCATATGTAATGGGTTATAGTGATGAGTTTTGATCATTAGCCCATTCTACATCGAACTCGGTCTAAACAACTCAAACCTAACTCGATAGTTTTTTGTCGGTTTTTATCGCACTCATACTCGTTTCATGTATTCCAAGTCCAGTTAGCTCGTATATTCTTAAAAAGCTGTGAATGCCGATTTTAACGGCCTAAATTATATTTTTTTTACCAAAACCACTCATATGTCCGGCTTATAGTTATCGGTTTTGATCGTTGGCCCGTTTCGCATCGAATTAGGTCTAAACGGACTCAAACCTAGCTCAAACATTTTTTGCCGCTTTTATCGCACTCACACCGTTTCATGTATTCGAAGTCCAGGTTTGCCCACATCTTCTTGAAAAATCATGAAGGCTGATTTTAAGGGCTTAAACTATATTTTTTTGAAAAAAATAACTTATAGGTCATGGCTTATAGCTATTAGTTTTGTTCGTTGGCTTGTTTCGCATTGAACCGCATCCAAAAAATGCCAACCTAGCTCAAAAGTTTTTCATCGGCTTTTATCGCACTCACATTGTTTAACGTATTCAAAGTCCAGTTGGCCCGTACCTTCATGAAAAACTGTGAAGGCTGATTTTGAGAGCCTAAACTATATGTTTTCACAAAAATAACTTATAGGTCATGGCTTATAGCAATGAGTTTTGTTCGTTGGCCCATTTCACATAAAACTAGGCTCAAACAGACTTAAACCTAGCCCGATAGTTTTTCGTCGGCTTTTATCGCACTCACACCATTTCACGTATTCTAGGTTCGGTTGGCTCGAATTTTCTTGAAAAATTGTGACGAGTTGATTTTGAGGGCCTAAACTATATTTTTTTTACCAAAATAACTCATAGGTTATGGCAGAAACCTTTGAGTTTTGATCGTTGGCCCGTTTCGCATCGAACTAGGTTCAAACAACTCAAACCTAACCCGACAGCTTTTTGTTAGTTTTTGTCACACTCAAACCATTTTATATATTCTAACTCCAGTTGGCCCGTATCTTCTTGAAAAACCATAAGGGCTGATTTTGAGAGTTTAAACTACATTTTGCGACCAAAAGAAATCATAGGTCATGGCTTGTAGTGATGAGTTTTAGTCATTGGCCCGTTTTATATTGAAATAGATCCATACAAATCAAGCCTAGCCCGATAGTTTTTCATCAATTTTTAGCGCACTCACACTCGTTCAATGTATTCCAAGTCCAGGTTGGCCCATATCCTCTTGAAAAACTATGAAGGCTCATTTTGAGGGCTTAAACTACATTTTTTTTTTAGCAAAATAGCTCATAAGTCATGGCATAAAGCTATGAGTTTTGATCGTTGGCCCTTTTGGATTGAACTAGGTCCGAATAGCTCAAAGCTAGCTCAAAAGTTTTTTGTCGGTTTTATCGCGCTCACACCGTTTCACGTATTCGAAGTCCAGGTTGGCCTATATCTTCTTGAAAAATCATGAAGGCTGATTTTGAGGGCCTAAACTATATTTTTTTGACAAAAATAACTTAAAGGTCATGGCTTATAGCTATGAGTTTTGTTTGTTGGCTCGTTTCACATCGAACTATATCCCAAAAATGCAAAACTAGCTCGACAACTTTTCATCGGCTTTTATTGCACTCACATCATTTCACGTATTCTAAGTTTAGTTGGTCCGAATATTCTTGAAAACCTATGAAGGCTGATTTTGAGGGCCTAAACTACATTTTTTCACCAAAATAACTCATAGGTTATGACTTATAGTGATGAGTTTTGATAGTTGGCTCGTTTTGCATCGAACTAGGTCCAAACAACTCAAACCTAACTCGATAGTTTTTCATTAGTTTTTATCGCACTCACACCATTTTATATATTCTAAGTCCAGTTAGCTCGTAGCTTCTTGAAAAACCATGAAGTTTGATTGTGAGGGTCTAAACTACATTTTTTGACCAAAATAACTTATAGGTCATGGCTTATAGCATTGAGTTTTGGTCATTGGCTCATTTCGCATCGAAACGAGTCCAAACAACTCAAACATAGCTCGATAGTTTTTCATCAATTTTTATCGTACTCACACCGTTCACGTATTCCAAGTCCGAGTTGGCTCGTATCTTCTTAAAAAACTATGAAGTCCGATTTTGAGGACCTAAATTATATATTTTTTTACCAAAATCAGTCATAGGTCATGGCTTATAGTGATTAGTTTTTATCATTGGCCCGTTTCGCATCAAGATAGGTCCAAACGGACTCAAGCCTAGCTCGAACGTTTTTCATCAATTTTTATCCCGATCATACCGTTTCACGTATTCCAAGTCCAGTTAGCCCATATCTTCTTGAAAAATCGTTAAGGCTATTTTGAGAGCCTAACTATATTTTTTGACAAAAATGACTCATAGGTCATGGCCGATATCGATGAGTTTTGCTCGTTGGCCCGTTTCACATCGAACTACGTCCAAGTAGCTCAAACCTAGCCCAAATGTTTTTCATCAATTTTTATCATACTCACAATTTTTCACATATTCCAAGTCCAGTTGGCCCGTATCTTCTTGAAAAACTTTAAAGGCCGATTGTGAGGGCCTAAACTACATATTTTCACCAAAATAACTCATAGGTCATGGCTTTAAGCGATGAGTTTTGATCGTTAGCCCATTTCGCATTGAACTAGGTCCAAACGAGCTCAAACCTAGCTCGAAGGCTTTTTGTCGGTTTTATCGCACTCACATTGTTTCACGTATTCCAAGTCCGAGTAGGTCCATATCTTCTTTAAAAATCATGAAAGTTGATTTTGTAGGCCTAAACTACATTTTTTTTACAAAAATAAATTATAGGTAATGGCTTATAGCTATGAGTTTTGCTCATTTTCCCATTTCACATCGAACTACGTCTAAACAACGCAAAACTAGCCCGATTGTTTTTCATCGGCTTTTATGGCGATCACATCGTTTCACGTATTCAAAGTCCGAGTAGGCCCGTATCTTCTTGAAAAACTATGAAGGCTGATTTTGAGAGCCTAAATCATATTTTTTTACAAAAAAAACTCATAGGTCATGGCTCATACCAATGAGGTTTGTTCGTTGGCCCATTTTGTATCAAACTAGGTCTAAACAGACTTCAAACCTAGCCCGTCAATTTTTCATCGGCTTTTATTACACTCATACTTGTTTCATGTATTCCAAGTTCAGTTGGTCCAAATATTCTTGAAAAGCTCGTGAAGGCTGATTTTGAGGGCCTAAACTATATATATATTTTTTAACCAAAATAACTCATAGGTCCGGAATAAAGCTATGAGTTTTGATTATTGGCCCGTTTCACATCAAACTAGGTCCAAACGACTCAAACCTAACCCGACGGTTTTCCGTCGGCTTTTGTCGCACTCACACCATTTTATATATTCTAAGTCCAGTTAGCTCGTATTTTCTTGAAAAACCATGAAGGCTGATTTTGAGGGCCTAAACTATATTTTTTTGACTAAAATAACTCATAGGTCATGGCTTATAGGATGAGTTTTGGTCATTGGCCCGTTTCGCATCGAAATAGGTCCAAACAACTCAAACCTATCCCGATAGTTTTTCATCAATTTTTAGCGCACTCACACTCGTTTAACGCATTCCAAGTCCAGTTGGCCCGTATCTTCTTGAAAAACCATAAAGGCTAATTTTGAGGGCCTAAACTATATCTTTTTTTTTTTTTTACCAAAATCACTCATAGGTCATGGCTTGTAGCGATGAGTTTTGATCGTTGGCCCATTTCGCATCAAACTACATCTAAACGGCTTCATACCTAGCCCGATAGTTTTTCATCGGCTTTTATCGCACTCACATCGTTTCACATATTCCAAGTTCGATTGGCCCGTATCTTCTTGAAAAACTATGAATGCTGATTTTGAGGGCCTAAACTATATTTTTTCACCAAAAGAACTCATACGTCATGGCTTAGAGTGATGAGTTTTGGTTGTTGGCCCTTTTCGCATTGCAATAGGTCCAAAAAGCTGAAACCTAGCTTGATAGTTTTTATTAATTTTTATCGCACTCATACCATTTCACGTATTCTAGGTCCGAGTTGGCCCGTATCTTCTTGAAAAACTATGAAGGCTAATTTTGATGGCCTAAATTATATTTTTTTTTACCAAAATCACTCATAGGTCATGGCTTATGGCGATTAGTTTTGATGGTTGGCCCGTTTTGTATCGAAATAGGTTCAAACAGACTCAAACCTAGCTTAAACGTTTTTCGTCAATTTTTATCGCATTCACATCGTTTCACGTATTCTAAGTCCAGTTGGCCGTATCTTTTTAAAAAATCATGAAGGCTAATTTTGAGGGCCTAAACTATATTTTTTGATAAAAATAACTCATAGGTCATGGCTTATAGCGATGAGTCATGTTCGTTGGCCCGTTTCAAATCGAATTAGGTCCAAACGACTCAAACTTAGCCCAAATGTTTTTCGTCAATTTTTATCGCACTCACAATTTTTCATGTATTCCAAGTCTTGTTGGCTCGTATCTTCTTAAAAAATTATGAAGGCTGATTTTGAGGGCTTAAACTATATTTTTTCACCAAAATAACTCATAGGTCATGGCTTATAGCGATGAGTTTTGGTCGTTGGCAAATTTCGCATTGAAATTTGTCCAAACAACTAAAACTTAGCTCGATAGTTTTTCATCAATTTTTATCGCACTCACATTGTTTCACGTATTCCAAGTCAAGTTGGCTCTGTATCTTCTTGAAAAATTAGGAAGGCTAATTTTGAGGGCCTAACTACTTTTTTTTACAAAAATAACTCATAGGTTATGGCTTATAGTGATGAGTTGTGTTCGTTGGCCCATTTCACATCAAATTAGGTCCAAACGAGCTCAAACCTAGCCCAAAAGGTTTTCATCAAGTTTTATTGCACTCACACCGTTTCACGTATTCCAAGTCCGGTTGGCCCGTATCCTCTTGAAAAATCATGAAGGCTAACTTTGAGGGCCTAAACTATATTTTTTGACAAAAATAACTCAAATGTCATGGCTTGTAGCAATGAGTTATGTTCGTTGGCCGGTTTAACATCAAATTAGGTTCAAACGACTCAAACTTAGACTAAAAAGTTTTTGTCGGCTTTTATCGCACTCACAATTTTTCACGTATTCCAAGTCTTGTTGGCTCGTATCTTCTTGAAAAACTATGAAAGCTAATTTTGAGGGCCTAAACTATATTTTTTCACCAAAATAACACTTAGGTCATGGCTTATAGCAATGAGTTTTGGTCGTTGGCCCGTTTCGCATTGAAATAGGTCCAAACGGTTGAAAGTTAGCTCGATAGTTTTTCATCAATTTTTATCACACTCACGCCATTTCACGTATTCCAAGTCAAGTTGGCTCGTATCTTCTTGAAAAATGATGAAGGCTAATTTTGACGGCCTAAACTATATTTTTTGACAAAAATAACTCATAGGTCATGACTTATAGCGATGAGTTTTGTTTGTTGGCCCATTTCACATCGAATTAGGTCCAAACAGACTCAAACCTAGCCCAAACGTTTTTTGTCAATTTTTATCACACTCACACTTTTTCATGTATTCTAAGTCCAATTGGCCCGTATCTTCTTGAAAAACTATGAAGACCGATTTTGAGGGCCTAAACTACATTTTTTCACCAAAATAACTCACGAGTCATGGCTTCTAACGATGAGTTTTTTTTGTTGTCTCGTTTTGCATTAAAATGTGTCTAAGCAACTGAAACTTAGCCCGATAATTTCTCATCAATTTTTGTCGTAATCACACCGTTTCACGTATTCCATGTCAAGTTGTCTCATATCTTTTTGGAAAACTATGAACGTTGATTTTGAGGGCCTAAACTACATTTTTTTGAAAAAAATAACTCATAGCTCATGGCTTATAGTGATGAGTTGTGTTCGTTGACCCGTTTCACATCGAATTAGGTCCAAATAGCTAAAACCTAGCCCAAAAGTTTTTCATCGGTTTTCATCGTACTCACACGTTTTTATGTATTCTAAGTCCCGTTGGCCCGTATCTTCTTGAAAAACTTTGAAGGCTGATTTTGAGGGCCTAAACTACATTTTTTCGCCAAATAAGTCATTGGTCATGGCTTATAGGTGAGTTTTGTTCGTTGGCTCGTTTCGCATCAAACTAGGTCCAAATAGCTCAAACCTAGCATGATAGTTTTTCATCGGTTTATATTTCACTCACACCTTTTCACGTATTCCAAGTTCGATTGTGGCTCGAATATTCTTGAAAATTTGTGAAGGTTGATTTTGAGGGCCTAAACTACATATTTTTTTATACCAAAATAACTCGTAGGTCATGACATAAAGCTATGAGTTTTGATCGTTGGCTCGTTTTGCATCGAACTAGGTCCAAACAGTCTCAAACCTAACCCAACGAGTTTTTCATCAATTGTTACGCACTCACACTTGTTTTACATATTCCATGTCCGAGTTGGCGCGTATCTTCTTCAAAAAGCATAAAGGCTGATTTTGTGGGCCTAAACTACATTTTTTGACCAAAATAACTAATAGATCATGGCTTATAGCGTTGAGTTTTGATCGTTGGCCCGTTTTGCATCGAACTAGGTTCAAACGACTTAAACCTAGCTCGAAAGTTTTTCATCAATTTTTATCGCACTCACATCGTTTCACGTATTCTAAGTTCCGTTAGCTCGTATCTTCTTGAAAAACTTTGAAGGCTGATTTTGAGGGCCTAAACTACATTTTTTGACCAAAAATAACTCATAGGTCATGGCTTATAGCGATGAGTTGTGTTTGTTGGCCCATTTCACATTGAATTAGGTTCGAACGACTCAAACCTAGCCTAAAAGTTTTTCATCAATTTTTATCACACTCACACTTTTTCACGTATTCTAAGTCCTATTGGCCCGTATCTTCTTGAAAAACATTAAAGGTCGTTTTGAGAGCCGAAACTATATTTTTTAACCAAAATAACTTATAGGTCATGGCTTATAGCTATTGGTTTTGGTCGTTGGCCTATTTCGCATCGAACTAGGTGCAAATAGAACAAAAGCTGGCCCAAAAGTTTTCATCAATTGTTATCGCACTCACATCGTTTCATGTATTCTAAGTTACGTTGGCTTCGTATCTTCTTGAAAAACTTTGAAGGCTGATTTTGAGGGCCTAAACTAAATTTTTTGACAAAAATAACTCATAGGTCATGGCTTATAGCGATGAATTTTGTTTGTTGGCCCGTTTCACATCGAATTAGGTCCAAATAGCTCAAACCTAGCCCAAACGTTTTTTGTCGGTTTTATCACGATCACACTTTTTCATGTATTCTAAGTCCAATTGGCTCGTATCTTCTTGAAAAACTATGAAGACTGATTTTGAGGGCCTAAACTACATTTTTTCACCAAAATAACTCATAGATCATGGCTTTTAGCGATGAGTTTTTTTCGTTGTCCCGTTTTGCATTAAAATGTGTCTAAGCAGCTGAAACTTAGCCCGATAGTTTTTCATCAATATTTGTCGTACTCACACCGTTTCACGTATTCCATGTCAAGTTGTCTCATATCTTTTTGAAAAACTATGAACGTTGATTTTGAGGGCCTAAACTACATTTTTTTGACAAAAATAACTCATAGGTCATTGCTTATAGTGATGAGTTGTGTTCGTTGACCTGTTTCACATCGAATTAGGTCCAAATAGCTAAAACCTAGCCCAAAAGTTTTTCATCGGCTTTTATCGCACTCACACTTTTTTATGTATTCTAAGTCCCGTTAGCTCGTATCTTCTTGAAAAACTTTGAAGGCTGATTTTGAGGGCCTAAACTACATTTTTTCGCCAAATAAGTTATTGGTCATGGCTTATAGGTGAGTTTTGTTCTTTGGGTCATTTCGCATCAAACTAGGTCCAAATAGCTCAAACCTAGCATGATAGTTTTTCATCGGTTTATATTTCACTCACACCTTTTCACGTATTGCAAGTTCGGTTGGCTCGAATATTCTTGAAAATTTGTGAAGGTTGATTTTGAGGGCCTAAACTACATATTTGTTTTATACCAAAATAACTCATAGGTCATGGCATAAAGCTATGAGTTTTGATCGTTGGCTCGTTTTGCATCGAACTAGGTCCAAACGAGCTCAAACCTAACTCGATAGTTTTTCATCAATTGTTATCGCATTCACACTCGTTTTACATATTCCATGTCCAAGTTGGCACGTATCTTCTTCAAAAAGCATGAAGGCTGATTTTGTGGGCCTAAACTACATTTTTTGACCAAAATAACTAATAGATCATGGCTTATAACGATGAGTGTTGATCGTTGGCCCGTTTTGCATCGAACTAGGTTCAAACGACTTAAACCTAGCTCAATTTTTTTCATCAATTTTTATCGCACTCACATCGTTTCACGTATTCTAAGTTCCGTTGGCCTATATCTTCTTGAAAAACTTTGAAGGCTGATTTTGAGGGCCCAAACTACATTTTTTGACCAAAAATAACTCATAGGTCATGGCTTATAGCGATGAGTTGTGTTTGTTGGCCTATTTCACATTGAATTACGTTCAAACGACTCAAGCCTAGCCTAAACGTTTTTCATCAATTTTTATCACACTCACACTTTTTCACGTATTCTAAGTCCTGTTGGCCCATATCTTCTTGAAAAACGTTAAAGGCTATTTTGAGAGCCGAAACTATATTTTTTAACCAAAATAACTTATAGGTCATGGCTTATAGCTATGGGTTTTGGTCGTTGGCCTATTTCGCATCGGACTAGGTGCAAATAGCACAAAACTAGCTCGAAAGTTTTTCACAAATTTTTATCGCACTCACATCGTTTCACGTATTCAAGGTTCGAGTTGGCTCGTATCTTCTTGAAAAGCCGTGAAGGTTGATTTTGAGGGCCTAAACTATTTTTTTTTTACCAAAATAACTCATAGGTCATGGCATAAAGCTATGAGTTTTGATCATTGGCCCGTTTCACATCAAACTAGGTCCAAACAGACTCAAACCTAACCTCGATAGTTTTTCGTCAATTTTGGTCGCACTCCACCATTTTATATATTCTAAGTCCAGTTGGCTCGTATCTTTTTGAAAACCATGAAGGCTGATTTTGAGGGCCTAAACTACATTTTTTGACCAAAATAACTCATAGGTCATGGCCTATAGCGATGAGTTTTGATCGTTGGCCCGTTTTGCATCAAACTAGGTCCAAACTGACTCAAACCTAGCCGGTATTTTTTTGTTAGGTTTTATCGCACTCACACCGTTTTACGTATTTCAAGTCTAGTTGGCCCGTATCTTCTTGAAAAACTATGAAGGCTGATTTTGAGGGCCTAAATTATATTTTTTTGTCAAAATCACTCATAGGTCATGGCTTATAGCGAGGCGAGAGGAAGGGAGATAGAGAGTGATATATCTCTTTCTCCCTTTTCCTCTCTTTCCTTTACCTCTCCCTCTCTCTCTCCCTCACCCTCTCCCTCTCTCTCTCCCTCACCCTCTCCCTCTCCCTCTCCCTCTCTACTCATCTCCCTCCCAATCTCCCTCTTTCTCACCCCTACTCTCTCCCCCTCCTACTTTCTCTCGGTCTATCCCTCTCCCTCTCTCTCCCCCTCTCTTTCTCATTCTCTCTCCCTCATCTATGCCTTCACCGCTCTACCTCTCCCCGCCTCTCCCCCTCCCACTCTCCTCTCTCTCTCTCCCTTTCATCTCTCATTCCCCCTCTCCCTCTCTTTCTTTCTCTCGCCCTCCGTACCCCTCTCTCTCTGTCTCCCTCTCTCTCCTCCTCTGTCCCTCTCTCTCACTTTATCCTTCTTTCTCTTCCTTTCTCTTCCCCCTCCTATCTCTTACTCTCTCTACCTCTCTCTTACCCTCTCTCCCTCCTCCTTTTTTCTCTCTCTCTCTCTCCCTCTTTGCCTCTCTTCTCCCTCTCCCTCTCCCTCTCTCTTTTTCTCCCTCTTCCTCTCTCTCCCTCTTCTTCTCCCTCTCTTTCCCTCTCCCTCTCCCCCTCTCCCTCTCCCCCTCTCTCTATTCATCTCCCTCCCAATCTCCCTCTCTCTCGCCCCCACTCTCTCCCCCTCTCACTTTCACTCCCTCTATCCCTCACCCTCTCTCTCTCCCCCTCTATTTCTTCTTCTCTCTCCCTCTCCCTCCCCCTCCCTCTCCCTCTCTGTCTCTCTCTCCCTCCCATACACCTCCCTCTCTCCCTCTCTCTCCCTTTTCATTTCTCATTCTCCCATCCTCTATCTCCCTTCCTCTCTCTCTCCCTCTCCCCCTATCTCCCTCTTTCTCTCTCTTTTCCCTCTATTCTCTCACTCTTTCCCTTCCTTTCACTCCCTCCATCACTCTCTCTCTCTTTCCTCCTCTCCTTCACCCTCTCTTTTTCTCCCCTTTAATCTCTCTTTCTTTCTCTCTCTCTCATACTATCCTTTTTCTCTATCTCTCTCCCCTTTCCCTCTACATTTCCCTCCCTCTCTCACTATCTCTCCCACTCTCCCTCTTTCTTTCTCCTTTTGTCCCTTTCTCTCCCTCACTCTGTTTCCCTATCTCTCCTCCCTCTCTTTTTTGATCTCCATCTCTCCCGATCTCCTTTTCTATCAACCTCTCTCCCTTTTTCCCTTCCCATCACTATCTCCCCTTTTTCTTTATTCCTTTCTCCCTCTTTTCCTCTCCTTTTTTCTCCTTTTTTCTTCTTTCTTCCAATATCTCTTTCCTCCTCTCTCCCACCCTCTCTTGCTTTCCCTCTCTTTCTCTATTCCTCTCTCCCTTACTCGATATTCCTCCATCTCCCTTTCTTTCCCTTCTCTCCCTTCCTCTCCTATCTCCCTCTCTTTCCCCTCTCTCCCTCCCTCTCCTACTCTCCCTCTCTCTTTTTTTGTCTCACATCCTCTCTCTCTTTATCTCCCACTCTCTCCTTTTTTGGCTTCCTCTCTATCTCTCTCCCTTCCCGACTCTCTCTCTCTCTCACACTCTTCTTCTATCTCTCCTACTCGCTATCCTCTTTTCTTCCTCTAAGACCCTCTCCCTATCGCTACCTCTCTGTCCCTCTCCCTCTCCCTCTTCTTCTCTCTCCTTTTTTTATCTCCATCTATCTCTCTCTCCCATTCTCTCTACCCTCTCCCTCTCTTACTCTCCCTCTATCCTCCTCTCCCACTATCTCCCTCTCTTTTCCTCTCCAACTCTCTATCTCATTCTTTCTCCCTCTCTCCCACTCTTTATCTCTCCCTCCTTCTCCCTTATTTTTTCTCCGTCCCTCCTTCCCTCTCTCTCCCCCTTACCTTCTCCTTCTCTTTCTTCTTTTGTCTTCGCCTCTCTTTCCCTCTCTCTCTCCCTTTCTCTTTCAATCTCACTCCCTCTCTCCTTCACTCGCTCTTTCTCTCCATCTCACTCCCTCTTTTCCTTTTTCTCTTTCTCCCTCTCCCTCTCTTCTTCTATATCCCATTCTCCCTCTCTTTCCCTCTCACTATATTTCCATCTTTTCCTCTCCCTTTTTCTTCCTTTTTCTTCCTCTTTTCCTCTTTCTTCGTATATCTTTTTCTTCCACTAACTTTCCCTTTCCTCCTCTCTCCCATACTCTCTCTCCCCCTTTCTCTTCCTTTCCCTCTCTTTCCCTCTCACTATCTCTCCATCTTCCTCTCTCTCCTTCTCACTTTCTCTCAATCTCCCCCATTTTCTCTTTCCCTCCCCTCTCCCTCTCTCACTCTTTCTCTCTCCCTTTCCCTTCCTCTCTCTCACTCTCTCCCTCTTCCTTTATCCCTCTCTTGCTTTCCCTCTCTTTCTCTGTTCCTCTCTCTTTTACTCTATCTTCCCTTATCTCCCTCTCTTTCCCCTCTCTCCCTCCCTCTCCTACTATCCTCTCTCTCTCCTTATCTCTCACTCTTTTTTTTTACTTCCTCTCTATCTCTCTCCCTTCTTGACTCATTCTCTCTCTCACACTCTTCTTCTATCTCTCCCTGCTCGTTGTCCTCCTCTCTTCCTCTAAGTCCCTCTCCTTAGCTCTACCTCTCTTTCTCCCTCTCCCTCTGTTTCTCTTTCTCTCTCCTTTTCACTCCATCTATCTCTCTCTCCCATTCTCTCTACCTCCCTCTCCTTTCTATCCCTTTCTTCTTTTATGTCTTTGTCCCTCTTTCGACTCCCTATCTCCCTTCTCCTCTACCTCTCTCCCTCTCCATCTCCCTCCTTCTCCTTCTCTCTTCCTTTCCCTCTCCCTCTCTCCTTCCCTCTCTCTCAATCTCTCTCCCTCTTCTCTCTTTTCTTCCTAGTTCTCTCCTTATATATCTCTCTTTCCTTCTATCTCATCCTGTTTCCCTCTATAACTCTCTCTAAGTCTCTCCTTCCCTCTCACTCTCCTTCACCTTCTCCTACCATATTCCTTTTTATCGCTACATCTTTATCTCTCTCTCTCACTATCTTTCTCTCTATCCCTCCTAACTCTTTCTACCATTGTCTCTCTCTCTTTCGTACTCCCTCTCCCTCATTTCTCCCTCTGTCTCTTCCTCCCTCTCTCCTTTTCTCTCTCTCTTTGTCACTTTACCCTCTCCCTCCCTCCCTCTCTCCTTCCCTCCCTCCCTCCCTCCCATTCTCTCTACCCCTCCCTCTCTCTATCTCTCCTCTCTTTCTATCTCTCTCTCTCTCTTTTCCTTTATCTCTTTCCCTCTCACTCTCCATCTCTCCTTCTTATTCACTCTTTCCCTCTCCCTCTCCCTCTCTCCCTCATATTCACTCTTTACCTCTCCCTCTCCCTCTACCTCCTCTCTCTCCCTCTCCCTCTCTCGCTCTCCCTCTCCTTCCTTTTCTCCCTCTCTTTAGCTCTCTCCCTCGCTCTCTCCCTCTATTACCCTCTCTCTCGCTCTTCCGCTCTCTCTCTCCCTCTCTTGCTCTCTTCTTCTCTCCCTTCCTCTCTCCCTCTTACCCTCTCTCTATCTCTTCCTTTCTCTCTTCTTCTATCTCTCCTTCCCCCTCTCCCGGTCTCTCTCACCCTCTCTACCTATTTTTCTCTCTCTCTCTCTCTCACCCACTCCCTCCCTCCCTTTCTCTCTCCTTCTCCCTCTCTCTATCCCTCACTCCCTCTCTTCCATCCCCTCTCTCTCCCTTTTCCCCCCTCTCCCTCTCTCCCTACCTCTCTCCCTCTCCCACTCTCAATCCCTCCCTCTCTTTTCCTCTCCTTCCCTCCATCTCCTCCTTATACCCCCTCTCTCCCCCTACTCTTTCCTTCTATCTCTCTGTTTCTCCTATATCTCTCTCCCTCTTCCCCCTCTCTATCTCTCTAAATCCCTTCCATTCTCTCTCTCTCTCTCTCTTTCTCTCTCCTCATGCTTGTCTCTCCCTCTCCCACTAACTTCATCCCTATCTTCCTCTTCCTATTTCCCTCTCTATATCTCTCTCTCCATCCCTCCCCTACACTTACTTCTCTCTCCCTCTCTATCCCTCCCTCTATCTTTATGTCTCCCTTACTTTATCTTTGTATATTTTTTCCCTCTCCCTCCCTCCTCTAATCTCACTCCCTCTCTCTATCCCTCTTCCTTTCTCTATCACCCTCTCCCAATCTCTCTCCTTTTCTATCTCGTTATCTCCCTCTCTCTCCATCTCTCCCTCTCTTATTCTCTCCCTCTTTCTCTACCTCTCCCTCTCCCTTTCTATATCTCTCAATCTTTTCCTCACTCTCTCCCTCTCTCTCTCCCTTCTATCTCCCTCTTTATCTTCCTCTCTTTATCTCCCTCTCTATGTCTCTCTCATAATCCCTCCTCTTATTCTTATTTCTCCCTCCCTCTCCATCCCTCCCCTATCTTTATTTCTCTCTCCCTCTCTCTTTGTCTATCTATCCCTCTCCATACCCGCCTATCCCTCCCCCTCCCTCCCCCAATCTCTCCCTCCCCTCCTTCCCTTAATATCTCTCTCTCTTATCTATCTCTCTATCTATCTCTCCCTCTCTCTCTATCTAATACTCCCTACCTCTCTCTCCCTCTCTCTCACTCTCTCCTCTTTTATTCATCTCCCTTTCTCCCTCTCTATCTGTCTCTTTCCTGCCTCCCTTTCCCTTTCTCCTTTCTCCCTTCCCTTCTTTCCATCTCTCCCTCCCTCCCTTGCCCTCTCTCCCTTCTTTTCTGCCTCTCTCCCTTTCTCTCCCTCCCTCCCTCCCTCCCTCCCAACCTCTCTCTCTCCCTATCTCCCTATATGCCTCTTTCCTCCTCTTCATCTCTCTCCCTCCCTCCCTATCTACCTCCCTCCCCCTCTCTCTCTCCTCGTCTCTCCTTTCTTCCTTCTTCTCTTTCCCTCTTTCCCTCCCTAGTTCTCTCCCTCTCTCTCATACCATCTCTCCCCTCTCTCTCTTGTTATCTCTCTTTCCCTTTCTCTCTCTTATCTTCTCTCTCCCTCTCCCTCTCTCCCCCTCTCTATCCCTTACTCTCTCCCTATCTCTCTCTGTCCCCCTCTCCCCTAATATCTCTTCCCTCTCTCTTTTTCTACTCTCTATGCTTTTCCTCTCTCTTCCTCTCTATTTATTCTCCCTCCCTTTCCCTCTCTCCACTTTCCCTCCCCTTCTCTACCTATCTCCCTCCCTTCCTCCCTCTCGATCTCTACCCTCTCTCCATTGTTATCTATCTATCTCTCTTACTATATCCTTCTCTTTTTCCTCTCCCTCTCCTTCTCTCTCTCCCTCAATCTCTCTACCCCTCTCTCTCGTCCTCACCCCATCTATCTCTATCTCCCTCTCTCACATTCTCTTTCTTTTATCTCTCCCTCTCCCCCTTATTCTTGCCTTCCATCTTCCCCCTTCCCTCTCTCTATCTTTCTTTCCCTCCTTCTTGTCTCCCTTTACCTCTCCGTTTATCTTTCCCTCTTTCTTTCTCTTCATTGCCCCTTTTCCTCTATCTCTCCCTCTCCCTCTCCCTCTCTTTCCCTCTTTCTACACCCCTTTCCCTCTCTCTCACTTCTATGACCCTCCCTATCTCTCTTCCTTTATCTCTCTCTCCGCCTCCATCACTCCCTCTCTATCTCTCCATCCCTTTCTCCCACTTTCTCTATCCCTCCCTCTAGTTCTCTCTTTCCCTCTCACTCTCTTTCTCTCTCCCTATCCTTTTTCTCTCTCCTCTTCTCTCTCTCACTCTATCTCACCCATTCCCTCTCCCACTCTCCCTCTCCCTCTCTCCCTATCTCACTTTGACTCCCTCTCTATCCCTCTTCCTCTCTCTCCTTCTTCCTCTCTCGCACCTCCTCTCTCCCCCTTTCTCTCTCCCTCCATCACCCTCTCTCCCTTTCTCCCTCCCTCCCTCTCTCCTTCTCCCTCTCCCTCCCTCTCCTTCTCCCCCTCTCCCTCCCTCTCTCTCTCATAATCTCTCTCTCCTTTCGCCTTCTCACTCTCTTATCTCTCCCTCTCTCTCTTTCTCCCTTCCTCTCTATCTTCCTCTCTCTATATCCCTCCTTCTAGATCTCTCTCTCCCTCTTTATCACTCTCTCTTTATCTCCCCCTCTATCCATCTCCATCTCTCCCTCTCCCTCCCTCTCCCTCTCTATCCTTACTCTCCCCTATCTCCCTCTCTCCCCTCTCCCCTAAATCTTTTCCCTCTCTCTCTTTCTACTGTCTATCCTTTTTCCTCTCTCTTGCTCTCTCTTTATTCTCCCTCTCTTTCCCTCTCTCCACTTTCCCTCCCCCTCTCTGCCTATCTACCTCCCTTCCTCCCACTCACTCTCTACCTTCTCTTCATTGTTATCTATCTATCTCTCCCACTCTATCCTTCTCTTTTCCCTCTCCCTCTTTTTCTGTCTCTCCCTCAATCTCTCTACCCCTCTCTCTCATCTTTACCCCATCTATCTCTATCTCTCTCTCTCACTCTCTCCTTCCTTTATCTGTCCCTCTCCCCCTTTCCCTCTCTCTATCTCTCTTCCCCTATCTCTCCCTCTCCCTCTCCCTCTCTTTCCTTCTTTCTACACCCTCTCCCTCTCTCTCACTTTTATCTCCCTCTCTATCTTTCTTCCTTTATCTCTCTCTCCCCTCCCTCACTCCCTCTCTATCTCTCCATCCTTATCTCTCACTTTCTCTATCCCTCCCTCTAGTTCTCTCTTTCCCTCTCACTCTCTTTCTCTCTCCCTATCCTTTTTCTCTCTCCTACTTTATCTCACCCATTCCCTCTCCCTCTCCTTCTCCCTCTCTCCCCCTCTTTATCCCTCTTCCTCTCTCTCCCTCTTCCTCTCTCCCACCTCCTCCGTCCGTCTTCTCTCTCTTTGTTTTCCCTCCCTCCATCTCCCCTTCTCCCTCTCTCTCCCTCTCCTTCTCCCCCTCTCCCTCTCTCTCTCATAATCTCTCTCTCTCACTCTCTCCCCCTCTCGCCCTCTCACTCTCTCTATCTCTCTATCTCTCTCTCTTTCTCCCTCCCTCTCTATTTCCTCTTTCTATATCCCTCCTTCTAGCTCTCTCTCTCCCTCCCCTTTCTCTCTCTCCCTCTTTATCACTCTCTCTCTTTATCTCCCCTTCTATCCATCTCCATCTCTCCCTCTCCCTCTCTATCCCTTACTCTCTCCCCATCTATCTCTCTCCCCTCTCCCATAATATCTATTTCCCTCTCTCTCTTTCTACTCTCTATCCTTTTTCCTCTCTCTTCCTCTCTCTTTATTCTTCCTCACTTTCCCTCTCTCTATGTTCCCTCCCCTCTCTGCCTATATCCCTCCCTTCCTCCCTCTCCCTCTCTACCTTTTCTCCATTGTTATCTATCTATCGCTCCCACTCTATCCTTCTCTTTCTCTCTCTCCCTCTCCTTCTCTCTCTCTCTCCCTCAATCTCTCTACCCCTCTCTCTCGTCCTCACCCCATCTATCTCTATCTCCCTCTCTCACTCTCTCCTTCCTTTATCTCTCCCTCTCCCCCTCATTCTTGCCTTCCCTCTCTCTATCTCTCTTTCCCTCTTTCTCCTCCACCTTTACCTATCCCTTTATCTTTTCCTCTTTCTTTCTCTTCACCGCCCTCTCTTACCCTATCTCTCCCTCTCCATCTCCCTCATTTTCCCTCTTTCTACACCCCTCTCCCTCTCTCTCACTTGTATCTCCCTCTCTATCTTTCTACCTTTATCTCTCTCCCCTCCCTCACTCCCTCTCCATCTCTCTCTCTCACTTCTCTATCCCTCCCTCTAGTTCTCTCTTTTCCTCTCACTCCCTTCTCTCTCTATCCTTTTTCTCTCTCCTTTCTCTCTCCCACTCTATCTCACCCATTCCCTCTCCCACTCTCCCTCTCCCTCTCTCTCTCCTTATGTCACTTTGACTCCCTCTCTGCCCCTCTATATCCCTCTTCCTCTCTCCCAACCCCTCTCTACCCCTTCTTTCTCTCCCTTTCTACCTCCCTCTCTCTCTCTCTCTTTCTTCCTCCCTCTCTATCTTCCTCTCTCTATATCCCTCCTTCTAGCTCTCTCTCTCCCTCCCTCTTTCTCTCTCTTCCTCTTTATCACTCTTTCTCTTTATCTCCCCCTTTATCCATCTCGATCTCTCCCTCTCCCTCACTCTCTCTCCCCTCTCATTCTCTCTTTCCTCTCTTTCCTCCTCTCTTCCCCTTCTATGTCTTTTTGCCTACCCACTCCTCTCTTTCTATCCCTCTTCGTCTCCCTCTCCTCCTTTCTCTCCCTCCTTCTCTCACCCTCTCTCATTCTTCATCTCTCTCTTTCTTTCTCGTCTCGCTTTCTTTAGCTCTCTTTTGCTCTTAAGAAAGGAGGGAGTGGGGGAGAGAGTCGGAGAGAGAGATAAGGAGGGAGGGAGTAAGAGAGTGGGAAGGAGAGAGGAGAGAGAGTGATAGAAACGTAGAGAGGGAGTAAGAGAAAGAGGGAGAGGGATGGAAAGACAAAAAGAATAAGAGAGGAAGAGATAAAGAGATGGAGAGAGAGAGAGAGAGGGAGGAAGAGTTAGTGAGGGAGCGAGAGGGAGGGACCGTGAGGGAGGGAGAGAAGGAAAGATGAAGGAAAGAGTGAGGGAAAAGGTGAGAGTGGGAGAGAGAAGGAGCAAAGAGAGGGAGAAAGAGTAAGGAAGAGATTAGGAGAGAAAGAGGGGGAGTGAGGGGGAGAAATAGAGGGAAAAATGGTAAGAGAAAAGGAAGAGAGTGCAAGAAAAGGAGAGAGAGGGAGAGAAAAACAAGGAGGGAGGAGGGAGAGAAATAATGAGGGTGAAAGAGAGAGATACAAATAGGGCAAGATAGAGAAAGGGATAGAGAGATAGAGCCAAAGAGGGGTAGAGAGAGGAAAGAGAGGGAAAATGGGAGCGATATATATATATTAGAAGAGAGGGAATGAGAGATAAAGAGAGAAAGAAAGGGAGAGAAAGGGAGAGAGGGAGGGGGTAGAGGGAGAGAGGGAGAGAGCAAGAGAGAAGGGAGGGAGAGGGAGAGGGAGAGAGAGGGAGAGAGTGAGAGGGAGAGAGAGAAAAGGTGAGAGAGAGGGAAATAGAGTGGGAGAAAAGAGAAAGGGAAATAGAGGGAGGGAGAGAGAGAGAAAAAGGTGTGAGAGAGAGGAAGAAAGAAAGGGAGAAGGAGGAAGACAAGGAGAGAGAGAGAGGGAGAGATGAGGAGGGAGAGGGAGAGAGAGGGATGGAGAGGGAGAGAGAGGGAGGAAGAGAGAGAAGGGGTGAAAGAGGGAGAGAGAGAAGGAAAGAAAGAGAAAGAAGGGGAGGGAGAGGGAGAAAAGGATAGGGTGAGAGAGGGAAAGAGAGAAGGAAAGAAGGAGAAAGAAGGGTAGGGAGAGGGAGAAAGGGAGAGAGAGAAGGAAAAAAGAGAAAGAAGAGGAGGGAGAGGGAGAAAGGGAGAGAGAGGTAGATGAATATAGAGGGAGAGATAGTGAGGAGAGAAAGAGGGAGAGATCGGGAGAGAGAGTGGGAGAGAGAGGATGAAAGAGAGAGAGGAAAGGGTAGAGAAAGAGAGACTAGGAGAGAAAGGGAGAGGGAGAGGGGGAGAGAGAGAGAGAAGGAGAGAAAGTTGGGAGAGAGAAAGAGGAAGATATAGTGAGGGAGGGAGGCGAGGAGGGGAAGAGGGAGAGAGTGAGAGGGAGTGAGAGATAGGAGTGTGGTAGAGAGAGAGCGAAGAGGGAAAGAGAGAGGGGGAGAGAGTGAGGAAGATAGAGAAAAAGAGAGGGAGAATGAGAAGGAGAGGGAGAGAAAGAGAGTGTGGCACCACCTCCCGGCCCATTCGCTAATTACCCAAAAAGGAGTGGCTAGGCGAGGAACACTTCATGATGACACAATCAAATCCCGACTTAATTCCTAATTCATACGTACTCATACATTAAGGGCACATTATATAATGAAATGCATACAAGTACAAATTACATAACATTAACAAATATAGCGAACGAAATTACAAATTAATTACAATAAAATTAAAATGTCCACCGACACCCTAACCTAAAATTGCTATCAAATAAAATTTGTTACGTTTGTGTCATGCATGAGCCCCTTTTTAGGAGGAACCGACAACATCATTGCTACTTTGACCCTTTCCTATCATAATCATGGAAATAACAACGAGGTGAGCCGAAGCTCGGGAAGTGGGGTGGTGCACGTGATATGCAATTCTTTTTGGATTTTCCCACCATACTCATAGATTTTAGTTCCGAGTACCCTAGGAATTAGCAAGTCTCCTTTCTTGGTGATTACTCGAATCACCAAATGCTAACAATGGAATTATCCCTTGTTGTAGCCACTCGTTGGTGGGAATCCAACACCTAATAGTGCGATCATATAGATTAGAGCACACACACAACTGGATTGCTAATACCCATTTATTCCAACTAGGTTGTAAACCAATTCTCGATCGATCGACTTTCTCAATCCGCTCTATAATGCACATGATGCACGTGATGTTATGTTTATCGTATTAAACATATCCAACCCCTACAAGATTCGGTTTGATATATGTTCATACTTTCCTTTTGCTTCCTTTAGTAAATCTCATCGTTAAATCATTCCACACTTGAATTGCATAGTTATTAGCATTTGGACTGGTATAATTTTACCCTTTAGCTCGATTATAACACTTTTAGTCCGATTTAGTTCTTAAGTCAAAATCTCATTTTCTTTGACAAGCATACCTTTCTAATTTCAATTTTAATTCCTATTTGGACCTAATTGAACCATTAAAAACTAAATTAATTTAATGGAACCCAAAACCCCATTTTTCTAAGTGTAGGCCGAGTGGGTATGTTAATTTTGCAAGAAATGTTCTTTGCTTTTATATGAAGTTTCCTTTTTGTTCAAAATGATTACTCAAACCTAATTTATTCACCATTAAAATTTAAGTCCTTAAGTATAAAAAAGGTTCCATCTTTTCCATTTTGGCCGAAAGTCACCTTAAGAAAGCCTTAAAATTTAATTTTTGCTTCCTTCCTATTTTATTTTGTCCAAGTTCGTATCAATCCTAGTTTAGTCCACCAAGTTTCGATCAAGCCCCAATTCTTTCAGTAAAACCTATCAATACATAAACATAGCCATTCACAAGGCTTTCCACACTTAATATGCAACATATCCACCATTCCTTACATGTTCCATAACAACCAACAATTATATGCGAAGCCATCCAACACAATACCAACACAACAACACAACACAACATAATCAAAAGCTTAATCAATTACATAAATTAACATTTAAAAATCAAATAGATGGAATAGATAAAAACCCACTTACTTATTTTAGGTTTGTTAAGGATTTCCCTATCCTTTTCCTTTCTTTTCTCCTTTCTTTCTTTCCTTTCTTTTTCTCTCTTTCTTTTTCGTGTGTCTCTCTCTCGTAAATGATGTTTTTTTTTCTTCTTTTGGGTGAGCTACAAATTTCACCAAAAATTCAGCTATGTAATCTCTTTCTTTATATATATACATGCTCCATTTTCCTTGCATTTTAGTTAGTTTACATATGTCTTGATTTAATTTATCAAGTGTAAAGTAAATGATGACTAAGAGGGACAAGTGGCGGGTTTGGCTTAGTCAAAGGAATGAGTTGGTTTCCATTTCATTAAATGAAGGTTTAGGTATCTAATTATTTGCTAAAGATGGTGGTTAGGATAACTAAGTCCCTTAAGCTGATTTAGTTCATGTAACATGACATTTATTTCCTAGAAAAATTCGATAATTCCTCTCTAAATAATTAATTCAGCAATTTCCTTCCCAATAATTTGGCAATTTACTTCCTAAAAATTTTCCAACATTCCCCACATTTTAGAATACCTTTCTCACTTGTATAGTAGGTTCCATGTATATACTAGAGAAAATGAAAGATAATTAGATAAATTATCTGAAAATTCATCCCCTAATTCCTCACATAAACACCAAGCATAATAATATTACCAAAATATTAAAATGGCACATAAACCACACCCTTGCTCAATTTATGTACGTTCGAATATCCTTGTACGTATATTGATATGTTAAGGACTTTATAGGGGTAACATTTCTCTCCCCCTTAAAGGAATGTTGTTCGCAAAATTGACTCATTTGAATAACTCTAGATATTTATCTCTCATTTCATCCTCCCGTTCCCAAGTCATCTTTTCGAGGTTATGATTTTCCCATAAAACTTCAACTAAACCAATCTCCATATTCCTTAATTGTTTGATCCGCCTATCAAGAATCTAGATCGGCCTTTCTTCATATGTTAAATCTGGGGTAAGATTTGGTAGCTCTCCGAATTTGACTCGGCTCTCCTACGCACTTCCTTAGCATGGATACTTGAAATACATTATGTACTCCCATCAATTATGGCGAGTAACATCGGGCTTTAGGCCTTATCGTCTACTCGATCTAGTATTTCAAATGGTCCTATGTATCATGGACTTAACATTCCCTTTTTCCCAAATCGTAGTACGTCCTTCATCGATGAAACTCTAGGAATACATAGTCACTACTACAAACTCCGCATCCTTCCTCTTTTTTATTAACATAGCTTTTCTATCTCGCTTTGAGCTATTTTCATCCATTGGTAGATCTTATCTACCACTTCGATCATTTATTGCACTAGTTTTGGTCCTAGTAACTTTCTTTCCCCTATTTCATTCTAATGGATGAGAGATGTACATTGTCGCCCATACAAAGCTTCCAAAGGAGCCATCCCAATTAAAGATTTATAGCTATTGTTATACGTAAATTCAGCTAAGCGCACGTATTTCTCCCATTTTTGGGACTAGTCTAGAGCGCATGCTCATAACATATCTTCAAGTATTTGAATCAATCATTCGGATTGTCTATTAGTTTGCAGATGATTAGCTATGCTAAAGTTTAGCTTCATGCCCGTGGCTTTATGCGGACTCTTCCAAAATACGGAGATGAATCTAGGATCTCGATCCGACACCATTGAGATCGAAATCCAATGAAGTCTTACAATTTCGTCAAGCTACAATTGGGCATACTAGTTCAAATTATAGGTGGTTCGACTAGAAGAAAGTACGCTAATTTGGTCAACCTATCCATGATCACCTAAATGGCATCCGACCCCCTTTTCAATCTTGGCAATCCCATGACGAAATCAATAGTTATATGCTCCCACTTCCATCATGGAATTGCCAATGGTTTTAATATTCTTGAGGGTCTTTAGTGTTCTATCTTTACTCGTTGACAAACTTGACACCTTGTCACAAAATTAGCTACGTCTTTATTTATTCTAAACCATAAATAACTTTATTGCAAGTCTCAATACATCTTCGTGCTTCCCGGGTGCATCGAATAGGGAGTTGCGTGTGCTTCTTTCAGTATTTCTTCCTTCACATCCTTCATCGAGGGAACATACAACCTCCCTTTAAATCTAATTACAGCTTTTTCATCTATCGTAAAATCGATTTCCTCCCCAGCTTTTACATTTTTCTTCAATCCATTCAACTTTTCGTTCGTTTGCTACTCCATTTGAATTCTTTCCTGTAGAGTCAACTAGACTAATAAAGCCGATAAATGCTCGCATGACCTACCAAAATTATCTCCATTTCTAGCTTTTATAGATCTCTCACTATCGGTGACTAGATTACTTGCATCGTTGTAACTAATTTTTTGCTTAAAGCATCAGCAACCACATTAGCCTTTCCCGGGTGGTAGTTGATTATGCAATCATAGTCTTTCACTAACTCCAACCACCTTTTTTGCCTCATGTTTAGCTCCTTTTATGTGAAAATATACTACAAAATCTTATGATCTATTTATATCTCACATTTTAGACCGTATAAATAAGTCTCTAGATTTTCAAGGTAAACACTACCGTGGCTAACTCCAAATCGTGTGTTAGATAATTTCGTTCATATTCCTTCGATTGTCATGATGCATAGGCTACTACTCTTCCATTCTACATCAACACCACTCCTAGCCCATTTTTAGAAGCGTCACTATATACCATGAAGTTTCTAACCTCAAACGGAATGGTTAAGACCGGGGTCGTGATTAACCTTCATCTCAACTCTTAGAAGCTCTCTTCATACAAGCACCCCTAGCTCCCTTGCCGATTGCCTAGAAGGCATGGTCGGGTGCATCATAGTTTAAAGACCGAAGTCTCAAATTTTAATCCCATACATACACAAGATACTGAATTTCATTACAAAAGTTACAAAATATAATTTACAATCAAAAGTCGATCCTATAATTATTAGGTCACACATGAGCCTTTGTCTAGGAGGAACTGGCGGCTTCATTATCAACATTATTATCGCCTTTCCCTATCATAGAATGAAATAAACATAGAGTGAGCCGAAGCTTAGTAAGTAAGGCGATGCACATGATATGCGATGTTTTTCCGATTCCCCAACCTAGACTCATCAAATTTTAATTTTGGGTACCCCGGGTAGTTAGCGAGTCTACTCTATTTTTAATCCAAGTGATTACCAAATCACCTTCCGCTAATAATGGAATCATTTCTCATTGTAGCCACTATTAGCCGAAATCCATCATCTAACAATGCGAGCACACGACTTAGAGTACGTATACAACTCGGACCACTAATACCCATCTATTCAAGTAGGTTACAAAACTTATACAATTCAATCCGATTCGGTTACCAAACCTCATCGTTTCGACTCACTTGTTTTTTTCAAGTCAAATCATTTCTTGCATGCATATGATGCACGTGATGTATCATGAACCACATTCCATATCTCATAGGCATCAAACTCTTTATGTCCATATCATTTTGGAAATTTAATCCACACTTGGGACTTCATCAATAGTTTCATGGTATTCTCATACGAAATACATAACCCATCAATTAGGTTTACTCAAGTCTCATAGTTTAGTCGTAGTTTAAATGGCTTTTAATATGAGCCTTAATAGTCGATTTATAATTTTATTGGTTCCAAGTCCAAATTTTGGTTTTTCTTGAATCCTTTTCTTCTAATACTTCATTTTATACTTATTAGAGTATAAAGAAACCATTACTCATAAAGTTGGGTGATTGGAACTCAATCTCTAAAAGTCAAGTTTAAGCCGAGTGTTTCCTAGTAAAAACCAAAATTTCTATTTTTCTTAGGATCTAACCTTTCTACACTTTATTTTATGCTTATTTAAATACATTTAAACCATTGATTCATAATTTCGGTGAATGATATTCAAAACCCAAATTCTAGGGTTTTTGGCCGAATGGGTTAATTAAGGGCAAAGGTTTGTCTTTTGCTCCTAAGTCCTTTCTTTCCATTTTAATGTACTAAATTATACTTAAGTGGATTACCTTGGAAATCTAGCTCTTTAGGTCCATAAACATAAATGCAACTTGGCCATCTTATTACCAAGGCCCAATAAGTGTTCTTAGGATATCCAAGCCCATTTTGATTTAATCCAAGGCCATCTTGTTTTAATCCAAGCCCATCTTATTTTAATCCAAGCCCATTTTATTTTAATCCAAGCCCATCCTCACATATCTTTCAAACCTATATGGTTATAACCAAATCAACCCATAACTCATGCATAAACATTCATCATCATATTCTTACATTTCATACTTATATATTTCAACATAAAGTTTACCATGAAATGCACATCCAACAACTATACTAGATCCATCACCAAAGGCATCATATATAACATCAACACATATTACCATAATCACATATTACATGGCTCAAAACAAAACTCATAAAATGAACATGGAAATTAGAATTTTAGGGCATAAATAAAGCTAAATGAAACCTACTTACAATGATATAAGCTTGCTTACCTCATTTGATTCCTAAAATTCGACCATGCACCTTGTTTGGGTAAATCATTTACTTGCATTATCATTTTAAATATAACATTATGGAAAATAAATAATGGCTAATTCAATTCCCAAAAAGGGTATACCTATGAATACTTCCATAAACTTTAAATATTTTCACACCAAAAATATAAAAGAAATGGCACATAATTTATACTCATATAATTATAGATATTTTGGCTCAAAAATTAAAATTGCAACGTGTCAAAATTTTATTTTACTATTTATTTATTTATTTATTTATTTTGAATCCCATAACTCCTCACATAAGCACAAAGCATATTACTATCTCTAAATATAAATCACACTAAATACTTCATATACAAATAAAATATATTTATAGGTATAGCTAGGTTAAGGAATTTCCTTCGCCAAGCATGACCTTGTCTACCATCTCCGAAAAGGTCTAGACGGCCGACATCTACACCATACTCCTAATCCTTGGGTTCAACCCTCCTAGGAATCGATTCTTCTTCAAATTTTCATCCCCCGTTATGAAAGGGACAAACCGACACCCTTGTTTAAACATCCGCACATACTCACCCATGAACATACCATCCCGCTTTAATTCTAGTAACTCTTGGATTTTCTTGGCTTTCACATCCATTGTGAAGTATTTGTTATAAAAGACCTTTTAAATCCTTCCCGAGTCAAATGAGGCACATCTACCATTATTCGTATGCTCTCCCACTAGGTGCGGACGTCTTTAGTCGGCATGAAGATAACGCATGATACTCGCTCATTATTGGAGAATTATAGGTACTCAAAGATCAATCTAGCAACTTAATCCATTCCTCTCGCTATCATTAGGTTGACACCCCTAGTAAACTCTTGGGGATTCATCTTTCGAAATCTTTCTACTACGCCATTTCTATGTTGAGGCGGAGGGGGAGGTCGTTGATACATAGTTAGGAGTCGTCTTATTGACTCCACATGGGCTCGTTATTGTTCTTGCATTGCTTATTGCTCGTTGTTGCATTACGTCTATCGGACGATTCATCGTGTCTTGTGCATTCTCATTGTTTGTGCAGGAGGTCCCTTCTCTTCCTACTCATACGAGATTTCATCTTGACATGCTTTGAATTTATACATGTCATGTTACTTTCGAGTTAGTTTTCGTATCGAAAGTCTTAATGTCGGATGTCACATAATAGAGATAAGTCAAGGATATCTAGGAAATAAATCATAGCATACATGCCCAACATTCGTAGTGACATACATGGTTACATTCCAAAAGATTTTCATGTCATCATTACATTTAAAAAGGGATAGTTCCAATTACATCAAAACGTGCATAAGACCTCAAAAGGTGCACAGGACACTAGATCGTACGATACATTTCCTAGACATACATCTACTCCATCCAATTACCAATCAACAAAGTGAACAAGATGTGGAAAGGAAACCTTGACTCTCCACTAGTCTATAGCACCAAATCATGTGATCCGTACAATGTCGTGAGCTAAAGACAAGGGTAGACCTCGGTTATACATCAAGCTCGTGTAGGTCCGCCTAACCTCGTATCAATAGGAAGGCTCGTATCATATTGTGATAGGAATATCGCTCTATCATGCTTTTCTTGATAGTATCCAATAATTGTTGATCTCATGACAAAAGAGTTTGATGCATTGTTGTCATAAAAAATGTGACATTATGGTATAGGTTAAAGGAAGCATCGGTGAATACTATTTATTGAATCGAGTCGTGGACTCGAATCACATGGGCCGCTAGATCCTGGTCCGGGGCCATGGTAAGGTTGTTTAGCTCAGCCCAATAGGCAAGTGACAGCGGCTTGCTATCGATGAGTCCTAGCAACACCGAGAACATGATAATTAATCAACATCTACAATATAAATACTTTTTATTAACCATATGTCTAAGTAGGGGCTACATAATATAAACCATACAATAAACACACACATTTACACACAATAAACACTTCACATTTATTAAATACCAAGAAGTAGACTTTTCTTATTAAGCAGCCGCACCGATCCTCGAGCTCATGTGACACTTAGGTTTCTACCCAAATAACTAAACCAACACTTTGATAACACCTCCGCGACGCCCCCAGCTCCCTTGTCGATTACCTAAAAGACGTGGCTTGGTGCACCATAGTTTAGAGACCGACGTCTCAAATTTTAATCCCATACACATCATAAGGTACCGAATGTCATTACAAAAGTTACAAAATATAATTTACAATCAAAAGTAGATCTTATAATTGTCAAGTCACACATGAGCCTTTTTCCGAGAGGAACCAACGACTTCATTATCAACATTATTATCACCTTTCCCCGTCATATCATGAAATAAACATAGAGTGAGCCAAAACTCAATAAGTAGGATGATGTACATGATATGCATTGATTTTCCGACTCCCCCACCTTGACTCATCAAATTTTAATTTTGGGTACATTGGGTAATTAGTAAGTCTACTCTATTTTTAATCCAAGTGATTACCAAATCACCTTCCGTTAATAATGAAATCATCCCTTGTTGTAGCCATCGTTAGCGAGAATACATCATCTAACAGTGCAGGCATACAGATTGGATCGCTAATACCCATTTATTTCAGTAAGTTACCAAACCTATCCAATTCAATCTAATTTAGTTACCAAACCTCATCTTTCCCACTCACTTGCTTTTCTCAAGTCAAACCATTTCCCGTATGTATATGATGCATGTGATGTATCATGAATCACATTCCATATCTCATAAGCATCAAACTCTTTATGTCTATACCATTTTGGAAATTCACTCCACACTTGGGACTTCATCAATATTTTCATGGTATTCTCATACGAAATACATAATCCATCCATTAGGTTTACTTAAGTCCCATATTTTAGTCATAGTTTAAATGGCATTTAATATGAGTCTTAATAGTCAACTTATAATTTTAGTGGTTTCAAGTAAAAATTTTGGTTTTTCTTGAATCCGCTTCTTCTAACACTTGATTTTATACTTATTAGAATATAAAGAAACCATTACTCATAAAGTTGGGCGTTTGGAACTCAATCTCTAAAAGTCGGGTTTAAGCCGAGTGTTTCATAGTAAAAAAAAATTCATTTTTCTTAGGATCTAACCTTTCTACACTTTATTTTATGCTTATTTAAATACATTTAAACCATTGATTCATAATTTGGTTGAATGATATTCAAAACCCAAATTCTAGGGTTTTTGGCCGAATGGGTTAATTAGGGGCAAAGGTTTGTCTTTTGTTCCTAAGTCCTTTCTTTCCATCTTAAGGTACTAAATTATACTTAAGTGGATTTCCTTGGAAGTCTAGATCTTTAGGTCCATAAACACAAATCCAACTTGGCCATTTTGGTACCAAGGCCCAATAAGTGTTCTTAGGATATCCAAGCCCATTTTATTTTAATCTAAGGCCATCTTGTTTTAATCCAAGTCCATTTGTTTTAATCCAAGCCTATTTTATTTTAATCCAAGCCCATCCTCACATATCTTCCAAACCTATATGGTTACAACCAAATCAACCCATCACACATGCATAAACATCCATCATCATATTTTTACATTGCATACTTACACATTTCAACTTAAAGTTTACCATTAAATGTACATCCAATAACTATACTAGATTCATCATAAAAAACATCATAGATCCATCACCAACGGCATCATATATAACATCAACGCAAATTAACCTAACCACATATTACATGGCTGAAAACAAAACTCATAAAATGAACATGGAAATTAGAATTTTAGGGCATGAATAAAGCTAAATGAAACCTACTTACAATGATATAAGCTTGCTTAAGATTTCCTAGATTTTCCTTCTTTTTCTCCTTTCTTTCTTTCCTTCTTTTTTTCTCCTTTCCTTTATCTCTTTCTTTCTCTCACAAAGTCGTCTCTCTTCTCTCTCTTGGAAGCTATGGTCTTTGTCAAGAAAAATGGTAAGACTTAACCTTTCTTTTAAATCTTATATCACACTTTTTCCTTCATTTATTAATAGTCCAAGTGTCAAAATTTTATGGTAAACAAAGGTCAAATGATGAGACTAAATGGGAAACAAGTTGACCATTTAAAAATCCAAGTGGGCTAGGTGTCACACTTTTAGAAAAAGTGGTAGATTTGGTGTCAAATCAATTACTAAATATGGAAACTAAAGAGGTCACTAAACTAACCAACTTCCTTACCTCATTTGGTTCCTAAAATTCGGTCATGCACCTTGTTTGGGTAATTCTTTTACTTGCATGGTCATTTTAAATATAAAATTATGAAAAAATAAATAATGGCTAATTAAATTCCCAAAAAGGGTATTCCTATGAACATTTTCATAAACCTTGACTATTTTCACACCACAAATATAAAAGAAATGACACATAATCTATACTCACATAATTATGGATATTTCAAGAGATATTTTAGCTCGAGAATTAAAATTACAAAGTGCCAAATTTTTTTCTTTTATTTATTTATTTTTTGAATCCCATAACTCCTCATATAAGCACAAAGCATATTACTATCTCCAAAGATTAATCGCACTAAATACTTCATATAAATATATAATATATCTATACGTATAGCTAGGTTAAGGAATTTCATGAGGGTTACACCTCACAAGCATCCATCCACTAGAACTTAACATTCTTTTCATCAAGTTAGTAAGAGGCCCGGCTATCTCGGAGAAGCCCTCCATAAATCTCCGATAATAACTAGTTAGCCCTAAGAAACTTCGTACCACCGTCACATTTTTTAAAGTAGACCAATTTTGGATAGCCTCTATTTTCTTCGTATCCACTCGTTATGCCTTTCTTCGTCACCATGGGACCTAGAAAAACTACCTACTCTAGCTAAAATTCACATTTCTTGAATTTGGTGTATAGCTATCGCTCCTTTAGCATCCGTAAAGTAACTTTTAGATGCTCTATATGTTCCTCCTTACTTTAAGAATAAACTAGAATATCATCGATTAATATGATGATAAATTTATCTAGGAATCCCTTAAAGACTCGATTCATCAAGTTCATAAAGGCAAATGGGGCATTAGTCAATCCAAACGACGATACTAGGAACTCATAGTGGTCGTATCTCATCCTAAAAAGTTGTTTTCCTCACATCCTCCGATCTTATCCTCATATGGTGATACCACGATTACGAGTCTATATTAGAGAACATCGTTGCACCTTGCAATTGATTGAATAGATCATCAATCCAGGGTAGTGGGTATTTATTTTTAATCATCATCTAATTCAATTCTTAATAATCGATGCATAGCCGTAGACTACCATCATTCTTTTTCATGAACAATACCGGGGCTCTTCAAGGTGAAGAACTAAGGTATATGAATTCCTTATCTAGTAAGTCCCGTAGTTGCACCTTCAGCTCTTTCAACTCAACTAGGGCCATTCTATAGGGAGTCTTAGAAATTGGAGTCATGTCTAGCTCTAGATCAACCTCAAATTCTATTTCCCTCTTCAATTGTAACATAGTCAAACTTTCAAAAAATACGTTTAAATACTCCTCGTATGACCCCTATGTCTCTTGGTTTTGACTTTTGTTCCACCCGACTATCCACCATATGTGCTAGGTACCCTATACATCCTTTTCCTAGGATCCTTCGAGCTTTCATGGTCGACATGATCGATACAATCGAAAACATCATATCGGATTTAAACTTTAATGGTCGATTTCCAAATAGATCAAAAATTACCTTTCTACCTTGGCAATCGATAGTGGCACCATACTTTGTTAGCCAATCCATTTCTAGAATCAAATCAAAATCTTAGAGATCCAATACTATCAAATCAGCCTTTATACTCTTATTCTCGATCTGCATTAGACACTCTTTAACTTTGCTTGTTGATTCCAAAATTTCTCTAGAGGGAACCGCTATGAGATACCCTCTAACTAATGTCTTAGGTTTGATGCCTAGGCTCTTTACTAATGTTTTTGATATAAATGAATGTGTAGCACTAGAATCAATCAAAACATAATTAATTAAGCCTAGGAGTAAAACATTACCATAAATTACCGTTGCATTCCTCCGATCGGACTCTTTCTACGTCATAATGTATACCCGAGCAGTGTACCTTTCCCGATCTCGGTCTCTCGCACCTAGTGGTAAATGTAGGATACATGCCCTAGCTTGTGACATACATAACATGTCCTTACATCCGATCAACATTCCTCGATATGGAATCTCTTACACCTATTGCATCGAGGTTGATTACTTATTACAGTGCCTTGGTCGATTACTCGATAGTTGTCTAGGAACATATGGTGTCGGTCCGACAGTCCATGTGTTTCCTTGACCACCACTTCGATTAAAATTTCTAAGCGAAACCCTATTTACTAGTCCCGATGAAGAGGCTCCTAATTTAAACACTTGACTCTTTGGTTGTAATTCCTTTACAATCTCCTTCGATCTTCATCTGCTATCAATGCCTTATCTCGCCATTTTTGAGAAGGTGTTGCGATCGACATACGTATCATGCTTTGTACTCTAGGGTTTAACCTTGTTAGGAACTGATTCTTTTTGAGATTTTCATCCCCCGGAATGAATGGGACAAATCTACACCCATGTTTAAATTTTCATACATATTCACCCACCGACAATCCATTTTGCATTAGTGCTAGGAAGTCTTGAATTTTCTTTAGCCCACACGTCTTTGATAAAGTATTTGTTGTAGAAGGCTTCCTTAAATCCTTCCCATGTTATGTTAGGCACATCTATTATCATTTGTGCGCTCTCCCACCATGTGCGGGCATCCTTGGTTAGTATAAAGATGGCACACGATACTCACTCATTGTTGGTAAATTGTAAGTATTCGAATATCACCTCCAAAGACTTAATCCATTCCTTGGGTATCATTGGGTTAACACCTCGGAGAATTCCTAGGAATTCATTTTATGAAACTTCTCCATTCGCGTCATTCTTATGCTCGGGGTGGCAGAGGTGGAGACTGTCCGTGCATAGCCAAAAGCTCGTCTCATTTGCTTTGTATGGACATCTTGTTGTTATTGTATCATGTCCATCATACGATTTAAAGTGTCTTATTCGTTGTCTATTATTAACGTTGGAGGTCCCTTCACCTCCCGTTCATATTGGATCCTTTCTTGACATGCTTTGACTTTGTACATGCCATGTTATGCTTAAGTTAGTTTTGGTATTGAAATCAACATATAATGTAAATCATCCATGTATGTGCAAGATTATATTTATATACATAGTAAGCATTTCACATAAAATAGCATTTATAAGTACATCTACCTTACAAGGGTTTTTGTGCTATATTTACAATCAAAAAGCATTCCTATTTACATTCATAAGACGCACGATAGGTTTCCCTTAGTAACACTTATACTAGGTCAGGTTAATATACCAAACATGGTGGGGAAAGGAGTACTCCACTCTCCATTAGTCAATCATGTCAACCGACGTAATGTGTACTATCTCACGGGTAAGGGACAAAGGCAAACCCCAATTATACATTAGTCGGGTAAGATTCGACTTAACTCGTACCGGTAGGAAGGCTCGGATTAGGTTTCGATAAGAAAATCAATCTATCGGACTCTCCCAAACCTCATCTAGTAACTCGCTGATCGCTTGGTAAGATAGTCTATTGTAAGGTCGGTCGTAGGAAATAAAGACTATGATAATGGTCAAAGGAGGCATCAACAAACATTATCCATTGTATCGGGTCGTGTACTTGAATAACATGGGTCACCATATCCTAGTCTAGGCCATAATAAGGATATTTAGCTCAGCTCAATGTACGACTAGGGTGGCTACTGATCGTGTGTCCTAGCGATGCAAGGTACACGAAATAGCCATGACATCTACAACAATAATATTACCAATCGTCAATATGCTAACATAAAGCCATATAATGATCGGACACATTCAAAGGAAAGCAATAATTAAATTCTTACTCGTTGGATAGCCGACTATGTGTCCTAGCGACGCAAGGTACACGGAATAGCCATGACATCTACAACAATAATATTACTAATCGTCAATATGCTAACATAAAGCCATATAATGATCGGACACATTCAAAGGAAAGGAATAATTAAATTCTTACTCGTTGGATAGCGTGCCGATCCTCGAGCTCATGTGACACGTACATTTCTACCCGGTTAACTAAACCAAAGCTCGATACCACCTTATGGCATCCCTCCCTAGCCCACTCGCTAATTACCCAAAAACGAGTGGTAGGCGAGGAACATGTCACGCCGACATGACCAAATCCCAATTTATCCCTAATTCGTACGTACTCATACATTAAGGGTAATTATATAATGAAATGCATATAGTACAAATTACATAACATTAACAAATACAGCTAAAGAAATTTCAAATTAATTACAATACCATTAAAATTTCCACCAACACCCCAACCTAAAATTACAATCAAATAAACTTCATTACATTTGCGTCACGCATGAGCCATTTTTTAGGAGGAGTCGATAACATCCTTGCTACTTAGACCCTTTCCGTCATAATAATGGAAATAACAACGAGGTGAGCCAAAGCTTAGTAAGTGGGGTGATGCACATGATATGCAATGCTTTTTGGACTTTCCCACCATACTCATAGATTTTAGTTCCGTGTACCCTAGGTATTAACAAGTCTCCTCTATTGGTGATTACTAAACCAACTAATGCTAACAATGGAATTATCCCTTGTTGTAGCCACTCGTTGGTGAGAATCCATCACCTAACAATGTAGTCACATAGATTAGAGCATGCACACAACTAGACCACCGATACCCATTTATTCCAACTAGGTTGTAAATCAATTCTTGATCAACCGACTTTTCTCAATCCGCCCCACAATGCACATGATGCACGTGATTTTACGTTTAACATATTAAACCTATCCAACCCATATAGGATTCGATTTCATATATTTTCATACTTCCTTTTTGTTTCCTTTAGTAAATCTCATCGTTAAATCATTCCACGCTTGAATTGCATAGTTATTAGCATTTGGATTGATTTCAACATGTTAAGGTGTAATTTTACCCTTTAGCCCGATTTTAACACTTTTAGGCCGAATTTAGTTCTTAAGTCAAAATCTCGTTTTCTTTGACAAGCTTACCTTTCTAATTTTAATTTTAATTCCTATTTGGACTTAATTGAACCATTAAAATACCAAATTAATTTGATGGAACCCAAAATCCCATTTTTCTAAGTTTGGGCCGAATGGGTCTCTTAATTTTGCAAGAAATGTTCTTTGATTTTATATGAAGTTTCCTTTTTTTTTTCAAAATGATTAATAAAACCTAATTTATTCACCATTAAAATTTAAGTCCTTAAGTATAAAAAAGGTTCCGTCTTTCCCATTTTGGCCAAAAGTCACCTTAGGAAAAACCCTAAAATTTAATTTTTTTCTTCCTTCCTATTTTACTTTGTCCAAGTTCGTATCAATCCTAATTTAGTCCCCCAAGTTTTGATCAAGCCCCAATTCTTTCAATCAAACCTATCAATACGTAAATATAGCCATTCACAAGGCTTTCCACACTTAATATGCAACATATCAACCATTGCTTACATGTTCCATAACAATCAACAATTATATGCAAAGCCATCCAACACAATACCAACACCACAACACAACACAACATAATCAAAAGCATAATCAATTACATAAATTAACATTTAAAAATCAAATAGATGGCATAGATAAAAACCCACTTAGTTTAGGTTTGTTAAGGATTTCCCTAGCTTTTTCCTTCTTTTTCTCCTTTCTTTCTTTCCTTTCTTTTTCTCTCTTTCTTTTCGTGTTTCTCTCTCTCTCAATGACGTTTTTTTCTTCTTTTGGGTGAGCTTCGATTTCACCAAAAATTCATCCATGTAATCTCTTTCCTTATATATATACATGCTCCATTTTCCTTTCATTTTAGTTAGTTTACATGTGTCTTGATTTAATTTATCAAGTGTAAAGTAAATGGTGACTAAGAGGGATAAGTGGTGAGTGTGGCTTAGTCAAAGGAATGAGTTGGGTTCCATTGCATTAAATGAAGGCTTAGGTGTGTAATTATTTGCTAAAGATGGTTGTTAGGCTAACTAAGTCCCTTAAGCTAGTTTAGTTCAAGTAAAATGACATTTCTTTCCTAGAAAAATTTAGCAATTCCTACCTAAATAATTAATTCGGCAATTTCCTTCCCAAAAATTTTTCAACATTCCCCACATTTTAAAATACCTTTCTCACTTGTATAATAGGTTCTATATACATACTAGAGAGAAATGGATCGTAATTAGCTAAATTACTTGAAAATTCATCCCCTAATTCCTCATATAAACACCAAGAATAATAATATTACCAAAACATTAAAATGACACATAAATCATAGCCTTGCTCAATGTATGTACGTTCGAATATCCTTGTATGTATATTGATATGGTTAAGGACTTTAGGGGGGTTATAGAGGGAAGGGGAGAGAGGGAGAGATGGGGAGAGAGGGAGAGATTGGGAGAAAGAGGAAGAGAGTAAGAGATAAGGGGGAGAGAGAAGAAGAGAGTGGGAGATAGAGAGAGGGAGAGAGGCAAAGATAGATAGAGGGTGAGAGGAAGTGAGAAAGAGATGAAGAGAAAAATAAAGGGAGTGAGAAGAAGAGTGAGAGAGAGAGGAAGAGAGGGAGAGAAAAAGGGTGAGAGGTAGAGAAAGGAAGAGGAGGAGAAATAGGGAGAAAGAGTGAGAGAGAGAGAGATGGGGAGAGAGGGAGATAGAATGAGGGGGAGAGAGAGAGACTAAGAAAGGGAGAGGGAGAAGGAGAGAAGGGGAGAGAGAGATGAGGAGAGAGAGGAAGAGAGAGAAGTAGAGAGGGAGAGATAGGGAGGTAGAGAAAGAGAGGGAGAGGGATAGAGGGAGTGGGAGACAGAGGGAGATGGAGAGAGATTATGAAAGATAAAAAGAGAGAGTGAGAGAAAGAGAGAGAAAGAAAGAAAGAAAAAGTGGGAGAGAGGTAGATGAAGGATCACGCATCCTATGGAGGTGCAAAATAAACAAAAAAAATTTCTTCCATCTAAGCACCAAAGATGAAGTCGTTGAATCAACTAACCATACATGTATGAATTTAAAGCAATGAACAAGGATTACCTCTTGTAGTACGGATCTAAATTCTTTTTTAGAAAAGCTATTCAAGTGTTTGACCTCTATTGATAATCCACACAATCCAAATATCCATAAAGAAACACTCAAAATTGATAGGGTTCTAGCTCTATCTTTTCTAATATAGTGTTTCCTATATAAATCAATCTTGAGTAATTTTACAACAACCTTAAAAGAGAAGGAAAGAGTTTCTCTTACTGGGGTTTTGGAGAAAATAATTTTCTTCTATTTTTTCATTTTTGGTCGTCTACCCTAGTTATAATTTTAGGGCTGACCAAAATTTCACTTTTTTCTCTTTTCTTGTTTTGGCCAAAACCCTTCTCTTGAAATTCTATTATGTGCTGCACCTCCCGAAAGGTCATGCATCATATGGAGGTACGAAATAAATAAAAAATTTCCCGTATCTAAGGCCCCAAATCAAGCCATTGAATCTACTAACCATACATACATGAATAATAAGCTATAAGTAAAGGATTACCTCTTATAGTGTAGATGTAAATTGTTTTTCGACAAAGCTATCAAGTGTCCGACCTCTATTGAGGATCTACACAATCCAAGTATCTACAATGAAGCACTCAAAATTAATGGGGTGCTAGCTCTATCTTTTATGATTTAGTATTTTCTCTAGAAATCAATGCTGAGTAATTTTGTGACAATCTTAAAAGAGAGGGATAGAGTGTTTCTTGCCGGGGTTTAGGAGAAAACTATTTTCTCCTTGTTTTTCACTCTTGGTCGTGTGCCTAATTTTATTTTTGGGCTGGCCAAATTTTTTTTCACTCCACTTTTCTTATTGTTAGGTTGAATTTTCTCTCTCCCTCCTATATATTTATAAGAGAGTTTCTTTATCCTCCAAGGACAAGGAGAGGGGCGGCTATGAGTCCATAAAGGACTCTAGGTTATTGCTTCCTTATCCTACAAGGATGAGGACTTATTTTGTATGTGGACTATTTTATTATTATCTTTAAAATATTCAGCCTTATCCAATAAGGTTAATGTTTATGCTTAAAACATTCAACCTTATCCAATAAGGTTGATGTTTATCCTCCCACCAAAATTATCCCAAAGATTTTAATTAAATCTAATGGGCCAAAAATATTTTAACCCAATTAATTTATTTGGACTATCCAAATAAATATTCCTAAATTATTTTGGCGAGGCCCACATTGGAAAATAATTTCTCAAGATACCCTTTAACCTAAATCAGGAAACTCCTTTCCTTTTAAGTTCTTTATTTTCAAATTTGAAACTAACTTTCAAATTAGAAAACTTTCCATTTTAGAAAACCTTTCATTTTAGAAACTCTTGTCAAAATAGGAAACGTTTTCCAATATCTTTGCTTCTCATTTATAATGTGAATACTTAAACTTATGCATGTGACTCAATAGGCTCCTAGATATATTGGCAATGTATCAATAATAAAAGACTCCTCTTTTATCTCTTGATAAAAAATCAAGATTGGGCTCTAGCAAGGCATCCGACTACCCAATTCTCTATAAGGATTAGTTAATCCATTATTACCTTTCACTAGTATGGTTATCATACAATTCAATCCTCATGTCAACTTACCATAATATGATCTTGAACTTAGTTATTAGTCTTATTTGATTATGATCACACAAGTTTTCTTAGCCAAATGTCTTAGCTCCTAGAATAAACCAACTATGCTCTATTGGTGTACTCCTACGATGGCCATATATTTCTTGAATAGACATTTATTGAAGTGCAATGTGATAAATCCTTTACCATACAAGGAATGACATGTCCTATATTAGTCATAAACCTATCTCCATTGGATTCCTAGTACACCTAATGAATTGCTCGCATGCAACCAATTAATGGGTCCATCAAAATGAGCATCAAAATGCATAAATCTTCTAATGAGATAATCATGACGACCTCAAGTCTAAGGATGATTTGTACCCATCTCATATGAGATTCCTATAGACTAAAACCAAATGGGTTCTTATGGTGAGTTAAGTCTAGTGATACGTTCTCTAACATAAATCACCTAAGTGCTTGCTTTGGAATCACCATGCCAATAGGTGTGAGATCTCATACTATTATTATATAGCATGGGCATAACAATTACAAGTCTATCCGCATAAGATCAATGTCCATTCTTGACAATGCTACGGCTTGGGACATTTAATGATATCATTTATGTGCATTAGTGTTTGTCTTACATATTTTGATTAATCACTATTGCAAATGCATATCATAAGGAATTCTATCTAATTCTACTAAATTCATCAACATGTAAACATAAAAAGTAATAGAAAGAATTATTTATTATTATTAAAATAAATAATGAAATGGTACATGAACTCAACCTCATCCAAACATGGTTGGATCTTAGGCACCTAGACTAACAATCTCCCACTTGTACTAAAGCCAACCAACCACATCGCTTAATCCCGACGATCGAGTAAGGGTCTCATATTTTAGCCGTGGCAAAGGCTTAGTCAAGGGGTCTGCTATGTTATCGTAATGTGGTTCTTTTCTATCTTTATGTTACCATGACCCTTTTATCTCTATAATCAAGTGATAGCATTATAGTACTTATTTAGACTCGTTGATGAGATCTTGGTTCATTAGCTTGTGCTATGGATCCTTCATTATCGGTCATTAAGCTATATGACATTTTAACAAAACTTTCTTTGATTCTTCCATACTAAACCTTTTAGTATCATGTCATTGTAAGTACCTTAGGAGACTCCTCACATTCCAAGTGATCTATCTCTATCGATCTATACTCTTAGATTATAGGTTTCTCTCACATGTCATATTTAGAAAATTTCTTCTAGATTTCTTAATCTTTTGTTTGCAACATGATAATATTATAGTTGAGGTGTAATTTTGTGTTGAATAACCATGATTTAGTAGGCTCCTACTAGCTTCTTATATACACACGGTTTGTCTTTTTTTTTATGAATAATCAAACTCTTTGATCATTTCATAAAATGTGGACTTATATTCGTAGAGGCTTGCTTAAGTCTATTAATGGACTTTAGCATTTTGCAAATCTTATTTGCATGTTCTTGGGAACCATTAGGGTGTATCAACTACTCATCCTTTTTCATTTGTCTTTTATGGGAATAAATTTTTAACATTGCCATTTCAAAAGTATTAGCTTCGTCATCCATTTTAAGGCTCACATCACAATGTATTAAGATGAAAAGATCATATCCCTTTTGTCTTTTTCATCAATTGTTTTGAACTTTTAAAATTCTTATGTTTTTATTTGTGAGAGAGTTACAACACTTTGTAATCATTCTACTTTATGATTTCTTTATTAAAGTGTTAATTTGTGAGTCTATTCAAATGTTATTGAGGTTAAATTTCCTCCCACTATTTCTAGCATCCATAAATTCCTTCCCAAGGAATATAGTGTGCTTAGTAAGGAACAACACTTTGTTCTAGTGATAGGATATTGACATCCTAATCTTACTTTAGGATATCTCACATTTTAGTACTTTATTAATTTTAGGCTTTATTTTATCTTTGTCAAACCCTTTGATATACACTTTATATCCTTAAATCTTAAGGGAAGATGAGTTCATTTTCTTTCCCTTCCCATATCTCATATGTGATTTATTTCAATAGATTAGAATCCTATTCATCTCAAAGGCTGCAATAAGGTGTATTCATTTATAATTAGGGATATTAATTCAACTCATCATGGACTGATCATGTCTAACTACGATGTCCATAGATAATCTCATTCTCTTTTAAGTGATCTAACATTTTAGCATTTAAGTATTCAGTTCGTCACATGAATTTTCAAGTCTAAACTTTTTAACATTTTAAATGTTTTGAACTTATGTCTTATAACCGTAATAGGATCCACCATCATTAATGGTTATGTGACAAACATGTTCCCCTTTTCCTTGGGTGAACATATGCCCATATACATCTCTATGTGTAAAGACTATATTGATTAATAACTCTTTCTCCTTTTCAACTAAAAGGGGATACATGTCCTTTTGTCAAGTAAATAAGATTTCTTAGACATCATTAAATGATTCTAAATATCCTTTTGTATAAGTAGGTTGGATATGGGATTCTTGCTTATATGAGTAAGTTTGACATTTTCTTACTAATTAATGATTGTTTAGATCATTTGAGTCTTCTAGTATTTATGTTATACATTTGAGAGTTATATCTAAAACATATAATCATTATGAAAATATTTTCATAAAAATTCATTCTTAAAAATAACTATTATTCTTAAAAATGAAATATTTATACAAAATAAGAAATAAAAATAAGATCTTTAGTCTCTATTAAAATAATAATGATTGAGTTGTAGCACATCCCAACATGGTAGTGCTAGCTCATAACTACCTACATCTAATGGTCCAACTCTTTGATCTATTGTTGTTATGTAGATATTCTCCCTTAAAGTTATCTTCTTTCCTTTTCTAAGCTCTTATACATTTCAAAAATGTAAGCACCATATTTAGTATCATATACTCATTAGGTGGAATTTAGAAATAAAAGGATTAGCATTAATAACCTAAATACCTAAGGTGGTGGTAGAACTCTTCTTTTGCACCCCTTCTAGGTACTCCTTGCAGTTGTGTTTTCAATGCCCTCTCGTGTTGCAATGGAAGCAAATTGCATCCTTTGGGCTATTCTAAGCCTTAACATTTTTCCCTCCTCTAGTAGGTGTAAGTGAAGACTTCTTCTTTTCTTTTTGGGCTTTTTCTTGCCCTTTACTATGCCTTTTCCCTTATTAACTTGAAGTACATAGCTTTAATTCCTCTTGTTAATTTCAGAATGAGCTTCTCTTAGTATGGATAATAACTCTCCAAGAGTCTTTTGTATGTGCATCATGTTGAAGTTCATGATGAACTATCTAAAACTATTAGGCAACAATTGCAATACTAGGTCAATAGATAATTCAACATCCATTCCGACTTCAAGTTCGGTCGGTTGATCGATATAGCCTATCATTTCAATGAAATGCTTTTTGACATTGGATCCCCGATCCATTTGGCATTAAAGAGCTTCCTTGCTATATCATAGCGCTCATGCCTAGTATTCACCTCAAATAAGCTTTTAAGCTTTGCTATGATATCAAAAGCTCACGAGCTTCTAAGTTGGCATCTATGCTCTAATGTCATAGTAGTAAGCATGATGCTCGAGCAGTGATCACATCATCTTTATGTTTGATCCATGCTTCATGAGCTTCAACTTGAACTAGAGGAGGCTCATTTGGGAGAGCTTTCTCTATCGTATAGAGAATTTTCTCATGTTGGAGGACTATCCTCAAATTCATTTCCCGATCGAGGAAGTTTGTGCCATTAACGAAATTACTTCCATCAATGATCGATTGTATCGATGTGTTGCCGATCATACTTGTACAATCTAATAGGATAGAAAAGTATATGGTTTGGCTAATTAAATTGCATGAAATTAAACAAAATATAAATTAAAGAAGTTAAATCTATGTTTGCTTTCACTATTTTCTTCGGGTTCCGTAACCTTCAATATAGTACTCAAGGAAAAAAATTTTATTCTTTTTCCTAGTGGATTAGGATCCATCCTCTAACCTACAATACCCTTGAGTTATCTTTAAAAGCCATACATGAAGGATTAGGTAGGTAACTCCTTACTAATTACATCTAATGTAATTCCTAATTTTATAGGTATGACAACTCCTTGTCCTTGTCACATCTTATGTGAATACCAATCCTTACTTACAAGTTTATTGGACCTTGAGTTATCTTAGGAAATCCAACAACTCATTTAAGTTAGACCCAATGTTCGGAGACATCGCATGGCCCATGATTTGTTTTCCTGGAGGAAGAAGTGACCTTGAGTTATCTCAACAAGCAAACAACGACCAAGAGAGTTGTTGCCTCATAAAGTTAGAAACCAATTAACTTAATATTTTATTAAAGGATTTAATATGATTGGTCTTATTCTAGCATGCATACTGAACGATAATCATATTATTCTTAATCATACATACTAACATTTATCTCATCGCATTCATACATCTCATGCATGACTCAAGGACTAGTGAATGGTATTGGATTTCTAGTACTTGTCCTTTCGAGCCATATAGAGACTAGTGGGTCAATTCCTAGGTCAAAAATTATTACAAATTCTTCATCAATGTCTTCATTCCTTGGCATGTTCTCTTTGCATCTATTTTAGTTCCTATCTTCTACTTTTACATTTATTCAAAATAAGAAACCTTGAGTTACATTTGAGGGAGTAAGATGAGAAAAGAAATACAATAGAGTAATAGAGAAGGCAAGACACGCGAGTCCTATTTAACAAAAAAATAACAAGTATTCATAAAACTAGGTCGACTCATCCATACCATTCATCCATGCTTCAATCACATTGATACATAGCATACTAATGAAACAATTTCATTCATAAAATGATTATAAATCCGTAGTTTTGGTCATTTTATAAATTTACCAAAATTTCTCTAAATTTTAATTTCAAAACCTTTTTACACATTAGGCCCACTTTAGGCCCATAGGCTTTTGGGCCTTGAGTGTTCATAGGTTTTGAAGACGAAACCCTCGAGTTTGCGTGCATCTACCCATGGCTACCGACCTAGTGCAAAGATGCCTAACCGAGTGGCCTCTTATGTTACCCATGCACCTAGCGTGTAGGTTGGTAGGCCACTACAATGCACCCGAGTGTCTGGCCGGCGAGCTCGCCTATCGCGTACCTTGCGTTCGTGCACGGTTCAAGTTACCGAGCTAATGTACCTAAAGCGTGGCTTAGGGACAACGGACCTATCTATCGTGCCCCTAACGCATGGCTTGGCGGACCGGCAGCTTGCGTCGCGTGTGCCTAGATAAGGCTTGGTAGGCCGGCGGCACTGTCTCGCTATAGCCTAGCACGCTACTTACGATAGGCCGCCACGCACGTGAGTGTGGATGTCAAACGTCGACCTCACATGCTCCTACCGATTTTGACCTAAAATTTCAGTTTCATATTTATATAAAACATAAAAAACATAAGATTTATAATATTCCTCCATAGCTAATTCATGCAATTAATCATAATTAACCAAATATACAATCAAAGATTCAATGGAGACTCGATACCAATTGAAGGATCATGCATTTTATATGTAGGTGCGTGAATAAATAAAAAATTTCCTCCATTTAAGGCCCCAAGATCAAACCGTTGGATCTACTAACCATACACACATGAATAATAAGCTATGAGTAAAGTATTACCTCTTGAAGTGTAGATCTAAATTTTTTTTTAACAAAGCCATCTAAGGGTCCAACCTCTATTGATGATCCATTCCGTCCATGTATCCATAAAGAGCACTTAAAATTAATGGAGTGTTAGCTTCACCTTCTCTCGTTTTAGTATTTCCTCTAGAAATCAATCTCGGATAATTTTTTAACAACCTTAAAAGAGAGGGATAGAGTTTTTCTTACTAGGTTTTAGAAAAAAACTATTTTCTTCTTGTTTTTCACTCGTGGCCGTGTGCCCTAATTTTGTTTTGGGGCCGATCAAATTTTTTTCTCTCCTCTTTTCTTATTATTAGGTCAAATTTTCTCTCTCCCTTCTATATATCTATAAGAGAGTTTCCTTGTCCTCCAAGGACAAGGAGAGGCGCGGCTATGAGTCCATAAAGGACTCTAGGTTATTGCTTCATTATCCAAGGATGATGAGTTATTTTATATGTAGAGTGTTTGATTATTATCTTCAAGACATTCATCCTTATCCAATAAGGTTAATGTTTATATTTAAAACATTCAATCTTATCCAATAAGGTTGATGTTTATCCTCCCATCAAAATTATATCAAAGCTTTTAATTAAATCTAATGAGCTAAAACTATTTTATCCTAACTAATTTATTTGAACTATCCAAATAAATATTTCTAGATTATTTTTATAGGGACTACATTGGAAAATAATTTTTCAAAATACCCTTTAACTTAAATTAGGAAATTCCTTTCCTTTTAGGTTTTTTTATTTCCAAATTTAAAACTAACTTCCAAATTAGGAAACAAATTTCTAAAATAGAAAACTTTCCATTTTAGGAAACTTTCCATTTTGGAAACTCTTTCCAAAATAGGAAACCTTTTATAATTAGAAATGTTTTCCAATATTTTTGCTTCTCATTTATAATGTGAATACTTAAACTTATGCGTGTGACTCAATAGGCTCTTAGATATGTTGGTAATATATCAAGAATAAAAGACTCCTCTTTTATCTATTGATACATAAATCAAGATTGGCCTTTAGCAAGGCATCATGACTACCCAATTCTCTATGAGGATTAGTTAATCCATTATTACCTTTCATGAGCATTGTTATCCTACAATTCAATCCTCATGTCAACTTATCATAATGTGATCTTGAACTTAGTTATCGGTCTTGTTCAATTATGATCACATAATTTTTCTTCGATTTCCAAATGTCTTAACTTCGAGAGTAAACCAATTATGCTCTATTGGTGTACTCCTACTATGGCCATAGATTTCTTGAGCAAACATTTATCGAAGTGCAATATGATAAATCCTTTAGCATATAAGGAATGGCATGTCCTATCTTAGTCATACACCTATCTCCATTGGATTCCTAGGGCACCCAACGAATCACCCACATACAACCCATTAATGGATCTATCAAAATGAGTGTCAAAGTGCATAAATCCTCCAAGTGATATATTCATGATGAACTTAAGTCTAAGGACCATTTGTACCCATCTCATATAAGATTCCCATAGACTAAAACCAAATGGGTTTTCATAGTGAGTCAAGTCCAGGTGACACCTTCTCTAACCTAAATCACCTAAGTACTTACTTTAGCATCTCCATACCAATAGGTGTGAGATCTCCTACTACTATTATATATAGCATGTGCATAGCACTCATAAGTCTATCCACATAAGATCAATGTTCATTCTTGATAATACTAAGAATTGGGACATTTAATGATGTCATTTATATGCATTAGTGTTTATCTCACATTTTTCGATCAATCACTATTGCAAATGCATATCATAAGAACTTCTATCTAATTAAACTAAACTCATCAACATGTAAACATAAGAATTAATAGAAAGACTTATTTATTATTATTAAAATAAATAATACAATGATACATTAACTCAAGCCCATCTAAACATGGTTTGATCTTGGGCACTTACACTAACACCTCCCTCTTGGAGGATTAAATAATCTATTAGTACCTTTTGATGAGCATGGTTACCATATAATTTAGTCTTCATGTCAACTTATCACGGTGTCATCTCAAACTTCGTTATAAGTCTTGCTTGATTATGATCACACAAGTTTTCTTCGAATCTCAAATGTCTTAGCTCTTAGAATAAACCAACTATGCTCTATTGGTGTACTCCTACTATGGCCATTGATTTCATGAGTAGACGTTTATCGAATTGCAATGTGATAACTCCTTTAGCATACAAGGAATGACATGTCTTAGCTTAGTCATACACCTACCTCCATTAGATTCCAAGTTCACCCAATGAATCGCCTATGTGCGACCCTTTAATAGGCCCATCGAAATGAGTGTGAAAGTGCATAAGTCCTCTAATGAGACAACCATGATAATTTCAAGTCTAAGGACCATTTGTACCCATCTTGTATAAGATTCCCATAGACTAAAATCAAATGGGTTCTCATGACAAGTCATATTCAGTGATATGTTCTCTAAGATAAGTCACTTAAGTGCTAGCTTTTGCATCACCATGCTAATATAGGTGTGAGATCTCCTACCGTCATCATATATAGCATGAGCATAGCACTCATAAGTCTATCTACATATCATAAGGACTTCTATCTAATTCTACTAAATTTATCAACTTGAAAGCACAATATTTAATAAAATGGCTTCCTTATTATTATTAAAATGAAGTATGCAATGATACATTAACTCAAACACATCTAAACATGGTTGGATCTTGGGCACATACACTAACGATAGAGAGATAGGGAGATGGCCGAGAAGGAGGGAGAGAGATGGGGAGAGAAGGAGAGAGTAAGAGAGAGGAAGATGAAAAAGAGGAAGAGAGAGTGGAAGGGAGAGGGAGATAAAAGGAAATACCAAGAAAGGGAGAGAGGAATAGAGAAAGAAAGGGAGAGAAAGAGAGAAGGTGAGAGAGAGTGTGAGAGGGGATGCTAGAAGGGGAGAGATAGGAAAAGACACATAGAGTGAGAGAGAGTGAGAGGGAGAGGGAAAGCCCAAGAAAGAACGAGAGGGAAAGAGAGAGTAGAAGTGGAAGCGAGAGAGGAGAGAGGGAAAGATCAAGAGAAAAGAGAGTAGAGGAGAGAGAGAGGGAGAAAGAGAGGGAAGGAGGGGAAGAGAGTGGGAGGAAGAGGGAGGGAGAGGGAGGGAGAGAAAAAGGGGGAAAAAGGAAGAGAGAGAGAGTAGGAAAGGGAGAGGGAGAGAGGGAGGGGGAGGGGGAAAGAGAAGAAGGGAGAGAGAGAGAGGGAGAGAGAGAAAGAGGAAGAGAGAGAGAAAGGAAGAGAGAGTTTGAGGGATAGAGGGAGAGAGAGGTAGAGAGGGATAGGGAAAAAGTGATAGAGAAAGAGAGGAAGAGCAATAAGGAGAAAGAGTGGGAGAGGTAGAAAGAGTGAGGGGGAGATAGGGAGAGAGAAAGGGAGAGGTGAGGTAGAGTGAAGGGGAGAGAGAGGGAGGGTGAGAGAGAGGGATATAGAGAAAAAGAGGGAGAGAAATAGAGAAGGTAAGAAGGAGAGGGAAAGAAAGAGGGGGTGAGAGAGGGAGACTAAGAGGGAGAGAGAAAAAGGGTAAGAGGAGAGGAGAGAGAGGGAGAGAAGAAAGTGGGAGAAAGAGAGAGTAAGAGAGAGGGAGAGAAGAAAGTGGGAGAAAGAAAGGGTAAGAGAGAGGGAGAGAGGGGAGAGGGAAAGGGAGAGAGAGTGATAGAGAGAGGGAGAGAGATAGAAAGAAGATGATGGAGTGAGAGTGAGGGAGATAGAAGGAGGGAGAAGAAAAGGAAGAAGGGGAGAGAGAGAGTGAGAGAGAGGAGAATGAGAGTGTGAAGAGATGGATAGAGAGAGTGAGAGAGGGAGAGAGAGAAGGAGAGAGAAGTACGTATATAGTGGCGAAGAGAGATAGGAAGGAAGATAGAGAGGGAGGGAGCAAGAAAGTGAGAGGGAGAGAGGGAGGGAGCATGTGAGATAAGGAGAGAGATGGAGAGAGGGGTGGAGAGAAAGGAGAGGGAGGGAAAGACAAAGAGAATAAAAGTGGAAGAGACAAAGAGGATGAGAGAAAGAGAGAAAGGGAGAGAGAGTTAGTGAAAGAGCGAGAGGGAGGGATGTGAGTGAGGGAGAGAGGGGGAAAAGGATGAGAGGGAGGGAGATATGGAGGAAAAAGTGAGGGAGGGAGAAAAGGATGAAAGGGAGGGAGATATGGAGGAGAGAGTGAGGGAGAAGGAGAGTGAAGGATCTAAAAAGAGGAAGAGAGAGTGAAAAAGAGATTGGGAGGAGAGAGAGAAGGGGAGTGAGGAAAAGAGAGAGGGGAAAAGGGTGAGAGAGAAAGGGAGAGAGGGAGAGAAGCAGAAAGGGAGAGAAATAGTAAGGGTAAGAGAGAGAGAGATGGAAATTGGGAGAGTGAGGGAGAGAGGGAAAAAAGGATGAGAGGCGGGGAGATAGGGAGGAGAGAGTGAGGGAGAATGAGAGTGAAGGATCTAAAAAGAGGGAGAGAGGGTGAAGAAGAGATTAAGAGGAGAGAGAGAAGGGGAGTGAGTAAAAGAGAGAGGGGAAAAGGGTGAGAGAGAAAAGAAGAGAGGGAGAGAAGCAAAAAGGGAGAGAAATAGGAAGGGAAAAAGAGAGAGATGGAAATTGGGAGAGAAGGAGTGATATATATATATAAGAAGAGAGAGAATGAGAGAGGGAGAAAGAAAGAGAAAGAAAGAGAGGGGAAAGAGAGAAAGAAGGAGAGAGGGTAAGGGAGGGAGAGAGAGAGAGGAGAGAAGGGGAGAGTGATGTAAACCCCACGTATAAAGATGAGAGACCCAAACACCTTTATTGCTAGATAACCCCAAGAATGCACCCAATCAAGTTATAATAAGCAAAACTTGACCCGTTGTCTATAAGGAGGCAAGAACCAAAGCTATATTATAATGGAGTGAAGAACGCCACACCCCGTAAAGGATGATAAGTTTAGAGATGCCATAAGGATTGCAATCCTTGGTAAGTCGATTTAGTTCTCAAAAGAACAAAGGAAGAAAATCTTCTCAATTTTATTAACTCTCAAAATTATTTTTTTAGTTTAATACAAAACCAAACCAGCCTTTAAATAGGCTAAAACACCACTCCTAACTCTAAAATTAAGGAAAATTTTCATTTTAAGAAACTTCTAATTTAAGGAAACTTTGAATTTGGGAAAACCCTTCCAAAATAGGAAACTTTCATAATTAGAAACTTTTTCCAATATCTTTGCTTTTCATTTATAATGTGAATACTTAAACTTATGTGTGTGACTTAATAGGCTCTTACATTTGTTGGCAATGTATCAATAATAAAAGACTTCTCTTTTATCTCTTGATACATAAATCAAGATTAACATCTAGTAAGGCATCATGACTACCGAAGTCTCTAGGAGGATTAATTAATCCATTATTACCTTTCATAAGCATGGTTACCATATAATTTAGTCCTCATGTCAATGTGTTATAGTGTGATCTCAAACTTAGTTATAAGTCTTGTTCGATTATGATCATATAAGTTTTTTTTAATTCCTACATGTCTTAGCTCTCGCAGTAAACTAACTATGCTTTATTGGTGTACTCCTATTATGACCATAGATTTCTTGAGCGAGATATTTATCCAAGTATAATATAATAACTTCTTTAGCATGTAAGGAATAACATGTCCTATTTTAGTCATATGCCTACCTTCATTAGACTCTTGGTGCACCAAATGAATTGGCCATGTGCAACCCTTTAATGGGTCCATCGAAATGAGTGTCAAAGTGTAAAAGTCCTCTAATGAGACAACCATGATTTTTTTAAGTCTAAGGACCATTTGTACCTATCTCGTATGAGATTCCCATAGACTAAATCCAAATGGGTTCTTATAGGGAGTCAAGTCTAGTGATATGTTCTTTAACATGAATCACCTAAGTGCTTACTTTGGCATCACCATGCCAATAGGTGTGAGATCTCCTATCGTCATCATATAGCATAAGCATAGCACTCGTAGGTCTATCCGTATATATTCAATATCCATTTTTAACAATGCTACGACTTGAGACATTTAATGATATCATTTATATGCATTAGTATTTGTCTTAAATCTTTCGATCAATCACTATTGTAAATACATATCATAAGGACTTCTATCTAATTCTACTAAATTTATAAAGATAAAACCCAAGAATTAAGAGAATGACTTCTTTATTATAATTAAAATAAATAATGCAATAATACATTAACTCAAGCCCATCCAAACATGGTTGGATCTTAGGTACATACACTAGCAAATGAGGAGAAAGAGGGAAAGAGTGGAAAAGAGAGATGAGGAGAGAGAGAGAAGTAGGGAGAGGGAGGAAGGGATAGGGAGGGAGAGGTAAAGGGAGGGAGAGAGGGGAAGGGGAGAAAGTAGGGAGAGAGAAAGAGGGAGAGATAGCGAGGGAGGGAGGGAGGGAGAGAGAGAGGGAGGGACTCGGAAAGGTAGAGAGAAAGTGTTGTAGAGAGATAGAGAAAAGGGGAGAGAGTAATGTAGATAGAGAGAGAGAGGGGGAGAATGTAAGGGAGAGGTAGAGAATGAGAGAGGGAGAAAGGGAGAGGAAGGGAGAGAGAGGTAAAGATAGAGAGTAGGAGAGAGAAAGAGATGAAGAGAAAGCGAAGGAGAGAGGGAAATAGTGAGAGAGAAAAAGAGGGAGGAAGAGAGTAAGAGAAAGAGAGTGAAAGAGGTTGAAAGGTAGAGATGGGGAGAGAGAGGGGGAGAGAGGTAGAGAGACAAGGAGATGAGGGGAGAGGGTGAGAGAGGGAGAGAGGGAGAGGAAAGAGAGGGGGAGAGAAGAGAAGGGAGAGGGGGATAGAGGGAAAGATTGAAAAAGGGAGAGAGGAACAGAGAGAGAGAGGGAGAGAAAGAGAGAAGTGGAGAGAGATAATAGGAGAGAGTCTAGAGGTATAAAGAGAGAGAGGGAGAGGGAGAGTGGGAGGGAGAAGGAAAGCTCAAGAAAGAGAGAGAGAGAAGGATAGAGAGTATGAGTAGGAGGGAGAGAGGAAAGAGAATAGGAAGAGATGGAATGATCCAGAGAGGGAGAGCATAATGGAGAAACAGATCAAGGAGAGAAAGAGTTAGGGAGTGAAAGAGGGAGAGAGTGGGGGAATGAGAGAGAGGAAGAAATAGAAAGAGAGGGAGAGGGTGTGAGAGAGGGGAGAGAGGAGCAAATGGAAAAAGAGAGAGGGAGGAAGAGAGGGAGAGGGAGAGGGAGAAAAGGGGAGAGAAAGAAGGAGAGAATAGGGAGAGAGAGGTAGCGAAAAAGGGAGATAGTTTGGGTAAAAGAGGGAGAGAGAGTGATAGAGAGGGAGAGGGAGAGCAATATGGAGAAAGAGTGAGAGAGGAAGAGAAACCGACGAAGAGAGGGAGAGAGAAAAAGAGTGAATGAGGGAGGGACGAGAGAGAAATAAAAGGAAAGAAACAAAGAAGGCAAGAGAGAGGGAAAAAGACAAGGGGAGAGAGGGAAAGAAAGGGAGGGAGGGAGAGAGAGGGAGAGAGATAAGGAGAAGGAGAGGGAGAGAGAGTGAGGGAGATAGAGGGAGAGCAAAGGAGAGGGAGAGGGAGAGAGATAGGGAGAGAGAAGAGACGAGAGGGAGAGGGAGAGAGATAGGAAAGAGAGAGAGAAAGAGAGGGAGAGGAAGTGAGAGAGAAGAGGTGAGGGATGGAGAGAGAGGCAAAGAGAGAGAGGGATAGAAGGATGGAGAGAGGGAGATCGAGAGAGAAAGGTAATGAGAGAGAGAGAGAGATAGGAGAGAGGAAAGGGAGAGAGATGGATAAAGTGATACAAGGAGAGAGGAAGGGGATAGTGAGAGGGTAAGGGAGATAGAGAAAGAGGAGGAGAGAGGGAAAGGGAGAGGAGAAGAGAAATAAAGAGGGTAAGAGAGAGAAGGGAAAGAGAGGGAGAGAAAGAAGAGCAAGATAGAAGGGGAAAGAAGGGGAGAGAGAGGGCGAAAGGGTAAGAGAGAGAAAGAGAGAGGGATAGGGAAGAGAATGAAAGGTTGGGAGAGAAGAGGGAGAAAGAGGGAAAGGGAAAAGAGAAGAGGGAGAAAAGGGGGAAAAATGGAGAGGGAGGGAGAGATTAGAAGAGAGAGGGTGAGGGAGAGAGAGATGAGAGAGAGTGTGATAGAGAGAGGAAGGGAGGGAGAGAGAGGGAGAGATAAAAAAAGGGAAAAGAGGCGATCGAAGGGAGAGACATAGATTGAAAGAGGGGGAGAGTAAGAAAGATAAGAAGAGGGAGGGAGAAGGAGAAAGAGAAATAAAAAGGGCTAAAGAAAGAATGAAACGAGAGAAGAAGAGAGAGGGAGAGAGTAGGAGAGAGAGATAGAAGGGGAAACAGGGAAAGAGATGGAGAGAGAGAGAGAGGGAGCATGAGGGAGAGAGTGAAAAGGGAAAGAGAAGAAGAGAAAGAAAGAGAGGAAGAGGAAGAGGAGAGAGAGAGAAAGAAGAAGGGGAGAGAGGAAGAAGGAGAGGTAGAGGAAGGGAGAGGAGGAGAGAGAGGGAGCGATCGATAGGGAAAAGAGAGAAAGGGATAGAGAGAAAGAGATGAAGAGAGATAAGGGGAGAGAGAACAAGAGAAAGAAAAGAGGAGAGAGAGAGAAAGAGGGAGAGATATAGAGAGAAGGAGAGTGAGAGAGAGGGAGAGAGGGAGAGAGGGGGAGAGAAAGGGGATGGCAAGGTAAGGGAGAAAGGGAGAGGGAGGAAGAGGGAGAAGGAGGAAAAGAAAAAGGGAGAGACATGTATGGAGTGAATAAGAGAGAGGCAAGACAAAGGGAGAAGGGGAAAGAGATGGAGAAAGAGATAGAGAGAGGGAGATACAAAGTGGGAGTGAGAGAGGGAGATATAGAGTGGGAGGGAGAGAGAGGGAGAGAAAAATGAAGAAAGAGAGGGAGATAAAGAAAGGAAGAGAGGTGGAGAAAGAAAAAGAGAGACTGATAGGGATAGGCAAAGAGAGAGGATGATTGGGAGAGGGAGAGAGAGGGAGAGGGAGAAAGAGAGGGAGAGAGTGAAAGAAAGAAGGAATGAGAGAGAGATCAAGAGAGAGAGGTAAAGAGGGAGAGATAGAGGGAGAGTGAGATAGGGGAGAGATGGAGAGAGAAAGGGAGAGAGGGTGAAAGAGAGAGAGAGAGAGAAAGAGAGAGATATGCAGAAAGGGGAAAAGAGAGAGAAATAGAGAAAGAGAGAGATATAGAAATGGGAAGGAGAGATAAAGAGAGTAAGCAAAGGGCATGAGAGAGAGAAGGAGAGGGAGAGGGAGGGAGATAAAAGGGGCGAGAAATAGAGAGAGGTGGAGAGGGATAGAGAGAGAGGGAGAGAGAGAGGTAGTGAGAGAGAAAAAAAGGGGAGAAGGAGGATGAGAGAGCTGGATAAAGAGATAGAGGGAGAGAGGGAGGGGGAGAGAGAGGGGGAGAGAGAGAGAGTAGGGAAGAGAGGGAGAGGGAGAGAGATAGAAGGGGAGAGGGGGAGTGGGAGAGAGAGGGATAAAGAAGGAGAGGAGAGGCGGGGATAGAGAGGGTGAGAGAGATAGAGGGAGAGGAGAGAGAGGGAGAGAAGGGAAGAGAAATAGACAGGGTAAAAGAGAGAGAGGGAAAGAGAGAAGGAAGAAGAGAGTAGAGTGAGATACAGGGGTAAAGAGGAGAGAGAGGGAGATAGGGGAAGAAAGAGCAATAGAGAGGGATAGGGGAGAGAATGAGAGGGTGAGAGAGGAAAAGGGAAAAAAGGTAGAGGGAGAAAGAGGGAAAGAGAGAGGGAGAGAGGGAGAAAAGGAGAGAGGGAGAGAGAGGGGATAGGGAGAGGGATGGATGGTGAGAGAAAAAAGGAAAGAGTGGGAGAGGGAGAGAGAGAGAGAGATTGGAAGAGGGGGAAAGGGAGAGAGATAGAAAGAGGGAGGGATAGTGAGAAAGAGGGAGAGAGAAGGAGAAGAAGAGGGAGGGAGAGAAAGAGAGAAAGAGAGGGGAGAGAGATGAAGGGAGAGAGGGAGAGAAATAGAGAGGGCTATAAAAATAATGTAAAAGAGAAAGGGAGAGAGAGGGAGATAGAGTGGGAGAGAGAGATGTAGGGGGAAAGAGGAAGAGAGAAAGAGGGAGAGCGATAGATGGTAAGAGAGAGGGAGAGAGGGAGCATGAAAGAGAGAGAAGGAGAGAAGAGGAAGAGAAAAAATAAAGAGAGGGAGGGGAAGAGAGGGAGAGGGCAAAAGAGGGTGGAAGGAGGGGTAGAGAAACGAAGAGAGGAGAGAGAAGGAAAGACAAAGAAAGAGACAAATATAGATTGGGAGAGAGAGAGGGAGAAGGAGAGAAAGAGAGGGGGATATAGAGGGCAAAAGAGAAAGAATGATAGAGAGGTAGGGTAAGAGAGAGAGGGAAAATTAGAAGGAGTGAAACATAGAGAGAGGGAGAGAGAGAAAGATAGAGAGGGAAAGTGAGAGAGATTAGAAAAGAGGGAGAGAGGGTGGGAGAGAAAATGAGAGTAAGAGAGGAGAAAAGAAGGAGAGAATGAGAGGGAGAGAATGGGTGGGGGAAAGAGTGAGGAGATATATATTTAGGGAGAGAGAGAGAAAGAAAGATAGGGAGAGAGGGAGAGGGGGAGAGAGAGGGAGAGGAAGGGGGAGAGGAATAGGGGAGAGAATAAGAGGGGGTGATGGATAGGGAGAAGGAGAGAGGGAGATAGAGAGAAAGAGATGGAGAGAGATAAAGGGAGAGAGAGCGAGAAAAAGAGTGGAACAAAGAAAGGAAGAGAGGGAGAGAGTGAAAGGGAGGGAAGTGAGAGAGGGGGAGAGATGGAGAGGGAGAGACAGAAAGAGTGAGAGAGAGGAGGATAGGGTAAGGAAGAGAGGGAGAGGAAGAGAAAGGAAAAGAAAAAGGGAGAGAGTTATAAGGGGAAAGGAAGAGAGAAGGTGAGAGAGAGGAAGATAGATGGAGGGAGAGATAGAGAGTGAGGGAGAGGGAGAGGGAGAGAGAGTGATAGGTAGAGTCAAAGAGAGAGGGAGAGTGGGAGAGGAAAGAGGGGAGAGAAATGAAGAGAGAGAAAGGCAAGAGGGAGAGAGAGAGAAGGAGAGAGTGAGAGATAGATAGAGAAAGATAGGTAGAGAGGGAAAGATAGAGGGAGAGTGAGATAGGGGAAAGATGGAGAGCGAGGGGGAGAGAACGAAAAGGAGATAGAAAGGCAAAGAGAGATAGGCGAGAAAAGGAAAGAAAGAGAAAGGGAAATAAAGAGGAAGAGAGAGATATAAATTAAGAAGGAGAAAGAGTGTGGGAGAGTGAGGGAGAAAGAGTAAGGGAGAGAGAGACGAAGGGATAGAGGGAGAGAGGGATGGAGAGAAAGGAAAGCAAAGAGAAAGGGAAATAAAGAGGAAGAGAGAGATATAAATTAAGAAGGAGAAAGGGTGTGGGAGAGTGAGGGAGAAAGAGTAAGGGAGAGAGAGACGAAGGGATAGAGGGAGAGAGGGATGGAGAGAAAGGAAAGCAAAGAAATAGTGAAGGAAAGAGAGGGGGAGAAAAATAGAAGGAGAGAGGGAGAGACAAGTGATAGAGAGAGGGAGGGAGATAGAGAGAAAAAGAAGGAGTAAGAGTGAGGGAGATAAAAGGAGAGAGTGAGGGAGATAAAATGAGAGAGAAAGAGAGGGAGAGGGAAGGGGAGATAGGGCAAGAGAAGGGGAGAGTGCGAGAGGGAGAGAGATTAGGAGAGAGGGGGAAGAGAAAGAGAGTGATGGGTGAGAGGGAGAGGGAGTAGGAGAGAGAAGAGGAGGACAACAGATTGAGGGAGAGGAAGAGATAGGGGAAAGAGGGAGAAAGAGAGAGAGGCAAAGAGAGCAAAAGATAAGGATATAGAGGTAGTGAGAGAGAGATAGAGAGAAAAAGAGGGAGAGAGATAGATAGAGAGATAGAGGGGGAGAGAGAGGGAGAGAGAAAGTAGGGGGAGAAAGAGAAAAAGAGGGGGACATAAAGAGGGAGAAGGGGAGAGGGAGTGAGATAGGGAGAGTGAGGGAAAGAGAGGAAGAGAAAAAGAGAGGGGAGAGGGAAAGAGAAGAGGGTGAGAGAGATAGAAGGAGAAGGGGAGAGAGGAAGCATGAGAGAGAGTGGAGAGAAAAATGGAAAGGCAAAAGAGTGAGAGAGGGAAAGAGAGAAGGAGAGAGAAAGAGGGAGAGGGAGAGTGAGATAGAGGGGGAAGAGGAAGAGAGACAAAGGGGGAGAGGGTGATAGAGAGGGGGCAAGAGAGAGTGAGGGGGAGAGGGAGAGAAAGAGAAGGTGAGAGAGGGAGACAGAGAAAGAGGGAGAGAAAGAGAGGGTGGGAGAAGGAGAGGGAGAATGAGGGGGGACCGGGAGAGGAAGAAACATGGAGAGAAAGAGGGAGAAGGAGCAAGAGGGAGAGAGAAAAGAAGAGGGGGAGGGAGGGACAAAGAAGGAGATAAAAAAGATAGGGAGAGGAGGAGAGATGGAGACATATAACGGGAGAGAGAGAGAGGGTGAGCAAAAAAAGGGGGAGAGAGGGATATAGAGATAGAGGGAGGAAGAGAGAGGGAGAGAGAAAGAACAAGGAGAGATGGAGAGGGAGAGAGAGGGAGATAGATAGGGAGAGGGAAAGGGAGAGAGATAGGAAGAGGGAGGGAGAGTGAGGGAGAGAGAGGGATAGAGAAGTATTAGGAGAGGAAGGGAGAGAGAGAGGGAGGGAAATTGAGAGGGAAAGAGAGAAGGAGAGGGAGAGGGAGGGAAATTGAGAGGGAAAGAGAGAAGGAGAGGGAGAGGGAGAGGGAGATAGAGTGGGAGAGAGAGATGAGGGGGAAAGAGGGAGAGGGAGAAAGATGGAAAGAGAAAGGTATAAAGAGATCATGAGAGAGAGAGAAAGAGGAAGGGAGGGAGCATGAGAGAGAAGGAGAGAGGGAGAGGGAGAAAGGGAAGGGAGGGAGCATGAGAGAGAAGGAGAGAGGGAGAGGGAGAAAAAGAGAGGGAGAAGAGAAAGAGATAAGAAAGGGAGAGAGAGAAAGAGAGAGGGAAAGGGAGAAAGTGGAAGAAGAGGAAGAGGAAGGAAGAGAGAGAGGGGTAGGACAAGAGAGGGAGAGAGATAAAGAGAAAGAGATAAATAGAGATTGGGAGAGAGAGGGAGACAAAGAAAGGGGGACATAAGGAGCAAGAAAAAGAAATAGAGAGGGAGAAAGAAAGAGGGTGAGAGAGAGAGAGAGAGAGAGTAGGAAAGTGAGAAGGACCGAGAGAGGGAGAAAGGGAGAAAAAGATAGGGGGAAAGAGGGAGAGGATTAGAAGGGAAGGAGAGGGTGAGAGAGGAAGGTAGAGTGATAGTGTGTGTGTGAATGTGAGAGAGAGAGAGAGAGCGAGAGAACGGGAGGGAGAGAAAGGGTGAGGGAGAAAGAAGATGGATATATATAAATATAACTATATATACATACATATCGGATAGAAGGAGAGAGAAAAAAGAGGGAAAGAGAGAGGGAGAGGGGAAGAGAGAGAGAAAGAAAATAAAAGGGAGATAAAGGGAGAGTGAAATAAAGAGAGAGAAATAGGGAGAGGTAGAAAGGGAGAAGAAGAGAGTGAGATAGAGAGAAAGAGATGAAGAGAGATATGGGAAGTGAGGGGGAGGGGAAGGGAGATGGAGAGAGAGAGGGAGAGAGAGAATAAGAGAATGAGATGGATAGAGAATGATAGAGAGATAGAGAGGGTGAGAGAGAGAGAGAGGGAGAGAGGGAGAGAAAGGGAGAGTGAAAGAGAGGGAGGAGAGAGAGGGAGAGAGAGAAAGAGAGAAGGGTAAAGGAGAGAGAGGAATAGAGGGAGAGGGAGGAAGAGAGGGAGGGATAGAGACATAAAGAGAGAGGGAGAGAGAGAAGCAGGGAGGAAGAGATGTGAAAGAGAGGGAGAGAGAGAGATAGAGTAGAAGGGGGAGAGAGGTGAAAGTGAGCTAGAGAGAGGGGAGAGAGAAAGGGAGGGAGATATAGAGTAGGGGGAGAGAGGGAAAGAATGATGATGCAAGAGTAGGAAGAGAGGAAAGGAGGAGGGAGAGAGAAAGAGAGGGAGATAGGGAGAGATAGTGGTAGGGAGAGACAAAAAGAGAGGGAGACATAGAGAGAGTGTGAGAAGGAGAGAGAGGGAGGGAGAAAGGGAGGGGAGAAAGAGGGAGAGGGAGTAGAAAGAGATTTAGAGAGAGAGGTAGAGAGGGAGAGATAGAGAGAGCGAGAGAGGGGAGAGAGGGGGAGAGAAAGAGGGAGGGAGGGTGAGAGAGAGGGGAACGAGAGGGATAGGGGAGAGAAAGAGAGAAAGTGATAGGGAGAGAGGGGGAGAGATAGAAATGGAGGGAGTGAGAGAGAGATTAAAATAGGGAAAGAGAGAGAGAGGGAGAGACAAAGGGAAGGAAAAAGAAAGAGAGGGATGAAGTCAAAGAGAGAGAGAGAAATAGAAAACGTAAGAGAGAAGAGGGAAAGAGAGATAAGAAGAGAGAAGGGAGAGAAAAAATGAGAGACGTAGAGGGAGAGAGGGTGAGAGAGGAAGAGAGATAGTTATAAAGAGGGAGAGGGAGAGAGGGAAATAGGTAGAAAGGAGAGAGAGTGAGAGTGAATGAGATAAAAGGAGAGCGAAATGGGAGGGAGAGGGAGAGGGAGAGAGGAGTGAGAGACAGAAAGAGAGAGGAGGGAGGGTGAGAGTGAGAGGGAGAGTGAGAGAGGGAGAGAGATAGGGAGAGAGTGGTATAAAGAGATAACGAAGGGTGAGAGGGAGAGAGAAAAGAGGGAGAGGAAGTGAGAGAGAAAGAGGGAGGGTAAGGGAAGGAGAGCAAAGGAGAGGGGGAGAGGAAGGGAGGGAAAGATGGAGATAGGGGAGATGGAGATATGTTGAGAAAGAGATAAGGAGAGAGGGAGGGGTAGAGAAAGAGAGTAAGGTAAGTTAAGGGGGAGAAAGAGAGAGAGGAAGATAAGGTGAAAGAAAGAGAAAGAGAGAGTGAAAGAGAAAGCAGAGAGAGAGATAAGGAGAGAAAAGATACAGAGTAAAAGGGAGAGAGAAGGAGAAAAAGATAAAGGAAGAGATAGAGAGAGAGAGATGGTGATAGGGTGATAGGGTGAGGCAAATAGAGGGAGAAAGAGAGAGAAGGAGAGAGGAAAAAAGAAAGGGGGAGAGAGGGGAAAGGGTGGGGGAGAGAGACAAAGAGAGAGGGAGATACGGAATAAAAGGGAGAGAGAAGGAGAGAGGAAAGGAGAGAGGGGAGAGAGGGGGAAAGCGAGGGGGAGAGAGACAAAGAGAGAGGGAGATACAGAATAAAAGTGAGAGAGAAGGAGAAAAAGATGGGGAGAGGGTGATATGGAGAGGTAGATAGGAGAGAAAGGGGGAGAGAGTGAGAGAGAAAAGGGAAAGAAATGAGAGAGAGATTGGGAGAGATAGAGGGAGAGTGAGAGAGGGGTAGAGAGGTGTTAGTGTAGGTGTCTAAGATCTAACCATGTTTGGATGGGCTTGAGTTAATGTATCATTACATATTTATTTTGATAATAATAAAAAAGTCATTCTACTAATTCTTATGTTTTTCTTTGTGAATTAAATAGAATTAGACAAAAATCCTAATGATATCTATTTACAATAGTGATTGATAAAAGGTGTGAGACAAACACTAATGCACATAAATGGTATCATTAAACACCTAAGTCATAGCATTGTCAAGAATGGACATTGATTATATGTGGATAGGCTTGTTAGTGCTATACCACACACTAATGCACATCCTACTCTCTCCCTATCTCACACTCTATTTCTCTCTCTTCCTTCCTCTCCCTCTCTCCCTTTCTCTTCCCCTTCCTCTCTCAATCCCTCATTCTCTCCCCTACTCTTGCCCTCTCTATCATTCCCCTTCTCTCCATTCCTCACTCCCCCTCTTCTCCTCTCTCTCCCCTTCTCTCACTCCCTATCTCTCCTTCACTCTCTCTCCCTCCCTCTTTCTCCCTCTCTCTCCTTCCTTCTCTCTCTCTCTTCCCCTCTCCATCTCTCCCTCCTCCTCTCTACCTCTTCCCCTCTCTCCATCTCCCTCTCCCTCTCACCCTCTTAATCCCCCTCTCTCTCCCTCTCCCTCCCCTCCTCTCTCTCCCTCTCCTCTATCTCCTCCCTCTCCCTCTCCCTCTCCCTTTCTCCCACTCTCCCTTTATCCCACACTCTCTTTGCCTTCCTCTCCCTCCCCGCCTCTCTCTCTCTCTCTCCCTCTCTCCATCTTTTTGTCTCTCCTCTCCCCTCTCTTCCTCTCCCTCCTCCTCTCTCTCACTCTGTTTCCCTCTTTCTTCTCTTCTCTCTCTCCCTTTCTCTCATTCCATCATTATCTCTCTTCCTCCTTTTTGCTTTACCTCTCCTTTTCCCTCTCTCCCTTGTTGTCACTCTCCCTTCCTCTCCTTTCCTTTCTCTCTTCCTCTCTCTTCGTCCCTCCCTCTCAATCACTTTCTCCTCCTCTCCCTCTCCCTCTACCTCTCTTTCTCTCTACCATTCTCTCCCTCCCTCTCTCTTCCTCTCTCCCTCCCGTTCTCTCTCCCTCTCTCCCTCTCACTCTCTCAATCTATCCATCTCTCTCCCTCCCCTCCCTATCTCTTCTCCAATCCCTCTCCCACTCTTTTTCTCTTTCTCTCCCCTCTCTATCTCCCTCTCTCTCTCCATCTCTCTCTCCCTTCTCCTCTCCCTCTCTATCCCTCTCTTCAACTCTCTCTCCCTCTCCCTCCCTCTCTCTCTTTCTCATTCTCTCTCTCCCTCTCCCTTCCTCTCTCTCTTTCTCATCCTCTCTCTCCCTCTATATCTCTCTTCCTTTATCACACTTTTTCTCTCCCTCTCCCTCTCTCTTTCTCCCACTTTTCCTTTCTACGTCCCTCTCCCTCTCCCCTATCTCTCTTTCACCCAATGTCCCTCTCTCTTGCTCTCTCTCTCTCCCTCTTGCCCCCTATGTCCCTTCTTCGCTCCCTATCTTTCTTTGTCTCTCTTGCTCCCTCCCTTTGTATTTTTCTTTATCCATCACCCTTTTTCTCCATCTCTCTCTCCCTCTCCCTCTCCATCTCCCTCTCCCCCTATCTCTCTCCTTCCCGTCACTCTCCCCCTCTCTCTCCCCCTCCTTTCCCTCTCCCTCTCCTCCTCTCTTTATCTCTCGCCTCTCTTCCTCCTCTCTTTACCTCTGCCTCTCTTCCTCCTCTCTTTACCTCTCCCTCTCTTCCTCCTCTCTCTCTCCCTCTCCCACTTTGCCTCTCTCTCACACTCCCTCCCTCTCACCTTTTTTTCGAGCAAGGCTAGTACCCTAATAATTTTATTGATTTGAAAAAATGAGTACATGGAGGGACAATCTAGCTCGACCTAACAAATTGGAGGAACAAGGAAGCCTTACCGTTAAAGACTAGAGGACACTCTACAATTAAACAATCCCATCCTATCTTATCTATTAACCGATTTTACATTTAAAGATAATTGTTCATAACTACTAAAATCAGTTTCTAACTCATGTTGAATTGCCTTGCTAGCCAACGTATTTTTCACCATGTTTTGTTCTCGTCAAATATGTTGAATCTTGTGATTACTCCTTAATTCCTAACATTTTCGAACTAGGTATGTAAATAACCAAGGGACCTTAATAGTTACCATTGAATCAAATTCAATACTCACCGAGTCAAGATTTAGTTCCTTACATAAAACTAACCCATCCCTAAGTGCTAACAACTCTACATCTAAGTTAGTTCCCTCCCTATAGTAGTGTGCAAAACCAATGATAAAGGAGCCCGAAAGGTCCCGTATTACTCCACCACTAGCACAAAATCCATCTCTAACCGATCAATCAAAATTTAATTTAAATTTACTAAAAGGTGGAAGATTCCACTTGATCCACTTCCCTTTCCTAGCTTTCGGTAGGATTGGTGTGATGCCTAACTCCCGCATCTTCCTTATAATGATCACATTTAGAGGCTTTTTTGCACAAATAAGCTACACATATCTTACGGGTCCTCAATCGCTCATGTCACTACGTCACCTACTATTATTCACTCATCCTCATATTTTGCTTTACAATGACTTTTCCATAACGAATAAGACAAAATAGAAGACACCAACTTGGCACATACCTAATTGAGTAAGTGAACGAGGTCATCCATGTCTATGCACGAGTCCTCTAATGAATTCCACCTCCCGAAACACCAAGATTCTTCCAAAATGCCCCCACACTTGCCTCACAACTTGAGATTCTAGAAACAAGTGCAACATGGTTTTTGCCTTATGATTCAAGCGAAGACATGCAAATTGATACTATTAGAATGTGTAGATCCCGAATATGAGATCCAATTACCTAACCACCTCTAAACCATTCCACATAAACATAACCACCCTTGTTGGAATGTAAGGGTTCCAAATCCGGGAAGCCCATACCCATCTAGGAGAGTGATGATTGATATAATTCCAACATGCTTTAGTCTTAAAGTTCCCTTATTGTATGAGGGTGCAAATCAATTTGTCCTCTCGCTAACTTATCAACCTTTATACGCTTCACTTCTTCACGGATCTAACATGGAAATAAGGAAAAGAAGTCATCTAGTTCATGCAATCCTTCCGTCACTATGAGCCATAGATCTATACGTAACGAGACTCTAAAATCACACCACACCAGCTTAACACCCCAAAAAGAAACTGCGAACTTTCTTATGATCCATTGATCGACCAAAAGCAAGCACTATAAGTGTGGAAAAATGCTTTTCTAAATATCCGAGGACATCTTTGAAAGCTTCCCCATCTCCCCATACCTCACACGTAAAAATCAAGCCTAAAGGTTTGATCCTTGGATATAAGACCATGCTAAATCCGCTTATAGAGCTACTATCACTTACTCTAATCCATAAATCCCCAATCCACATTCCTAAAAAGGAGAATAGACTTGCCACCGGGAGACCCAATGATGGCGGCTTTGCCTAGAAGAGCTCCATAGAAAGTTAGCCATATAACTCTCAATTCTTCGAAGTGTTCCTTTAGGCACCGGGATAACGACTAACAAATGAACTGGTATACTACTAATAACTAATTAGAGTAAAGTCAATCTGGCACCAAAGGATAATAAATTTGCCTTCTAACAACATAACCACCACTTAATTTTCATCTCCAATGGTAGAAAGTAAACTTGATGCATTCTACTTATGAAGAGAGAAATACCCAAATACTATAATGGGAATTGGAAATGACCACATCCTATAAACTACTTTAGTGAAGCTATTGTTTATGTTGAGATATTTTTAAGAGTGTAGAACCCACTTTTAGCCACATTAAGTAATTAGCCTAAGCACTTCTCAAACCTAAAAAACAAACTCGTTGATTATGTTAAAGACCATTTAGATCCATTCGTGAACAACAAGCATGTCATTTATGTAGAAGAAGTGAGAAATTAATAAAGCTCCCCTTGGTAACCTATATGGAAGAATTAGACCTTCCATCATATATTATTTAAGGTTATTCAAAAGGACTTGTTGGAACAAAATAAATAGTACAGATGATAGAGGGTCCTTTGTTGAACACCCCTATATGATTTATAGAATCCAAAGTTCCTTCCCCGAATTCGAATTATATACCACACGTTACTAAGACTTCTATACACCAAGTCACACCAATTTTCACTAAACCCCATCACATGCATGACTTTTAAGAGGAAATGCCACTCAACCCTATCATAAGCTTTTGACATAACCAATTTAAAAATATGGTTATCCTAGTGAACCTTCCTATTTAAACTTGTTACCGTCTTTTAGGCTAGAGCCACATTTTTTGTGATGCTCCATCCTTTAACAAAACCAACTTGTTCTGGATCAATTAAATCAAGAAGGACTACACTCAGCCTATTAGCTAAGATTTTTGAAATAATTTTGTAGCTGAAATTAGATAGGCTTATTGACCTCAAGTCACTTAAGGAACTTGGGTTTTCCACCTTTGAAATCAAGACTAGGATCCAAGAAGACATACCCTTAGTGGATCCGATCTCCCTTAAAACAATCTTGCACTACTACAATAACCTCAAAATGGACCACATTCTAGCATCTTTGTAAAAGTGTTTGATAAACCCATCCTAACTAAGTGCACTAGATGCATTCGGACCATCAATTGCATTCGAATTTTTTGTTCTAACAAAACACCTATTAGCTATATATTTATGTCATCGGTGATGCTCCTTGAAGCACTTGTAAACAAAGAAACATGGCTTATTATTGGTCCAATCGAAAATAAAGACTAAAAATAACTAACCGCATTAGTTCCTATCTTAGACACATCTTCCACAAAAGTCTCATCCTCGTTTCTACGATTGAAAGGTCATCTTTCTCACATTATCTTTAATACATGCATGAAAGAACTTTGTGATTCGTCTTTCAAAATATCTAAGAGAGGAAAGAATGAAGAATCCATATCTAGCTTGATTGTTCATTTACTTTCTTTTTTTAAAAAAAAACTAATAAAATAGCCGGCTTGTTTAAATTGCATATATAGGTGAGCTAATAGGGTCTTAGAAAAAAATCAAATTCGATCGGTAGCTTAGACATAAGAGGTGGATAAAAAGTATTGACGAGTGAAAGTCATCCCCTTGCGAATCCAAATGGTAAGATTGCATTAAAGATAAAAAAACACGATAAGAGATTCATTTTGATATGAAATGGCCGCTCGAGTTGTCACTCGAAAGAATCTAAATCTTATACCGTATGTTATTATGGGATGGGTATCACTAGTGTGGTCGGTGCCTCTTAAAAGCTTATAGCCAATTTTTTATTATCCGTTAAGAATAAGAGCATCGGAATCACGGAATGCGAACCTAGCCCAATAACAAAATATAAGGAAATGATTCCGGTATGTTAGAATGTAAGGGTTCCAAATCCGGGAAGCCCATGCCCATCTAGGAGAGTGATGATTGATAAAATTCCAGCATGCTTTAGTCTTAAAGTTCCCTAATTGTATGAGGGTGCAAATCAATCCGTACTCTACTAACTTATCAACCTTTTTACACTTCACCTCTTCACGGATCTAACATGGAACTAAGGAAAAGAAGTTGTCCAGCTTCATGCAATCCTTTCCTCACTCGTGAGCCATATATCTATATGTAATAGAGACTCTAAAATCACACCATACCGGTTAACACCCCAAAAAGAAACTATGAACTTTCCTATGATCCATTGGCCGACCAAAAAGCAAGCACTATAAGTGTGGAAAAATGCTTTTTCTAAATATATGAGGACATCTTTGAAAGCTTCCCCATGTCCCCATACCTCACACGCAAAAATCGAGCCTAAAGGCTTGATCCTTAGATATAAGACCATGCTAAATCCGCTTATAAAGCTACTATCACTTGCTCCAATCCATAAATCCCCAATCCACATTCCTAAAAAAGAGAATAGACTTGCCACTAGGAGACCCAATGATGGCGGCTTTCCCTGAAGAGCTCCATAGAAAGTTAGCCACCTAACTCTCAATTCATTGAAGTGTGCCCTTAGGCACCGGGATAGTAGCTAACACATGAACCGGTATACCGCTAATAACTAATTAGAGTAAAGTCAATCCGGCACCAAAGGATAATAAATTTGCCATCTAACCACATAACCACCACTTAATTTTCATCTCCAATGGTAGAAAGTAAACTTGATGCATTCTACTTATGAAGAGAGAAATACCCGTATACTCGCAATAGGAATTGGAAATGACCACATCCTATAAACTACTTTACTCGAAGCTATTTTTTATGTTGAGATATTTTTAAGAGTGTAGAACCCATTTTTAGCCACATTAAGTAATTGGCCTAAGCACTTCTCAAACCTAAAAAACAAACTCGTTAATTATGTTAAAGACTTTTTAGATCCATTCATGAACAATAGCATGTCATTTGTGTAGAAAAAGTGATAAATTAATAAAGCTCCCCTTGGTAACCTATATGGAAGAACTAGACCTTCCATCACATATTATTCAATCTTAATCAAAAGGACTTGCTAGAGCAAAATAAATAGTAGAGATGATAGAGGGTCCTTTGTTGAACACCCCTATATGATTTAAAGAATCTAAAGTTCCTTCCCCGAATTCGAATTATATACCATGCGTTACTAAGACTTCTATACACCAAGTCACACCAATTTTCACTAAACCCCATAACATGCATGACTTTTAAAAGGAAATGCCACTTAACCCTATCATAAGTTTTTGACATAACCAGTTTAAAAATATGGTTATCCTAGTGAACCTTCCTATTTAAACTTGTTACCATCTTTTGGGCTAGACCCACATTTTTTATGATGCTCCATCCTTTAACAAAACCGAACTTGTTCTGGATCAATTAAATCAAGAAGGACTACACTCAGCCTATTAGCTAAGGTTTTTGAAATAATTTTGTAGCTGCAATTAGATAGGCCTATCGACCTCAAGTCACTCAAGGAACTCGGGTTTTCCACCTTTGAAATCAAGACTAGGATGCAAGAAGACATAGGCTTAGGGATCCGATCTCCCTTAAACAAATCATGCACTACTACAATAACCTCAAATTGGACCACATTCTAGCATTTTTGTAAAAGTGTTCAATAAACCCATCCCAACCAAGTGTACTAGATACATTTGGACCATCAATTGCATTCAGAATTTTTGGTTCTAATAAAACACCTATTAGCCGTATATTTATGTCCTCTCGTGATGCTCCTTAAAGCACCCGTAAACAAAGAAACATGGCTTACTATTGGTCCAATCGAAACTAAAGACTAAAAATAACTAACCGCCTAAATTCCTATCTTAGACACATCTTCCACAAAAGTCTCATCCTGTTTCTACAATTGAAAGGTCATCTTTCCGACATTATCTTTAATACATGCATGAAAGAACTTTGTGATTCTATCCTCCCTCCCCCTAACAATCCATTTAATTCATGCTTTTTATCTCAACATGTCCTCATCCTATCGAATTAATCGAGCTAATTCAGCTTTTCTATCTTGAAGAATATCGATTGATCGAATATTCCAACTCCGGACCAACTCCATATTAAACCGATAAATTTCATCTTCCAACCCTTCCATTTTCCAATGAATGTTACTAAAAACCTCCTAATTACACACATGTAACTTACTCCTCAAATGTTTACGCTTTTGATGAAGAATTTTCATAGGTTAACCTTGGGCTATAGTATTCCACGAGTCCCTTACAAATTCCTAAAAATTATGGTGTTCCATCCACATTTATTGATATCGAAAAAGTCCCTCTCTACCCCATTTCGTGGCACCCAAACTAACATTAGACTATGATCCAACACTCGTTCTTACCAAATGCTCAATTACAAGGTTTGACCTTATAGCAATATACGAACCATTAGCCATAACTCGTCTAATCTCTCACAAATTCTCGCTAAACCTAGTTGATTATTACACCAAGTAAATTTGCTAACCTAGTAACCCAAATCCGGCATACTAATTCTATCATAATAATTATTAAACTCAAGCATACCCTACATATCCACACTATTCCCGCCTATCTTTTCATCAATATTCGATATTATGTTAAAATCATCACTCATAAGCCATGGGTCTTAAGAAATGGATGCTAGCCTATCTATTTCAATCAATAAATCCTACCTCTCCCTCCTATTACAGCTACCATATACTACCGAAACCCCTAACTTACCCTCTTGATAACCCAACATACTAACGAGTAATTACATGTTTATGAATTGCCTCATAAGTCACCAAAATGTCCTCATCTCAAAATGACTTGTATGAGTATTTTTGGGTTAAAATGCTTGTAACATTTATATTTAATAGACTTAGCTATGTTATGTATTTTATCCCCCTATCTTGGGATCGATAATAGCTAAAAAATTTATCCTATGTTGTTTCTTCAAAGATTTAACATAATTAATTGAATTAGTGTTTCCCACACCTCTAACATTCTAGAAGATACTTGACATGATTAAATTGATGTAGAGATAGAAAGTAGTGCTTAAAAGATTGAAGTTTCCTGATTTTGGCTAATTTTTTAAACTTCTTAAAATTTTTCCTTACTTTTTTCAGATAAGCCCCTTGAACATCCATACTTCCTAAAGATAAATGATGAAAGTTATAACTCTCCCATTTGTGTTTTGTATCCGAAACCGATCCTTTCCACCCTACTTCTTCATTACACTCTAAACCTTGCTTGGTAACCTCTTTCATCCCGACATGTTGCAACCCACACACTTTATCCTTATTAGATCCCACTGATCGCCTAAGCTTTACAATATTGCCCATTGAGTAACGATCCATAGGATGATGTATCCGGCCTTCCGCGAGTTATGCTTACTACCCATGAACCGATCATCGATCCTTCATTCCCTCTTATTGCCTTACTCATTTCTTGTTCACTATCCGTGATACTTAACTATTAGAAGCCCGATACTTAAACTATTAGAAGCCATATTCATAAACCCAATCCTATCATTTGGTGTAATTACATCCTTAGACGATACTCGAGCTACCTTCACCTTGGTGTTGCTAGAACTATCAATATTCATATTTAGATGACTTAAATTTTGCATTCTATCTTCTTGGTCCTCCACCATATCACTTTTTCCTAACATCTCACCCTTTTTCTTCCAAGTTTTCACCGACTTAACTTGCTTATTAATAGCATCATTGATGTACAAATTATTTACCAATGGTTGTGTGTCCCAACTTTCATGCTCTAAATCACTAACACAATCGAGCTAGACACCTCCTTCAATTTTCCTATGGTTTCCATATCCACACACTCGTGTCTTCTCGCACTTCGAAGACTCGTAAAATAATTTTAGCCACCGTGATTGATTTTGTTAATTGACTCGGTTTATCCCCACCCATAACTTCCTTTGTCTTCTAGTATCTAGTATAGCCATCACACCTTCATTTGAATACCGATGCAATATGTCATGTTTATTCCACATTCTATGCTCCCTCTCTCTAATATTCTTATGGGATTCCTATCGGCCTTCCTTAAATAAATTCCTCATTCCCGAAATGTCATAATTTTTTTTACTTGAAACCCGAGCCTACTAAGCGGACTCATGCTACTTTGTTGTCTTATTCATACGTATATCATCCACCTTTCCATTCTATTTCGATACCCCTCATACTTGAAGCCCCCTTAATTTATTTTGATAAGCCTCAATAGAATAACCTATGTGACCACACCCATTTTAATATGTCAAGTTCCCCTCATATTTAATTATTTGCCAACAATTGTGCGCCTTAGAAATACCCACCCAAATCCTACCAAGCAATGGTTGAGAAACATCTACTTGTAGACAAATCTAGGCATACATAGAATGAGTTAAAGACATGGCTCTTTCATCGGCTTTTAAAAAACCTTCAATGCCTTCCCTAATACATTTCAAATATGATGGATTGAAATATAGTAGCGGCATGTGTGTAAGTTTCACTCATGTAGAGATGATTGGACTATCCCTCCTAAATTGAAATTAAATATTCCATCGAAAAACCCTATACATATAATTCATTATTTTAGGGAACTTAGAGAGAAAGGTACAAAGAGATAGGGAGAGAGAGGAGGAGAGATAAGGGGGAGAGAGAGAGAGAGAGAGGTAGAGGTATAGGGAAAGTGGGAGATCTCACCCATTCTCCCTCTCTTTCTCTCTCACTCTCCTTCTCCTTAACCCTCTCTCTCTATCTCTCTCCCCTCTCTCCTTCTCTCTCCCTTTCTTTCTCTCTCTCTTTTCCTCTCCTTCCCTCTCTCTCTCCCATCTCTCTATCTATCCTTTTGTCTCCCTCTGTCTCCCCTATTATCTCTCTCCCTTTACCACTATCTCTCGCTCCCTCTCTCTCCCTCTCCCTCTCTCTTTGCCTCTCTCTCTCTCTTTCCCCCTCTCTCTCCCCCTCCCTCCCTCTATTCATCCCTCTCTCCATATCTTTCCCCAATATCTCTCTCTCCTACTCTCTCCTCTTTCTCTTTCTCTTTTCCTCCCTCTCTCTCTCCCCCATGTTAGTGTATGTGCTCTTATCTAACCGTACTTGGATGGGCTTCGGTTAATGTATTATTGCATCTTTTATTTTAATAATAATATAAAATTATTCTATTAATTTTTGTGTTTTATGTTTATAAATTCAGTAAAATTAGATACAAGTCCTTATGATATGCATTTGTAATAGTGATTGATCGAAAGATGTGAGATAAACACTAATGCATATAAATGATATCATTAAACGTCCCAAGAAGAAGGATTGTCAAGAATAGACATTAACTATATGCGGATAAGCTTGTAAGTGCTATGTTCATGTTATATTATAGCAATAGGAGATCTCACACCTATTGGCATGGTGATGCTAAAGCAAGCACTTAAGTGATTTATGTTAGAGAAGATATCACCTGGACTTGACTTGCCATAATAACCTAATTGGTTTTAGTCGATGAGAATCTCATACGAGATGGATATAAATGGTCCTTAACTTGAAGTCATCACGGTTGTCTCATTAGAGGACTTATGCACTTTGACACTAATTTTGATAAACCCATTAAAGGGTTGCACATGGTCGATTCATTAGGTGCACTAGGAATCTATTGGAGATAGGTGTATGGCTTAGATTGGACATGCCTTTCCCAAGCATGCTAAAGGAGTTATCACATTGCACTTCGATAAATGTAACCCCCATAAAAATCTTTAACCGTAAAGCAACACGTATTAGAATATTTATATATATGCATATATTAAGTGTAAGTATAATTCTCATTACACCATGAGAAATTAATTCTTGAAATGTATGATTTATGTTAAGTTAAAGTTATTTTTCTTGAGATTAATGGTTTAATTATTAAAGAAATTAAATATGCAAAATCGGTGTTTCGAGGACTATATTCTGTCCAAATTTTGTGTGATTTATTCGAGAACTTTAGAGTGATTTCTGGGTAAAATGTAAAGAATAACAATTGTTCATATATGCTTCTACTAGCTCTCTGTAAAAGTTCTTGATTTTTAGATCCATACATAAAGAGTTATGGCTATTTTAATACGAGTCGATCTTGAAGCATCACTGCTGGAATATTTTGGGGGAAGAAAAGTCCGAGTTTAGGGAGAGGGATTTCTGCAATTTAATGAAAAGAAATATGTTTAGTTACTTGAAATAGATTATTTATGGTGTTTAGTTACTCTAACCAAATAATTAGGACACCTAAACCCCCTAATTAATGAATTAACGCCGACTCAACCTAAACCCCTCAAACCTCGCCACTCTCTCTCTCTTGCCTCAGCAATAGCCTTCCACTCTCCCAAATTAAATTTAGCCATTTATGCACTTAATTATACTAAGACTTTAAGCATGAATATATATATATATATATATAGAATGAGTGAAAGTGGTAAGAAATTTTAGCCGACTCGTAGCTACCCAAAAAGGAGAGAAAAATGGTAAGGAAAGAGAGGAAGAGAAAAGGAAAAGAAAAAAGAAAGAAGAAAGAAAAGAAAGAAGGGGAAAGCCTAACCAACCTTTAGCAAATTAAAGAAAAGTTAGTAGGTTCCATTTTTGGTTGATTAATGTTTTAAGTTATCTTTTTTTTAGTACTTATTTCATAGGTTTGTAATAATTTTTAATGGTTTGCTATGGTTGTTTGTGTTGGTGTTAGGGCTTGCTAAATTTTGGTGGATTTATGTGTTTTTGTTGTGATGAAAAGCTTGTTTGATGTTTTTAAATGTGTGGATGGTTTGGAATGGAAAAAAAGAAAGAAAAAGGGTATGGACCAAATGGATTGAAGTTAAACTAGGTTTGGTAAGCTTAACTTGGAAAAGAAAAGAAATACACTTCTAGAGTTTCCCTAGCTTAAAACCATTTGGCCAAGTGGGAAAAATTAGAAAAGAATGAATCTTTGTGGGGTAATTAAGGGTCTAGAATATCATGGTAACCCAATTAGTTATGGATTAATTGTTTAGGGTGGAAATGAATTCGGTAGATATAAAAGGCAATCCATGGCCACCTTAAAACTCAATCGGTCCAACTAAAAAGGAAAAATAGGGTTTTGGATTTCATTAGGTAAATTGGATACTTGATGAATAAATTTGGTTTCCTTCGTGAACCTTAAGGTTTAGATTTCCTTGGTAACTTTAAGTCCGAGTTGGTAAGTTAGTATAAAAAGGAATTGACCTAAAAATGGAAAAACAATTCCTTGCTCACTTAAGGACACATTTGGCCTAGACCCATAAATTTTAGGGATTTAGGTTCTCACCTTCCGAATTTATAACTAGGGGTTACGAGTACATTTAAACAAACGTAAAATGAAATATTGAAGGGGTGGGACGCAAGGAAAAACCAAAAAGGGACCTAGACCTATTATGAGTTAACTTCGACCACTAAGATTAAAGGTTCAAATTAAACATAATTTTAGCTTAAGTATGCCATACATATATCCTTAGGATTAATCGATCTTGTAAACTAAGTAATACATAAAAAATCCAAGCCTAGACTTGCAAGGTACAATAGAAGGGAAAACTCGAAAGTACGAAGTAGATTTATGCATTGAATGCTACCAATGAATGAAATCCGCATTCTTGTTGTGAATACTTTGAATGGTACATAAAATGCATGTGAAGTCCCAAGTGTGCATCGAAAATGGGAATGGTCTAAGACGGAAATGTTAATAGCATAATTAGTTGAATGTGTTAATTATAATACCATGTGTAGCACGTGCATTTGGGGGTGATATGAAATCGAGAAAAAAATCATTGAGTCATGAGATAATGCGGTTTGGTAACCGAACTAAATGGAATGGGTAATAGCATGAAGCCATGTGCGTGCTCTATTACTAACATCATTAAGCGAGGGATAATTCCACTAACCGTGTGCTATAATAAGGGGTAATTCCATTGTAAGTAGCAGGTGATAATAGGATCACCGAGAGAGAGTAATAGAGTAGTAGGTGATAACATGATCATCGAGAGAAGGAACGCACGGTCTTGCTAATACCTAAGCTACCCGGATTAAAATGGATGGGTACAATGGGAAACGGAACTACATTGCATATCACATGCATCACCCTACTTACTAAGCTTCGCTCACCCCATTGTTGTTTTCATGTTATGACAAGAACGAGTCAAAGTAATCGGGATGCTACGGGTCCTCTAAAATGGCTTATGTGTGACACAAATGTATCAAAATTTCTTTTGACTCGTAATTTTGAGGTTAGGGTGTCATAAACATTTTGATAGTATTGTAACTAAGCATTTTAATTTCTTCCACGGTATTGCTAATATTATGTAAATTATCTTGTACGCATTTCACTATATAATAAGTCCTTAATGTATAAGCACATACGTGCTTAAGGTCAAATTGGAAACTCGGTCATGTCGGTGTGATGCGCTTCGCCTAGCCACTCCTTTTGGGTAATTGGCAAATGGGTCGGGGAAGGGGCGTCACGGGGTGGTATTAGAGCTATGGTTTAGTTAATCGGGTAGAACCTTAAGTGCCACCCGAGCCCGAGGACCGATGTGCTACTTGACGAGTAATAATTTAATTCCTCATTTTTTAAATGTGTATGATTATTATTAGGTGATTTTCATACTAGTATATAATTGTATTCTAGAAATATTAATACCGGTAATTATTGTTGTTGTAGATGCCATATTTATGTTGCACACCTTACGCCGATAGGACGTGCCAACAACGGGACACTCTAGCTAACTACCGGGCTGAACTAAGTAGCCTAACTATGATCCCCGATCAAGAGATAGTAGCCCACATTACTTGGGTGCATGACCTATTTTAGTGAATAAGCCGATGCTTCTTTCTAGTAGTACCGTAGTATGGATTTCCTATGACTAACTCTACATCGGACTCTTTTACCGATATGTTAGTTGGACATGATAGATAGTAACGCCATCACGTGATGTAATACTTGGTTGTATTTCCCGATGTAAATAAGTACACTTTTGATTGTAAATAAGAGTAAAAAGAAATGTGTGTATGTATATAGAATGTAGAAGTATTTGTAAATACCTATTATGTACGAAATGCTTCATATATATAAATATCTATAATTTTGCACATAAATGGATGATTCATATTATATATATTGTTTTATATACCAAAACTAACATGGGCATAACATGGCATGTACAAAGTCCACGCATGCCAAGAAAGGAGCCGCATGAGCAAGAGATGAAGGGACCTCCAATGATAATAATAGAAACCAATAGGATGCTTTAAGTCACATGATGGACATGATGCAACAACAATAACAAGCAATGTGACAACAACAACAAGAAAATACAGAGCAAATGAGACAGCTCCTAGCTATGCATCAACAACCTCCACCTCCGCCACCCCGAGCATAGGAATGACGTGGTGGAGAGGTTTCGTAAGATGAGCCCTCGGGAATTCTTCGGGGGTGTTAACCCAATGACAAGTGGAGGAATGGGTTAAGTCCTTATAAGTGATATTTGAATACTTGTAATTTACCAATGATGAGCGATTATCGTGTGCCATTTTTATGCTAATGAAGGATGCCCGCACATGGTGGGAGATTGCACGATTGACGAGTGGACCTACCTACCTTAACTTGGGAATGATTTAAGGAGGTGTTCTACAATAAATACTTTATAGCAGATGTGAGGGAAAAGAAAATTCAAGAATTCCTCGAATTAAAGTAAGATGAAATGTTCGTAGGTGAATACATACGAAGATTTGAGCAAGGATGTCAATTCGTCCCATTCAATGTAGGAGACAACGACTTGAAGAAGAAACAGCTTTTAACAGGAATGAGCTCAAGAGTCCAAAGCATGGTATGAATGTTTATCGCCAACAATTTTTTAGAAATGGTAGATAAAGCAATGTTGGCGAGATGAAGATCGAAAGAAATTACAAAGGAAGTTCAGCAAAGGAAGCAATCATTTCGACCCGCAGCCTCTTCCTTCGGGCCATAAAGATGAACTTCATCCAAAAATTTCAATCGAACTAGTGGTCCAAGAAGTGCACGGGCTATCGGACCATCACCTTATGCCCTAAGGTCACTATCGGGGAATCAACCGAGGCCAAGAATGGGTAATCAATGTGGAAGACTCCATATGGGGGAGTGTCGACTAGATTTAAGGGTCCGTTATGTTTGTCACGCGCAAGGGCGCATAGCCTCTAACTCGTCCTCAAACACGAAACCGGGACGAAGAAAAGTACTTGCACGGGTTTATAACATGACTTAGGAGAAGGGTGACAAGAGGGACATGGTAGTAATATGCGATAAAGTCTACATCCTTGGCTTGATTGCTATGTTTTAATTGATTCCGGTGCCACACATTCATTCATATCGAAAACATTAGTAGAAAGCATAGGTGTGAAACTTGAGACATTGGCAATTGGATACTTGATAGCAGATCCTTTTCGAAGAATTTATGGAGTCAACGAGCCTAGTCAAGCAATGTCCAATCCAAATTGAGGATAGGAGTTTGGAAGCCGATTTGATCGTATTGGACTTCTAGGATTTTAATTCGATTCGGGAAATGGATTGGTTAACGAGGCATGGTGCCACCATTGATTTTTCGGGGAGGAGAGTAGCTTTCGAAAAAAATTTGTTCGGTTACTTGAACTCGAACCAATTAATTAGGGCACCTAAACCCCCTAATTAATGAATTAAAGACAGACTCACCCTAAACCCCTCAAACCTACCACTCTCTCTCTCTTGACTCACCAATAGCTTTCCACTCTCTCAAATTAAATTCAGCCATTTATAAACTTAATTATACTAAGATTTTAAGCATGTATATATATCTATAGAATGAGTGAAAGTGATAAGAAATTTTAGGCAGCTCGTATCTACCCAAAAAGGAGAGAAAAGCGGTAAGGAAAGAGAGGAAGAGAAAAGGAAAAGAAAAAGAAAGAAGAAAGAAAAGAAAGAAGGGGAAAGCCTAACCAACCTTTAGAAAATTAAAGAAAAGTAAGTAGATTCCATTTTTGGTTGATTGATGTTTTAATTTATCTTTTTTTTTAGTGTCCATTTCATGGGTTTGTAATAATTTTCAATGGTTTGCTATGGTTGTTTGTGTTGGTGTTAGGGCTTGCTAAATTGTGATCGATTTATGTGTTTTTGTTGTGATGCAAAGCTTGTTTGATATGTTTAAATGTGTGGATGCTTTGAAAAGGAAAAAGAAAGAAAAAGGGTATGGACCGAATGGATTGAATTAAACTAGGTTTGGTAAGCTTAACTTGGAAAAGAAAAGAAATACACTTCTAGGGTTTCCCTAGGTTAAAACCATTCGGCCAAGTGAGAAAAATTGAAAAAGAATGGATCTTTGTGGGTAATTAAGGGTCTAGAATATCATGGTAATCCAATTAGTTATGGATTAATTGTTTAGGGTGGAAGTGAATTCAGTAGATATAAAAGATAATCCATGGCCACCTTAAATCTAAATCGGTCTAGCTAAAAAGGAAAAATAGGGTTTTGGATTTCATTAGGTAAATTGGATACTTAATGGCTAAATTTGGTTTCCTTTATGAACCTTAAGGTTTAGATTTCCTTGGTAACTTTAAAGTATGAGTTGGTAAGTTAGTATAAAAAGAAATTGACCTAGAAATGGAAAAACAATTCCTTTCCCACTTAAGGACACATTCGGCCTAGACCCATAAATTTTAGGGATTTAGGTTCTCACCTTTTGAATTTATAACTAAGGGTTAAAGTACATTTAAACAAACATAAAATGAAATATTGAAGGGGTGGTGACCTAAGGAAAAACCAAAAAGGGACCTAGACCCATTATGAGTCAACTTCGACCACTAAGATTAAAGGTTTAGATTAAACATGATTTTAGCTTAACTATGTTATACATACATCCTTAAGATTAACCAAGTCTTGTAAAATAAGTGATACATCAAAAATTCGAGCCTAGACTTGCATGGTACACGAGAAGGGAAAACTCAAAAGTACAAAGTAGATTTATGAAATGAATGCTATCAATGAATGCTATCAAGGAATGAAATTTGCATTCTTGTTTTGAATACTTTGAATGGTACATGAAACACCTACGAAGTCCCGAGTGTCCGTTAGACATGGGAATGGTTTGAGAAGAAAATGTTGATAGCATAATTAGTTGAATGTGTTAAATATAATACCACGTACATCATGTGCATTCGAGGGTGATATGATATCAAGAAAAAAGTCATTGAGTCATGAGATAATGTGGTTTGGTAATCGAGCTGAATGGAATGGGTAATAGCATGAAACCATATACATGCTCTATTACTAATACCATTAAGTGAGGGATAATTCGCTAACCGGGTGCTTGAATGAGGGGTAATTCCATTATGAGCGAGTAGATGATAATGGGATCACCGAGAGAGAGTAATAGAGCGAGTAGGTGATAACACAATCACCGAGAGAAGGAACGCACGGTCTTGCTAATACCTAGGGTACCCGGATTAAAATGGATGGGTACAATGGGAAAAAAAACTACATAGCGTATCACATGCATCACCCTACTTACTAAGCTTCGACTCACCCTATTGTTGTTTTCATGTTATGACAAGAACGAGTCAAAGTAGTCAAGATGCTACCGGGTTCGCCAAAAAGGCTCATGTGTGACACAAATATACTAAAATTTCTTTTGACTCGTAATTTTAAGATTGGGGTGTTGATAAACATTTTGATAGTATCGTAACTAAAATTTGTAATTTTTTCAACTATATTACTAATATTATGTAAATTATCTTGTACGCATTTCACTCGTATAATAAGTCCGTAATGTATGAGCATATACGTATTTAAGGTCAAATTAGAAACTAGTCGTGTCGGTGTGACGTGCCTTGCCTAGCCACTCCTTTTGGGTAATTGGAAAGCGGGTCGGGGAGGTGGTGTCATAATAAATGTCTTCTCGAGGAATTCGTGGCCATAGTAGGAGTACACCAATAGAGCATAGTTGGTTTACTCTAAGAGCTAAGGTATTGAGGAATTGAAGAAAACTTGTGTGATCATAATCAAACAAGACTTATAGCCAAGTTCGAGATCACATTCGATAAGCCGACATGAAAACTAAATTGTATGATAACCATACTTATGAAAGGTAATAATGGATTAATTAATGTTCCTAGAGAAATGGGTAATCATAATGCCTTGCTAGATGCCAATCTTGATTTATGTATCAAGTGATAAACAATGAGTCTTTTGTTGTTTATACATTGCCAATATATTTAGGAGCCTATTGAGTCACACGCATAAGTTTAATTTTTCATATGATGAATGAGAAGTAAAGATATTGGAAAAGGTTTTCGGCTTTGACATTTTTGTATTTTGGAAAGTTAAAAATTAAAACCCATAATTATAACATGTTGAAAGGATCGATCTCGGTTGCATTGATCCTAAAAGTCCATTACAAAGCCATGATCTCTCGCCTTTGCCTCAAAACACAAAAGACAATCCACCAAAGGCGAGACACTTCTCTTACAAACGGATCCGACCAAATCCAATACCGTCATTCCCGGACCTATTAGGTGGAATGACATAAACTTACTAGAATAATGGATCCTAAAAGGTGTAAACCAACCAGGACCTTTGACCATTCCCGAAATTCCAAAACCAAATACCTAAATAAGGTTTATTATCCAAAGAATAGATGGTAGTGTGAGACTTTCCTTTGACAGGAGATTTACCAGTAGTAGATTCTCCAATGAAGTCTCTACCTCGAAACCATTGACATAGGTAGAATTTCCAAAGTTTCCTTCGTCATAAATCTCTCATTTTCCAAACTTAGGTATTCTACTTCCAACATACCTAACCCCATTTTACAAAATGTTGATTACGGCACAAATGTTCCAAAACCCGGATATTTAAACCAAGATGATTCTCCTCTTGCATCTCCTACCGCATCTACCATCACCGAAAACATTACTCATGAATGTAATGTGATTCAAAAAGATGATTTTGTAGTAGATAAACAATATCCGCATGATGATTTTTATACAAAACATAATTCGAAAAAAGAATTTGGTTTTTCAAAAATTTCTGGATAACGTAAAAGAAATATAAAATGAATTTTATGAATTTGTGAATCTACATAAAGTTCATATTTTATTCTTTGATTGGTTTGAAATATATGCTTCGTAAATAATATTTCTTATCCTTTCAAATCCGGGAATATTGTTACTACTAGAAACAAAACCCCGACTTGGGAAGTAGATGAAAGATATCCAATCTAAACATCCTCCTCCCAAGAAACTCGTTTCTCCCATGGAGAAGCAAAAATAGAAGCATGTCCTTACAAGAAACCCAAGGACGATGACTCGCCAATATCCAAAATATTTTTCAGCAGAACAATTTTACAAATACCAAACTTCAAACCATAGGGAAATAACTTGTTAGGATAGAATCCCATAACCAAGCAAACGATCATTCCTCCTACACCAAAACTAGTCGTTTCCTTAGCTAAAATAGAAACCACCGATCGAAGCTCAAGAACCCGGTCTTCAAACCCTTCCAGTGTTTCTAGGACTAGCCAACGACGAGATACAAACTAACAAACCCGAGTTTTTGCAAGTTATTAGAGACCAACTTAGCAAGATAGAGATATCTTTTGGTATAGGAACCTTTAGGCAAGTAGTACTCGACACACCACCTAATTCCTATAGTGTCAATGTACTAGATTAAAACTCGGACCAAGAACCTCTCCCTAAAGTGAACAAACTTTATTGGAAAAATTCCTTACCCATGATCACCGCCCTCGACATAGGAGAAATGCCAAACAAACTTGCCCAACCTAGATTCAATGCCTCCTCTATCTATGAATGGAACATAGATGGAATGTTAGAATACAATATCCCGAGTTTGCTTCAACAAATGACCATGGCAATCGATGCCTACAAAACCCAAACTAGGACCCTAAACCGAGCCATAGCCGAACTTCTTATAGTAGGTTTCTCTGGACAATTGAAAGGATGGTGGGACTATCATCTTACTACCCAACAACACCTAGAAATCCTAAACTCTATACAAACCGATGCAAATGGATTACCTATCTTAGATGACTTAGGCAAAACCATTCGAGATGCCTGTCTCAACACTTATCCTAACCATTTCCCTAGACTTCATAGGAGATCCCTCTCACCTTAAGGACAAGAATGCTCGAACTCTTGAGTAACATTAGATGTAAAAAGCTCGGTGACTTCCATTACTACAAAACCACATTCCTCACTAGAGTCATGTTAAGGGAAGATTCCAACCAACCCTTTTGGAAAGAAAAATTCCTTACATGTTTACCAACCCTTTTAGGAGAAAAGGTTAGGACTCGTATTAAAGATGCTTTTGGTGACCAAATCCCTTATAACCAATTAACTTATCGTGAACTCGATTAGTTTAACCAAGAAAAAAGGTCTTAAGATTTGCTAAGACTTAAAACTCTAAAAACACCTCAAATGGGAACCGAGAAAAACTAGACAAGAACTAGGTAGCTTCGCAAATAATTCAATATTGCTACCTCAAAACCCTCATCTTCGAGTTGCCAAGGCAATTGTAACAACAAGCCTCATAGAAAGACATACAAAAAGCCCTATCGGCATCATAAAACAAGGCCTAAAGAAGAGCCATACTATACTAAGCCTTCCAAATAGCCCAAAAAGCCATTTAGGAAGACTCGGTTTAGATCTAGCACCAACCCACAAGACTTTATTCTTTACAAATACGATAAAAAAGGCCATATTTCCAAATGTCTGTAGGATGAACTCTAGACTACAGGAACTCCAATTAGAAGAAGAAACCATTAGCAAAATCTCTCGCCTTTCTTATCGAAACTTATGATCCTTCGTAATGGTCCGATAGTGAAGAAACATTCGGGTAAATGAACTTGTTACTTCTTCTAATTCAAACCCTAGTTTAGACGTAGAACCCGAACCTAGTATAAAACAAGTCAATGTATTGACTAAAGATTAGGACTTTATCCTTGATCTTATTGAACATTTAAATGACCCATAACTACAAAAGGAATATCTAGACGGACTCTTAAAGTCTATTAAGGATAAACCCGTAGAGAAACCAAAACCCTCTATCCTGTCTTCCACTAGTACCGACACGTATGACCTTACTACTATCCTAGATAGGAAGAAGAAAACCATAAAAAATGTGACCTCTATCTAGGAACTACAGGTTGAGATCAAAACCATCAAAGCGAGCTTAAGGAGCTTAAAGAAAAACAAACCCAAGACTTAAGACTCCTAAAACTCCTTCTAAAAAAACATGTAGATCAAGAGTCCGATTCCGAGGACAAAAATCTAGACATACAAAACTTAAAAAATCTAGAAAGGGTTCCGGAAGATTTTCTTTCGTTTTACAAGAGGTTACTTCTTGTAAATACTTAATCAAAATCACTCTTGTCTTTCAAAATAATTTTAAAATTGAAACTATTACCTTATTTGATACTAGTGCTGATTTAAATTGCATAAAAGAAGGCATAGTTCCAAAACGGTTTCCTATCAAAACCCTTGAAAGACTTTCTGCGACAGAACAATTCCAAAATGACCATACATGGTAAGATAGAAGCTCGTATGGTCAATGGAACAACTCGCTATCAAAAATCATTTTCTCGCTTGTTGAGAACATGCATCATATGATAATATTAGGCACGCCTTTTATTAATCTCATAACTCCTTATAAGGTTTGTGATGATTGCATTTCTTTCACCTCCAAGCATACAAAACTTGTTTTTCCTTTTATTGAAAAACCTAGAACTAGAAATCTCAATATTATAAAAGCCTCGTTCTATTTATAATTTTGAGATTAATGCGTTAATTGCTAGAAAACATCACCTTCTACACTCGGTTCGGGATATCCCTTCTACAAAACTCATAAGATCTTCCCAAATTGATCTTTTTCGGATGGGATGTTTTTATGATAAAACAATGGATTATGACCAAGATGAGGCAATTGAGTTTAATGAAGTGCCCGTTCGGAAGAAGATATCTTAGAAGATGTCATGACCATTGTTGGCATAGATACTAAACAAACAGAAGACTATCTCGATGCCAAAGCTATTGAGAGATCTCCTTAATCTCTTGAAGAAATAACAATTGATTCTAATGAGGATTTCTTCTTAGAGGAAAGTCAAAACAACCTAGAAGAAGAACTCAATGCTATCGTTAATGCTCTTTTGGCACCAAACCCTTTAGAAGAAACCCTTGACAAAAATATCAAAATTGAAACTTTGCCATTGTATCTAGAATTGGCGTACATGACTTCTTCTAGTTTTGAGCAATATGCCAAACTATGTAAATTCTAAATTCATCTACATGAGCATCAAAACTTTCAAGTTTTCATCAAAACCTTCTTCGCATCATTTTACTCGCAAAAGAATATTTATCGCTTCAAAATAATTTTGCCAAACTATCCTTAGTATTTTTCAATTTCTAAAATTGAATTTATTAAAGGAGTACAAAATTACATTCTTGATTTCCCGACTAGAAAATTTATGCAAACACGAGTCTTGATCGCCAAGAAAAATAAGAGGCAAAAACCCCTAATCCTAGAAATAGAAAATCCAACACATATTTCTTCAACGAAAACTTATTATTTCTTGGGCGGATGCCGCCTCAAAAAAGGAGTCGAATCTCCTATTGAAACTCAATCCGTGGAAGCCTCGGATAAAAAATTTATCTAAACAACCGAACTCTTTCGGCCCTTCAAAAAATCTCGGGTATGCCTTCTCAACCTATTCCAAAACAAGAGAAAGGTTCTTCCTCCGAAAAACCACTTTCTTAGGAATCCATGGATTCCCTAAAAATGGTTTCCCGAGAATCTACTAGTTCCTTCCAAATGATTTCTCAAAACACTCGGATCATTTTCTCAAAACCCAATTTCAAAAAATCTAAATCCGAGTATTTTCTAAAAAGAGATTTCTAAAAAATTATTACCGTTGAAGATGGGTATTACTACGGTGATCCCTTCATCATTATGCAAAATTCTTTCCCTCCTGGATGGCACTTCAAACCATGGGATCTCTAAAAACCCAATCTTACTACAAAGCCATCCTTGAACACATAAAATCCGTTAGTTTCAAAGACTTCCCTACCTCGGACAAAATTGAAATTGCCTATTCTACTTTCGGAATCCACAAAATCATCCATCCCTTGGATTGGAAACACAACCTTTCCCATCAAATCCCTTTTCCAAACACTTACAAAACCCGTATTGATCATTGCTTTACCTTTTCCTATTGGGATTATTAGTAGCCATGGTTTAATACCATTCTCTAACAAAACAAAAAAAAGAGTCACTCCTGGTTTTTCTTTTTGATTTCAAATTCGATTCCTCCTACATCCCTTTATGATTTCATCAATGGTGGAATTTTTTCGATCCTATTCCGGAGATCCTCTCTCCCTTTGTCTTTGAGAATTATAATATCTTCAAAACCCATTTCAAACCCACTCGATAAAGAAAGATGGTTTACCCATCATTTCCTCTTCGGCTCAAAATTCTTCCTTACTTGGGTCTCGCTCCTAGTATTATGATTTTATTTACCAAGGTGATATAGGGATCCTTATCGAAGGTTTCAAGTAAAATGGTGGGATGCTTTCAAAATTTCAGCATTTGTGTCTAAAGCCTCTTTTGAATAATGGCTCATAAAATAGGGAGCTCTAAAACCAAGTTCCTCTCGTTTCATAATTTTTGGCACAAAAATCATTTGCTAATGCCGGATTAGTCACGTAAAAAATAGAAGGAGAATACTTTTTCATTATGGCCGAGGTAGTACAAAACCAATCTGTTTTCTCTCAAACAGCAGAATCGGATTCAAAACTCGAGGTACATTTGGGTGATGCCTACGAAGTTGCTAGTTCCTAAGGCACTCGGATAACGACAAAACACCTTTCGATGATAAAAGAAAAACAAAACAAAACTATTCACCACCGGACAAAACATCTTTCGACGTCTTAACTCGTTCATCCACATGAGAAGACACCGTGCGGTATTGTTCACTCACGTAAGATACGGTTCACTATTCAAGACAGTTCCCCCTTTCTCTATAAAAGGAAGCTCATTTCTCACTTGTAACCGGAGCATATGTTTTCTAGTGTTACTTAGAACTTGCCTTTACTCGTAAACTTCTTCCCTTGTAATCTCTTGTAACACATCTCTCATTATACCTAAAAACTTCAAGGAAATCAAAACTACTCATGTACTCCTATTTATATCAAAATTGTTAGTTTATTTCAATAAAAATTTATTGACATTATCTCATGACTTGTTCTTCAAAATCATAATGATTTTTTGTATCTTAGTGGCTAGCCCCGCCTCCTAATTTCATTTACGCTTTTCATTTCTAATTTCATCTTACATCTTAGTAGCTAGCTATGTCACCCAATTTACTTATTTTCTATTTTTCATTTACGCATATCATTTTTCTACACTTTATTTATATTTTCCAAGGGATATCGGTATTAGAGCCTAGCTCTATTTGTTGGTGGTGGTATGTTTATATGTTCATTGTTTTCATGTTTAGATCTTGTTAAGAGTTAAGGGTATAGACAATTGAGTTGGTGTGGTCGTAGAAAGTCCCGAAGGTTAGGTAGTAAATCGGAGGAATCACCTTCATAACCTCGCGTACCCAAACCTCCAAACCATTATTTAGACATGGATTCTATATTACGTAGATATACCTCCTTCTCAAATTCTTCTACCTCCGATTCGGAGATTCTAGGAAGATTATAAATAGTGTAGAATATGTTATAGAAGATTTTGAAAACCAAATAGATAATTGAGAAATCCCTAAAGTACATAAGGATGAAATCTACAAAACCTCCAAGTATAATATGTTTAAAACGAGACTACGACATCAAAATCGAAGAATGTGATATCCGAGTTTCAAAACCATTTGAGACCATACGTCTCCTCTCTTCCAAAACCTTACAAAAACACGAGAGAGAAATCCTTTAAGTACATCCACATATGATTAGTACAAGTGGGGATTAAGCCACTAACAAAAGAAGAATTAAACATCTCAATCCTAGCAGTCCTTAGAGATAATAGGTTTACCGAGTTTTGAAGATTCTTTGCTTAGTTCAATTGAATCCAGTTTATGCGAGTGGACCTATATCTTTTGATTGCTATCCAAATTTTACAGTTTCTCCGAATGATAAAAACATTTTAGAATCCTTGATTTTACAAATTAAAACCCATAATTATAACATGTTGGAAGGATCGATCCCAATTGCATTGATCCTAAAAGTCCATTACAAAGCCATGATCTTTGCCTTTGCCTCAAAACACAAAAGACGAGTCCACCAAAGGCGAGGCACTTCTCTTACAAACGGATCCGACCAAATCCAATACTGTCATTCCCGGACCTATCATGTGGAATGACATAAACTTACCAGAAGAATGGATCCTAGAAGGTGTAAACCAACCGGGACCTTTGACCATTCCGGAAATTCCAAAACCAAATACCCAAATAAGGTCTATTGCCCAATGAATAGATGGTAGTGTGAGACTTTTCTTTGATAAGAGAATTACTAGTAGTAGATTCTCCGATGAAGCCTCTACCTCGAAACCATTGAAATAGGTAGAATTTCCAAAGTTTCCTCTGTTATAAATCTCCTATTTTCCAAACCTAGGTATTCTACTTCGATATACCTAACCCCATTTTACAAAATGTTGATTACGACACAAATGTTCCAAAACCCGGATATTTAAACCATGATGATTCTCCTCGTGCATCTCCTATTGCATCTGCCATTACCGAAAACATTGCTCATGAATGTAATGTGATTGAAAGAAGATGTTTTGTAGTAGATAAACAATATTTGCATGATGATTTCTATGCAAAACATAATTCGAAAAAAGAATTTGGTTTTTCAAAAAAATTTTGGATAACGAGAAAGAAATACAAAATGAATTTTATCAATTTGTGAATCTGCATAAAGTCCATATTTTATTATTTGATTGGTTTGAAATACATGCTTCGTAAATAATATTTCTTATCCTTTCAAATCTGGATGGCTTTGTAGTAAGATTGTAGTTTTGATATGAAACTCGTTTTGGAACTATGATTTCTTTTATGCAATTTAAATTAGCACCGAGTATCAAATAAGGAAATAGTTTCAATTTAAAAATTATTTTGAAAGATAAGAGTGATTTTGATTAAGTATTTACAAGAAGTAACCTCTCATCAAAAATAAAATAAAATCTTCGGGAACCCTTTCTAGATTTTCTAAGTTTTGTATGTCCGGATTTCAACCTCGAATCGGACTCTTGATCTATATGTTTTTCTAGAAGGAGTTTCGGGAATCCCGAGTCTTGGGCTTGTTTTTCTTTGCGCTCCTTAAGCTCTGCTTTGATGGTTTTGATCTCGACTGTAGTTCCTGGATAGAGGTCACATGTTTTGTGGTTTTCTACTTCCTATTTAGGATAGCGAGTAAGGTCATACATTTCGGTACTAGTAGAAGGTGGGATAAAGGGTTTTGGTTTCTCTACGGGTTTATCCTCAATAGACTTTAAGAGTCTATCTAGATATTCCTTTTGTAGTGTGGGTCATTTAAATGTTTAATAAGATCAAGGATAAAGTCTCGATCTTTAGTCAATACATTGACTTGTTTTATACCATGTTTAGGTTCTACGTCCGAACTAGGGTTTGAACAGAAGAAGTAACAAGTTTATCTACTTGAAATGTTTCTTCATTATCGGACCATTATGAGGGATCGAAGTTTTGATAAGAAGGGTAGAGATTTTGCTAATGGTTTGTTCTTCTAGTTAGAGTTCATGTAGTCTAGAGTTCATCTTACAGTATTTACAAATATGGCCTTTTTTACCGCATTTATTTTATACTCCTTTAAAAAATTCAATATTCAAAATTCAAAAATACTAAGGATAGTTTGGCGAAATTATTTTGAAGCGAGTAAATATTCTTTTGCAGAGTAAAATGATACGAAGAAGGTTTTGATGAAAACTTGAAAGTTTTGATGCTCATGCGGATGAATTTAGAATTTACATAGTTTGGCATATTGCTCAAAACAAGAATAAGTCATGGCTACCTATTCTAGATACAAAGGAAAAGTTTCAATTTTGATATTTTTGTCAAGGGCTTCTTCTAAAGGGTTTGGTGCCAAAAGAGCATCAACGATAGCATTGAGTTCTTCTTTCGGGTTGTTTTGATTTTCCTCTAAGAGGAATCCTCAATAGAATCAATTGCAATTTCTTCAAGAGATTTAGGAGATCTCTCAATAGCTTTGGCATCGAGATAGTCTTTTATTTGGTCACTATCTAGGCCAACAATGGTCATGACATCTTCTTCCGGAACATGCATTTGATTAAACTCAATTGCCTCATCTTGGTTATAATCCATTGTTTGATCATAAAAATGTCCCATCCGAAAAAGATTATACCGAGATTTTTTGGAGGGCCAAAAAGAGTTACAGTCGCTTAGATAAATTTTTTATCCGGGCTTCAACGGATTGAGTTTTAATAGGAGATTCGACTCTTTTTTGAGGCGAGCATATGCCTAAGAAATAATAGGTTTCTGTTGAAGAAATAGGTGTTGGGTTTTCCGTTTCTCGGATTAAGGGTTTTTTCCTCTTGTTTTTCTTGGCCATCAAGACCTATGTTTGCAAAAATTTTCTAGTCGGGAAATCAAGAACGTAATTTTATACTCCTTTAATAAATTCAATTTTCAAAATTGAAAAATACTAAGGATAGTTTGGCGAAATTATTTGAAGTAGTAAATATTCTTTTGCGAGTAAAATGATGCGAAGAAGGTTTTGATGAAAACTTGAAAGTTTTGATGCTCATGTAGATGAATTTAGAATTTACATAGTTTGGCATATCACTCAAAACTAGAAGAGGTCATGGCCGCCAATTCTAGATACAAAGGCAAAGTTTCGATTTTGATATTTGTGTCAAGGGCTTCTTCTAAAGGGTTTGGTGCCAAAAGAGCATCAACAATAGCATTGAGTTCTTCTTCCGGGTTATTTTGACTTTCCTCTAAGAGGAAATCCTCAATAGAATCAATTGCTATTTCTTCAAGAGATTAAGGAGATCTCCGAATAGCTCCAGCATCGAGATAGTCTTCTGTTTGGTCGGTATCTAGGCCAACAATGGTCATGACATCTTCTAAGATATCTTCTTTACGAACGAGCATTTGATTAAACTCAATTACCTCATCTTGCTCATAGTCCATTGTTTGATCATTAAAACATCCCATCTAAAAAAGATCAATTTGGGAAGATCTTATGAGTTTTATAGAAGGGATATCCCGAACCGAGTGTAGAAGATGATGTTTTCTAGCAATTAACACATTAATCTCAAAATTATAAATAGAATAGGCTTTTATAATATTGAGATTTCTAGTTCTAGGTTTTTTAATAAAAGGAAAAACAAGTTTTGTACGCTTAGAGGTGAAAGAAATGCAATCATCACAAACTTTATAATGGGTTATGAGACTAATAAAAGGCGTACCTAATATTACCATATGATGCATGTTCTTAACAAGCGAGAAAATGATTTTTGATAGTAGTTGTTCCATTGACCACGGAGGCTTCGTCTTACCATGTATGATCATTTTGGAATTGTTTGCTGTAGAAAGTCTTTCATGGGTTTTGATATGAAACCGTTTTGGAACTATGCCTTCTTTTATACAATTTAAATTAGCACCGAGTATCAAATAAGGCAATAGTTTCAATTTTAAAATTATTTTGAAAGACAAGAGTGATTTTGATTAAGTATTTGTGAGAAGTAACCTCTCGTAAAACAAAAAGAAAATCTTTTGGAACCCTTTCTAGATTTTCTAAGTTTTGTATGTCTAGATTTTCATCCTCGAAATCGGACTCTTGATCTACATGTTTTTCTAAAAGGAGTTTCGGGAGTCCTAAGTCTTGGGTTTGTTTTTCTTTGAGCTCCTTAAGCTCGCTTTGATGGTTTTGATCTCGGCCTATAGTTCTTGGATAGAGGTCACATGTTTTGTGGTTTGCTTCTTTCTATCTAGGATAATAATAAGGTCATACATGTCGGTACTAGTGGAAGGTAGGATAGAGGGTTTTGGTGGTATTAGAGCCGGTAGTTTTGATGGTAGAATAAATAACCTAATATGGAAATGAGTTTTCTAATTTAGGTTAAAGGGTATTTTGAAAAATTGTTTCCTAATGTGAACTCGCCAAAAATAATCTAGGATTATTTTTTTCGATAGTCCAAATAAATTAATTAAGCTAGAATAGTTTTGGCTGATTAGGTTTTAATTAAAAGCCTTAAGATATTTTAATGGGAGGATAAGCATCAATCTTATTGGATAATTATGAATATTTTAAAGATAAAGATAAAAAAAAGTTCACATGTAAAATAACTCTTAATCCCTAGAGGATAAGGAAGCAACAACCTAGAGTCCTTAAGGGATTCATTTTCACCCCTCTCCTTATCCTTGGAGGACAAGGAAACTCTCCTATAAATATATCGAAGAGAGTGAGGACAAGAAAAAGACTTTTCGACTAGAATAAAAAAACCACTAGGGCACATGGCTAAAAAAGAAAAAGGGAGAAATTAGTTTTCTCCAAAACCCTAGCACGTCACACTCTTTCCTCCTCCTTTAAGGTTATTGCAAAATTGCTTAGAATAAATTTCTATAAGAAACACTCCATCAATTTTGAGTTCTTCTTTTTAGGTACTTGGATAGCGGGGATTATCAATAGAGGTTGGACACTTGGATAGTTTTTCTACAAAAAGGATTTAGATCTATGCTATAAGAGGTAAATCTTTATTCATTGCTTTAAATTTATACATGTATGGTTAGTACATTCAATGGCTTGTTCTTAGGCCCTTGAATGGAGGAATTTTTTTTTTATTTCACACCTCTATAGGATTCATGATCCTTCACCCCACTCTCCCTCTCTCTCCCTCCCTCTCCCTCTCTATCTCCCCTTTCTCTCTTTCTCTCCCTCTTCCTCTCCCCTTCTCTGTCTCTTACGTTTCCCACTCCATCTCCCTTCCTCTCTCTTTGTCCTCCTCCCTCTCTCTACCACTCTATCTCCCTCTCTACTTTTGCTTCTCCCTCTCTTTCCCTCTCTGTCTGTCTATCTTCCCCTCTCTCCCTCTTTCAATCTCCTCTTACCTCTCTCTATCTCCCTCTCTCCCTCTTGCTCTCCCTCACCCCTCTCTCTCCCTCTCCCTTTCTATGTCCCTCTCTTTCTCTTTCTCTCTCCCCCTCTCCCCCTCTTTCTCTTTCTCTCTCTTTATGTCCATCTCCCTCTTCCCTTCCCTCCCTCTCCCTCCCTCTTTCTCCCTTCTATCTTTCCCTCTCCCTCTCCCTCTCCCTCTCTCTCCCTTTCTCCCCTCTCTTCTTTCCTCTCCCCCTCTCCCTCTCCCTCACCCTCTCCCTCTCCTTCCCTCTCTCCTTGTATCTCTCTCTCACTCTTCCCCTCTTTATCACTCTATCTCCGATAAGTGCCCATTTATGCATATTTTTAGTGTCAAATTTCTTATATTTTAATTGTCTTCGGTGATAAATGGTATAATTTTGGCACTTACCTTGCTTAAATTATGTTTCTCAAGTCGTCTTACATTATTTTGGTGAAAAGGAATGGAAACCTAGCAAGAATGGAGCAAAATTGATGAATTTCGAGTGACCAATGAATTACACAAATGAAGACACACCCATGTAATAGGCACTCGTAATTGAAAAAAAGCTGAATTTTGAGACTTGGGTGAACACAAGAAAAGGCACACCCGTATAGTAGGCCGTGTAACTATTTGACTAAGAGTAAAAAAAAATTTTGCATTACACGGGGTAGAGAGACGATCGTGTACTAGGCTATGTCGTACGAAACGTGTGATTTTTGCTCCTATGGAGATACAAAAACATGACAAAGGGAGGACGACTTGGAGAGACGAAACACGACTCGGGGGCTTGAAAAGAGCTAGGTTTGAGCAAGATAATTCCATTAGAGTGGATTCCCATTGATTATTGAGTAGATTGCATCAAGATTAAAGGGGTTATAAATTTTTTTCTTAAATCTTTATTGTTCTCTATTTAAGATTTATGTGTTCTTCATTTGACTATGAACTAGATTATTTTGGTACCTAGATATGATGAACTTTAAGATTGACTATATGATTTGATATCTTTATTCAATTCAATCTTTATTTTCGTTGTGATTTAGTTATGTTGCATTTATTGTTTAATTGAATTAGCATATGCTAGCGTGTTGATTCATACCGATTTCATACTTGTGAGATTGAAAAATCCTAAGTATGATTAGATCAACCATAACTAAAAAGAGTTGCATGCAATCCTAGAGATAGGAGGACATAAATCTTTTAAATTAGAGTCAAATCTAATAAGGGAATTCACAAAACGAATTAATGCAATCCTAAGGGTATTAATTAGAAAGAGATTTCAATTAATCAACTTGGGATTAGGTGTTAGTTAACTTGAGAGAGTATTTAGCATAATTCAAGAATTCCTATGGTTAGATGAACATAAAGAATGATTGAATGAATGATATTGTGATTACATAGAAGGTCTTAGGAGGATTCTCTATCTAGGTACTATCTTTACCATTGATTGCTCGGTTAGCTATTGTCGTTATTCTTGTTGCATTTTTGTGATCTCGCTTTAGTTATTATTATTTTTTAATTGTTCATTATCACTATACTTCATCGGTTAGATAATAAAAAGAGGGTGATTACTAGTACTCGTAGTCTCCGTGGGATCAACACTCGATACCTCGTCAACTATACTAGAGAATGATAGGTGCACTTGCCTAAAGTCTACGAGGTTAGAAGATGGCTTATCAAGTCTTGGGTGTAGTTGCTGGGGAACTAGGGTATTAGGAAAATTTTATTTTTATTAATCTAGCTGTTTTATTTTTTTGTTATATTTATTTAGTTTCATTTTTTATCTTATTTTCTTTGAATTACGTTCTTCTTTGTTCATGTTGCTTTTTCGGGAGCCCGGTTAGTGATGACTTGCAACAACCCAACCGAATTAGTTGAGCCGGATCCTAAAATAGAAAGAACAACTCTTCAAAACCTTAGAAATCAATTTAGACAAAGTGAAAAAAAGTCTGGTTAGGGAAAAAGATGAAGAACATCAAAGGGAAGAAGAACCGTACCTAGTCATGGGCGAGGAAGAGAGAACCATGCTTGATCGTGCTAGACCAAACTTGACAGAACGGAGTCTAGCATTGTCTAACCAACTCGTTGTGGCCAATAATTTTGAGATCAAGCCAAACATCATTCAAATGGTGTAACAATTTATGCGGCTTGATGGGTTGTAGGATGAAGACCCAAATGCTCACTTGGCCAACTTCTTGGAAATATGTGGCACATTCAAGATTAATGGGACTACGGATGATGCTATCGAATGAGACTATTTCTATTCTCATTGAGGAGTAGAGCTAAGCAGTGGTTAAACTCTCTGCCTATGGGATCTACCACCACCCGGAACTAAATGGTAGAGAAGTTCCTAGCAAAATACTTTCCACCTGCAAAGACTCGTGAAACTTAGGAATGATATTTCCTTATTTGCATAGATTGAATCGGAGAAACTTTATGACACTTGGGAGCGGTTTAAGGGTTTTTGGAGGATATGTCAACACCATGGCCTTCCTACATAGATGCGAGTTCGATTTTTATAGTGGAATGAATCTAGCTACTAGGTAGATGATAGATGCAACGACTAGAGGCACTCCGGATAACAAAACACCTAAAATAGCTCGGGAATTGATAGAGCAAATGGCTATGAAAAATTACCAATGGAGCACAACTAAAACAAAACTAAATAAACCAGCGAGTGTTTATGATGTAGATGTAGTTACGGCTACGGTAGCTCGAGTGGAGGCTTTGAGTAAGAAGATTGATGGTCTATTATTAGTGTAGTAGGCTGGTTCAAGTTATGTAGTGTGACTTGTGTGGGGGAGGACATATGAGCCAAGATTGCAAGGAGGTAGTTAATTACATAGGTAATGCTCCTCATTCTCGAACAACCCATACAAGCAATGCTTACAATCTTGGGTAAAGAAATCACCCTAATTTCTCTTGAGGAGGTCAAGGATAGCAAAGACGGAATCATCCACTAGGATTCTAGTAGAAAAACTCATCTCGGGAAAAGAAACCTAGTTTAGAAGAGCTTATCACTAAGTTAATTCAAACATTTGAATATCATTTCTAGCATTCGAAACGAGCATTAAGAAACCAAGACGCTTTTATCCATAATCTTGAGAAACAAATTAGGCAACTTGCCAAGTCCTTTTCGAGAGACAACAAGATAGTACGCACGGTAATACCGAGACTAATCCCGGAGAACATGTAAAGGCGACTCTCTTAGAAATGGAAAGGAATTGAGGGTGGAGGATAAGAAAGGTAAGGAAGAGAAAATAGTTGAAAAGGGTAAAGAGCGAGGAAAAAGTTAACAAGCAACCTCAACCGAGTGAAAGAGTCCAAGCCTACAATTTCATATCTTACAAAGTCTGTAGAAGGACTACGTGGATGAACGAGTTTGGTAAATTTCTTTAACTTTTTAAACAACTACATATAAATATACCTTTTGTTGAGGCTCTTTCACGGATGCAAAAGTATGTTAGATTTTTGAAAGAACTTCTTTGAAACAAGAGGAAGCTAGAAGAGTCGTCAATAGTGCCATTGAGTGAGGTGTGCTCTGCTATCCCGCAAAACAAGCTACCTAAAAAATTACAAGACCCGAGAGTTTTACTATCCCTTACTCGTTTGTTAGTTTGTTAGTTGAAAAGGCATTAGCCGATCTTAGGGCTAGTATGAACTTAATACCTTCTAAAATGTTTAAGAAACTAGGGTTGGGAGAACCTAAACCAACAAGAATGAGCTTACAATTAGCGGACGGATCTATTAAATACCACTAGAGGTAAAATCGAAGACGTGTTGGTTAAGGTAGATAAATTTATTTTCCTAGTTGACTTTGTTATTCTTGACATGGATGAGGATGTAGAAGTACCTTTAATCCTAGGATGACCATTTTTGGCTACTAATAGAGCCATTATTGATGTTAGTGATGGTAAACTTGTTCTTAGGGTCAAGGATGAAGAGGTAACTTTTCTTATATCTAAATCTATGAGACACTCCATTGAACATGATGAAAAATGTTATTTTATTGATGCTTGTTGATACTATAATTTCAGAATCTATGCAATAAATTATGTATGATGACCCATTAGAGATGTGTATTATTCAAGGTGAGGAAGATGATGGAGATGATCCCATTAGAGTTGATCAAGTAGCTCGTCTAGAGGCTATTGAGTTTATGGTTCAAAATAAGGAATTTAAAGAGATTGACAGAGCTAAAGAAAAGAGACTAAAACCTTCCATTGAGGACCCACCTAACTTGGAATTGAAAACTTTATCGAAACACTTAGAGTATGCATTTCTTAAAAAAGATTCAAAGTTATCGATAATAATTTCTTCCAAGCTAAAGGTGGACTAAAAAGAAAAGCTATTAAATGTTCTTAGAGAGCATAAGAGGGATATTGCTTGGAAAATTTTAGACATTAGAGGAATTAGCCTCTTTTTTATCGCTCATAAAATTTTGATGGAGGATGATTTTAAGCTAGTGGTGCAACATCAAAGGAGGCTTAATCCAAATATGAAGGAAGTTGTAAACGGTGAGGTAATTAAACTTCTTGATGCAAGAATGATATACCCTATTTCTAACAATTCTTAAGTGAGCCTTGTGCGAGTTGGTCCAAAGAAAGGAGGGATGATAGTGGTCCCGAATGAAAAGAACGAGCTAATTCCAACAAGAACAGATCACTAGGTGGAGAGTGTGCATCGACTATAGAAAGCTGAATGATGCCACTCGGAAGGACCACTCTCTGCTCCCATTTGTTGATCGGATGCTAGAGCGACTAACGGGACACATATATGATCGCTTCTTAGATGGTCTTTCAAGGCTCTTTTTAGATTCCTATAGCCCCGAAAGACCAAGAAAAGACTACATTCACATGTCCCTATGGTATGTTCACCTATAAGAGGGTACCTTATGAAAGGTCGAGCGAGAGAGAGGGACATAGAAGGAGTGTGAGGGAGAGAGAGGAGTAAGAGAGAGGGACATTAGGTTAGGGAGGGAGTTGGGGAGATAGGAGAGAGAGGGAGAGGGAGAGAGGGAAGAGAGGGAGAGGGAGAGGGAGAGCAAAGAAGAGAGAGATATAGAGGGAGAGAGAAGGAGAGAGGGAAAGATAATGGGAGAATGAGGGAGGGAGAAAGAGATGGAGAGAGAGAGATGGAGCGAGCATGGAAAGAGAAAGGAAGAGATTGAGAGGGAGAAGGAGAGATAGGAAGAGAGAGATAGAGAGAGAGGGAAAAGGGAGAGAGGTAAAGATAGAGTGGGAGAGAGGTAAGGAGAGAGGGAGAGGAAGAGGGAGAGGATATAAGGATATGAGAGAGAGAAAGAGAGGAAAGGGGAGAGAGAGAGATAGAAGGGGTGAGAGAGGGAGATAGAGAGGGAGAGATGGATGAAGAAAGAGGAAGGGAGGGAGAGAGAAGGAGCAAGAGTGGGAGAGAGAGAGGGATAGAGGAAGAGGAAGGAAGAGAGGGAGAGAGGAAGAGGGGGAGATAGAGATGGAATTGGAGAGAGGGAGAAAAAGAGGGAGGTAAAGAGGGAGAGAGAGGATGGGGGAGAGAGAGTGAGAGAGGGAGGGAGGGAGGGAAAGAGGGAGAGAGGGAGAGGGAGAGGGAGAGGGAGGGAGCAATGGATGGGGAGAGGAAGATAGGGAGGGAGAGAGTGAGAGAGAGATGAAAAAGGAGGGAGAGAGTGAGAGAGGAAGATGAAGGGAGAGAGGGAGAGAGGAAGAGGGGGAGATAGAGATGGAATCAGAGAGAGAGAGAAAAAGAGGGAGGTAAAAAAAGAGAGAGAGGATGGGGGAGAGAGAGTGAGGGAGTGAGGGAGGGAAGGAAAGAGGGAGAGGGATAGGGAAAGGGGAGAGGGAGGGAGCAATGGATAGGGAGAAGAAGAAAGAGAGGGAGAGAGTGAGAGAGGGATGAAAGGGGAGGAAGAGAAGGAGATGGAGAGGGAGAGAGGGAGATAAAGAGAGAAAGAGAGGGAGGGAGAGAGTGAGAGAGCCTAGGTGTTAAACCTAAGACATTGGTAATAAGATACCTAATAGTAGTCCCTTCCGGAGAATTTAAGGAGTCAACGAGCCTAGTCAAGCGAGTGTCTAGTCCAGATTGAAGATAAGAGTTTGGAGGCTGATTTGATCGTATTAAACTCCAAGATTTTGATTTGATTTTGGGAATGGATTGGTTAATGAGGCATGGTTTGACCATCGATTTTCGAGGGAGGAGAGTAGTTTTTGATCTACTTGTAGATCAATCGTTAGATTTTAAGGATGATATGAAGTTTCGATCCATACCGATCATCTTGGCCATAAAAGCTTAAAGAATGCTAGGAAAATGGTCTATAAGGTATCTAGCACATGTGGTGGATAGCCGGGTAGAGCGAAAGTCGAATTCGGATGATATAGAAGTAATGCGAGATTATCTAGACTTATTTCTAGAAAATTTGACTACGTTGCCACTAGAGAGGGAGATAGAATTTGAGATTGAGTTGGAGCCAAGCACGAATCCAATTTCTAAGACTCCCTAAAGAATGGCCCTAGTTTAATGGAAAGAGTTGAAGGTGTAGCTATAGGACTTACTAGATAAGGGATTTACACACCCTAGTTCCTCACCTTGGGGAGTTCTAGTATTGTTCATGAAAAAGAAGTACGATAGTCTATGACTATACATTGACTATTGAGAATTAAACCAGGTGACGATTAGAAACAAGTACCCATTACCTTATATTGATGATTTGTTTAATCAATTACAAGGTGCAACGATGTTCTCCAAGATAGACCCGCAATCGGGATACCACCGAGTCGAGGTAAAATCGAAGGAAGAAGATGACATTCACTACCGGATACGGCCACTATGAATTCCTAGTAATGTCTGTTTGGATTGACTAACACCCCATCCACTTTCATGGACTTGATGAATCGACTCTTTAAAGAATTCTTAGACAAGTTTATCATCATATTCATCGATGATATCCCGGTTTACTCTCGAAGTAAGGAAGAGCATAATAAGCATCTAAGAGCCACCTTGCAAACACTAAGGGAGCAGACAACTATATGCCAAATTCAAGAAATGTGAATTTTGGCTAGAGCGAGTAGCTTTTCTAGGTCATGTGGTGACAAAGGAAGGCATAGCGAGTGGATCCAAAGAAGATAGAGGCTATCTAGAACTGGCCTACCCTAAAGAACGTGACAAAGGTATGAAGCTTGCTAGGGCTAGTTGGTTACTATCGAGAGATTTATGGAGGGCTTCTCTAAGATCACTAGGCCTCTTACTAAATTGATGAAAAAGAGTGTTAAGTTTCAATAGACGGATGCCTATGAGAAAACCTTCCAAGAATTGAAGCGAAGTTTAGTCACGGCCCCAATGCTAACTATTCCGTTCGAAGATGGAGATTTTATGGTTTACGAGTGATGCTTTCAAGAATGGGCTAGGAGTGATGTTGATGGAGAATGGGAAGGTAGTTGCTTATGCATCAAGGCAAGTGACGGAATATGAATGAAATTATCCGACGTATGATCCGAAACTACCAATGGTAGTTTTTACCTTAAAAATCTATAGACATTACTTGTATGGATCAAAGTGTGAGATATATACAAATCATAAAAGCTTACGATATATCTTCATGCGAAGGAGCTAAACATGAGTCAAAGAAGGTGGTTAGAGCTAGCAAAGGACTATGATTGTATAATCAATTATCACCCGAGCAAAGCTAATGTTGTTATCGATGCCTTAAGTAGAAAATCAATAGCAACAATGTGAGCACTCCTCCAGCTATCAATAATGAGAGATCTATGAAAGCTAAAATTGAAGATAATTCCGAGTATGCCACCGAGCATTTTATTGGCTTTATTAGTCTAATTGACTCTATATGAAAGAATTTAGATGGGGTAGTAAGCGGACGAAAAGTCGAATGACTAAATGAAGAACGTAGAGGTGGAGAAGGAATCCAATTTTATGATGGATGACAAAGGCATCACTAGATTTAAAAGGAGGTTGTGTGTTCCATCGATGGAGGATGTGAAGGAAGAAATATTGAAAGAAGCATAGACAACTCCCTATTCGATACACTCGGGGAGAACAAAGATGTACCAGGACACGGGATAAAGTTATTGGAGGCCTAGAATAAAGAAAGATGTAGCTAATTTTGTGGCAAGGTGTCAAGTATATCAACGAGTGAAGGGGAAACACCAAAGACCCACAAGAATGTTAAAATTACCGGTGATTCTCGAATGAAAATAGGAGCATGGATTTCGTCATGGATTGCCAAGATCGAAAAAGGGGTCGGATTCCATTTGGGTGATCATAGATAGATTGATCAAATCAACGTACTTTCTTTTGACCAAAACCACCTATAATCTAAACCAAGTACGCTTAGTTGTATCTTGACAAAATTGTAAGACTACATGGGATTTTGATCTCAATTGTGTCGGATCGAGATCCTAGGTTCACATCTCCATTTTAGAAGAGTCCGCACAAGACCATAGGAACAAAGCTAAACTTCGGCATCGCATATCATCCATAAACCGATGGACAATGTAAGCGAGTAATCTAGATTCTTAAAGATATGTTACGAGCATGCGTTCGGATTGGTTCAAAAAATGAGAGAAATACGTACGCTTAGCTAAATTTGCATATAACAATAGTTAGTAAGCTTCAATTAGGATGGCTCCTCATGAAGCCTTGTATGGTCAGCAATGTAGATCTCCTATGCATTGGGATGAGATAGGGGAAAGGAAGTTGTTGGCATTGGAGCCGGTGCGACAAACGATTGAAATGGTGGAAAAGATACACCAACGGATGAAAACAACTCAAAGTAGATAGAAAAGCTACGCCGATAAGAGGAGGAAGGATCTAGAGTTTATAGTAGGTGACTATGTCTTCTTAAAATTTTCACCAATGAAGGGTGTACTACGATTTGGGAAAAAGAGGTAGTTAAGTCCGTGATATATAGGACCATTTGAAATATCTGGATCGAGTAGGCGATAAGGTCTATCGCGTATTATTACTCGTCATAATTAGCGGGAGTACATAATGTACTTCATGTGTCCATGCTAAGGAACTTTATTGGAGAGCTGATTGAAATTTTGAAGATAGAACCGCCAAACCTAACCCGGACTTGACCTATTAGGAAAAATTGATTCGGATTTTGGATAGACGGAGTTAGACAACTAAGGAATAAGGAGATTAGTCTAGTTAAAGTGTTGTGGGAAAATCATGACCTCGAAGAAATGACTTAGGAGCGAGGAGGAGGAAATGATCGATAAATACCCAAAGTTATTCAAATAAACCAAATTCGTGGACAAAATTTCTTTTAAGGGGAGAGAATTGTAACCCCCGTAAAAAAATCTTTAACCATAAAGCGACATGTATTAAAATACTTATATATATGCATATATTAAGAGTAAGCATAATTCTCATTATAACATGGGAAATTAATGCTTGAAGTGTATTATTTATGTTAAATTAAATTTATTTTGCTTGAGATTCAAGGTTTAATTATTAAAGAAATCAAATATGCAAAATTAGTGATTTGAGGACGATGTTACGTCCGAATTTTGTGTGATTTATTCAGGGACCTTAGAGTGATTTTTAGGTAAATCCTAAAGAATAAAAGTTGTTTATCTATGTTTGAAATAATGCCTTATAGAATTTCATTATTTTTGGGCCTATTTATAAAGAGCTATGGCCATTTTAGTATAGACTGCTTTAGAGGCATCACTCGTTGGAATAATTTTTGGAGAAGGAATTCGAGTTTAAGGTGAGGAATTTCAAAAATTTGTGAGAGGGAGGGATGTTTAGTTACTTGAAATAGATTATTTAGAGTGTTTAGTTAGTCTAAACAATTAGTTAGGACACATAAGCCTTCTTAATTAATGAATTAAGGCCGGCTCACCCTAAACCCATCAAACCCACCACTCTCTCTCTTTTGACTCACTAATTACTTTCCACTCTCTCAAATTAAATTAAGACATTTATACACTTAATTAGTATTAATATTTTAAGCATGTGTATATATATAGAATAAGTGACAATGGCAAGAAAATTTTTAGGCATCCCATAGCTACACAAAAGGGAAAGAAAACGGCAAGGAAAGAGAGAAGGAGGAAAGGAAAAGAAAAAGAAAGAAGAAAGAAAAGAAAGAAAGGAAAATCCTAAACAACCTTTAGGAAATTAAAGCAAGGTATGTAGGTTATATTTTTAGTTAATTTAAGTTTTAATTTATTTTTTTAGTGTTTATTTCATGGGTTCATAATAATTTTACAATAGGTTGCGATGGTTGTTTGTGTTGGTGTTAGGGTTTGATAAATTGTGATGGATCTATGTGTTTGCGTTGTGATGCAAAGTTTGTTTGATGTGTTTAAATGTGTGGATCGTTTGGGAAGAAAAACAAAAGAAAAGGGTATGGACCAAATTGGTTAGAGCTAAACTAGATTTGGTGAGCATGACTTGGAAAGGAAAGAAATACACTTCTAGAGTTGCCCTAGGTTAAAACCATTTGGCCAAATGGGGAAAATTGGGAAAGAATGGATCTTTTGGGGAACTTAAGGCCCTAGAATATAATGATAACTCAATTAGGAATGGGTTAATAGTTTAGGGTGAAAATAAATTCACTAGACATAAAAGGTAATCCATGGCCATCTTAAAAACCCAATCAACCCAACTAAAAGAAAAAATAGGGTTCGGACTTCATTAGGTAAAATTGGATATTCGATGGCTAAATTTGGTTTCCTTTGTCGACCTTAAGGTTTAGATCTCCTTGGTAACCCTCCTAAGCATGGTTTAGTAAGTTATTGGTAAGTTAGTATAAAAAGGAATTAACCTAGAAATGGAAAAACAACTTCTTGCTCATTTGGGACCATTCGGCCTATGAGAGAAAATGACTAGCATTGAATCCTTTTGTGTAATTAGATATCAAAAATTAAATGTCAACTCAACTAGAGACCAATTACTATAAGACATATAAATAGAGTAATGGAAAAAGAGAATTCAAGAAAAACTGGGATCAAGACTTAGACCCATTATGAGTCAACTTCGACTACTAAGATTAAAGGTTTGGATTAAACAAGAGTCTAACTTAAGTATGTCACACATAAATCCTTAGGATTAACCGATCTTGTAAACTAACTAATATAGTGAAAATCCGAGCCTAGCCTTGCTAGGTACATGAGAAGGAAAACTCGTAAGCACGAAGCGATTTATGCAATGAATGCTACCAATGAATGGAATTTGTATTCTTGTTTTGAATACTTTGAATGGAACGTGAAACACTTGTGAAGTCTCGAGTGTGCATCGGGACATGGGAATGGTCCGAGAAGAAAATATTGATAGCATAATTAGTTGAATGTATTAAATATAATGCGGTTTGATAACCGAATTGAATGGAATAGGTAACAACATTAAACCATGTGCATGCTTTATTACTAGCACCATTAAGCAAGGGATAATTCCACTAATTGTGTGCTATAACGAGGGAGATTTTCTTTATGAGTAGTAGGTGATAATGAGATCACTAAGAGAGAGTAATAGAGCGAGTAGGTGATAATACTATCACCGAGAAATAAAACGCATGATATTGCTAATACCTAGAGTACCCGGATTAAGATGGATATGTAGAATGGGAAATAGAACTTCATTGCATATCACGTGCATCACCTTACTTACTAAGCTTCGGCTCACCACGTTGCTGTTTTTATGTTACGATAGAAAAGAGTCAATGTAGTAAGGATGCTACTGGGTCCTCCAAAAAGGCTCACATGTGACACAAGTGCATCAAAGTTTCTTTTGATTGTAATTTTGGGGTTGGGGTGTCGATAAACATTTTAATGGTATTGTAAATAATTTTTTTAATTTCTTTCACTCGTATTGTTAATATTATGTATATTGTCTTATACGCATTTCATTGTATGATAAGTCCTTAATGTATGAGCACATACATGTTTGAGGTTAATTCAAAAATTGGTCATGTCAACGTGATGCGATCCTCACCTAGTTACTCCTATTTGGGTAATAGAGAGTGAACGAGGGTGGGGACATCACGGGGTGGTATCTCGAGCTATAATTTACTTAACTAGGTAGAACCTTAAGTGTCACCTAAGCTTGACGATCGATGTGCTACTCGACGAGTAACAATTTGATTCTTGATTTTTTTTTGTGTATGATTATTATTATGTGATTTCCATGCTTGGTGTTTAATTGTATTCTAAAATTCTTAATACTCGGTAATTATTATTGCTATAGATATCATATTTATTTTGTACACCCCTGCATTGCTAGGACGCACCAACAAAGGGCCACCCTAGCTACCTCCTAGGCCGAACTAAACGACCTAACTATGACCCTAAATCGGGATATAGTAACCCATGTTGCTTGGGTCCATGACTCGATTCGGCGAATAACATTCACCGATGCTTCTTTCTAGTAGTATCGCGAGTATGGATTTCCCGCAACCGACTCTACGCCAAACACTTTTACCGAGGGACCAATAGTTGCTAGATGAGTCCGGGCTAGTCAAATAGATCGTAATTCCTACCAAAACATGATTCAAACTTTCCTATCGGTGCAAGTTATACGGACCCTTACCCGACTCAAGTATAATTAGGGTCTACCTATAGGTATTGCTCATGAGACAACATTTACCACATCGATCGATGCTAGTAACTCGGTTGTGGGTAGAGGGCACCTTTCCTCGATGCATCCGATACATTAATGTGCCTAGTTAGACATGCTACAAGGAAAATATAATGTGCAACATAGTAATTTTTGTATGATTTTTGATGTAGATAGGAGTACTTTTTTAGTTGTCAATATGTACGAAACCCTTAGTAAGGGAAATGCTTGTAAATGCTTGTTTTGTACGAAGTGCTTAATATATATGATAGATATGTATAATCTCATACGTACCTAGATGATTTACATTATATGTTAATTTTGATGCCAAAACTAACATGAGCATCACATGGCATTTACAAAGTCAAAGCATGCCAAGAAAAGAGCCGAGCATGAGCAAGAGGTAAAGGAACCTCTAATGATCAAAATAGAAATCAATAGGACGCTCTAAGTCATATCATAGACATGATGCGATAACAACAACAAGCAATGCGATAATAGCAACAAGACCATGCGGAACAAATGAGACAACTCTTGACTATGCGTCAATAGCCCCCACCTCCGCCACCCTAGCATAGGAATGACACGGTGGAGAGGTTTTGTAAAATGAGTCCTAGGAATTCTCCGGGGGTGTTAACCCAATGATAGTTGAGGAATGGATTAAGTCTTTAGAAGGGATATTTGAATACTTGCAATTTACCAACAATGAGCGAGTATCATATGCCATTTTTATGCCGACTAAGGATGCCCGCACATGGTGAGAGAGCGTCGATTGACAATGGACATGCTTACTTTAACTTGGTAAGGATTTAAGGTGGTCTTCTACAATAAATACTTTACAACGGATGTGACGGCTAAAAAAATTCAAGAATTCCTAGAACTAAAGCAAGATGGGATGTCCGTAGGTGAATACGTACGGAGGTTTGAGCAAGGATGTCGATTCGTCCCATTCATTACGGGGGATGACAACTTGAAGAAGAATCGATTTTTAACAAGACTAAGCCCAAGAGTCCAAAGCATGGTACGAATGTCGACCTCCAACACTTTTCCGGAAATGGTAGATAAAGCAATGTTGGTAGATAAAGATCGAAAGGAAATTGCATAGGAAGTTCGAGTCGAGGTGGTAATCATTTCGACCGGAGCCTCTTTCTCCGAGCCCCAAGGACAAGCTTTGCCTAGAAATTTCAATTGAACTAGTGGTCCAGGAAATGCACGGCCTACCAAACCATCACCTTATGCCCCGAGGCCACTATCGGGGAATCGGTCGAGGCAAACAATGGGTAATCAATCTCGTTGCAATAAATATGGAAGATTCCATATGAGGGAGTGCCGATCAAATTTAAGGGTCCGTTATGTTTGTCACAAGGAAGGGCACATAGCCTCTAACTATCCTCGGATACGAAAACCAAGATCGAGAAAAGTACCTACACGAATTTATACAATGACCTAAGAGGAGGCCGACAAGAGGGACACGACTATAATATGTGATAATGTCTACATCCTTGTCTTGATTTCTTGTGTTTTAATTGATTCCAAAGCCACACATTCATTCATATCAAAAAAATTAGTAGAAAGCCTAAGTGTGAAACTTGGGACATTGGCAATAGGATACCCGATAGTAATGCCGTTTGGGTTTACTAATGCCCCACCGCTTTCATAGACTCGATGAATCGAGTCTTTAAAGAATTCTGGACAAGTTTATCATCGTATTCATTGATGATATCCTGGTTTACACTCAAAGTAAGGAAGAGCATAGGGAGCACTAAGAGCCACCCTATAGATGCTAAGGAAGCGACGGCTATACGCTAAATTCAAGAAATGTGAATTTTGCCTAAAGCGAGTAGCTTTTCTAGGTCATGTGGTGACAAAAGAAGGCATAGCGATGGATCCAAAGAAGGTAAAGGTTATCTAGAACTAGCTTACCCTAAAGAACATGACGAAGTACTAAACTTCTTAGGGCTAGTCGATTACTATCGAGAGATTTATGGAGGGCCTCTCTAAGATCGCTAGGCCTCTTACTAATTTGATGAAAAAGAGCTTTAAGTTTCAATGGAAGAATGCACGTGAGAAAAGCTTTCAAGAATTGAAGTGAAATTTAGTCATGGCCTAGTGCTAACTATTCCATTCGAAGATGGAGATTTTGTGGTTTATAGTGATGCTTCCAAGAATGGGCTAGGAGCGGTGTTGATGCATAATGGGAAGGTAGTCGCTTGTGAACAAAACTATCCGATGCATTATCCGGAACTAGCGATGATAGTTTTTGTCTTAAAAACCCGGAGACATTACTTGTAAGGAGCAAAGTGTGAGATATATATGGATCACAAAAGCTTATGATATATCTTCACGCGAAGGAGCTGAACATGAGACAAAAAAGGTGGTTAGAGCTGGTAAAGGACTATGATTTTATAATCAATTATCACCCAAGCAAAGCTAATGTTGCTATTGATGCCTTAAGTAGAAAATTGAGAGCAATAATACGGGCATGCTAGTCACCAATAATGAGAGATCTATAAAAGCTAGAATTGGAGATAATTCTAATAGGCCACCGAAGCATTTTATCAACTTTATTAGTCCAGTCGACTCTAGAGGAAAGAATTTAGATGGGGCAGCAAGCGGGTGAAAAGCTACATGAATTGAAGAGAAATGTAGAGGTGGAGAAGGAATCTAATTTTATGGTGGATGACAAAGGCATCAATAGATTTAAAGGGAGGTTGTTTATTCCATCGATGGGTTATGTGAAGGAAAAAATATTAAAAGAAGCGCACATAACTCCCTATTTGATACACTCGGGGACCACAAAGATGTATCAAGACTCGTGACAAAGTTATTAGTGGCACTGGAATGAAGAAAGATGTAGCTAATTTTGTGGCAAGGTGTCAAGTCTATCAACAGGTGAAGGAGGAACACCAAAGACCCATAGAATGTTAAAACCATTAGCGATTCCCGAATGGAAATGGGAGCATATAACAATCAATTTCATCATGGGATTTTCGAGATTAGAAAGAGGGTTAGATGCCATTTGGGTGATCATAGATAGATTGACCAAATCGAGTGCACTTTTTTCGATCAAAACCACCTATAATCTAAACCGAGTACGCTTAGTTGTATCTTGACAAAATTGTATGACTACATGGGATTCCAATCTCAATTGTGTCAGATCGGGATCCTAGGTTCACATTTGCATTTTGGAAGAGTCTACACAAGGCCATGGTAACAAAGCTAAACTTTAGCACCGCATATTATCCATAAACCGATGGACAATCCGAGCGAGTAATCTAGATTCTTGAAGATATGTTACAAGCATGCGTTTTGGATTGGTTCAAAAAATAGGAGATTAGTCCAGTTAAAGTGTTGTGGGAAAATCATGACCTTGAAGAAATGACTTAGGAGTAGGAGGAAGAAATGAGAGATAAATACCTAGAGTTATTCAAATAAACCAATTTCGTGGATGAAATTTCTTTTAAGAGGGAGAGAATTGTAACCCTCGTAGAAAAATCCTTAACCATAAAGCGACACGTATTAGAATACTTATATATATAAGCATATATTAAGTGTAAGTATAATTGTCATTACACCATGAGAAATTAATGCTTGAAATGTATGATTTATGTTGAATTAAAGCAATTTTTCTTGAGATTGATGGCTTAATTATTAAAGATATCAAATATGCAAAATTAGTGTTTTAAGGACTATATTACATTCGAATTTTGTGTGATTTATTCGGGGACCTTAAAGTGGTTTCGGGTAAATCCTAAATAATAAAAGAAGCTTCTCTATGTTTCAAATAACTCCTTATAAAGCTGTCATTATTTTTAGGCCTATTTATAAAGAGTTATGGTCATTTTAGTACGGATCGCTTTAGAGGCATCACTGCTAGAATATTTTTAGGGGAAGGAATTTCGAGTTTAAGGTGGAGAATTTCCAAAATTATGAGAGGGAGGGATGTTTAGTTACTTGAAATAGATTAGTTGGGGTGTTTAGTTAGTCTAACCAATTAGTTAAGACATATAAGCCCCCTTAATTAATGAATTAAGGCCGACTCACCCTAAACCCATCAAACCCGCCACTCTCTCTCTCTTGACTCACCAATTACTTTCCACCCAAATTAAATTAAGACATTTGTACACTTAATTAGTACTAAGATTTTAAGCATGTATATATATAGAATAAGTGAAAATGGAAAGAAAATTTTTAGGCATCCGTAGCTACACAAAAGGGACGAGAAAATGATAAGGAAAGAGAGAAGGAGGAAAGGAAAAGAAAAAGAAAGAAGAAAGAAAAGAAAGAAAGGGAAAGCCTAAAAAACCTTTAGGAAATTAAAGCAAAGTAAGTAGGTTCCATTTTTTGTTATTTTATGTTTTAAGTTATTCTTTTAGTGTTTATTTCATGGGTTTGTAATAATTTTGCAATGGGTTGCTATGGTTGTTTGTGTTGGTGTTAGGGTTTGGTAAATTGTGATGGATCTATGTGTTTGTGTTGTGATGAAAAGTTTGTTTGATGTGTTTAAATGTGTGGATGGTTTGGAAAGAAAATCAAAAGAAAAGGGTATGGATCAAATTGGTTAGAGCTAAACTAGATTTGGTGAGCATGGCTTGGAAAGGAAAGAAATACACTTCTAGAGTTGCCCTAGGTTAAAACCATTCGGGCAAGTGGGGAATCTTTTAGGAAAATTAAGGGTCAAGAATATCATGGTAATTCAATTAGGAATGGGTTAATGGTTTAGGGTGGAAATAAATTCACTAGATATATAAGGTAATCCATGGTCATCGTAAAAACCCAATTGGTTCAACTAAAAGAAAAAATAGGGTTTTGGACTTCATTAGGTAAAATTGGATATTTGATTGCTAAATTTGGTTTCCTTTATGGACCTTATGGTTTAGATCTCCTTGGTAACCCTCCTAAGTTTGGTTTAGTAAGTTATTGGTAAGTTAGTATAAAAAGGAATTGACCTAGAAATGGAAAAACAACTTCTTGCTCATTTGGGACCATTCGGCCTAGGATAGAAAATGACTAACATTGAATCCTTTTGTGTAGTTAGAGATCAAGAATTAAATGTGAACTCAAGTAGAGACCAATTACTATAAGACATATAAATGGAGTAATGGAAAAATAGAATTCAAGAAAAATCGAGATTAAGAGTTAGACCCATTATGAGTCAACTTCGACTACTAAGATTAAAGGTTCGGATTAAACAAGAGTTTAGCTTAAGTATGTCATGCATAAATCCTTAGCATTAACCGGTCTTTTAAACTAAGTAATACACCAAAAATCCAAGCTTAGCCTTGCTAGGTACACAAGAAGGAACACCCGTAAGCACAAAGTAGATTTATGCAATGAATGCTACCAATGAATAGAATTTGTGTTCTCGTTTTGAATACTTTGAATGGTACATGAAACACCTATGAGGTCTCGAGTGTGCATCGGGACACGGGAATGGTCCGAGAAGAAAATGTTGATAGCATAATTAGTTGAATGTATTACACATAATACCATGTGCATCACGTGCATTCGAGGGTGGTATGAAATCAAGAAAAATCATTGAGTCGTGAGATAATAGAGCAATAAGTGATAATACGATCACCGAGAAATAGAATGCACGGTCTTGCTAATACCTAGGGTACCCGAATTAAGATGGATAGGTAGAATGGGAAATAGAACTTTATTGCATATCACATGCATCACCTTACTTACCGAGCTTTGGCTCACCCCATTGTTGTTTTCATGTTATGATAAGAAAGAGTCAAAGTCGTAAGGATGCTATCGGGTCCTCCAAAAAGGTGCGCATGTGACACAAGTGTACCGAAGTTTCTTTTGATTGTAATTTTAGGGTTGGGGTGTCGATAAACATTTTAATGGTATTGTAAATAAATTTTATAATTTCTTCCATTGTATTGTTAATATTATGTACATTGTCTTATGCGTGTTTCATTGTATGTTAAGTCCTTAATATATGAGTACATACGTGTTTGAGGTTAATTTGAAAATTGGTCATGTTAGTGTGACGCGCTCCTCACCTAGTTACTCCTATTTAGGTAATAGAGAGTGAACCGGGGTGGGGGCATCACACCTCCTCTCCCTCCCCCTCCCTCTCTTTCTCTCTCTTTCCCACTCCCTCTCTCCCCTCTTTCTCATTCTCCCTCTCCCTCCGCCTCTCCCTCCTCTCTCCTTTTCTCTCTCTTTCTTCTATATCCCCTACCTCTCCCTCTCTCTCTTTTGCTCTCTCCCTCCTTTCCTTACCCCTATCTCTCTCTACCTCTCCTACTCCCTCCCTCTTGCTCCCTCCGTCTCACTCCCTCTCTCTCTTCCTTCCTCTCACCCTCTCTCTCGCTCTTTCCCTCTCTCTTTTTTACTCTCTCCCTCCCTCTATCTACCTCTCCCTCTCTCTCCCTCTCTCCCTCACCCTTGCTCCCTCTCTCTTTTTCATCCTCTCTCTTCCACTCTAACTCTCTCCCTTCTTTGTTCTCTTTCTCTCTTACTCTCTCCTTCCATCTCCCTTTCCCTTTCCATCTCTCTCCCAATTCCTTTCCCTCTCCCTCTCCGTCTGTCTTCCTCTCCATATCATTCTCTCTCAACCTCTCTCTCTTACCCTATTACTTTTTCTTCCTCTCTCCTTATTTATCCCTCACTCCTTTCTTTCTCCTCTCTCTCTCACCCACTTCATCTACCCCTCTCTATCTCTCACCCTCCCTCTCTCCCTCTCTCTATCCCTCTATCTCTTTCTTTCCCTCTCCCTCTCTCTCCATACCTACCTCTCATACCCTCTCTTTTTCTCTTCCTCTCTTTCTCTCTCCCTCCCTCTCCCTCTCTCTTTTTTTGCTCCCTTCCTCATTCAAAATCTCTCCACCTCTCTCTCTCTCCTTATCCACTTCTCTCTCCTTCTCACACCTCGTCTCTCTCTCCTTCTCTCTTTCTCCCTCCTTCTCTATTTTTCTCTCTTCCTCTCCATCTCTCTCTCCCTCTTCCTTTCTCTCCCTTTCCCTCCCTCTCTCTACCCCCTCTTATTCTCTCTCCCTACCCCACTCTTCCTTTCTTGTTCTCCCTCTCTCCCCCTTCTCCTTATCCCTCTCTCTCCTCCTCTCCGCCTCTCTCTCCCCCTTTTTTTCTCTCGCTCTCCCTCCCTCTCTCTATCTCCTTCTCTCTCAATCTCTCTCTAAAACTCTTTCTCTCTCTTACTCCCTCTCCCTCACTCCTTCTCCCTCTCTCCCTCTCTCCCTCTTCCGTCTCTCTCTTCCTCATACTCTCTCTCCCCTACCCTTCCTTTCTCTCTCTCTCTCTCTCTCCTTCTCTTCCTAACTCTCTCTCACCCTCTCTATGCATCTCTCTTCCTCTCCCTCTCCCTCTCCCTCTCTTTCTCTTTCACCCTCTCTCTTTATCACTCTCTTACTCTCTACCTTTCTCTCTTCATATCTCTACCCCCCTCTCTCCCTCTCTTTCCCCTTCTTCCTCTCTCAACCTCTCTCTATTACTCTCTTTGTCTCTCCCTCTCTCCCTCTCTTCCTCCCATCTCCCTCTCCCTCTCCCTCTCCCTCTCTATCTCCCTCTCAATCTATCCTATCATTCCTTTCGCTTTCTCTCTCTCTCCATCTTCCTCCTTCTACCTCTCTCTCTTTCTCTCTCTCCATTTCCATCTCTCTTTTCTCCTTCTTACTTCCACACTCCTTCTCCTCTTCTCCCTTCCTCTCTCCCTCCTTCTTTCCCTTTCCCTCTCCCTCTCTCCCTCTCTCTCTCTCACTTGATCTCCCTCTTTATCCCTCGTACTCTTGCTCTCCCACTCTCTCTCTATCCCTTCCTCTCTCTCTTTACTCTCTCACTCCCTCTTTGCCCTCTTTTTTCCTCTCATTTGTTCTCCCTCTCCTTCTCCCTCTCTCTCCCTTTCTCTATCTTACCCTCTCTTCCTCTCCCTCTCTCTCTCTTTCTACCTTCTTCTCCTATCCCTCTCTTTCCCCCTTCATCTCTTCCCTTCTCTCCCTTTCCCTTTCTCTCCTTCTCCTTCTCCCTCTCCCTCCCTCTCTCCCTATCTCTATCCTTCTCTCACTCTCCTCGCTCTCTCCTTCTCGCTCTACCCTAATCTACATCTCTCTTTACCTGTCCCTCTCTTTCCTTATCTCTTTCTATCTCACTCTCACTCTCCTTCTTTCTCTCTCCCACTCCCTCTCTCTCCCCTCAATGTCTCACCCACCTCCTCTTTATCCCTTTCTCTTCCTTTCTCTCTCCTTCTCTCCCCATCCCTCCCTCTATCTCTCTCTCCCTCTCTTCCTCTCCCAATCTCTACTTCTCCTACCTCTCCCTCTCCTTTTATCTCTTTCACTCACTCTGTCTCCCTCTATCTCTCCCTCTCACTCCCTTTTTGTCTCTCCCTATCTTTCCCTTACTCTCCCTCTTTCTCACCCTCTCTCCCTTTCTCTCTTCTACTCTCTCTCCCTCCCCTCTCTCCATCTCTCTCCCCCACTTTCCCAATCTCCCTCTCTATTCATCTCACTTCCCCTCTCCTATTCCTTTTGTCTCTCTTTCTACCTCTCTCTCTCTCTTGCTTTCTCCTTTCTCTCTTTTGCTCTCTTGCTCTCTCTCCCTGTCTCACCCCTCTTTTTCTTTCTCCCTCTCTTCTTCTCGATCTCCTTTTCTCTCTCTCCCTACCTCTCTCAATCTCACTCCATCTCCCACCCACTCCTTCTCCCCTCCCTCTACCTCTCTTCCTCTCTCAATTTTTTTCTCTTTATCTCCGTCGTCGTCTCCCTCTAACTCTACCTCTCTCTCCCTCTCCCTCTCGTCCCTCTTTCCATCTCTATATCTATCTCTCCCTCCCTATCTTCCTCTCTCTCTCCCACTCTGTCACTCTCTCTCCCTCTCTGTCACTCTCTCTCTCACTCTTTCTTATTCTCTCTCCCCCTTTCTCTCACTCTATTTTATCTCTCTCATCCTCCCATTTGCTTTGTCTCTCCCTCTCTATCATTCCTTTATTGTCCCTCTCTCTCACTCTTCCTCTCATTCCCCCTCTCTCCCTCTTCCTTTCCATTCCCTACTCTCTCTTCCTCTCTATCACTCCCTCTCTCTCTTTCTTTTTCTCCTCCCTCCCTCTCCCTCTCCCTCTCCCTCTCTTTCTCTTTCTCTCCCCCACTCTCTCTCCCTCTTTCTCCCTACCTCTCTCTCATTCTCTCTCTCCCTCTCTCCCTCTCTCCTACTCTTGCCCTCACTCTCCCCCTCTCTCCCTCTCTTTCTATTCCTATACCTCTCCCTTTCTCCTAATCCATCTCTCCCTCTCCCCTCTCTATCTCCCTTTCTCCATCTTTCTCTCCCTCTTCATTTCCCTCTCTCTCTCTCTCCCTCTCTCCCTCTCTCCCCTATAATTTATGTCTCTACTACGCTCCCTCTCCCTCTCTTTTTCTCATTTTCTCTCTCCCTCTACATCTCTCTCTTCCTCCATCATGTTTTCTCTCTCTTCCTTCTCACTCTTTTTCTCCCTTTACCCCTCTCCGTCTACCCTTTCCCTCTCTACCTAATGTCTCTCTCTATCGCTCCTTTTTCTCTCTCCCTCATGCCCCCATGTCCCTCTCTCCCTCCCTATCTTTCTTTATCTCTCTCACTTTCCTTCCTTACTTCACCCTTCCTCCATCCTCCTCCCCTTCTCTCTCTCTGTCCCTCCATTTCTCTTTTTCTCTCTTCCTCTCCATCTCTCTCCCTCTTTCCATATTTCTTTCTCCCTCTTGGCCTCTCTCCCTCTCCCACTCCCTCCTTCTCTCTCTCCTTCTCTGTCTCTCTCCCTCTCTTCATCTCTCTCCACTCTTCCTTTTCTCGATCTCTCCCTCACTACCTCTCGTCCATCTCTCTATCCCTCTTTCTCTCCCTCTCTCACTCCATGTGTATTCTTTTCTCTCTCCCTCTTCCTCCCACTCTCTACCTCTCTCCCCCTCTTTTCCTGTCATTCCTTCTCTCTCTCCCTTTTTCTTTACCTCTCTCTATTCACTATCTCTTCCTCTCTATCCTTTTTTCTCTTTCTCTCTTCTTCTCCTCTCGCTCTCCCTCTCTCCTCTTCTCTCTCCCTCTCCTTTTCTCTCCCTCTCTCTATTTCACCCTCTCTCCTCCTCTCTCTCCCCCTATCCCTTTCTCTCCCTCTCTCATCCTCTCTCTCCCCCTCTCCCTTTCCCTCCCTCTCTCTCCCTCTATCTCCCTTTGCTTCCCTCTTTCCCTCTTCCTCCCACTACTGTCTCCCTCTTCCCCTCTCCCTCTTGCTCTCTCTCACCCTCCCTCTCTCACTCCCTCTTTATTTCTCTCTTTCAATCTCACTATCGCTCTCCCTCTCCCTCTCTCTCCTTCTTTCTCTCTCTCTCTCTCTCCCTCTCCCACTCTCTCTCGCTATCTCTACCCTCCCTTTCTCTGCCTCTCTCTCCCCTTCGCTTCCCTCTTTCCCTCTCCCTCCTTCTTCGTCCGTCCCTCTCTCACTCTCCCTACTAATCTCCTACACTTACTCTCTTCCTCTCTCCCTTCCTCTCTCTCCCTCTCTTTCAATCTCACTCTTGCTCTCCCTCTCTATCCCTCTCCCTCTTTCTCTCTCCCTCTCTCTCTCACCCTCTCACTCTCTCTCCCTCTCTCCCATCCGTCACCCATCCTCCTCTTTATCATTTTCTCTTCCTCTCTCTCTCCCTCTATCTCTATCCTCGCTCTCTCTTTCTCCCTTCCTCTATTTCTCCGTTCCTCTCCCACTCTCTCCCTCTCTCCCTCTCTCTTTTCCCCTCTTTTCCCTCTCTCTCTCCCTCTCCTTCATCTTTATCTTTCCCTCTCTCTCCCCTTACTCTCCTTCTCTATTGCTCTCCTTCTCTCTCTCTCTCTCTCTCTCACTCCCTCTTTATTTCTCTCTTTCAATGTCACTATCGCTCTCCCTCTCCCTCCCTCTCCTTCCTTCTCTCTCTCTCTCCCTCTCCCACTCTCTCTCGTTATCTCTACCCTCCCTTTCTCTGCCTCTCTCTCCCCTTCGCTTCCCTCTTTCCCTCTCCCTCCTTCTTCGTCCGTCCCTCTCTCACTCTCCCTACTAATCTCTTACACTTACTCTCTTCCTCTCTCCCTTCCTCTCTCTTTCTCTCTTTCAATCTCACTCTTGCTCTCCCTCTCTATCCCTCTCCCTCTTTCTCTCTCCCTCTCTCTCTCACCCTCTCACTCTCTCTCCCTCTCTCCCCATCTGTCACCCATCCTCCTCTTAATCATTTTCTCTTCCTCTCTCTCTCCCTCTATCTCTATCCTCGCTCTCTCTTTCTCCCTTCCTCTATTTCTCCGTTCCTCTCCCACTCTCTCCCTCTCTCCCTCTCTCTTTTTCTCTCTTTTCCCTCCCTCTCTCCCTCTCCTTCATCTTTATCTTTCCCTCTCTCTCCCCCTTACTCTCCCTCTCTATTGCTCTCCTTCTCTCTCTCCCTCTCTCTTTCTTTATCCCTCACCCTCCCTCTTTTCCTCCCTAGTGTCCTCTCTCTCCCTTTCCCTCTCTTATCCTGTCTCTCAATATCTCTATCTCTTTATCCCTCTCTGCTCCCTCACTTCGTCCCCCTCTCTATATCTCTCTCCCTCTCTCTCTCCTCTTCTCTTTCTCCCCCTCTCTCTCTCTTGATTTCCCTCTCCCTCTCTCTCCCTCTCTCTCCCTCTCTCTATCTCTCAACTCCCTTTTCTCTCTATCCCTTTCTTTCTCCCTTTATCCCTCTCTATCTCTCTCTCTCCCTCTCTCCCCCTCTCTCCCCCTCTCTATCTCTCCCTTTCTCTCGCTCTTCCTCTCTCTTTCCTTCTTCCTCTCTCTCCCTCTCTCTCTCCCTCTCCATTTCTCCCTCTCTCTCCCCCTCTCCCTCTCTTCCTCACCCTCTACTACTCTATCTACTCATTTTCTCCCTCTTCTTCTCTCCCTCTCTCTATCTTACCCTCTCTCTTTCCCTTTGTACTCTCTCCTCTCTATCCTTTATTTGTCCCTCTCTCCCCCTCTATCTTTCTCCTTCTCCCTCCCTTATCTCTCTATCATCTCTCTCCCTCTTTATCATCTCATTCTCTCTCCATCACCATCCCTCTATATCTCTCTCTCACTCCATTCTATCTCTCCCTCCCTCCTCTCTCTCTATATCTCTCCTCTCCTTCTTCACTCCCCTCTCTCCCCACCTCTCTCTCCCAATCTCTCTTTCTCTTTCCTCTCCCTCTCCCTCTCTCTCCTATCTCTCTTCTCTCCCTCTCTCTCTTATCTCTCTCCTCACTCCCTCTCTCTCTCTCTCTCCCTCCTCTCTCCCTCTCTCCTTCTCTTTCCTCTTCTCTCTCACTCTCCTTATCAATATCTCGCTCCCCCTCTCTCTCTCCCTCCGTCTTTTCCTCTCTCATACCCTCACCCTTAAACTCTCCCTTCTCTCTCCATCCTCTTTTCTTTCCTCCTATCTCCATCTTCCTTTCACCCTCTCTCTCCCTACCTCTCCCTCCCATTCTCCCTCACTTTTTGTCTCTTCATCTCTCCCTCTCTCTCCTTCTTTCTCGTTACCTCATAATCTCTCTACTCTCTTTCTCCCTCTCCCTCTCTCCTATTTACCCTCTTCTCCTCTCCCTCTCTCTTCCTTTCTATCTCTCCTACTCTCTCTCCTACTATCCCTCTCTCTCATTCTTTATATCTCTTTCTCTCTCCCACTCTACTCCCTCCGAAGGGGAGAGAGATGGATTAGGAGATAGACAGGAGGAAGAGAGAGGGAGAGAGGGCAATTGAGAGGGAGTGGTAGAAAGCTATAAATATATTCATATATACATATATATAGGATGAGAGAGAGTAGGAGAGAGAGAAAGAGAGGGAGAGAGAGAGAGGAAAAGGTAGAGAAGGAAAGGGAAAGAAAGAGGGGGAAACAAAAGGAAAGAAGGAATGGGAGAGAGGTGGGAGAGGTAGAGTGAGGAAGAAGGAGAAGAAGAGTGAGAGGGAAAGAGAGGGAGAGAGAGAGGGAAAAGGGAGAGAGATATAACAAAGTAGATAGGGAGAGAGAAGAAGAAAGGGATACATTAGGGGAGGGGAAGAGAGAGGAATATAGAGAGGGGGATAGAGAGAAAGAGATAAAAAGGGAGAGATTAGAAAAGAGAGGAAGAGAGAGGGAGATGGGGGAGAGAGAAGGAGAGAGATAGGGGAGAAAAGGGAAAGAGTAGGAGAGATTGAGAGAGAGGGAGAGGGAGAGAAGGAGAAAGGGAGAGGAAGTGGGAGAGGGATAGAAAGTAAAAGGAAGAGGGAGAGAGAGAGAATGGGAAACAGAGAGAGGGAGAAGGAGAGGGAGAGAGAGATAGAGGGAGAGGGAGAAAGGGAGGGAGAGGGAGAGGGAGAAAGGGAGAGAGAGCGAGTGAGAGAGGTAGAGAGAGAAAGAGAGTGAGATATATGAGAGAAAGAAAAGGAGAGAGAAAGAAAGTGAGTGAGAGAAAGAGGGAGAGATGAAGACACGAGTGAGAGGGAGAGATAGTGGAAAGAAAAGGATAGAGAGATGAAGAGAGGGAAAGAGAGAAAAAGAGATAGAGAGGGAGGAGGAGAGGGAGGAAGGGAGAGAGAGATAGAATGGGAGAGGGATAGAGGGAGAGAGAAAGGAGAGAGGGCAATTCGAGGGAGATGGAGAAAGATACACACACACACACATACACACACACACACATATATATATGGTGAGAGAGATTGGGAGAGAGAGAAAGAGAGGGAGAGAGAGAGAGATGAAGAGGGAGAGAAGGAAAGGAAAGAAGAAGGGGAAATAGAGGGAGAGAATGAATGAGAGAGAAGGGAGAGAGGTAGAGTAAGAAAGAAGGAGAAGAAGAGTGAGAGGGAGAGAGAAGGAGAGGGAGAGAGAGAGAAAAAGGGAGAGATAGGTAGAAAGAAAGGGAGAGAAAGAGAGGGAGAGGGAGAGAGAGAGGGAGAAAGAGAGGGAGAGAAAGAAAGGGAGATAGAGAGAGGGAGCAAAAGAGTGGAAAGAGGATTTGAGAGAGGGAGAGTGAGGTAGAAGAGAGAGACATAGAGAGGGAGATAGTGAGAGGAAGAGGGAGAGGGAGAGAGAGAGGGAGAAGGAAGGGAAGGGGAGAAAGAGTAAAAGATGGGGAGAAAGTGGGAGAGAGAGGTAGGGAAAAAGGAGAGAGAAAGATAGAGGGATAGAGAGAGGGAAAGAGGGGAGAGTGAGAGAGGGAAAGAGGGAAAGAGGAAGAGAGGGAGAAAAAGTGTAGGAAGTGAGAGAGATAAAGAGAGATAGAGAGAGGGAGGGAGAGGTAGAGAAAGGGAAAGAAGGAGTAGGAGAGAGAATAAAGGAGAAAGGGATATGGAGAGAGAGTGGGGAGAGAGGAGAGGGATATAAAAGGAGGAATAGAGGGAGAGAGAAGGAGAGGGAGACTGAGGGGAGAGAGGGGGATATAAAAAGAGGGAGGGAGGGAGAGTGAGAGGGAGGGAGAAAGGGAGAGAAAGTAGGAAAGAGATTGAGAAGGAAAGAGAGTGTTGGAGAAAGGGAGAAAGAAGGAGAAGGAAAGAGAGAAAGGTAGAGAGATGGAAAAAGAGAGAGAGAGAGAGAAAAGGAGTAGGGAAAGAGAGAGATAGGTAAAGAGGTAGAGAAAGAGGTAGAGAGGGAAGATGGAGAGAGGAAGAGAGATAGAGGGGGAAAGAGGTTGAGAGGGAGACGGGGAGAGAGAATGAGATAGAATAAGTGAAATAGGGGAAGAGAGGTAGAGAAGGGGAGAGATAGGAAGACGAAGAAGTAGAGAGAGTGAGAAAGGGAAATAGGGTGAAAAGGGAGAGGGAATGAGAAAGGGAGAGAGAGGGAAAGAGGGAGAGAGCGAGGTGGAGAGGAGTAAGGGAAAGAGAGAGGGAGAGAGGGAGAGGGGGAGAGGTAGAGAGAGGGTAAGGAAAGGGGGAGAAAGATAGAAATAGGGAGAGAGCACACGAGAGAGAGAGAGAGAAGTGGGGAGAAAGGTGCACAAGGTAGAGAAAAAGAGAGAGAGGGAGAGAAAGAGAGAGAAAGAAGGAGAGATAGAGAGGGGGAGAGAAGGAGAGATAGAAGTGGGAAGCGGGTGGAGAGAGAGGGATAGAGGTAGAGAGGGAGAGAGGGAGAGGGAGATTGGAAGAGAGAGGTAGAAAGAGAAAGAGAGGGAAAGAGAGAGAGGGGTAGAGGAGAGGTAGAGGAGAGAGAGATAGATTAGGGGAGAGAGATAGAGGAGAAGAAAGGGAGGGGGAGAGATGAAGAGGGAGGGAGAGGAAGAGAGGGAGAGGGAGAGAGAGGGAGAAGAAGAGAGGGAGATAAAGAGAAAACGAGATAGAGGGTGAGAGATAGGGAGAATGAGAGATAGAAGAGGAAAGAGAGAGAGGGAGAGAGATAGTGAAAAAGAGAGAAAGAGAGGGAGGGAGAGGGAAAGGGGAAAGAGATGGAGAGGGAGAGAAGGAGAGAGATAAAGAGTGAGGGTGAGGAAGAAAGGGGGAGAGAGGGGGAAAGAGGGAAAGAGGGAGAGAGGGATGAAAGAAGAGAGGGAGAGAGATTAGGAGAGTGGGGGAGAGATAGTGATAGAGAGGGAGAGAGAATAAGAGAGATAGAGAGAGAAAAAAGGGAGAGAAATAGAGAGGGTGAGAGAGATAGGGGAGAGAGGGAAAAAGAGAGGGAGAGAGAAAGGGAGAAAGAGAGGGATCTATATATAAAGAGAGTAAGAGGGAAAGAGAGAGAAAAGGAGAGAGATAGGGGAGGAAGAGAGAGAACGAGGGAGGGAGAGAGAGCGAGGAGGGAGTGAGAGAGAAAGAGAGGGAGATAGAGAGATGGAGAGGGTGAGGGAGAGGGAGAGAAGGGGGAGACCGAGGAAGGGAAAAGAAAAGGGAGAAGAAGGGAGAGAGGGAGAAAGACAGAAAGGGAGAGAAATAGAGTGGGTGAGAGAAAGAGAATGAATGAAAGAGTGAGGAGAGAGAGATAAAGAGATAGAGAGAGGGAGAAAGAGAGGGAGAGAAAAGGTAGGAGAGAAAGAGAGAGGGCGAGGGAAAGCAAGAGATAAGGTTAAAAAGGGGGAGAGAGAGAAGGAGAGCAAGATAGAGGGATAGAAAGAAGGAGAGATAAAGGGAGAGAGAAAGAGAGAGAAGGGGAGAGAAGGAGAGGGAAAGAGGAAGAGAGAGAAGGAGAGATAGAGAGTGGGAGATAGAGCAAGAGACAAAAAGAGAGGGGGAAAGATAGAAGGGTAGAGAGATAGAGAGGGAGAGAAAGGAAGAGAGATAAAGAGAGAAAGAATGAGAGAAAGAGTAGGAGAGTTTGAGCTGAGAGAAGGTAAGGAGAGGGAGCAAGAGAGGGAAAGATAGAGGGAAAGGGAGATGGAGAGAGGGAGGGAGCAAGAGAGAGAAAGGAAAACAAGAGAAAAGGGGAAAGGGAGAGAGAAAAGGAGAAAAGGAGAGAAGGAGAGGGAGAGAGTGAGGTTAAGAGAGGGAGAGAGGGTGAGAGAGAGAATGAGAGGGGAGAGAGTGGGAGAGAGAGGGATAAAAGGTCTAAAAGATAAAGAGAGTAATAATGAGAGAGAGTAAGAGGGAGAGGGGGAGAAAAGGGAAAAAAGAGAAGGATAAATAGAGAGAGGGACATAGGGAGATAGATAAGGAGAGTGAGAGAGAGAGCGAGAGAGATGGAAGGAAAGAGAGAAGGAGATAAAAGTAAAGGGAGAGAAGGAGAAGGAAAGAGAAAAGAAAGAAAGAAGGAAAGAGAGAATAAGGGAGAGAGTGGGAGAGAAAGGGAGAGAGGGAGTAGGAGAGGGGGAGAGAGTAGGAGGGAGGGTGATAGAGAGGAGGAGAGAAAGGGAGAGAGAGGAAGGGAGAGCGAGAGAAGGAGAGAGAGCTAGAGAGAGGCAAAAAGAGAGAGGGACATAGAGTGAGAGTTAGAGAGAGGAAGAGAAAGAAAGATAGTGAAAAAGAGGAGAGGATGAGGCAAGGAGATGGAGGGATGAAGGAACAAAGAGGGTGGGAAAGAAAAGGAGAGAAGGAGAGAGGGAGAGAGACAAAAGGAGAGAGAAAGGGTAAGAAGGATAGAGAGAAAATGAAAGAGAGAGAGATAGAAAGATGAGAAGAAACATAAAGAGAGAGAGGAGAAACAGGGGGAGAGATGGAGAGAGTGTAAGGGAGAGAGAGAGGAAGAGAGGGGCATAGAGTATGAGGAAGGGAGATAGAGAGGGGAGAGAGAAAGGGAGAGAGGGAGGGAGAGTAAGAGATAGAGAGAAAGGAAGTAGAAGAGAGGAGGGAGAGAGGTAAAGAGAAGGAGATAGAGTGAAAGAGGGAGAGAAAGAAAGAAAGCAAAAGAGAGGGAGAGAGGGATGAGATATAGAGGTTGGGAGAGGAAGGAAAGGGGAGGAAGGGAGAGGGAGGAAGAGAGAATGAGAGAGAGGGAGAGAAGAGGAGAGAGAGACAAAGGAAGGAGAGAGAGAGAGGGTAAGATGGATAAAAGAGAGGAAGGAGAGAGAGGGAGGGAGAGGCATAAAGAGAGGGAGATAAAGTAAGAGAGGTGGAGAGAACGAAAGAGAATAGGAGAGAGGAGAGAGAGAGGGAGTAAGAGAGAGATGGTGATTGAGGTAGAGAGATAGGGAGGGTGAGGGAGGGATAAAAGGAGAGAGTAAGAGTGAGAGGAAGAGAGGAAGCGATAAAGAAGGAGAGAGAGTGAGAGAGAGTGAGCGAGGGGGAGAGAGAAGGAGTGAGAGAGAAGGAAAAAAGAAGAGGGAGAGAGAGAGAGGGGGAGGGAGAGAGAGGAGGGATAGGGAGAGAGAAGGAGAGGGAGAAAGAAAAGGATAAAGGATAGAGAGCAAGAGAGGAGGGGAGATAGAGAAGGGAGAGTGAGAGAGAGATGGAAAGTGAAAGAGAGAAAGAGGGAGAGGGAGAGGGAGTGGCGGGGAGAGGGAGAGGGAGAGGGAGTGGCGGGGAGAGGGAAAAAAGGAGAGAAAGAGAGGAAGAGAGAGAGAGGATGAATGAGTGAGGGGGAGAGAGAGAGGGAGAGGGAGTGAGGGAGAAAAGAGAGGGAGGAGGAGATGGAGAGGGAGATTATGGGAGATATAGAGATAGAGAGGGATAGAGGAAGAGAGAGGGGGAGAAAGAGAGGTGAATAGAGAGAGAGGGGAGAAAGAGAGGTGAATGGAGAGAGAGGGTGGAGAGAAAGAGAGGGAAATGGGCGAGAGGGAGAGATAGGGTGAGAGAGATTGAGGGAGAGAGAGGGAGAGAGGGAAAAGAAGGATGAGAGGGAGAGAGAAGGAGGAGGATAGAGAAAGAGAGAGGGAGAGAGAGAGAGAATTAAGGAGAGAGGGAGAGGGAGGAGAGATAGAAGGAGAGTGGGATAGAGAGGGAGGGAGATAGAAGAAGAGAGAGAGAGAGAATTAGGGAGAGTGACAAGGAGAAAGAGGGAGAGAAAGAGAGAGGGAGAGGAGAAAGGGAAAGTGAGGAGGAGAGGGGGAGAGAGATGGAGGGGGAAGGGAGAGAGGGAGAAAGAGAGGAAGAGAGGAAGTGAGAGGAAGGTAGATGGAGATGAGGAGAGAGAAAGGGAAGAGAGGAAGTGGGAGAGATAAGTAGAAAGAAAAGGAGAGGGAGGGAGAGAAAGATAGAGGGGGAGAGAAAAAGGGAGGAAGGGAGAGAATGACGGTGAAGAGAGAGGAAAAGAGGGGGAGAGGGATAAGGAAAAAGTGAGGGAGAGAGGGGAGAGAAAGATATAGGAAGAGAGAGATAAAGAGGGAAAGTGAAAGAGACAAAGAAAGAGAGGGAGAAAGAGGGATTGTTAGTGTAGGTGCTCGAGATCCAATTTTGTTTGGATTGTTTGACTCATTAAAGGAGTGTTTCTATTAATTCTTGTCATTTATATTTTGATAGAATTGGATAGAAGTTCATATGATATGATTTGGTTTACTCGATTGATCAAAAGATGTGAGATAAATATTAATGCACTTAAATGATATCATTAACATCCTAACTCATAGCATTGCCAAGAATAGACATAAATTATATGCGACAAGACTTGTGAGAAATGTTAGAGAATAGGATGAGATCTCACATCTATTAGCATGGAGCAAGGACTTAGGTGATTAATGTTAGAGAACAAGTTATTAGACATGACTTGCAACAAGAACCCATTTGGTTTAGTCTATAAGAATCTCTTACGGGATGGGTACAATTGGTCCATTGACTTGAAGTCATCATGGTTATCTCATTAGAAGACTTATGTATTTTGACACTCGTTTCGATGGGCTCGATCAAGAGCTACATATAGAGAATTTGTTAAGTGCACTAGGAATCTAATGAAGATATATGGATGACTAACATATGTCATGTCATTCCTTGTATGCTAAAGGAGTTATCACACTCGTACTTCTATATATGTTTGCTCAAGGAATCTATGGCCATAATGGGAGTATACCAATAGAGCACGATTGATTTACTCTAGAGCTAAGGCATTTGGGAATTAAAGAAAACTTATGTAATCATAATTGAATAAACTATAAACCAAGTTTCAAATCACACTATGATAAATTGACATGAGGATTATATGGTAATCGAGGCTCATGAAAGGTAATTATAGATTAATTAATTAATCCTAATAGAGAATTGGGTAGCCATGATGCCTTGCTAAAGGCCAATCTTGATTTATGTATTAAGAGATAAAAGAGGTGTCTTTTATTCTTGATACATTTCCAACAAATCTAGGAGCCTATTAAGTCATATGTATGTGTTTAAACATTCACATAATAAAAGAGAAGCAAAGATTTTGAAAATGATTTTCAATTTTGAAAGCTTCCTACTTTGGAAAAGGTTTCCTATTTTGAAAGTTTCCTGTTTTGGAAAAGGTTTCCTAAAATGAAAAGTTTCCTATTTTAAAAATTAGTTTTCGAACATAGAAGTCAATTCCAAATTTGGAAGTAAGTTACCTAAAAAGGAAATTAGTTTCCTAATTTAGGTTTAAGGGTATTTTGGAAATTGTTTCCTAATGTGGGCTTTCTAAAAAATATCTAACCTAATTTATTTGAATAGTCTAAATTAATTGGTAATTAATTGGGCCGGAAGAGTTTGGGCCAATAGACTTAATTTAAAAGTCTACAAGATATTTTAGTGGAAGGATAAACTTGAGTCCTTTTAGATAAGGCTCAAGGTTTACAAGGATAATATCAAACAAGCCCTTGTCCATGGACGACGAGTTGCCACCCCCTCTATAAATAAAAAGGGAGAGAGGTGATAAGGAGGAGGTAAATAAAAACACACACACATGATAAAAAAACCGCAAAAGCATTTCTCTCCATAAAAAGATTGAGTTGTCGTATTCTCCTTAAAAGCTTGATTGGTATAAGAAACCCTAACTCATTTCATTAGAAAGAAAATTAACTATACAAAAAGATTAGAACTAGCACTCTCCGATTTTTATGGCTTCCTTTATGGGTTTCTAAGTCTGCATGGATTATTGATAAAGATCAAACACATGAATGACTTCTTTCTAGAAAGGCTAAATCGTGCTATAAGAGGTAATCTTTTACTTATACTTTTAATTCATGTATGCATGATTCGTTGATTCAACGGTATGATCTTGGTAGCCTTAAATAGAGGAAAAAATTTTTTTTATTCCATACCTCCATGAGATGCATTGTCGTTCAAGGGAGAGGGGGAGAGAGAGCAGGAGAAAGAGGAAGAAGGAAAGGGAGAGGGAGAGGGAGATGGAGAGAGGGAAAAAGAGAGAAAAAGGGAGATAGTGGGATAGAGAGGGTTAAGTAGAGAGGGAGAGAGAGATAAAGTGGTAGAGAGGGATAAGGAGAGAGAGAGGGAGAGATAAAGAGGAGACGAGGAGAGAGAGATAAAGAGAGGGAGAGAAGAAGGGAGATCAAATTGAAAAAGAGAGGAAGAGAGAGGGAGAGAGAGTGGTAGAGAGCAAGATAGTGTGAGAGAGAGAGATGGAGAGAAAGTGAGGGAGGGAAAAAGGGAGAGAGAGGGAGTAAGAGAGAGAAAAAGAGAGGGAGATAAAGATAACATGGGAGAAAGAGGGAGAGGGAGAGAAAGAAAGTAGTAGAGAGGGTGAGAAAGATTACGTAAGGGAGAGAGAGAAGGGGAGAGAGAGAGCTAAAAGGAAAGAGAGAGATAGAGAGAGGAGAGATAGAAGGAGAGGGAGAGAGAGAGGGGGATAGAGGGATGGGGAAAGAGAGTGAGTGAGAGAGGTAGAGAAAGTTGGAAAAGGAGAAAGAGAGAGACGTGTAGAGAGAGAAAAAAGAAGAGAGGTAGAGAGAGCAAGAGAGGGGAAGAAAGTGAGAAAACGGAAGAGAGAGGGAGAGAGAAAAGGAAAGAGGAGGGAAGAAAGAGAAAAAGAAAGAGAGAGAAAGGAGGAGAGGGAGAGAGATGGAGAGAGAGGGGAGAGGGAGAGAGATCTAGATAAAAGGTGGAAGAGGGATGGAGAGAGAGGGAGATAGAAGAAGAGAGAAGGAGAGATATGTAGATATTCGAAGCAACATAAAAGGAAATGATGTAGTGAAAATAATATTATATATAAAAAATTTTCTTCGAAACACCATAAGATCCATGCAAAAACAACAAAGTTAGAGGATAAGATCATTACCTCATATAGCATAAATCATGTCTCTTGTGTGAGGGATGCCTGAATCATGAGCATATATCTACAAACTATACCTCTCTTATAGTGCGGATCACGTCTCTTGCATGAGGGATGCTTGAATCATTGCATAGATCTATGAACTACACCTCTATCGATATCTATACGAACATCTTGAACACTAGAATAATTCTAGAATGGAGTCACCTCAAGTTGAAGTGCTAGCTATGAGTTATGGTGTTTGAAGGTTGGATCACTCTTCCACTCAAGGAGGCTAAGGTTTCCTCTCAAAGTTGACAGGGTTTCTATCTTCATTGTTACTAGGGTTTCTATCTCATAGTTATACTTATATAAATAAATATTATGTGCTAGTTGTATTTTATAAGAATCAAAATGTGTATGAGCCTTATTCCTATCAAGAAACTAATTTCTTAACCCTAAGGAGAGAGAAAATTATGAGCTGATTATTTTGAAAAATTAATATCCAACGACCTTGGACTTGGACTTCATTAAGCCTACTTTATATGTCTTAATCAAACCAGCTCATTAGTGTAATATAATAAAAAAATATATCCTAGTCGCACTAAGAATCTTAACTCGACTAAAAATCCTAATCCAATTAGGAATCTTAACTCGACTAGGAAGCCTAATCCAATTAAGACTTCTAGTCATACTCCAATTTCGAGTTACTCTTTGTGTGTGACCCTATAGGTTCTTATTATGTTGGTAGTGATCTTAACATCATAATTTAGAATCACAAATAGTGAGTGGCATTTAGCAATGCATCACTATACCCAAATAATAAGAATGTCGATGATTTGAATAACCTTGTATGTGACATATGTTACCATGTATTCTAGTCCCATTGTCCTAGATGCTTAGATTTAAACATGAGACATGAAATGTTCATCCTTATATAGTTTAATCTTAGCATGTCTTGATCCATGAGTTGACTTGCTCTAAACAAATGAGATATCTCATATCAATTAATTTGAGCATGGCCATGTATTTCACAATCTCACTCAATCAAAGGGGCCATAGACATCACTCTTGTTATATAAGAGGGAAAAATCCTATCTACATCACTCACATCCCTCTGCATGATTTATAGTATATCCAACAAACAACTTTATTGTCCATCCTGTTATAGATGACGTTTGATGATATGAAAATATACGAACTTTCATGTAAGGAACCGTAATGACTTCAAGTCGAAGGACCATGTACACTCCAATTATAATCGGACCAACTTATGACACTTATATAACGATCAACATAGTGATGTCATGGTAGGTCGGTGCGGTACATGTTCTCCAACATGTACTCATGTGTCAACTTGATATCTCATGTCCATAACACATTGTTATTAGTCATTACACATATCAGTCTCAACACTTTACTGCTATCCCTTTAATATATCAATAATAAAACACTTGACTAGGACCATTTAAGAATAATAATATTTTTGGAACTTTATCATGTTTATTTAATAAAATATAAGAATAAATAAACATAATAAATGGAATTCCTTATATATATATATATATAATAACATGATAATTGTATGCTAGTATAATCAAATTATGATTAGCTTCTAGTGCATACACTAACAAGGGAAAGGGAGGGAGAGAGAGGAAGAAAGAGAGAGGGAGAGAGAGGGAGAGAAAAAGAGGGAGAACAATAAAGAGAGAGAGGAGGAGAGAGATAGAGGGAGAGAGAGGAGGAGAGAGATAGAGGGAGAGAGAGGGAGAGAGAGTGAGAAAGAGATTAGGAGAGAGAAAGGGAGAGAGGGGGAAAGAGAGAGAGAGGACAAGATTGGGAGAGCAAAAGAGAGAGAAGGAGAGATAGAGAGGGAGAGAGAGAGCAAGAGAAATATAAAGGTTAGAAGAGAGATAGAAATAAGGAAGGAGAGAGAGATAGAAAGGGAGAGGGAGAGAGAGTAAGGGAGGGAGAGATGGTGAGGGAGAGGGGAGAGAGAAAGAGAGAGCCTCTCTCTCTCTCCCTCTCACTCTCTCTTTCTCTCTCCTTCCTCTCCCTGTCTCTCTCCCTCTCCCCTACTCTACCTCTCTCTCACTCTCTCATTCCCTTGCTCTTCCTCCATCTCTCAATCTCCCTCTCCCTCTCTCTCTATCACACCCTTTTCTCTTTTCTTCCCTCATGCTCTTCTCCCTCTATCTTCATCTTTCTCACTCTCTCTTACCCTCTCTTTCTCACTCTCTCTCTCTCTCTCTCTCCCTTTATCTCCCTCTCCTTTTCTCTCTCTCCCTATCAGTCTCTCTCATCGTACCTCTCTCACTCCCTCACTATACCATTCTTACTCTCTCCCACTCCTTATCCCTCTACCTCTCCCTCTTTATCTCTCCTTTTCTCTTGCTTTCTCACTCTCTTCCTCACTAACGCTCTTTCCCCTTCTCTCACTCTCTGTAACCCTCGTAAAAATCTATAACCGTAAAGTGACACGTATTAGAAAATTTATATGTATATATATATTAAGTGTAAGTATAATGCACATTACATTATAAGAAATTATTACCTGAAATGAATGAATTATGTAAAATTAAAGTTATTGTGCTTGAGATTAGTGATTTAATTATTAAAGAAATTAAGTATGCAAAATCGATGTTTTGAGGATTACATTATGTCCGAACGTTTGTGTGATTTATTTGAGGAACGTAGATTGCTTTCCGATTAAACATCAAAGAATGAAAGTTGTTCCTATATGTCTCTAATATCTCTCTATAAAAGTTCATAAGTTTTGGATTTATATATTAAGATTTATAGCCATTATGGTGAGGGTTGTTTCGAAATACATTCTCGCTGAAATTCGGGAGAAGAATCGCTCGAATCATGTGGGATTTATTTGATGACGTTAGATTCATTTTTGACAAAAAAGTAAAGAATAAAATTTTTTATTTTATATGTATAATATCTCTATATAAATGTTTTTTGATTTTTAGATTTATATATAAAAATATATATCCGTATTAGTATATATCATTCTAGACACAATCTGCTTGGCGCGATTTATCCTTAAATGTTAAAAATTCATTGTTAGTCGTATGTTTGTTATTTTCACCTAAATTTTGGATATGTGTTACCTTGATATGTATAGCTTCTTATATAAAAATCATAGTATTTAATAGTGTCTATAAGTGGAACGTTTCTATTGGAGAAGAGGTCATTCCGTAAGATAGCTTCTCCAAACGGACTTGAGGTATGTGTGTGTAATCGGGACCAAATGAATTTAGGGACTTAATTAGCTTAATTAATATGAAATAAGATACTATAAGGTTTTATTTAGCTTAATTAAAATGCTGAGACACCTAGCAATTTCATTAAATGCCCTAAGACAACTCACCATGCAAGCTCACTTGTAGTCGTCATGCAAATCCGTCCATTACTTCATGAAATATCCATTTACTTTACACCTTACCAAATAAATTTAATCCACATGTATCTATACTTTGGGGAAGAAAATGGGAGGTATATACATATAGAAAGAGTGGAAGTTGGCTGAAGGTTTAGGGAAAAAGGAGAGAAACCCGTAACACACAAAAGAGAAAAACGTGATAGTGAGGAGAGAAAGAAAAAGGAAAGAAAAGGAAGAGAAAGGAAAGGAAAGAAAGAAGGGGAGAACCAAAAAAAACTTACGGAAACTAAAGCAAGGTATGTAGGTTTATTTTTGTGCCTTTATTCCTCTTTTTAAGGTATTTAAGATGTGGGTTGGTTGAATTATTGGATGTATTGTAAGCTTGGTTTTGTTGGTGGATTTGTGATATTTGGTTTGATCTATGTGTGGATGTTGTGTTTGTGATGTTTTATGGTAATCATAATTTTTTATGGATTTCTAAGTATGTGGTGATGAGTTTGATTAGACTTGGACTGAATTTAATTGGAGTAAAACATGGTTAACGTGGGGTTGGAATGTATGGTTAAACTAGGGTTAGTGAGGAGTAATTTCAGTCCGCATTTGATATTGCCTATTCAAGGACTTTAGAATGATTTCTAGCTGAACCTCAAGAATAAAAGTTATTTATCTATGTCTTAAATAACTACCTATGAAAGTGTTTTATCATTAGGCTTATGTATAAAAAGTTATTCTCTTTTTAGTACGGACTATTCGGGAGGAACTACTTCTAGACATGATTGCTTCTTAACTTTCAAAATTATGTTACAAATTGTATGTTTAGTATCTAAATATAAATTTTGGATATGTTATGAACAATATGTCTAGTTTCTAAAAAAAAAGATAGGATTTAATTATGCTCATAAATGGGTATCTTACCTACTTGATTAGAGGTCGCCTTGTAATAAACCCTAAACTATGGGGATTGGATTCCCATCCTTCAATTCCATAATTGATGGTTTAAGTCTACCCTAATAAGTATGAAAAAAAATATGTGATACCCTATGTGGGTTTGATTTGGAAACCCTGTGTGGATTCGGCTTGCAAACCCGATGTGGGTTGGATTATGAAACCTTGTACAGATTGGAGGAATGAAAGTGTCGGGTATAGTATCCATGATTGATTGAATGTAATGACTATGTTAGCATGAACCATGTGTATCATGTGCATCCAAGGTGTGTTATGACATGAGAAAAATGTAGTTTGGTAACCGAATTGGTTAGATGGGTAGCAGCATGAACCATGTGCGTACTCTATTACTAACACCGTTAAGCGAGGAATAATTCCGCTAACCGTGTGCCACAACGAGGGATAATTCCATTGTGAGTGGTAGGTGATAATGAGATCACCGAGAGAGTAATAGAGTGGTAGGTGATAACACGATCACCGAGATATGGAACGCATGGTCTTGCTTGTGCCTAGGGTACCCGAATTAAATTGATGGGCGGAATGGGAAACGGAATCGCATTGCATATCACTTGTATCACCCTACTTTGGATTATGAAATCTCGTATAGATTGGAGGAATGAAAGTGTCGGGTATAGTATCCATGATTGATTGAATCTAATGACTATGTTAGCGTGAACCATGTGTATCATGTGCATCGAAGGTGTGTTATGACATGAGAAAAATGTAGTTTGGTAACCGAATTGGTCGGATGGGTAGCAGCATGAACCATGTGCGTACTCTATTACTAACACTATTAAGCGAGGAATAATTCCGCTAACCGTGTGCCACAATGAGGGATAATTCCATTGTGAGTGGTAGGTGATAATGAGATCACCGAGAGAGTAATAGAGTGGTAGGTGATAACACGATCACCGAGAGATGGAACGCATGGTCTTGCTTGTATCTAGGGTACCCGAATTAAAATTGATGGGCGTAATGGGAAATAGAACTACATTGCATATCACTTGTATCACCCTACTTACCGAGCTTTGGCTCATTCCATTATTGTTTTCATTCTATGATAGGAACAAGTCAAAACATTAAGGATGCTACCGGAACCTCCAAAAAGGCTCACATGTGACATAAGCGTGCTGAAATATCTCTCGATAAAAAACAAATCTTAGGGTTGGGAATCGATATATATTTTGATAGTGTTCTTGCAAATAAATCTTGAAATTTCTTTCACTCGTTTTGTTAACATTATGTAAAGTATTTTTACATGTTTCATCGTACAATAAATTCTTAATGTATGAGCACATACGTGTTTGAGATTAATTCGGAAATTGGTTATGTCGGCGTGACGCGCTCCTTGCCTAGTTACTCCTATTTGGGTACTAGAGAGTGGGCTAGGGTGGGGGCATCACACTCTCTCTCCATTTTTCCCTCTCTCTCCCTCTCTTTATCCCCCTCACTCTCCCTCTCTCCCTCTCTCCCTATCTCTTTACCTCTCCCTCTCTTCCTTTCTCTCCTCATCTCTCTTCCTCTTGTTCCCTCCTTCCCTCTCCTCACTCTCCCTTAACTTTTCTCTCCCTCTCTCTCCCTTTCTCTCCATCTCTCCCTCTCCCTCCCTCCCTCCCTCCCTCTATCTCTCACTCTCCCTCTCCCTCTCCCTCTCCCCCTCTCTATCCCTCCCATTCTCTCTCTCTCCTAGCCCCCCTCTCTCCCTCTCTCTCTTCCTCTCTTCCCCTCCTCTCTCTTTCCCTCATTCTCTCTCCTTTCCTCTCTCGCCTACCTCTCTCTCTTTCCCCTATCCATCTCTTCTCTCACCCTTCCCCTCTCTCTCTTCCTCCCTCTTAGTTTCCCTCTCCCTCTCTCTGTTTCACTCTTTCCTTATCTCTCTCTCGCACTCTCTATTTCTCTCCCCCTCTTCCTTTCCTCTCTCCCTCTTTATCCCTCACACACTCTCTCTCTCTCTCTCCCTCTAAATTTCCCTGTCTCCCTCTTTATCCCTCACACACTCTCTCTCTCTCTCCCTCCAAATTTCCCTCTCTCCCTTCCTCTCGCATTCTTTTACTCTCCCTCTTTCTTTTCCCCTCTATCCCTCTCCTTCTCTCTCCCTTTTCCTCTCTATCCCTTTCCTCTCTCTCCCTTTCTCTATCCAAATCTCTCTCTCTCATTCTTTCCCTCTCCCTCTCTCTCCTTCTCCCTCCCTATCTCCCTCCTTCCTATCCTTTCTCTATCCAAATCTCTCTCTCTCATTCTTTCCCTATCCTTCTCTCTATATCCCTTCCTCTAGCTCTCTCTTTCCCCCATTCTATTTTACCCTTGCTTTTTCTTTCTCTCTCCCTCTCTTCCTCTCTCCCTCTCTCACTCTCTCACCTCCCCTCTCTCCCACTTATGCCTCTCCCTCTCTCTCACTTTCTCATTCTTTCTCTCTCATTTTCTCTCTCTCTTTCTCTCTCCCTCTCTCACCCTTAAACTCCTCCTCTTTTTATCCCTCGGTCTATCTCTTCCCCCTTTCTCTACTCTCTCCCTCTCTCACTCTCTTACCTCTTCTCTCTCCTACTTATGCCTCTCCCTCTCTCTCACATTCTCTCTTCCTCTCTCCACCTCTCTCTCTCCCTCTCTCACCCTTAAACTCCTCTTTTTTTGTCTCTCACTCTATCTCTTCCCCTTTCTCTCTCCCTCACTCCCTCTCTCTCCCTCAATCATTCTCTCTCCCTCACTCCTCTCTACCTCTTTCTCACACCCTTTCTCTCCCTCTCTATCCTTATCTCTCTCTTTCTCTAACTCTCTTGCTCTATCCCTCCCTTTTCTATCTCTCCCTATCTCTCCTTCACCTCACCCTCTATCACTCTTTCCCTCTCTATCTCTACCTCTCTCTCTTTCTCTCTCCTTCTCTCTCCTTCCCTCTCTCCCTGTCTCTCCTTCCATCTCTCCCTCTCTCTCTCCTTATCCGCCTCTCCTTCTTTCTCTATTTGTTTCCGTATCTCTTCTTCTTATTATCTCCCTCTCTCTTTCTATCCTCCCCTCTCTCTCCCTCCCCCTCGCTCTCCCCCTCTTTCTCTCCCTCTCCTTCTTTATCTCTTTCTCTCTATCTCTCTCCTTTGCTCTCACTTTCTCCCTTCCTCTCTCCCTCTTTCTCCCCCACTATCTCCCTCCCCCTCTCTCTCAACCTCTCATTCCCTTACTCTCTGTCCCTCTCTCTCTCCCACTCCCTTTCTTCCTCTCTTTCACTCCCTCTATCTCATGCTCCTCCTCTCTCTCTCCATCTACCTATGCCTTTTGCTCTTTTTGACTCTATCCCTCTCTTTCACTTTATCTCTCTCTCTCTCTTTTATCTTTCCCTCTATATCCCTCTCCTTCTAATCCTCTCTCTCCTTCTATCTCCCTCTCCCTCTCATCCTTTCTCTCTCTCCCTCTCTACCTCTGTTTCTCTCCTTTCCCTTTCCCTCTCAATCTCTCCCTCTCTCCCTCTCTCTCCCTAACTATCTCCCTCTCTACCTCTCTCCCCCTCTCTTCCCTACTATCAACCTCTCTATCAATATCTTATTCCCTTGCTCTGTCTCTCCCCACTCTCTCCCCCTCTCCCATTCTCCCTCTCCCTCACTCCCTCTCTCCCTCTCTCCCTCTCTCTCACTACCTCTAGCTCTCGAACCCTTTCTCTCTCCCTCTCGCCTCTTGTTAGTCTTAGTGCCCAAGATCCAACTATGTTTAGATAAGCTCATGCTAATATATTATTGCATCATTTATTTTAAGAATAATAAAAAAGTCATTCTATTAATTCTTTTGCTTACATGTTGATAAATTCAATAAAATTAGATAGAAGTCTTTATGATATGCATTTGCAATAGTTATTGATCGAAAAATGTGAGATAAACACTAATGCACATAAATGATATCATTAAATGTCTCAAGTCATAAAATTGTCAAGAATGGACATTGACAATATGCAAATACGCTTGTGAGTGCTATGCTCATACTATATGATAGCGAGTAGGAGATCTCACACCTATTGGCATAGTGATGCCAAAGCAAGCACTTAGGTGATTTATGTTAGATAACATATCATTGGACTTGACTCACCATGAGAACCTATTTGATTTTAGTCTATGGGAATCTTATAAGAGATGGGTACAAATGATCCTTAGACATGAAGTCGTCATGATTATCTCATTGGAGGACTTATACACTTTGACACTCATTTCGATGGACCCATTAATGGGTTGTACGTGGGCGATTCATTTGGTGCATTAGGAATCCAATAGAGATAGGTGTTTGACTAAGATAGGATATGTCATTCCTTTAATGCTAAAGGACTTATCACATTACACTTCGATAAATGTCTACTCAAGAAATCTATGGCCATAGTAGGAGTACACCAATAGAGCATAGTTGGTTTACTTTAAGAGCTAAGACATTTAAAAATCAAAGAAAACTTGCATGATCATAATCAAATAAGATTGGTAACCAAGTTTTAGATCATATTGTGATAATTTGACATGAGGACTAAATTGTATTGTAACCATACTCGTGAAAGATAATAATGGATTAACTAATCCTCCTAGAGAATTGGGTAATCATCATGCATTGCTAGAGGTCAATCTTGATTTATGTATCCGGAGATAAAAAAGGAGTCTTTTATTCTTGATATATTGCTAACATATCTAGGAGCCTATTGAGTCACACGCATAAGATTAAGTATTCACATTATAAATGAGAAGCAAAGATATTGGAAAAAGTTTCCAATCGTTAAAAGTTTTCTAAAATGAAAAATTTTTTATTTTAGAAATCGATTTCCTAATTTGAAAGTTAGTTTCCAATTTGAAAATAAGGAACCTAAAAGGAAAGGAGTTTCTTAACTTAGGTTAAACGGTATTTCAAGAAATTGCTTCCTAATGTGGACCCGACAAAAATAATTTAAGAATATTATTTTGGATAGGTCAAATAAATTAATTGGGATAAAAGAGTTTTGGCCCATTAGATTTAATCAAAAACTTTGAGATAATTTTGATGAGAGGATAAACATCAATCTTATTGGATAAGGTTGAATGCTTTAAAGATAAACATTAACCTTATTGGATAAGGTTGAATTTTTTAAAGATAATAATCAAGTACTCCACATATAAAATAATTTCTTAACCTTGAAGGATAATGAACCAATAACCTAGAGTCCTAAAAAGACTTATGGCCGTCCCTCTCCTTGCCCTTAGAGGACAAGGAAACTCTTCCCGTATAAATAGGAGGAGAGGTACGACATAAATGGGTTTGAAAAAGAAAAGAAAGAATCAACCAAAAGGGAGAGATTCAACCAAGAAAAAGAGAGAGAAGTGGCATATTTTTTACCAACCCTAAAAGTTACATAGGGCCAACGGCCAAGAGAGAAAATATAGGAGAAAATAGTTTTCTCATAAACCCTAAAAAAAGTCCATACTCTTTTTCTCCTTTTAATGTTATCGTAAAATTACCCGAATTGATTTCTAGAGGAAATACTAAATCGGAAAAAGGTGGAGTTAGCACCCCACTAATTTTGAGTATTTCTTTGTGGATACTTAGACTATGTGGATCATCAATAGAGGTTGGATAATTGGATGACTTATCAAAGAAAAGGAATTTAGATCTACGCTACAAGAGGTAATCCTTAACTTATAGCTTATTATATTAATGTATGTAAGGTTAGTAGATTCCATGAGTTGATCTTGGGGTATTATATGGAGAAAGTTTTTTGTTTATTTTGCACCTCCATATGATGCATAATCCTTTGAGTGGCATCAAAACCTCCGTTGAATATTTGATTATATGTTTTGTTATTTGTGATTAAATGCATAAATTAGCTATACTCGATTATAAATCTAATTTTTTTTGGTGTTTTATATAAATATGAAACTAAAATTTTGGGTCAAAATCGGTAGGAGCATGGAGGTTGACATTGGATGTCAATGCTCGCGTACGTGGCGACCCTACTTCTAGCAATGTGCTAAGCGCATAATAGGTAGGTCTGCGGCTTGCTAGGCCATATGCTAGGTGCGGCAACCGGGCAACGCATGATGCGTGTGCACGCCGAGCATGCCGGCTAGCTAGCTCGCGTACTAGGCACATGATAGATAGGCTCGCTAGCCTACACATCGGGCGAGCGAGGCAAGGCGACAGAGCCATTGGCCCGAGCTTTCGTGCTAGGTCGGTGGCTATAGATAAATGCACACAAACCTAAGGGTTTAGGATCCAAATCCCGTGAACCCTCAAGTTCGAAAAGCCTATGGGCCCATGGCCCAAAAGGTTTTTAAAATTAAAATTTAAAATTTTTTTGATAAATTTATAAAATGAACAAAACTATATAGATTTACAATCATTTTATGAATGAAATTATTTCATTAGTATGCCATGTATCAATGTGATTAAAGCATGGGTGAATGGTATGGATAAGTCGACCAAGTTTTACAAATGAATACTTATTATTTTTGGATAAATAGGACCTGTGTGTCCTGCCTTTTCTATTATTCTATTGTATTTCTCTTCTCATCTTACTCCCCTCGATTGTAACTTAAGGTTTTTTATTTTGAAAGAATTTAAAATAGAAGATAAGAATTAGAATAGATACAAGAAGAAGACGCTAAGGAATGAAGACGTTCATGAAGAATTTGTAATAATTTTTCACCTAAAAACGGACTCACTAATCTCTTTGTGGCTCAAAGGGGAAAGTACTAGAAATTTATTACCATTCACCGAGTGCTTGAGTCATACATGAGATGTATCAATGTGATGAGATAAATGTTAGTATGCATGATTAGGAATAATATGATTATTGTTTAGTATTCATGTTAGGGGAAGAACAACTATATTAAATCCTTTAAATAAAATATTAAGTTAATTGCTTTACAATGTTATGAGGTGGGAACCCTCTTGGTTGTTGTTGGCTTGTTGAGATAACTCAATGTCACTTCTTCCTTGAGGGAAACAAATCATAGGCCATGTGATGTCCCCGAATGTTGGGTCTCACTTAAATGAGTTATTGGATTTATTGAGATAACTCAAGGTTTAATAAACTTGTAACCAAGGATTGGTATTCACATAAGATGTGACAAGGACAAAGAGTTGTCCTACCAATATAATTAGGAATTACATTAGATGTAATTGGTAAGGAGTTACCTACCTAATCCTTCATTTATGGCTTATAGAGATAACTCAAGGCTAATGTATATTAGAGGATAGGATCCTAACCCATTAGGAAAATGAATCGAAAAGTTTTCTTGAGTACTATATTGAAGGTTATAGAACTTAACGAAAATAGTGAGAGCAAATATAGATTTTACTTCTTTAATTTATGCTTTGTTTAATTTCATGCAATTTAATTAACCAAATCGTACTCTTTTCTATCTTGTTAGATTATACGAGTATGATTGGCAACACATCAATATGATCGATCATTGATGGAAGTAATGCCTTTAATGGCACAAAATTCCTCGACTAGGAAATGAATTTGAGGATAGTCTTCCAACATGAGAAAATTCTCCATACAATAGAGAAAGCTCATCCAAAGGAGCCTTCTCTAGTTCAAGCTGAAGCTCATGAAGCATGGATCCAAAATAAACATGATGCAATCACTACTTAGAGCATCAAGCTCACTACTAGGACATTGGAGCATAGGCATCAACAAAGAAGCTCATAAGCATTTGATATCATAGCAAAGCTCAAAAGCTTATCTAAGGAGGATACTAGGCATGAGCGCTACGAGATAGCAAAGAAGCTCTTTAGGGCTAGAATGGATGAGGGATCCAATGTCAAAAAGCATGTCACTAAAATGATAGGCTATATCAACCAACTGGTTGAACTTGAAGTTGGAATGGATGTTGAATTATCCACCTAGTATTGCATTCGTTGCCCAATAGCTTTGGATAGTTCTTCATGAACTTCAACATTATGCACATGCAAAAGACTCTTAGAGAGTTATTGTTCGTGCTATGAGAAGTTCAACCCAAAATTAACAAGAAGAACAAAAGCTTTGTGCTTCTAGTTAATAAGGAAAAAGGCACAATAAAAGGCAAGAAAAAACCTAAAAAGAAGAAGAAGTCTTTAATCGCACTTACTAGAGGAGTGAAAAAGGCCTCTCGGAATAGCCTAAAGGATGTAGTTTCTTTCATTGCAACAAGAAAGGGCATTGGAAGCGCAACTACAAGGAGTACTTACAAAGGGTATAAAAGAAGAGTTCTACCACCACCTCGGGTATTTATGTTATTAATGCCAATTTTTTTATTTTATAAATTCCACCTCATGAGTATATGATACTAAATGTGATGCTTACATTCTTTGAATGTACAAGAGCTTAGAAAAGGAAGGAAGATACCTTTAAGGGAGAATATCTACATAAGAAAATGGATCAAAGAGTTGGACCATTAGATACGAGTAGTTATGACCTAGCACTACCATATTGGTATGTGCTCCGACTCAATCATTATTATGTTGGTAGAGACTAAAGATCTTATTTTCATTTTTTGTTTTGAATAAGTATTTCATTTTTAAGCATAATAGTTATTTTTAAGGATGAATTTTTATGGAAATATTTTGATAATGATTATATGTTTTAAACATAACTCCTAAATATATAATATAACTACTAAAAGACTCAAATGATCTAAATAATCATTAATTAGTAAGAAAACATCAAACTTAGTCATATAAGCAAGAATCCCTTATCCAACCTCCTTATACAATAGAATATTTAGAATCATTTGAAGATGTCTAAGGAATCTTGTTTACTTGGAAAAAGACATGTATCCCCTTTTAGTTGAAAGGGAGAAAGAGTTACTAATCAATATAGTCCTTATACTTAGAGATGTATATGGGCATAAGTTCACCCAAGGAAGAGAAGAACATGCTTGTCGCATAATCATTAATGATAATGGATCATGTTCTGGTTATAAGACATAAGTCCAAAACATTTAAAATGTTTAAAAGTTTAGACTTGAAAAGTCATATGACAAACTAGCAAGAGTTTTTAAAAGCATCTCGATTAGATCGAGGAGCTGAATACTTAAATGCTAAAATGTTAGATCACCTAAAAGATAATGAGATTCTCTATAGAGATCGCATCTTAGACATGATCAGTCCATGATGAGACAAATCAATATCCCTAATTATGAATGAATACTCCTTACTCGTAATTTTTGAGATGAATAGGATTCTAAATCTATTGAAATAGATCACATATGAGCTATGTGAAGGGAAAGAAAATGAATTCATCTTCCCTTAAGGTTTAAGGCTATGAAGTGTATGCCAAAGGGTTTGACAAAGACAAAATAAAGCCTAAAATCAATAAAGTGCTAGATTGTGAAATATCCTAAAGTAAGATTAGGATGTCAATATCTTACCACTAGAATAAAGTGTTGTTCCTTACTAAGCACACTATGTTCCTTAGGAAGGAATTTATGGATGCTAGAAACAATGGGAGAAAATTCAAATTGAAAAAGATTTGTGTAGACTCACAAATTAACACTTTAATAAAGGAATCCTAAAGTAGATTGATTACAAAGTGTTATAACTCACTCACAAATAAAAACATAAGAATTTCAAGATTTCAAAACAAATTCATCAAAAAGACAAAAGGGATATGATCTTTTCGTCTTAACACATTGTGATGTGAGCCCTAAAAGGGATGACAAAGCTAATACTTTTGAAATGGCAATGTTAGAAATTGATTCCTATAAAAGGCAAATAAAAGGGATATATAGTTGACACACCTTAATGGTTCCCAAGAACATGCAAATAAGATTTGCAAAAGGCTAAGATCCATTAATAGACTAAAGTAAGCCTCTAGGAATATAAGTCCACGTTTTATGAAACAATTAAAGAGTTTGATTATTCAATAAAAAAGAAAGACATATCTTATGCAAATGAGAAGCTAGTGGGAGCCTTCTAAATCATGGTTATTCGACAAAAAATACACTTCGACTATAATATTATCATGTTGCAAATAAAAGGATCAAGGAATCTCGAAGAAATTTTCCAACGATTACATGTGGGAGAAACCTACAATCTAAGAGCATAGATCTATAGAGATAGATCACTTGGAATTTGAAGGGTCTCCCAAGGTGGTCACAATGACTCGATACTAAAAGGTTTAGCATGGAATAATCAAAGAAAGTTTTGTTCCAATGTCATAAAGCTTAATGATTGATAATAAAGGGTCCATAGCCCAAGCTAAGGAACCAAGGTCTCATCAATGGTCCAAGTATATACTACAATGCTATCACTCTATTATAGATATAAAAAGGGTCGTGGTACCATAACAATAGAAAAGAACCACACTATAATAACATAGTCGACCCCAAACTAATCCTTTATCATAGCTAAAACATCTATCCCTCACTCGATCGTCGAGATTAAGGAACGTGGCTGATTGACACTAGTGCAAGTGAGAGATTGTTAGTATTGGTGCCCAAGATCCAACCATGTTTGAATGTGCTCATATTAGTGCATTATTGAATAATTTATTTTAAAAATAGTAAAGAACTCTTTCTATTAATTCTTATGTTTACATGTTGATAAATTCGGTAGAATTAGATAGAAGTCCTTATGATATGCATTTAAAATAGTAAAGAACTCTTTCTATTAATTCTTATGTTTACATGTTGATAAATTCAGTAGAATTAGATAGAAGTCCTTATGATATGCATTTAAAATAGTAAAGAACTCTTTCTATTAATTCTTATGTTTACATGTTGATAAATTCGGTAGAATTAGATAAAAGTCCTTATAATATGCATTTGCAATAATGATTGATCAAAAGATATGAGACAAACACTAATGCATATAAATGATACCATTAAATATCACAAGTCATAACACCGTCAAGAATGAACATTGATAAAATATGAATAGACTTGTGAGTACTATGCTCATACTATGTGATAGCAGCAGGAGGTCTCATACCTACCGGTATGGTGATGCCAATGTAAGCACTTAGGTGATTTATGTTAGGGAACATATCACTAGACTTGACTTTTCATGAGAACCCATTTGGTTTTAGTGTATGAGAATCTCATACGAGATGGGTACAAATGGTCCTTAGACCTAAAGTCATCATGGTTATCTCATTGGAGGACTTATGCACTTTGACACTCGTTTCTATGGACCCATTAATGGGTTACACTTGGATGATTCGTTGGGTGCATTAGGAATCCAATAGAGATAGGTGTATGACTAAGATAGGACATGTCATTTCTTGTACGCTAACGGATTCATCACATTGCAGTTTGATAAATGTCTACTCATGAAATCTTTGGCCATAGTAGAAGTAAACCAATAGAGGATAGTTGGTTTACTCTAAGGGCTAAGATATTTGGAAATCGAAAAAACTTATGTGATCATAATTGAACAAGACTCGATAACCAAGTTTGAGATCACACTATAATAAGTTGACATGAGGACTCGAATTATATGGTAGCCATGCTCGTTAAAAGGTAGAGGCTAATCTTGATTTATGTATCAAGAGATAAAAGAGGAGTCTTTTATTCTTGATACATTGCCAACATATCTAGGAGCCTATTGATTCACACTCATAATTTTAAGTATTCACATTATATATGACAAGCAATGATATTGGAAAAAGTTTCCAATTATAAAAAGAGTTATCAAAATGGAAAGTTTCCTAAAATGAAAAGTTTCATATTTTAGAAATCAGTTTACTAATTTAGAAGTTCATTTTAAATTTGGAAATAAAGAACCTAAAAGGAAAGGAGTTTCCTAATTTAGGTTAAAAGGTATTTTGAAAAATTGTTTCCTAATGTGGACCCCATCAAAATAATCTAAGATTATTTAATTGGATAGTCCAAATAAATAATTAGGATAAAATAGGTTTGGCCCATTAGATTTAATTAAAAGCTTTGAGATAATTTTGGTCGGAGGATAAACATCAACCTTATTGGATAAGGTTTAATGTTTTAAAGATAAACATTAACCCTATTGGATAAGATTAAATGTTTGAAAGATAATAATCAAGTAGTCCACATATAAAATAATTCCTTAACCTTGGAGGATAAGGAAGCAATAACCTAGAGTCCTAAAAAGACTTATGGTCGCCCCTATATTTGTCCTTATAGGATAAGGAAACTCTTCTCCTATAAATAGGAGGAGAGGTGCGACATAAATTGGTTGGAAAAAGAAAAGAAAGAATCAACCAGAAAGGAGAGATTCAACCAAGAAAAAGAGAGAGAAGTCGAGAGATTTTGGCCAGCCCTAAAAGTTACCTAGGGCACACGGCTAAGAGAGAAAATATAGGAGAAAATAGTTCTCTTAAACCCTAAAAAAAAGGCCATACTCTTTTTCCCCTTTTAAAGTTATCACAAAATTGCTCAAAATTGATTTTTAGAGTAAATACTAAATTAGAAAAGGTGAAGCTAACACCCTATTGATTTTGAGTACTTCTTTGTGGATACTTGGACTACGTTGATCTTCAATAAAGGCTGAACAATTGAATGACTTATCAAAGAAAAGAAATTTAGATCCGCACTACAAAAGATAATCCTTAACTTATAGCTTATTATTCATATATGTATGGTTAGTAGATTCAACGGAGTTGATTTTAGGACCTTAGATGGAGGAAATTTTTTATTTATTCCGCACATCCATAGGATGCATGATCCTTTAATTGGTATCGAGCCTTCATTGAATCTTTGATTGTATGTTTGGTTAAGTGTGATTAACTACATGAATTAGCTATACATGATTATAAATCTTATGTTTTTGGTGTTTTATATAAATATAAAATTGAAATTTTGGGTCAAAATCGGTAGGAGCACGCGAAGTCGATTTTGGACGTTCACTCTTGTGCATGGAAGCCCTATTTCCAACAAGCACATAAGGCACACAAGCAAGCAAGCTATTAGCCAACTAGCCCATACGCTAGGCATATGATAGCCGGACTAGCCGCATGTTAGGCATGTGGGGAACATAGCAAGCCATTGGCCGAGTGATTTCGTGCTAGGTCGGTGGTCGTAGGCGGACGCACACAAACCTAAGGATTTAGGCTTCAAAACCTATGAACCCTCATGGCTCAAAGGCCTATGGGATTAACAAGTTTTTAAAATTAAAATTTAGAAAAATTTTGATAAATTTATAAAATGACCAAAACTATAGATTTTTAATCATTTTCCGAATGAAATTATTTGATTAGTAAGTCATGTATCAATGTGATTGAAGCATGGGTGAATGGTATGGATGAGTTGACCTAGTTATATGAATGAATGCTTGTTATTTTTGGATAAATAAGAACTATGTGTTACGCCTTCTCAAGTACTCTATTGTATTTCTCTTCTCATCTTACTCCCTCTATTGTAACTTGAGGTTTCTAATTTTGAATGAATATAAAAGTAGACAATGGGAATTAGAATAGATACAAGGAGGAGATGCTCGAGGAATAAAGATGTTTATGAAGAATTTGTAATAATTTTTCACCTAGGAATTGACCCATTAGTCTCTTTGTGGCTCCAAGGGCTTAGTACTAGAAATGGATTACCATTTACCAATCCTTAAGTCATGCATGAGATGTATAAATGTGATGAGATAAATGTTAGTAAGCATGATTAGGAATAATGTGATTATTGTTTAGTATGCATGCTAAGATGAGACCAACCATATTAAATCCTTCAAATAAAATATTAAGTTAATTGCTTTCCAACTTGATGAGGCAAGAACTCTCTTGGTTGTTGTTGGCTTATTGGGATAACTCAAGGTCACTTCTTCCTCGAGGAAAATAAATCATGGGCCATCCAATGTCCTCGAATGTTGGGTCTAACTTAAATAAGTTGTTGAATTTATTGAGATAACTCAAGATGAAATAAACTTGTAAGCAAGGATTGATATTCACATAAAATGTGACAAAGGATATGGAGTTGTCATACAAATAGAATTAGGAATTATATTAGAAGTAATTAGTAAGGAGTTACCTATCTAATCTTTCATGTTTGGCTTGTTGAGATAACTCAAGGCTAATGTATGTTAGAGGATGGGATCCTAACCCACTAGGAAAATGAATCGAAAAGTTTTCTTTAGTACCATATCGAAGGTTATAGAACTTAAAGAAAATTATCAATGTTGGCCACTAACGAGTGGAGGAGCCAAAACAAGGAGTTGCCACCTAGCTAATCAAGGAGAACTAAGAAACCCTAAATATACTAGTCTACATAGATATCTAGGCAAAGGGTCGGTTATGTATGGGGAAGATATGACGTCACAACCATCCCGTCCTACCTAAGGTAGGTCGCATTGTTTATCTATGAATATAAAAATCTTGGTTTTTTATTTTGGTATATTTTTATGCCTATTCAAATGAATTTATTTTGTGGAAATATGAGATGAAATGATTCGGATGTAAAACGAGATAGTTTGGGCATTCGGACCAATCCAACATCAATACGTCCTATCGAAATAGTGGAAAAATAAATAAAAAAGGTGAAATTTTAGCTAATCATTAGTAAACACGACCTATTATCAATGAATAAGTGAGTTTCTAAAGACAAATAGCCTTTTATTGGCATGAGCTACTCGACGACTTCGCTCACACAAATGGTAAGCCATCGACGACTTCGAGTCACATATTTAAGAAGCTATTGATAACTTCATCACATAAGTGAGAAGTTACCGACAACTTCTTATCGCTTCGATGAAGAGTAAATAAATACTTAGAAGCCACCAACTGCTACATCACATAAGTGGGAAGCCATCGAAAGCTTCATTTTAATGAAATAAGCAATAAAATCTAAAAACGGGATAGTAAACAAAAATTAGGAAAAACGAGGATCGAGCACCATACAAAATGATTTTGAAATCACCAATGGCTTCATCAAATAAATAGGAAGCCACCGATAGCTTCTATATGTCATTGCAATCAATCATGGATAGTCAATTAAATCACAAAAATAGCACAAATGTTGTGTTTAAACAAGTAGGCTTGATAATAGGAAAGTAGGATATTCTATCGGTCATTGCAATGATATTTCATTTTAAACACATTTAATCCATAAATGTGGAGCCACACATCATAATTTCAAATACATTCCATATATATCGGTCATTTTTAAGCTTTTATTATGTCATGGTTTTAAGATTTTTACCCAAAAGTCATGAAATGTCGATGTTTGATCAAGAGTCAATCCTATCCTCTTCGTTCTCGATGATAATCAAACATTTGACTAGTTAAGAAGGGAGGGTAATTTCTGGTTTGTAATATGGGGGTGAGTACCGCTAGGATGGTAGAAAAAATCTTCCTTTACTCAAAGGTACTACAAAACTTGCAAAGTTACTCAAGGCTCCAAATGAGTTCCGTAGCTTGTTTTCTCGTCAAAAAATTGAGTAAATGCAGTCTACAATAGTCTATTGTTCCTATCAACACAATCCAACATAAAAAAAAAAATTTAGCCCTCCGTTATTTATTTATTTATTTATTTTTGCTTTTATTTTCTCTTTTTCAGTAACTCAAAAAAATTGTTCGGGGGCTATTTTAAGGGAGGCTTTATGTCTATTTTGGTCGGATTTTTAGGGACTTTTTTGAGCTGTTTTGAAGCTCTTTTGGAGGTGTTTTTGGGTCTTCTTTGGTGGTTCAAATGGGTTATCCAAAAAGGTTGCTCTGTAATAATTTTTGGGTGATGTTGGTGATGGTTGCAAGGTTGTAAAGGCCGCTATTAATGGCTTTTTTGGGTCTTATTTTTGGGCCGTTTTGGAACATGTTTTGGGAGTGTTTTATGGAAATATTAACGCTTTCTCAAGTTGTTTTAGTAGCTATTTTGGTGGTTTAAGAGGCTGTTCGAATGGGGTTTTCCGTAAGGATTTTTAAGGTCGTTTGAAATTTTTATCCTCCCCTTCTTGTGAGAGATTTGTTCGGCCGGTTTAACCAAAATTTTGACCATTAAAACTATATAATCTTGAACTAATTTCTTCATAAGAATTATAGGGCTTGATGTTATCTTTCTAACACAATTAGGTTTTCATCAATTGGACTCCGATAGCCCAAGATATGGGCTCTAAACTAAACAAGCCCTACGACTAAAAAAACCTATTTGATAGATTCGACTTTCTACTTATGGCCTTGTTTTGACTTTCAAATCTTCCAAATTATGCTTTTAACTCTTCATAATAGTTTTATCTCAGTATATTAGCTTTCCAAATAGCTTAATATCACCTAATTAGGATGTTTGTAGCCCAAGTTATATTTAAAATACAAAACGGGTGTGAGGGCTAGAGTGGCCTGTGGCATGTTGGCTTAGGCAAAGGGGTTGTTATGATGCCGCTAGCTCTCTTGCCAATTACCTAAAAGGCGTGGCTAGGTGCATCATAGTTCGGAGACTAACGTCTCAAATTTACTCCCATACATCATACATAATGTACTAAATATCTTTATAAAAGTTATAAAATAATGTAGGTATTATTACAAGCAAAAGCGAACCCTATAGTTCACGTGTCACACATGAGCCCTTTTCTAGGAGGAACCGATAGCTTCATTATTATCATTAATATTTCCTTTACCTATCATAGCATGAAATAAATACAGAGTGAGCGAAAGCTCAATAAGTAGGATGATGCACGTGATATGCAATGATTTCTTGACTCCCCTACTTCGACTCATTAATTTTTAATTCGGGTACCCTAGGTATTAGCAAATCCGCTCTATTTTTATATCTTGATGATTTTCAAATCACTTACAATTAACAATAGAATTAACCCTCGTTGTAACCTCGATTAGTGAGATTATCCATCGCCTACTCGGTATAGTCACACCAATTAGTCACACGGAATAAAGCATGCACACGACTTCAATAATAATACCTATTTAATTCCAATTTGGTTACCAAAATATCAATTCAATCCGATTTGATTACCAAACCTTATCATTTCGACTCAATTGTTTTCCTCAATTTCTCTCGTATGCATATGATGCACGTGATATATCATGAACCACATTCCACCAAGTCATAGGTATTAAACCCGTTGATTCCATACCATCGGGATCATACAAAGAATTCAAGACCCGCCTCATAGGGTTAATCCATTTCGGTTTTTGAGTTCTAGGAATGCATTAGGGCATATTTATAGTGGGTTTTCCTTTCTAACTCGAATTTAGGCATTAAAAGATGAACTTTATTTATTTTTTTATTGGATCTAGGTCTTAATGATTGTCTTGCACTCTTACCTTCCCATATTTTATTTTATATTTATTTAGGTGTCTTTGGGCCATTTCTTGTGGAGTTGGGTGTTTAGGACTCAATTTGTAAAAAGTCGGGTTTAAACCAAGTGTTTCCTAGTCTAAACCAAAATTTCAATTTTTCTTAGAAACTAACCTTTCTACACTTTATTTTATACTTATTTAGGTATATTTAAACCATTTATTTGAAAATAGGATGAATGAAACTCAAAACCCAAATTTTAGGGTGCTTGGCCAAATGAGTCCAAAAAGGGAAAAGTTTTATCTTTTGTTCCAAAGTCATTTCTTTCCATCCTAATTTACTAAATTATCCTTAAGTGGGTTACCTTGGAGATCTAGATCTTTAGGTCCATAAACATAAATCCAAACTTGGCCATTTTTGGTACTAAGGTCCAACGAGTTTCTTTAGGATATCCAAGCCCATTTTGTTTTAATCTAAGCCCATCCACATACCACATACATTTTCCAAGCCTATATGGTTGTAACGAAACCAACCCATCCACATATATATAAACATCCATCATCATACTTATACATTCCAACACAAAGTTCACCATGAAATGCACATCAAAACAATCGCACTAGATTCATCACAAAATATCAAAACATAACATCAACACAAGCTACCATGACAACATATTACATAGCATAAAACAAAACCCATAAATTGAGCATGTAAAATAGAACTTAAGGCATAAATAAAGCTAAAATGAAACATACTTACAATGATGTATGCTTGCTTAAGATTTCCTAGACTTTTCCTTCTTTTTCTCCTTTCTTTCTTTCCCTTCTTTATCTCTTTCTTTCCCTTTCAAAGTGTTTCTCTCCTCTCTTGAAAGCTATGGTTTTTATCTAAAAAAATGACAAGATTTCAAGCTTTCTTACCTTTTTATATCACACTTTTTTCCTTCATTTATTAGCATTCCAAGTGTTAACAATTTGTGGTAAAATAAGGTCAAATGATGGGACTAAATAGGAGGCAAGTTGATAATTTAAAAATCAAAGTGGGCTAGGTGTCACAATTTAGAACAAAGGTGGTAGATTTGGTGTCAAATCAAGAACTAAATATGGGAACTAAAAAGGTTACTAAACTAATTAAACTAACCAACTTCCTTACCTCATTTGGTTCCCTAATAATTTGACCATGCATCTTGTTTAGAACATTCGTTCACTTGCATAGTCATTTTAAATATAACATTACGAGAAAACTAAATCATGGCTAGTTAAATTCCCAAAAAGGTTATTCCCATTAACACTTCCATAAACATCAAATATTCTAACACGACAAATATAAAAGAAATGGCACATAATTTACACTTACATAACAATGAATTTTCCAGGAGATATTTTTCTCGAGAATCCACCTTTGTGGTATGCTGAAAAAATAATTTTTTTTCAATCCCATATCTCCTCACAAAATATGAACATGACACATAAATCATAATTTAAATTCAGTAGATGCAGATGAATATTTTTTCAGTACGTATAGCTAGGTTAAGGAGTTTCACGGGGGTTACATTTCTCCCCTCCTTAAAAGAAATTTCATCCTTGAAATTGGCTTACATAAATAATCGTAGGTATTTCTCTTTCATTTCCTCTTCTAGTTCCCGTGTCATTTCTTCAAGGTTATAATTCTCCCATAATACTTTAACTAGGGCAATGTCTTTATTCCTTAAGCATTTAACTCACCTATCTAAGATCCGAATTGGTTTTTCCTCATATGTTTAGTTTGGGGTCAAGCGTGATGGCATTATCTCTAGAATCGGCTAGGCTTTCTAATACATTTTCTTAACATAGACACATGAAAGACATCATGTACTACCAACAAGGATGGTGGTAATAATAGTCGATACGCCCTATCGCCTATACGATCAAGTTTCTCGGACGGTCCAATATATCATGGACTCAATTTTCCTTTTGTTCAAAATCGTAGTACGCCTATCACCTAGGTGAATCCCTTAAGAAAACATAATCACTAACTACAAACTCCAAATCCTTTCTCCTCTTATCGACGTAGCTTTTCTATCGACTTTGGGCTATCTTCATTCATTGGAAAATCTTAGCAACCGCCTCGGTCATTTGTTGCACCAATTTTGGACTCAATAACTTTCTTTCCCCTACTTCATCCTAGTGTATTGGGGATATACACCGTCGTCCATAAAAAGCTTCATAAGGATTCATCCCAATAGATGATCGATAGCTATTGTTATAGGTGAACTCCATAAGGCATAAGTATTTCTCCTATCTCTTGAACCAATTGAGTATGCATGCTCGCAACATGTCTTTGAGAATATGAATGACCCATTCAAATTTTCCATCGATCCGTGGATGGTAAGCCATGCTAAAGTTTAGCCTTGTTCCTATGGTCCAATGCAAACTCTTCTAAAAGGTTGCGATGAATCTAGGATTTTGATCCGACAAGATTGAGACCGGGACCTTATGTAGCCTCAAAATTTCATCTAGATACAATTGAGCACACCGGCTCAAACTATAAGTGTTCTTAACTAGAAAGAAGTGTGCCAATTTAGTCAATTGATCCACGATCACCTAAATGGCATCCAACCCTTTATCCGATCTTAGCAATCCCATGACAAAATCCATTGTGATATACTCCCATTTCCATTCCGAAATTGCTAGAGGTTTTAACGAGTCCTATCGGTCTTTGGTGCTCTACCTCCACTTATTGAAAAGTTTGACACCTTGGCACATAGTTCATAAAGTCTTTCTTCATTCTCGGCCACTAGTAACTCTATCTCAAATCTTTATACATTTTAGTACTTCCTAGGTATATCGAGTATGGGTATACGTGTGCCTCTCTTAATATTTCTTCCTTCAAATCTACTATCAACGAAACACATAATCTTCCTCTAAATCTAACCACTCCCTTATCATCTACCATAAAGTTAGACTCCTTCCCGACCTCTATACTTTTTCTCCATTCTTTCACCTTTTCGTCCGTTGTTGCCTAACTTGAATTCTTTCTTGTAGGGTTGGCTGGACAAACAAAGTCGACATGACGCTCTTATAGCCCATAGGGATGGTCTCTACTTCTAGCTTACGTAAATCCCTCACTATCGATAACTAGATCACTTGCATCGTTGCTATCAATTTTCTACTCAAGACATCGGCCACGACATTGGCTTTTCTTAGATGGTATTGATGATGCAATCATAGTCTTTCACCAACTCTAGCCATCTCCGTTGCATCATATTTAGCTCCTTCGCATGAAGATATAATGTAAACTCTTATGGTTCGTATATATCTCATATTTGGCTCCATACAAATAATGTCGCCAAATCTTCAAGGCAAATATGACTATTGCTAACTCCATATCATGTATTGGATAATTCCGCTCGTATTCTTTCAATTGTCGTGAAACATAGGCCACTACCCTTTCATTTTGCATTAACACCACTCCTCATCCATTCTTAGAGGCATTGTTATACACCATAAAGTTTCCATCTTCGGACGGAATGGTTAGTACTGGGGCTAAGACTAACCTTCATTTCAATTCTTGAAAGCTCTTTTCATAAGCATTCATCTATTGAAACTTAATGCTCTTCTTTATCGGGTTAGTTAAGGGCCTTGCTATCTTAGCGAAGTCTTCAACAAATCTCCGATAGTAACCGAGTTAGGCCTAAGAAACTCCATACCTTCGACACATTCTTCGAGTAGGCCGCTTTTGAATGGCTTCTATTTTCTTTGGGTCCACTGCAAGGCCTTCCTTTGTTATCATGTGGCCTAGAAATGCTACTTGTTCCAACCAAAAATCATACTTTGGAAATTTTTCATACGAATCGTTGTTCCCATAACGTCCGCAAGGTAGCTCATAAATGCCTCTTATGCTCCTCTTCACTTTTAGAATAAACAAGGATGTCATCTATAAACACTATCATAAATTTATCCATAAACTTCCTAAAGACTCGATTCATCAAGTGCATAAAAGCAAGTGGGGCATTAGTCAATCCAAATGGCATAACTAGGAGCTCATTGTGGCTATATCGTGTTCCGAATGCCATTTTCGTTACATCTTTTGACCTAACCCTTAGCTGGTGATACCTCAATTACAAATTGATTTTAGAGAACACCGTCGCACCTCGTAATTGATCAAACAAATCATCTATTTGGGGTAACGGATACTTATTTTTTTATCATCACTCGATTACTCCTTATAGTCGATACATAGTCTCCGACTCCCCTCCATTTTCTTTACCAATAATACTAGAGCTCCCCAAGGTAAGGAATTAGGGCATATAAATCCCTTATCCAAGTAAGTCCTATATTTTTATCTTCAACTCTTTCAACTCGACCGGGGTCATCCGATAGGAAGTCTTCAAAATTGGAGTCGTGCTTGGCTCTAGATTGATCTCAAATTATCTCTCTTTCTCCGATGGCATCTTAGTCAAATTTTTTAGAAATACATCTAAATACTCCCGCGCAACCTCAATATCTTTCGGTTTTGCCTTCGTTCCACTCGGCTATCTATCACATATGCTAGGTACCCCAAACATCCTTTTCCTAGCATCTTTCGAGCCTTTAAAGCCAAGATGGTCGGTATGGATCGAAACTTTAAATTAGCTTTAAACTCTAACTGCTGATTCCTAAGTAAGCTAAAAGTTATCCATCTACCTCAATAGTCTATAATGGCACCATGCCTTATCGGCCAATTCATTCCTAAGATCAAATCAAAACCTCAAAGATCTAACACTATCAAATCAGCCTCTAAACGCCTATGCTTAATCTATACGAGAAACTTTTTCATTATGCCAGTTGACTCCATAAGTTCTTCGAAGGGACAACTATAAGATACCCTATGGTTAATGTCTTAGGTTTGACACCTACGCCTTTTTACTCATGTTTTTTATATGAATGAATGTGTAGCACCGAATCAATCAAAACATAAGTAAGCCAAATATTAAGATAGTACCATAAATTATTGTCACATCTCTCCGATCAGCCTCTTCTTGCGTCATTGTATACACCTAAGTTGGTACCCTTCTTGGTCCCGGTTTCTAAACTTGTGGGAAGTTGTAGGATAGTGCCCTAGCTTGTGATAAATATAGCAAGTCCTCATAGTCGATCGACACTCCTTGGTGTGAAACCTCCCACACTTAGTGCACCGAGGTTAGGTACTCATCGTTTGTCCCGACTAATTATCTAGTAGCGGCCGCGATATATATGGTGTCTGGTCCGGTCACTCTTGTATTGCCTAAGCCACCACTTCGAGTAAACTTCCTAGGTGGGACTCATCTCACTAGTCCATACCAAAAGGCTTCGATTTAAATGCTCCCCTCTTCTGTCGCATCTCTTTTGCTATCTCCCTCCGATCTTCATCCACCAACATAGCCTTAAGTACCATTTCTAGAAAGGTTTGAGCAGCTGATATTCGCACCATACTGCGAACTCTTGGGCTTAGCCCTCATAGGAATTAATTCTTTTTTAGATTTTCATCCCCTACTATGAAAGGGACAAACCGACACCATTGTTCAAACATTCACACATATTCACCTATGGATATACCCTCCTATTTTAATTCTAGAAATTCCTAAATTTTTCTAGCCCTTACATCGAGTGGTAAAGTACTTATTGTAAAAGGTCTTCTTAAACCCTTCCTAAGTGAAGTCCGCACGTCTACTATTAGTCATACGCTTTCTCACCATGTGCGGACATCTTTAGTCAACACAAAGATAACGTATGACACTCGCTCATTTTGGTGAATTATAGGTATTCAAATATGGCCTTAAGGGACTTGATCCATTCCTCGGCTACAAGAGGATTAACACCCCCGATAAACTCTTGAGGATTCATTTGGTGAAAGCGCTCCACTACATCATTCATATGCTAGGGCGAGAGGTTATTGTTGCATCACTAGGAGCTATCTTATTTGCTCCACATGGGTTTGTTGTTGTTCTTGCATTGCTTGTTGCTTGTTGTTGCATTATATCTATCGGACGATTCAAAGTGTCTTGTGGGTTCTCATTGTTAGTATCGGAGGTTCCTTCCCCTCCTGCTCGTACGGAATTCCATCTTGACATGTTTTCGGCTTGTACATGTCATGTTACATTTGGCTTAGTTTTCGTATCAAAAATCTTAATACCATACATCACATAATAGGAAATGGCCAAGAATATATAGAGAATAAATAGTAGCATACATGCCCAACATTCATAATGACATACACGGTTACATCCAAAAGGTTTTCATGTCATCATTACATTCAAAAGGGACAATTTCAATTACATCAAAAGGTGCACAAAAGGTATTATATTATGTAACACATTTCCTAATAACATAACTACTCCATCGGGACATATCGAATGTGCTATGGAAAGGAGTACTCTACTCTCTACTAGTCAATAGTGCCAAACGATACGGTATTTACAATCTCGCGAGCGAGATGCAAAGGTAGACCCTAGTTATACGGTAACATAGTCGTGGTCCGCCTAACCTATATCAATAGAAAGGTTCATATCACATTACGATAGGAATATCACTCTATTATGCTCGTCCTGAGACAGCATCAAGTAACTCGTTGATCTCTCGATAGAAGGGTCCGATGCATGGTCAACCTCGAAACTCTACGCTATGATACCGATCGAAGAAAGCATTAACGAACACTATTCATTGAATCAAGTCATGTACTTGGATCATATGGGCCACCATATCCTAGTCCGAGGCCATTGTAAGGCTATTTAGCTCGACCAATATGCAACCAAGGTGGCTCGCTTTCGGTGTGTCTTAGGGACATAGGGAACATGGAACAACCATGACATCTACAATGCCAATACTTACCATTAACCAAATTTTCCAAACACATATTAAACACATACCCGTAGTAGAGACCAAAAGTTAGATATTATGGAGCGACGTATCGGTCCTCGGGCTCATGTGACACTTAGGTCCTAACTAATTAACTAAACCAAAGCTCTAATACCACCGATGTGGTGCCCCTAGCTCCCTTTCAAATTACCTAAAAGGAATGGCTAGGTGCGTCACGGTTTAGAGACCGACGTCTCAAATTGACTCCCATACATCATACATAATGTACCGAATATCATTACAAAAGTTATAAAATAATGTAGGTATTATTACAAGCAAAAGTGAACCTTATAGTTCACGTGTCACACATGAGCCCTTTTCCGGAAGGAATTAGCGGCTTCATTATCGGCATTATTATTGACTTTACCTATCATAGCATGAAATAAATACAAAGTGAGCCAAAGCTCGGTAAGTAAGATGATGCACGTGATATGCAATGATTTCCTAACTCCCCTACTTCGACTCATCAATTTTTAATTCGGGTATTCGAGGAATTAGCAAATCCGCTCTATTTTCATATCTCGATGATTGTCGAATCACCTATAACTAATAATGGAATTACCTCTTGTTGTAGCCTTGGTTAGTAGGATTATCCATCGCCTATCGATATAGTCACACGGATTAGTCACATAGAATAGAGCATGCACACGGCTTCAATGCTAATGCCCATTTAATTCCAATTAGGTTACAAAACCTATCCAACTCAATCCGATTCGGTTATCAAACCTCATCATTTCGACTCAATTATTTTTCTCAATTTCCCCATATGCATATGATCCACATGATGTATCATGAACCACATTCCACCAAGTCATGGGTACTAAATTTGTCGATTCCATACCATCGAGATCATACAAGGAATTCAAGACTCGCCTCATAGGGTTAATCCATTTCGATTTTTGAGTCCTAGGAATGTTTCGGGGCGCATTTGTAGTGGGTTTTTCTTTATAACTCAAATTTGGGCCTTAAAAGCCAAACTTTATTTATTTATTTATTTTTATTGGATCTAGGTCTTAATGATTGTCTTGCACTCTTACCTTCCCACAATTTATTTTATATTTATTTAGGTGTCTTTGACCCATTTCTTATGGAGTTGGATGTTTGGGACTCAATTTGTAAAAAGTCCGGGTTTAGAATGAGTGTTTCCTAGTCTAACCAAAATTTCCATTTTTCTTAGAATCTAACCTCTCTAGACTTTATTTTGTACTTATTTAAGTATATTTAAACCATTTATTCACAAATAGGATGAATGAAACTCAAAACCTAAATTTTAGGGTGTTTGGTGAATGGGTCTAAAAAGGGCAAAGGTTTGTCTTGTGTTCCTAAGTCATTTCCTTCCATCCTAATTTACTAAATTATCCTTAAGTGGGTTACCTTGGACGTCTAGATCTTTAGGTCCATAAACATAAATCCAAACTTGGCCATTTTTAGTACCAAGGTCCAACGAGTTTCTTTAGGATATCTAAGCCCATTTTATTTTAATCGAAGCCCATACACACATATTTTCCAAGCCCATATGATTGTAACCAAACCAAGCCATCCACACATGTATAAACATCCATCATCATGCTTATACATTCCAACACAAAGTTCACCATGAAATCCATATCAAAACAACCATACTAGACCCATCACAAAACAACAAAACATAACATCCACACAAGCTACCATGGCAACATATTACATAACTTAAAACAAAACCCATAAATTGGCAATGTAAAATAGAACTTAAGGTATAAATAAAGCTAAAATAAAACCTACTTACAATGATGTATGCTTGCTTAATATTTTCTATACTTTTTCTTCTTTTTCTCCTTTCTTTTTTTCCTTTCTTTCTCTCTTTCTTTCCCTTTCAAAGCCGTTTCTCTCCACTCTTGAAAGCTACGATTTTTGTTAAACAAAATGGCAAGATTTCAAGGTTTCTTACCCTTTTATATCACACTTTTTCCCTTCATTTATTATCATTTCAAGTGTCAAAAATTTGTGATTAAATAAGGTCAAATGATGAGACTAAATGGGAGGCAAGTTAACAATTTAAAAATCAAAGTGGGCTAGGTGTCCCAATTTAGAAAAAGGTGGTAGATTTGGTGTCAAATCAAGAACTAAATGTGGGAACCAAAAAGGTAACTAAACTAACTAAACTAACCAACTTCCTTACCTCATTTGGTTCCCCAAAAAATTCGACCATGCACCTTGTATGGGACATTTTTTCACTTGCATGGTGATTTTAAATATAACATTATGGAAAAATAAATCATGGCTAATTAAATTCTCAAAAATGTTATTCCCATGAACACTTCCACAAACATTAAATATTCTAACACCATAAATATAAAAGAAATGGTACATAATTTATACTCATATAACTATAGATCTTCAGGAGATATTTTTCTTGGGAATCCACATTTACGGCATGTTGAATTTTTTTTTAATCCTATATCTCCTCACCAAACATGAACATGACACATAAATCATAATTTAAACTTAATATTTGTAGATAGAATTTTTTTTAGTACATATATCTATGCTAATGAGTTTCACGGGAGTTGTAGTTATGGAGTGTTGTCTTGGTGCGGGATGAAGGCTTATGCGAGCGATAGCATGAGGCTGGTGAGAGGGCATGTGTGGGCGATAGCGCGAAGCCGATGAGAAGGGCTTTTAGGTGAAGGAGAGAAAGATCAAAGCTAGAGTTTCTTGTTGCGGTAGATGGGGAGAGGGCGAGAAAGCTACTTGTTGGGGCTGGTTTATGGGTGAGAGGGTTGGAAAATATGAGGTGTGTGAGCTTGGTGGGGGGCGACGGGTTGGAGAGGGTTATGTGTGGGCCATCAATAAGAGAGGGAACGAGTGGGCATGAGAGAGAGAGCTTCGATGTAAGAGAGAAAGCTTGGGTATTGTGGGTATGGCGGCTAGCAATTTTTTCTCTTCTCCTTAAGGTAACATTGAATAGTGTCTTTTTTTTAAAAAAAAGATGCATGGGTGGCTTCGTATGCATAGGGTTTTGGCTAAATTTCATTTTAGTCCTTGGTTTCTTCCCATGCATTAATTTGAGGTCGATTTTGCTTCTTTTTTTGTTTTAATTTGAGCCTCCCAAATAATTGAGACTTCTTTTTTTCTTTTTATTATTAACCTAATTGATCATTTTTTTCTTCATTTTCATCTCCATTTTTTTTTGTTTTTTATCTTTTTTTTGTTTTTTTTACAAAATAAAAAATTAAGGAAAAAACTATGAAAGGTGAAATTTTGGGTGACAAAAGTTGCCCCCTCTTTACAATGCTTTCATTACAAAGTTATTGAAAGTTCATTTTTTGACTTTGTATAGAAAGCTTTGTAAAGAAACAAACTTGTAAAGAAACAAAAATTGAAATTCAATGAGACGTGATAAACCACTAATTTTATAAGGTATGATAAACAATTTTGACCTCACAAGATGTAACGGACCACACTTACTTTGTAAGATATGACGAGACCACTCTAACCTTACAAGATATGACGAGACCACTCGATTTTATTGGACATGATAGACCACTCTAACTTTGTAAGATGTGACGGACCACTTTGACCTTGTAAGAGGTGATAGACCACTCGGTTTTGCAAGATATGATAGACCACTCTAACCTTGCGGGATGTGATAGGCCACTTTGACTTTGTAAGATGTGACGGACCACTCCAACCTTACGGGATATGACGGACCACTTTGACTATGCAAGACATGATAGACCACTCGACCTTATAGGATGTGATAGACCACTTTGGCTTTGCAAGACGTGATAGACCACTCGACATTGTAGGATGTGATAGACCACTTTGACTATACAAGACCCGAAAAACCACTCCGACCTTACGGGATGTGATAGCCCACTTTGACTTAGCTAAGGACATGATAGACCATGTCTATTTGGAATAACATGATAGAACACGTTGACTTTGTGGGACATGACAAGGAATGTCAATTTAAAAAGATGTGACGAGACCATGCTGACTTAGAAAGACATGATAGACCATATCTATTTGGAAGGACATGACATACCACATTGACTTGGCTAAGGTGTGACCATTCTTACTTATATGATGAATCATATCAATTTTATAGACCATATTGATTTTATGGGATGTAATAGACCATGTCAATTTAGAGAGACATGACAAACCATGTTGACTTAAAGGTACATGACAAACCATGTCAACTTTGCTAAGGACATGATAGACTTTGGGAGGATGTGACATACCATGTTGGCTTGAAAGGACATGATAGACCACGTCAATTTGAAAGGGCATAACAAACCACGTCAATTTGAAGGGACATGACAAACCATGGTAATTTAGAAGGACATGATAGACCATATCTATTTATAATGACATGACGAACCATGTTGGCTTTATGGGGATGTGACAAACCATGTCAATTTAGAGGGACGTGAAAGACCACATACACTTGATTAAGGTATGATTGACCATTCTAACTTGGGTGATGTGATGGACCATATTGGTTTAGAGAGATGTGACGAGACCATGATGTTTTTTACAAGACGTGACATACCACTTTGACTTAAATTAGTGGGATAGACTAAGTTGTTTGATAAGATATAACTAACCATTCTTACTTAGATCGATGATAGATCATATTTATTTGAAATAACATGACAAAACATGCCTCTTTTCTTTTATAAGATGCGATAGACTATTTCGACTTAAACTAACTCGAGAGATCATATTTTTTGATAAGATATGACTGACCATTTAGGCTCGAGCTAACATGGTAGGCCACATTAGTTTTAGCTAACATAACAAGCCTCGCTTTTTAAAAAGATATGACTAACTATTCTAAATTAGACTAATGTGCCAAACCATATTAATTTTAACTAACGTGGCGAGACCATACTTTTGGCAAGATATGACTGACTATTTCGACCTATACTAATATGACGGACCACATTGGTTTTAACCGATATACCGAGCCCTATTTTTTGATAAGATATGACTGACTATTTTGACTTAGACTAATGTGGCATACCATATTGGCTTTAACGAACATAACATGATCCATTTTTTAATAGGATATGACTAACTATTTTGACCTAGACTAACGTATAAGACCATATTAATTTTAAATGATATGACGAGACCACATTTTTAACAAGATATGAATGACCATTTTGACCTAGAGTGATGTGTCGGACCACATTGATTCAAAAAGACATGACAAATCATGTTTTTTGATAAGAAATGATTGACCATTTGGCACAAATTGATGGGAAGTTTTCGGAGAAGCATCGTTCACTACTCGTCAAGACATAGATTCCCATTTTTTGTGTTCATTCGTGTGTCGCTTGGCTTGAATTAATTCAAAATTCTATGCTAGCTACTTTCATTAAGCTCATCTATTTGCCTTTCTAATTATGCCCCATATTCTTGTATTCATTAGGAAATGCTCCCTCAACTACTTTCCGTGTCATTTTAGTGGTGTCTACTCCTCTAACCGAGCAAGTAATCACTATTTTTATATGCCCCTTTAGTAATATCCCTAATTTTTCTAGCTTTAGCAACCACGGATCAAGAGTCTAGCCAAAAATAGGTAAGATGACCTTTTGTCTCAACTGTCTATAGTTCATCATGAGAAAGCTTGTAACAAATTTCATGGAGGTCGACCTTTTGTAGATCAAATCCAACTAAGATCTTTATCAAATTATCTTATGCCAATTTAATGCATTATCACATTTCATAAATGACATCAATGGTAGGATCATGCATGAGACCAAATAAGAGGTTTTTTCTTCTTCTTTTTCTTTTTAGGGACTACCTTACTTGTGAAAACAAGGGTTTTTTGAGAGGCGAAAGAACATGAACCATATTATGTTGAGGGAATCAAGAATAGAAAAATCAAATTCAAATGATTGCACAAATGAATATTTGGCCATAACTCAGATTATCTCTTTGTTGTTCTAGATAGGAGAGAAGTTGAAATGTTTTGGTCTTCCAGTGTCGACACATATTTGTGATAAGTCCGACATAAAATGTTTTTGAAGCATTAGTAGTGATCATCCATTTTTCATTTACCTTCCATTGTTGTTGCTCATATTGCTCGTCTTCTCTCGGTGTTTATGCTTGATTTTGTGAACTTGTCTTTGAGAGTTTTTTTTTTAATTTTTAGAAAATCATTTTCATCTATTGTGACTTTCATGGATTAGGCTATCTATTTGAAAATTTTCCATCAAGGTAAGCTGGATTTTTCAAGAGAAATCATTGAGATGTTCATAAAAAAGTAATCTCATTCAAAAAGGTGTTTGATTTATTTGGCCAAAAGCCAAAATGCATGTGTAATTTCGAGATGCAATTCTCATGGTGATCTATTTTGAGGCTAAGATGAGTGAAATGTGTTTGGATCACAAAAATTTTTGAAATGATTGGTCTATTCCAACAAGTGATTGACAAAATTTTGGTCCTAGAATGTGGCATGCTCGGATGAATTGCGGGAACTAAAAGAGTTTGTGAAGAAAGTTTAGCACAAATAGGTAGTTTTTCCTAGAAAAACTCGGTTTATTTCTTTCTTACCCTCGACTAATTAATGGAAATTTATGATTTGATGTCATAAATAATCATTTGTAATGCACAAACAAGTCAAGTTTTATTGAAAAATATTTTTCTTCTTCTCATTTGAAAATAGAACTCATCAACACAAACAAGCCATCTTTGATCGAAAGGGCTTCCATAGGCATGTAATGCAAGCTATGGCTTTTCTTATGAATGAAAGGATATAAAAGAATCAAATGGTGTTTGAGAGTGTAAAGATCTAGAATCACTTATTTGTTCATAGAGATCATTTTAGGCATGCCGCCTTGACTTTGACATCTTGCCAATCAATCTCATCTTCGAATCTCGGCTCTCCTTCCATGTTCACTCTTGTCATTCTTTTTTTTTTTTTTTTGGTTTTGTGATTTCTAACTCCGGCATTTCTAACTCCAAGTTATGATAGGGATCATTCTGGATAGCACTTTTTATCGTAGTGCTTTCACTTTTGTTTTTTCATTTTCTCCCTTTTGTTTTGTTTTTTCTTTATAAAGTCATTCCAGGATTTTCTCGACAAGGTTTTTTTTTTGTGAACAATCATCATAATTTCTCATCTTGTTTTTCTAGGAGAGCATCTTTGATTACTAACAAATTTCAAAATCGCCCCTAGTGTGAAGGGTGATCCTAGTCCGAGTCATTATCGAAAGAAATCCTTTAGGCTCAAAGTTGGACGACAAGGGATAAGTTTTTGTTTGTGGATGAGTATATCAAAAAATAACCTTTCTTCATCTCAAATATGATCTTATCCAGAGTTGATAAGCTCTAGCTTCATTTAAAAACTATGATTAACGTCTAGAGAAGAAGGAGTATAAGGTGGGATCATGATCCGAATGTGTACCACTCATCATCATTTAAGACATCGAATCAATTTTGTTTGTTTTTTTTATTATTTATTTATTTATTTATTTATTTTGTTTGCATTGATGTATGATCTTAGGCAAGATTTCTTAGAAGGATTTGTTAGGAATATGAGAGGAATGTTTTTTGTTTCAAAAAGAGAGGGAATGCCCCTAGTATTTACATGACATGCTTTCAAAATTAATCAATTTTGAAAGATTTTGAATGAGTTTGCCATTTTATTCACATTGATTTTGATGACATAAAATGATAGTGATACTTTTAAATAAATGTTTCTTGATTTCAAATCAATAATATGACCATGCCAAGATATTAGGAATTTCTTTTTCAAAGAAATGACCCAATCCAAGAAAATTATAACACTTTTGCAAATGAAATTCAAAAATTTCAATATGAGACAATATTTCATTCACAAAATCAAGATCCATTCATTCTTCTCTAATGAGCTTCGAGATATTCTCCTTGCATTCATTCTCATGCAAATTATAATCGAGTTATGATGGCCATTCTTTTTCTTTCTTTCTTTTTTTGGACAATCGCTTGGTGTTTTTATTTTTGAGATATGATCATATAGAATGTCCTAAAGGTAGGGTGAAAATGAGGACAAAACACAATGGAAGAAAGAAAGCAAATGTGATAGGTTGAGAAGAAAATTTACACGATCCTGCAAATTGACATCATATGAACGCATGAAAGATAAATGTGATAAGGAAATTAATTGGCCTTGGAAATAAGAGGCCCTTCTTCATTAGACTAGTCATTCGGATCCTTCCCCTAAATAGTCTTGTGGACAAGCTTATCAACATCAAGGGCGTCCTTAAATAATACCATCATTTTTAAACTATCAAGCACCGACTTAAACTACATGACTTGGTTCTTAGCATTGGCTTTCTTTACCCCCAAAATGTTACGTACCATATCCTATGATGGTTGGCTCAAACTTAGGTCTTTTCTATGCAAATCAACAATGTATGAAGATTTCCTTGATATCTTTCCCTTCTTTGTACTCTCAAAGTGCCCGGAGTTGGCATGGTTTGTACCTCTTGATAAATTCATGAAAGTCATCAATATCATATCCTTTCCCTTTGTGGAACTTGTAGAAGGACTCGACATGAGTAGGAGCTTGAGGCTTGGTTAGTTGTTAATGTCGATAGTAGATAACGAGTCAAACAAACAAGACATACAAATTTGAAAATTGTCTTTTTGTTGTCACACCTACTCGTCATCCAAGGAAAAGTCCGTGATATATGAGAATGATTCAATTGATCGACTATTTGGATTTAAAGTAGATTCCCTAACCTAATGGACATTGATGTCATCTCCTTTTACCAAATTTGTTCTTCTTTGACCAAGATTTAAAAGGATCGGCTATACATAATGTACTAAAGAGTTCGGCACTTTAAATTTCTTAGGAATCATGATATTCAGAATCAAGCATTTGTCCATGCACTTAACGAGTCATGAGATATTCCTCAATGGCACTCGAACTTCTCGGTTTCAATCTCCGAGCTCATTTTTCCTTTTAACTTTTCGTTAACGACCAAATTAACCATACGAGTTTCTTGAGTTTGTAAAATACGTGGCTGTCATGGAATCGAACAAGAGACTTTAGGATGGGCTAGTTCATGCATGCCCCCAAGTGCGATATGACTAGTTAGATTCAAATTGCCGATAGCCTCTTAGTGGGGAGTAGAGAAGGGTAGCATAAAAATCGCTACTCAACTAGTGGATATCGATATGGAATTGAAGACCTTGGAGATAATAGATGGCTTATCCATTTCCTAACAAGAAGGCATTTTAGTAGATACACGAGATTATAGTCTTTTCCCAAGTCAAGCAACTAGCCTAGACATTTCTACTTTTGAAGCACTTAACTTAGTCTAATGGCTTTGTTCAAGTTCAACCCTTTCTTCATTGTCTATTCTTGCACCGACTTGAGTTGTCAACTCTTGAAGGAAAAATGAAGTTTTGATAGAATGACTTATGCTTCTTCATGCAAATAGCAAAATACAACCATAAATAATACCGACATAAAACAAAGACTCTCGACTAGATATGGAGTAGTCATTTATGGAGGGTGACAAAAGAGTTACTTCTTTTTGTTGCTTCATCCATAAGATTGCTTACGGTAGGTTTATTGATATGATTATTCATATCGGTAACCTTTCAACGTTTTGGCTAACACTTGTTTGAACCGAGTTTAAACTCTTTTTTCACCCATCTTAAAACATCATGATCAAATTATTTTAGTTCGGGTTTCAAATATGTTTGACTTGGCCGGTGTACTTAAACGGGGAGAGGTGGTCCTAGAGTTCGGTTCTAGCCATTACATGAGTGGGTAAGCTCTATCTAGGTCTCAAAACGGGTACCTCCTAGCCTAATGAGTCTTTAGTAGAGTCACTAAGACTATCCATGGTGACATTAGCAATCATGAAAAATCATTGATTACCCATCACCGATGATAGCTAGCAAGAAGGCTTGAGGTTTCATGAATGTTTACTTGGGGTGAAACCCATCGGGGCACCACTACTAACTCTTAGATCTTGAGGTAAATATGAATGATAATTAAATTATGCAATGTAGTGTATAGGCATAACTCCATATCTATTCTCGAAATGTAAAATAAAAGGCTGAAAATTAAGCAACCAAAGCTCGGGGAAAAACAAAACAAATAGCACACATATATATAGATACATTTTTTCCACATAAGGGAGAAAAAATAAATGGAAATCACTCACTTAAAAAAAAGGCATAAAGGCATAAAAAATGACTGGATATTCAAAGCATAGGCATTCAAAGCTTGACCCTAGACCACCGAGTTTGATTGAAATTTCTAGGCAAAGCTCGTCTTTGTGGTCCGAGAGGAAGAGGCTCCGGATCGAATTGATTGCCTCCTCTATCGAACCTCCTTTGCAATTTCCTTGTGATCACCATCTAATAACATTGCTTTATCTACCATTTCGAAAAGTGTTGGCGATAGACATTTGTACCATGCTTCGAACCTTTAGGATTAGCCTTGTTAAAAATCGATTCTTCTTCAAATTATCGTCCCCCGTAATGAATGGGACAAATCGACATCCTTGCTCAAGTCTCCGTAACTATTCACCTACGTACATTCCATCTTGCTTTAGCTCGATGAATTCTTGAATTTTTTAGCCATTACGTCTATAGTAAAGTATTTACTATAGAAGACCTCCTTAAATTCTTCCCAAGTTAAGGTAGGTAGGTCCACTCGTCAATCGTGCGCTCTCCCACCATATGCGGGCATCCTTCATCGAATAAAAATGGCACATGATACTCATTCATTCTTGGTAAATTATAAGTATTTGAATATCACATCTAATGACTTAATCCATTCCTTCACTATCATTGGGTTAACACCCTCGAAAAAATCCTAAGGACTCATCTTACGAAACCTCTCCATCATATCTTCCTATCGTTGCGGTGGCGGAGGTGGAAGCTATTGATGCATGGCTAGGAGCTATCTCATTTGCTCTGCATGTCTTGCTACTCGTTGTTAAATTGCTTGTTGTTGTTGTTGCTACATCATGTTCGTCATATGACTTAAAACTTCCTATTGATTTTTGTTATGATCATTGGAGGCCCCTTCACCTCCTCGCTCGTGTCGGCTCCTTTCTTGGCATGCTTGGACTTTGTACATGTGATGCTATGCCCATGCTAGTTTTGGTATTAAAAACAATATATACCGTAAGTCATTCACTTACGCATGAAATTATAGATATTTATATATGAAACATTTCGTACATAATAGGTATTTATAAGAACTTCTACCTTTTAAAAGTTAAATTTTTTATTTTTTGTTTTTGTTTTTGCTCTATTTACAATCAAAAGATTACTTATTTATATAAGAAAATACACAACAAATACTACATCGTGTGGTAGCGCTACTATCTATCATGTCAAACCAACATATCAAAAACGTTGTGGTAAGGAGTGCTCGACCCTCCACTAGTCAATAACATCATCCAATGCAATACGTACTATCTCGTGAGCAAGGGGCAATGGTAGACCTCGCTATACATCAATCGTGTATCCGTTTGCCTAACTCAGTATCGGAAGAAAGGCAATAACCAAATCTCAATAACAAAATCAACCTATCGGCCCTTCCCTAACCTCATCGAGACACGGTTGATCTCTCGATAAAAGAGTTTGATGTAAAGTCGATTGTAAGAAATCCATACTGCAAGCATCGCTAGAAAGAAGCATCGGTGATGTTATTCACCGAATCGGGTCATGCACTCGAGTGAGGTGGGCTACTATATCATGATTTGGGGTCATACTCGGGTTGTTTAGTTCAACCCATTAGGTAGCTAGGGTGGGTTGTTATTGGTGCGTCCTAGCAACGTAGGGTATATGAAATAAATATGGCATCTATAACAACAATAATTACCGGTATTAATGTTTTTAGAAGACAATTATATGCCGGCATGAAAATCATATAATAATCATTCACAGTCAAAAAATTAGAAATCAAATTGTTACTCGTCGAGTAGCACACCGGTCCTTAGGCTTAAGTGACACTTAAGGTTCTATCCAATTAACTAAAACATAACTCGATACCACACTGTGACACCCCCTCCCCGGACCACTAGCTAAATACCCAAAAGGAGTGGCTAGGTAAGGAGCATGCCACACTAACACGACTAATTTCCAAATTAACATTAAACACATATGTGCTCTACATTAAGGACTTATCATGTAATGAAACACGTACAAGACAATTTACATAATATTAGTAATACAATGGAAGAAATTAAAAAATTTATTTGTAATACTATCAAACTCGTTTATCGACACCCCAACCCCAAAGTTAAAATCAAAAGAAATTTTGATACACTTGTGTCATACATGAGCCTTTTTGGAGGACCCGAGTAGCATCCTTACTACTTTTATCCATTCCTGTCATAACATGAAAACAACAATGGGGTGAGCCAAAGCTTAATAAATAGGGTGATGCACGTGATATGCAATAAAATTCTATTTCCCATTCTACCCATCTATTTTAATTTGGGTACCCTAGGTATTGGCAAGAATATGTGTTCCATCTCTCGGTGATCTTATTATCACCTACTACTCTATTAATCTCTCTCGGTGATCCCATTGTCACCTACTGCGCACAACGAAATTATCCCTCGTTGTAGCACACGGTTAGCGTAATTATGTCTTGTTTAACGGTGTTAGTAATAGAGCATGCACATGGTTTCATGTTGTTACCCATTCCATTCAATTTGGTTACCAAATCATATTATCTTAGGACTCAATGATTTTTCTCAATTTCATACCACTCCCGAATGCACGTGATGAACATGGTATTATGTTTAACACATTCAACTAATTACACTATCGAATTTTCTTCTCAATCCATTCTCATGTCCCAAAGCACACTCGGGACTTCACAAGTGTATCATGTACCATTCGAAGTAGTAAAAACAAGAACACAAATCCCAATCATTGGTATAATTCATTACATAACTATACTTCGTACTTACAAGTTTTCCTTCTCGTGTACCTAGTAAGTCTAGGCTCGGATTTATAGTGTATTACTTAGTTTACAAGACCGGTTAATCCTAAGGATTCATGTGTGACATACTTAAGCTAAACTCTTGGTTAATCCAAACCTTTAATCTTAGCAATCGAGGTTGACTCGTAATGGGTCTAGGTCTTAATCCCGGTTTTTCTTGAATTCTCTTTTTCCATTACTCCATTTATATGTCTTATAGTAATTTGTCTCTACTTGAGTTCACATTTAATTCTTGATCTGTAATTACAAAAAAAGGATTCAATGTTAGTCATTTTCTCTCCTAGGCCGAATGGTCCCAAATGAGAAAGAAATTGTTTTTCCATTTCTAGGTCAATTCCTTTTGTACTAACTTGCCAATAGCTTACCAAACCATACTTTAGAAGGGTTACCAAGGATATCTAAACCTTAAGCTCCACAAAAGAAACTAAATTTAGCCATAAAATATCCAATTTACCTAATGAAGTCCAAAAATCTATTTTTCTTTTAGTTAGGCTGAATGGGTTGTTAAGATGGCCATGGATTGCCTTTTATGTCTAGTGAATTTATTTCCATCCTAAACTATTAACCCATTCCTAATTGAGTTACCATGATATTCTAGGCCCTTAATTTCTCCAAAATATCCATTCTTTCCTAATTTTCCCCACTTGGCCGAATGGTTTTAACCTAAGGCAACTCTAGAAGTGCTTTCCTTTCCTTTTCAAGTCATGGTCACCAAATCTAGTTTGGCTCTAACCAATTCGGTCTATACCCTTTTCTTTTTTTTTCTTTCCAAACCATCCACACATTTAAACACATCAAACAAACTTTGCATCACAACATAAAAACATAGATCCATCACAATTTGCCAAACCCTAACACCAACACAAACAATCATAGGAAACCATTGAAAATTATTACAAACCCATGAAATAAATACTAAAAAAAAACTTAAGACATAAAATAACTATAAATGGAACCTACTTACTTTTCTTGAATTTCCTAAAGGTTTTTTAGGCTTTCCCTTCTTTCTTTTCTCTTTTTTTTCTTTTTCTTTTCCTTTCCTCTTCATCTCTTTCCTTATCGTTTTTCTCTCCCTTTTGTGTAGCTATGGGCTGCCTAAAATTTTCTTCCATTCTCACTTAATATATATATATATATATACATGCTTGAAATCTTAGTATAATTAAGTGTACAAATGTCTTAATTTAATTTGGGAGAGTGGAAAGCTATTGTTGAGTCAAGAGAGAGTGAGTGGTGGGTTTTATGGGTTTAGGGTGAGTCGGCCTTAATTCATTAATTAAGGGGGCTTATGTGTCCTAACTAATTGGTTAAACTAACTAAAAACTCTGACTAATCTACTTCAAGTAACTAAAAATCCCTCCCTCTAACAATTGTTTTGGAAATTCCTCACCTTAAACTCGGAACTCCTTCCCCCAAAAATATTCCAGCAGTGATGCCTCTAAAGCCGTCTATACTAAAATGGAAATAACTCTTTATAAATAGATATAGAAACCAAGAAATTTTATAGAGAGCTAGTAGACACATATATGAATAACTTTTAGCCATGAAGGTTTACCCAGAAATAACTCTAAAGGCCTCAAATAAATCACACAAAAGTCGGACGTAATATAGTCCTCAAAACACTAATTTGGCATATTTGATTTTTTTAATAATCAAACCATTAATCTCAAGCACAATAACTTTAATTTAACATAAATCACACATTTCAAGCATTAATTTCTCTTGGTGTAATGAGAATTATACTTACACTTAATATATGCATATACATAAATATTGTAGTACGTATCACTTTACGATTAAGGATTTTTTTACGAGGGTTACGGAGAGAATGGGAGATGGAAGGATAGAGGAAGAAATAAAGAGAGGAGGAGAGATAGAGGGAAAGGTAGAGAGAGGTGAAGAGGGAGAGAGAGATGGAAAGAGAGGGAGGGTGGGGGAGAAAGGGAAAGTGAGAGGGATAGAATGAGAGGGAGAGGGAGAGGGAGAGAGGGAGAAACAGAGAGAGAGGGAGAAAGAGAGAGAAGGATGTGATAGAGATCAAGAAGAAGAGAGAGGGAGAGGAAGAAAGAGAGGCAGAGAGAAAAGAGAGAGAGGGGAAAGGGGAGAGATAATAGGGAAGGGAATGAGAGGAAGGGAGAGAGTGGGAGAGAGAGGGGGAGAGGCAAAAATTGAGAGAGAGGTAGAGAGATGGAGAGGGAGAGAAAGAGAGGTCACTAGCGAGAGGGGAGAGAGGGAGTGATAGGGAGATAGAGAGAGAGAGGGTGAGAGAGGGCAGGATAAAGAGGGAGAAAGGAAGAGGGGAGAGAGGGAGTGATAGAGAGGGAACAAGAGGGAGAGAGGGAGGGAGAGAAAAAGAGAGAGAGGGAGAGATAACGAGAAAGAGAAGGGGAGAGAAAGAGAATGAGAGAGGAGAGTGAGAGAGAGGGAGAGATAGAGGGATAAAAAGGGAGAGCGAGATACAAAGAGAGGGGGAAAGAGAGTGAAAGAGGTAGAGAGGGAGAGAGAGATAGGGTGAGGGAGAGAGAGTGTTAAAAGGGAGAGTTAGAGGAGGAGATGGAGAGGGAGAGTATCAAAAGAGAGAACGAGAAAGGGTGAGGGAGGAAGAGAGAGAGGGGGAGAGAGGGAGAGGAAGAGGGAGAGAAATAGAGTGGGTGAGAGAGAGACGAGTGAAGGAGAAAGAGAGAAAGGGGGAGAGAGATAGAAAAGGAGAGAGGGAGAGCGAGAGAGAGGGAGATAGGGTGAGAAACATAAGGAAAGAGAGGGGCGAGAGGGAGAGAGGTAGAGGTTTAGAGGGAGAGAGGGAGTAGAAATTGGTAAGGAAGGAAGAGGGAGAGAGAGATAGGCGAGAGAGGGTGAGAGAGGGAGAGAAATAAAATGGGTAAAAGAGAGATAGAAAAAGTGAGAGTGAGAGACAGAGAGAAAGATAGAGATAAAGAATGCGAGGGAGAAAGAGAGAGAGAAATAGATATTAGAGGAGAGAGTGAAAGAGGAGAGAAAAAGAGGTGGAGAGAGAAAAGGAGAGAAGGAATGGTAGATAGAGGGGAAAGAGAGAGGGAGAGTGTGAGCGAGAGGGAGAGAGAAAGGGGAAAAGGAGAAGGGGAAAGAGAGGAGATAGAGGAAGAGGAAGAGGGAGAGGGAGAAAGGGAGAGAGAGAAGTATAGAGAGATATAGAGAGGGAGAAAGAGAAGGAGAGAGGGAAAGAGATTAAGGGGGAGAGAGGGATAAAAGGGAAGGGAGAGAGAGGGAGGGAGAGGGAGAGACAAGAGAGAAAGGGATAGAGAAAGGGAGAAGCGGGAGCGGGAGATGGAGAGAGAGAGAGGGGGAAGAGAGAGATGGAGAGGAAGAGAGGGAGAGGGAAAGAGAGAAAGGGAGAGATAGAGAGAGACAAGGAGAGAAAGATCGATAAATAGGGGGAAGAAAGAGGGAGAGAGGGAGATATGAAGAGGACGAGGAAGGGAGAAAGGGAGGGGGAGAGGGAGAGAGTGAGATAAGGAGAGAGAGAAAGAGGGAGAGAAGGAGTGTGAGAGGGAGAGGGAGAGAGAGCGAGGAGAAGAAGGGAGAGAGGGGAAAGAGGGAGAGAGAGCGGGAGAAAAAGGAAGAGAGGGAGAGAAGAAAGAAGAGAGGGGGAGGGAGAGAAAGAGGGATGTATAAAGAAGGAAGGGAGAAGGAAAGAAAGAGAGGGAGGGGGTAAAAGAGAGAAGAAAAGAGAGAGTGTGTGGGATACAAGGAGAGATGGAGAGAGAGAGAGAGGAGGAGAGGAAGTGAAAGATCTAGAGAGTAGGGGTGAGAGATAGAGAGGGAAAGAGAAGATGAAGAGGGAAAGAGAGTATGAAGAGAGGGAGACAAGGAGTAGAGTGAGTGGGAGAGTGAGGGAGGAAGAGGAGGGAGAGTGGGGGAGGAAGAGGAGGGAGACAGAAAGAGGGGGAGTGAGAGAGGAGGAGAGTTGGAGAGAGAGATGGAGAGGGAGAGGCAAAGGGAAAAGGAAAGAGAGGGAGATAGATTGTGAAGGAGGGAGGGGAATAGGGAGAGGGAGAGAGAGTGAGAGATTAAGAGAGAGGGAGTCGAAAAGAGGAAGAGGGAAAGAGAGGGGAGAGAAACAAAGAGATAGAGAAAGGGAGATAGAGAAAGAGGGAGTGAGACTGAATGAGGGATAGATAAGGAAACGGAGGGAGGACAAGAGAGGGAGAGAGAAGGGGAGAGGGAGAGTGAGAGTGAGGGGAGATTGGGAGAGGGTAGGATAATGTGAGAGAGGTAGATAGGGAGAGAGAGAGTGAGAAGTGGATAGAGAAGAGGGAGAGAGGGAGAGAAGTAAAGAAAGAGGGATGAGAGAGGGAGAGGCAACGAGAGATTGAGAGAGAGAGAGAGGAAGATAGGGAAGGGGATAGAGTCGGAGGAAGTGAGAGAGGGACATTAGGAGAGAGAGCGAGAAAGAAAAAAGAGGAGGATAAAGAGGGAGAAAGAGAGAGGAAGAAGAGGGAGATAAAGTGAGAGAGAGATAGAAAAGGATAAAAGGAGAGAGAGTCGGGGGATGGAGAGAGAGCGAAAGAGAGGGAGATGGAGGGAAAAAAGATAAAGAGGGAGAGATAGAGAAAAAGTGGGAGAGAGGAGGGATGGAGAGAGATAGAGAGGGATATGGAGAGAGTAAATGAGGGGGAGAGGGAGGGAGGAAGGGATGGAGGAAGAGGGAGAGGAAATGAGAGAGGGAGAGAGAGGGGGAGGGAGGAGTGAGAGATGGTGTAAGAAAGGGAAAGGGAGAGAGAGGGAGTGAGAGAGAGACATAAAAGGAGGGGGAGGGATAGGGAGAGGTATAGAGAGAGAATGGGAGAGGAATAGAGTCAAAAGGAATGAAAGAGGGAGGGAGAGAGATAGAAAGAGATGAGGAGAGAGAGAGGGAGGGGGTGAGAGAGGGAGAGGGAGAGAGGAAGGGAGAGAGAGGGAGTGATTGAGAAAGAGGAAGAGAGAATGAGAGAGGAAGAGAGGGAGAGGGAGAGGGTAAGGCGAGAAAGGGAGAGAGTGAGAGAAACAAAGGGAAAGAAAAGGAGAGAGCGAGAGGACAAGAGAGAGGTAGAGAGGGAGATAAAGGAAGAGAGAGAAGGAGAGAAGGGAAGATGAGAGCAAGAGAGAGGGAGGGAGACAATGAGAGGGACAGATAGAGATGGAGAGAGAGAGTGAGAGACAGTAAAAGAGAGTGAGAAAGAAAGAGGGAGAAAGAGAGTGACAGTGGGAGAGTAAGAGAGAGGGATGGAGGGAGGTAGAGAGAGAGATGGAGAGATATAGAGAGAGAGGCAGTGAGAGAGAGGGAGAGAGGAAGAGAGGAAGAGGGAGCAAGAAAAGAGAGGGAGAGAGAGGAAGAGAGAGATGGAGAGAGGGAGATAGAGACGAGGAGGGAAAGAGATGGAGAGAGGGAGAGAGGGAGGGAGGGATGAAGAGATGATAAGGAATTGGGAGAATATGATAGAGAGGGAGAGAGGGAGTGGTTAGGGGAGGAAAAGATAGAGGGAGAGAGAGTGTAACCCCCATGAAAATTCTTGATCATATAAAAATACGTGTCGAAATATTCATATATCTCTATATTAACTGTGGGTGTAATTTATGTGACATTTTAATATTTTATGGTGTTAATATATTTGATGTTTAAGTGAGTATTTATGTGAATAAATTTTGAGTAACTTAGTTAGTTAGTAATTATTTCCCTTAACACTCCTTTAGAATATGCTATGTAAGCGAAAAAAAAATTAAAATTACCTAAACATTAGAAGAATGCCAAAATTTTAGGGAAATGCCAAATTTCTTGAACCAAATTCCTCTAGAATTACTTTTATTCTCACTACCCATCTTTTAGTTGCAAATTGACATTTAAGCTTCCAAAATTTACCAATTTCTTTACACCTCACCTCCTTTGACTTCCAAACCCACCGCCTAGCTTTCCAAAACCTTCCACCACTTTACATCTTATAAGTTTAACTTAAGACACTTGTCATTCTAGTTATGTTAATTAATGAAGGAAGAAAGTTAGATATATATATAAGAGAGCTAAATGGCTGGCCACTCTTTAGAAAATTTTAGCCCATTAATAACGAGAGGAAACCGAATTGGCGAGAGAAAAATGAGAAACGAAAAAGAGGAAAGAAAGAAAGAAGGAAGGAGAAGAAAAGACTAAGGGATTTTCTAGGAAACTTGAACTAAGTAAGTAGGTTTTGTTTTATGCCATAAAATCTATTTCTAAGTGTTTAAATTATGTGATTGACTTAGGTTATTGATTATGTTGTTATGGGTTGATTGAGTTGGTATTATGTTTGTTGGTTTGGCATGCATCTAATTATTGGTATGGTGTATATGATGAATTATTGGTATGCGTATTCATAAAATTTTATGTATGTTCAAGTATTACTATTGGCATTGGTTAGGAAATGAATGGGCTTGGCCGAAATTTAGTAGGAGTAAATTATGGTTGATGTGGACTTGGAAGAAACAATTTAGAACAAGGTAGAGAATGAGTTCCTAAGGTTTTCCCTAAGGAAACCTATTCGGCCTAAATGCCAAAATGGGAAAGTTTTTGATATTTTCATGTAATTAATGTCCTAAAACTTAATTCTAACCAATTATGTATGGATTAGTAGTTAAGGATTAAAAGAAAGTTTACATCAATCGAAGAAAATTTCTTGAAATCCCTAAGTCACATTCGGCCTAAACCCTAACTTTTAGGATTTGAATTCCACTCATTCAACTCTAGAAATGATGCTTCAATTGTACTTAAATAAGTATAATTTGAAGCATATAAAGGAGAAACATCAAGAAATTTGAAATCGGGACCTAAAATTTCAAGAGCTAATTTCGGCCAATAGGGCTAAAATTTAGATTAGAAGAAAAATTGCACATTTAGTATGTTTTAATTTAATCATTAGGACTAATGGTAATGTAAGCTAAGTGGTAGGATGGAATCAGGTTAAAACCCATTAATTATATGAAGGAAGGAACTTACATACGAAGTGAAGTTACGGATTGAGTAGTACTAAATGGTGGTAATTGATTTTCGTGGGTGAATATTGTGTATTATATGTGACTTATATATACATATGAAATCCTATGTACGGATCTGGATTTCAAGAGCGGTTTGAGACTGTAGGGTTGGTATCCATTGACTAGATGGATGCAGTAAACAAAATATCATGTGCATCATATGCATTTGAGGGTGGATTGAATTAAGAGAAATCATTTGATTGACAATTGATGAGGTTTGATAACCGAACTAGATTAAATGGGTATTAGTAATGAAGTCTGTTTGTGTGCTCTATTAATTGAGTACACTCGTTAGGTGATGGATAATCCCGCTAACCGTGTGCTACAATGAGGGATAATTCCATTGCTAGCAATAGGTGATTCGACAATCACCGAGAGATGAAAATAGAGTGAACTTGCTAATACCTAGGATACCCAAAGAAAAATTAATAAGGGAAGGCAGAGTAATAGGAAAGCACTCGTATATCACGTGCATCACCCTATTTACTAAGCTTTAGCTCACTCTATTGTTGTAAATGTGTGGTGTAATAGGTAAGAGCAAAGATAATTCGATCGATGATGTTATCGATTCTCACTAAAGGCGGCTCATGTGTTACCCAAAAATATAGGAATCCCTATTGATTGTAAATAAGAGGGTACAATGTCTATCTATGGATAAAAGGCATCTTAGATATTTTGTAATTCCTATAGCTGTATTTATTAATGGTATGTAAATTTTACTATATGCACTCCATGGTTATGTATTATGGGAGTGAGTCGGGATTTTAGTCATAACAATGTAACGAACCTAGCCACACCTATTAGGAAAATGGTAAGGGAGTCGGGGGCATTATAGAGAAAGAGGGAGAGAGAGAGAAAGAGAAAAGAATAGAGGGGGAGAGAGAGATGTAAGGACATAGGGTAAAGGAGAGCGAGGAGGAGAGAGATATGTAGGAGAGAGAAGGAGATGGAGAGAGGGGGTGCGAGAGGGAGAGAAGGAGAGAGTGAAATGAAAGGAAAGGTAGAGGGAGAGAGAGAAAGGGGAAGAGAAGGAGAAAGATAGGGAGATAGAGGGAGGAAGAGATAGATAGGGAGAGAGGGAGGGACAGGGACGGGGAGAGGAGTGGCAGCGGGAGAGCGATAAAGAGAGAGAGAGGGTAAGAGAGAGAGATGGATAGAGAAGGAAAGAGTAAGAGTGGGAGAAATTGAGAGAGAGGAGGAGAGGGATGGAGAGAGAAAGAGAAAGGGGGAGATGGAGAGAGGGAGAATAAGAAAGAGTGGGAGACAAAGGAAAAGAGGGAGATAGGGAGGGGGAGGAAGAGGGATGAAGAGAGGGAGAGAGAGAAGGAAAGAGAGAAAGATAGAAAGTGAGAGAGTAAGAGAGGGTGCGGGAAAGAGAGAGAAAAAAGAAAGTGTAGGGGGAGGGAGAGAAAGACAGAGGGAGAGGGAGAAATTAAAGGAGAGGGAGAAGGAGAAGGGGGAGAGAGAGAGAGAGAGGGAGGGTGAGATATAGAGGAGAGAGTGAGGGATAGAAAGAGAGGAAGAGGGGGAGAGAGGAAGTGGGAGTGGGAGAAGAAGAGGGAGAAAAGGAGCAAGAGGGATGGGGAGTAAGAGAGAGGGAGAGGGAGAGAGGCAGGTGGATAAGGGGAGGGAGAGATAACAATATGGATAGGGAGAGGGAGAGGGTGAGATACGGGGGAAGAAGGAGAGAAAGACAGGAAGATAGAAGGAGAGAGAGAAAAAGAGGGAGATGGAGGGCAACAGGGAGTGGGAGTTGGAGAGGGAGAGGGAGAGAGTGGGATATAGATAGACAGAGGGAGATGGATAGAGAGAGGAAGAGAGTGAGAGAGTGAGAGAGAAAAGGCTGGATAAAGAGAAAGAGAGGGAGAGAAAGTGAGATGGATAGAGAGAAAAAAGAGAGATGGCGAGAGAGAGGGAGAGATAGAGAGTGGGAGAGAAAGGGAGAGGGGAGAAAAAGAGAGATGAAGATAGAGGAAGAGAAGAAGAGATGGAAGGAGAGAAAGGGAGAGAGAAGGATATAAAGAGGGAGAGGGAGGGAAGGAGAGGAAGAGGGAAAAAGAGAGGGAGGAAGAGGAATTGGAAAGGAGAGAGGGAGAGAGAAAAGGAAGGGAGAGGGAGAGGGAAAGGGAAAAGGAGCGAGAGGGGTAGAGAGAGGAGGAGAGGGAAAAGGAGAGAGGAAGAGAGTAAGAGAGAGGGAGAGAGGGGGAGAGAGAGAGCAAGAAAGGGAGAGGAAGGGAGGGAGAGTAGAAGAGAGAGGGAGAGAGAGGGAGAGAGGGGGAGAGAGAGGGGAGAGAAAGGGAGAGAGGGAGGGAGAAGGAAAGAGATAGAGAGGGAGAGGGAGGGAAGGAGAGGAAGAGGGAAAAAGAGAGAGGGAGGGAGAGGAACAGAAGGAGAGAGGCAGAGAGAAAAGGAAAGGAGAGGGAGAGGGAAAGGGAAAGGGAGAAAAGGGGTAGAGAAAGGAGAAGAGGGAAAAAGAGAGAGGAAGAGAGTAAGAGAGAGGGAGAGAGAGAGCGAGAAAGGGAGAGCGTAAGGGAGAGGGAGGAAGGGAGAGTAGAAGAGAGAGGGAGAGAGAAGGGGAGAGAGAGAGGGGAGAGAAATGGAAAGAGGGATGAAGGGAGAGCGAGAATAAGGTAGAGGAAGTGGAGGACAAAGATGGTGGGAGAGAGATGAAGGGAGAGGGAGAATGAGGTAGAGGAAGTGAGGGACAAAGATGGTGGGAGAGGGAGAAGGAGGTAGAGAAATAGGGGGACAGAAATGGTGGGAGAGGGAGAGAGAGGGATAGAGAAGAAAAGGGAAGGATGAGGGGAGAGGGAAGAAAAAAGGAAAGAGATAAAGAGGGAGAGATGAAGTGGAAGTGAGAGAGATAGAGTGAGAGTGCGAGAGATAGAGAAGGAAATGGAGATAGAGAGAGGAAGAGAGGGATATACGAGAGACGAAAGAGGGTGAGAGAGAGAAGGAGAGAGAGAGTGAAGAAAATAGACAAAGAGGTAGATAGAGAAAGAGGGAGAGAAGAAGGAAAAGAGGGACAGAGCGAGATAGGGAGCAAGGGAAAGAAATAGGGAGAGAGATGACGAGGGAAAAAAGAGAGAGAGAGAGGAGATGAAGTAAAGGATAGAAAAAGAAGGGGAGAGAGAGATGGAGAGAGAGCGCGAAAGGGATGGAGAGAGGGATGGAGAGGGATGGAGATGGAGGGAGAGGGATGGAGAGAGAGGGAGAGGAAGGGAGAGGTAGAGGAAGAGGGGGAGTGAGAGAGGGAGAGGGAGGGAGGGAAAGAGGGGAGAGAGAGAATAGGAGAGTGGGAAAAAGGAAAAGGAGGGAAAGGAAGAGGGAGAGAGGGAGAGAGTAAGAGAGGTTAAGGGACAGAGAGAGAGGGAGAAGTAAGAGAGGTAGAGGGACAAAGAGAAAGGGATAGAGGGATGGAGATAGGAAGAGAGAGGGAGAGGGAGAGGGAGAGAAATGGTGATATGGATAATGAGAGGGAGAGTAAGAGGGAGGGAGGGAGATAATGAGAGAGAGGAAGAGAGAAAGAGAATGGAAATGAGGTAGAGAAGGAGAGAGACGAAAAGAGATTGAGGGAGAGAGCGAGCAAGAGTGAAAGAGAGGGAGTGAGATGGAAAGGGAGGGAAGGAAAGGGAGAGGAAGAAGGAGAGAGAAAGAGGGAGAAGAAGGGAGAAGGAGAGAGGGATAGGGAGCAAGAGGGAAAAAGAGTGATATAGAGGAGGGGGAGAGGGGGAGAGAAAAGGATCGAGGGAGGGCTTGAGAGAGAGGGAGTCGGGGAGAGAGTGAGAGAGTGGGGGAGAGGGAGAGAGTAAGAGAGGGAAAGGAAGGAGTGTAGGGGAGAGGGAGAGAGGGAGAAGGAGAGAGAGGAAAGAGTGAAAACAAGGGAGGGATAGGGAGATGGAGGGAGAAAGAGGGAGAGAGGGAAAGAGGAAGATACGAGATAGGGAGGGAGGGAGGGAGATAGAGAGAGAGAAAGAGGGAGGGAGATAGAGAGAGGGATTGAGAAAGGGTGATAGAGGGGGGGAGAGGAATAGAGATAGAGAGGGATGGAGAGAGATTAGGAAGAGGGCGAAGAGAAGGAGGGAGAGAGGGAGCAAGATAAGGAGAAAGAGGCACGGATAGAGGGGTAGTGACGGGGGAGCAATGGAGGGAGAGAGAGTTAGGGAGAGGGGGAAGAGGAGGAGGCGGAGGGGGAGATAGAGGGAGAGAGGGAAGGACAGATTAGGGGAGGGATGGGAACAAAGGGAGATGGATTGAGAGAGAGAGAGAGAGAGAGAGAGAGAGAGGAGAGGGAGAGGGAGGGAGATGGGGAAGGAGTGGGAGAGCGAGATAAAGGGAAAGAGAAGGAGGGAGAGGAAGAAGGAAGGAGAGGGAGTGGGGGAAAAAGGGAGAGGAAGAGGAATCAAGAGGGAAAGAGAGAGGGAGAGATAGAGCAAGAGGGAAAGAGAGAGGGAGAGATAGAGTAAGAGGGAGAGAGTGGAAGGGAGAGAGGGAGAGTGAGGGAGAAGGAGGGAGAGAGGGAGGGAGAGGGTGGGAGGGAGAGGTGGAGAGAGAGAGGTGTTAGTGTAGAAGCCCAAGGTTCAACTTGTTCGGATGGTTTGATTTATTATATTATTGTATTTTATATATGTGTTAATAAAAGAAGTCTTTTTATTAGTTCTTGTTGCTTATACTTACTAGAATTAGACAAGTATTCCACATGATATACATTGCATTAGTGATTGATTGATTGATTGATGTGAGATGAACATTGATGCATTTAAATGATACATTAAATTTCCTAAGTCATAGCATTATCAAGAATGGACATTGACTATAGACGATAAGACTTGTGAGTGTTATGCTTATACTATAAGATAATAGTTAGAGATCTCACTCTTATTGGTATGGTGATACCAAAATAAGCGATTAGGTAATTAATGTTAGAGAACATATCACTAGACATTACTCGTTGTGAGAACCCATTTAGTTTAATCTATGGGAACCTTATATGAGATGGTTACAATTAGTCATTGGAGTTGAAGTCATCCTGGTTATCTTATTAGAGGATTTATGTACTTTCACACTCATTTTGATGAGCTCGATCAAGAGTCGCATGTCATCAATTCATTAGGAGCATTAGAAATCTAATGGAGATAGGTGGATGACTAAGATATGATATGTCATTCCTTGTATGCTAAAGGAGTTATCATATTATACTTTGATAAATGGCTACTCAAGGAATTTGTGACCACTATAGGAGTATACCAATAGAACATATTTGGTTTACTCTAGAGCTAAGACATTTGAAAATCAAAGAAAACTTAACATGAGGATTAACATGGTTGTTCAATTTGTGATCATAATTGTTCAATTTGTGACCACCTAGCTAAGACATTTGATTATCACATAGTTGTTCAATTTATGATCATAATCGAATAGACTTTAAATCATGTTCGAGATCACACTTGTGATAAATTGACATGAGGATTGAATTGTATGATAACCATGTTCGTGAAAGATAATTATTGATTAATTAATCCTTATAGAGAATTAGGTAGTCATGATACCTTGCTAAACGCCAATCTTTACTTATGTTCAAGAGATAAAAGAGGTGTTTTTTATTTCGATACATTACCAACATATCTAGAAGCCTATTGAGTCACACACATAAGTTTAAGAATATACATTATAAAAGAGAAGCATATATTTTGGAAAACATTTCTAGTTTTGAAAGTTTCCTGTTTTGGAAAAAGTTTCCTACTTTGGAAAGTTTCTTGTTTCGAAAAAATTTTCCTAAAATAGAAAGTTTTCTATTTTAGAAATAAGTTTCCTAATTTGGAAGTCGATTACATGAAAAGGAAATAGTTTCCTAATTTAGTTACTCGAACATTGGGTTAGATATTTTTAGGAGGCTCGTATTAGGAAATAATTTTCTAAATTATCCTTAAACCTAATTAGAAAACTTATTTATTTTTTAGGTAACTTACTTTCAAATTTGGAACCGAATTCCAAATTAGGAAACTAATTTCGAAATATGAAACTTTTCATTTTAGAAAACTTTTTCCAAAATAGGAAACTTTCAAAACTTGGAAACCTTTCCAAAATTGTTGTTTCTCTTTTATTACATGAATGCTTAAACTTATGCATGTGACTCAATAGGCTCCTAGATATATTGGTAATGTATCAAGAATAAATGATACATAATTTATCTCTTGATACATAAATCAAGTGGGCCTCTAGTAAGGCATCATGACTACCTAATTCTTTAGAAGGATTATTAGTCCACAATTACCTTTCACAAGCATGGTTATCATGCAATTTAGTTCTCATGTCAATTTATCATAGCATGATCGCACACTTGATCATTAGTCTATTCAATTATGATTACTCAACTTTTTATCAATTCTCAAATGTCTTAGCTCTAGAGTAAACTAATTATGCTCTATTGGTTTTCTCCTACTCGTTGCCATAGATTTCTTGACTAAACATTTATCGAAGTGCAATGTGATAACTCTTTTAGCATAAAAGGAATGAAATATCCTATCTTAGTCATCTACCTATCTTTATTAGATTCCTAGTGCATCTAACGAATCGCAACGTGCAACCTTTTACTAGGTCCATCAAAACTAGTATAAAAGTACATAAAATCCTTTAATGAAATAAGCTGTTAATTTAAATCAAATGATTAGTTGCACCTATCTCATATGAGATTCCCATAGACTAAACCAAACGAGTTCCCATGGCGAGTCAAGTCTAGTGATATGTTCTCTAATATTAATCACCTAATTACTTACTTTTGGCATCATCATGCCAATATCCGTGAGATCTCCTACTACTATTTTATAGAATGAGCATAATACATAAATCTTAGTGCATATAGTCAAAATCTATTTTTGATAATGCTATAACTTGTAACATTTAATGATATCGTTTAAGTGCATTATTGTTTATCTCACATCATTTGATCAATTATTAACACAATGTATATTAAATGAACTTCTACCTAATTCTATTCAATAAATATAAATAATAAGAATTAATAGAAAGACTTTTTTATTAGTAAAATAAATAATGCAATGTTATAATAATTCCACCATCCAATCAAGGTCGGATCTTAGGCACCTATACTAACATCTTTTTGATCTTATCATTAACATATTAATGTTTATCTCAAATTTTTTTATCAATCATTAATGCTCTCCCTCTCTCTTCCTCCCCCTCTTTTCCATTCCCTCTCTCTCTCTCCCTACATCCCTCTTTCCCCCACTTTCCTTCTCTATCCCTCTCCCCTCTCTTCCCTCTCTCTTCTTCTCTCTACTACTCTCTCTCCCTCTTTGTTTCTCCTTTCTCTTACTCTTTCTCTCTCGTATTCTTTCTATCTCTCTTTTCCCCTTTCCTTTCACCTTCTGTCTATTCCGTACTCTATTACTCTCCTCCTCTCTCTCCCTCCCTTCCCTCTCTCTTCCTCTCTCCCTCTTCCTCTCTCTTCATCTCTCCCTCTTCCTCTCTCTCCCTCCATTCCTCTCCATCCCTCACTCTCTCTACCTCTCTCTCTCTCTCTGTTTCTCTTTTACTCCCTTTCTCTCTACCTCTTTCTCTCTCCCTCCCTCTCACTCACTCTCTCTCCCTCCCTCTCACTCACTCTCTCTCCCTTCCTCTTTCTTCTTCATCTATCTCCCTAATTCTTCCTCTCTTAGTCTCTCTCTCTCCCCCTTTCTCTCTCCCTCTCACGCTATCTCTTCCTTTCCTTTCTCTATCCCACTATCTCTCTTTCTCTATCTTATGATCTCTCTCCCTCTCTCTCTCCCTCGATCTATCACTCCCTCTCTCTTTATTCCTATCTCTCTTCCTTTTTCTATCCCTCCCTCTCTGTTTGTTCTTCCTACTCCCTTTCTACCACTCTTTAACTCTCCTTCTCTCCCTCTCCCTCTTTCTCTCTCACCCTCTCACTCCCCTTTCCTCCCTCTCCCCCTTATTATTTCTTTCTCTCCCTTTCTCTCTCCCTCCCTCCCTCCCTCTCACCCACACTCCCAATCTCTCCCTCTCTCTTCGTCACCCTCTATCCCTCAATCCCTTCGCTCTCTCTCCCACTCTCTCTTAGCCTTTCTCTCTTTTTGTTTCTCTCTTTCCTTCTCTCCCTCTCCCTTTCCCTTTCTTTTCCTCTCTCCCTCTCTCTCCCCCTCCTTCACTCTCTTTCCCCTATCTTCCTCCCTCTTTCCCTCCACCTCTCGCTCTCCCTCTTTCTCTCTCCCACACTTCCTCCATCTTTCTCCCTCTCTCTCCCCCACTATCCCTCCGCCCTCCCCCTTCCCCTCTCTTTATCTCTCTCAAAATCCCTTTATCTCTCTCCCTTCCTCTCCCTCTCCCTCTCTTTCTCTCTACCATTCTTAATCTTTCCCTCTCTCACCCCCACCCTCTCCCTCTTTCTCTCTCTCTCTAAGTCCCTTTCTCTCCCTTTCGCTCTCACTCCCTCTCTCTCTCTTTTCTCTCCCTTTTAGTTGCCCTCTCTCCCTCTCCCTCTCTTTCCCGCTCCCTCTCTCCCTCTTCACTCTCTCTCCCTCCATCACTCTTTTCCACACTCCTTCTCTCTCCCCCGCTCTCCCTTCCTCTCTCCCCCATCTATCTCTCTCTCACCCTCATGCTCACCCACTCTCTCCCTCTCCCTTACCCTTACCCACACTCTCTTCTTCTCTTTATCACACTTTTTCCCTCTCTCCCTCCCTCTCGCCTTTCTTTCTTGCCAACTCTCTCTCCTTCTCTTTGTCACACTTTCTCCCTCTCTCTTTCTCTCTTACCCACTCTCTCTTAGCCTCTCTCCCACTCTATCTCCCTATCTCCCTCTAACTCCCTCCCTTCCTATCTTTCTCCCTCTCCCTTTCTCTTGCTTTCTCTTTCATTCTCTCCCTTTCTCCCTCTCTCTCTCCCTTTATCACTTTCTCTCCTCCTCTCTCTCTCTCTTTCCCTCTCTCGCTTTCCTCTTTTCTCTCTCCTTCTCGTATTCTCCCTCTCCCTCTACCTCCTTCCCCCTTTCCCTTCCTCTCCCATTCTCTTTCTCTCTCTTTCATTCTCCCTTTCTCTTTTCTCCTTATCTCTCTTTCTCTCTATTCCTTATCCCTCTCTATCCCACTTTTTATCCCTCTCCCTCTCTTCCTCCCTTTCTCTCCCTTTCGCTCCCTCTCTCTTCTTCTCCCTCCCTCTCTCTTTATCTCTCTCTCCCTCTCTATCCCTCCCACTTCCTCTCTCTCACTCTTTCCCACCCTCTCCCCTTCTCTCGTCCTTTCTCCCTCTCCTTTTCTTACTCTCTCTTTCACCATCCCACTCTTCTTCTCTCTTTTTCTCTCTCCCTCTCTCTCCTTTCCCTCTCTCCCTCTCTCTTTCTCACCCTCTCTTCCTTTCTCCCTTCCTCTCACTATCTATCTCCCTCTCTCTTTCCCTCGCTCTCCCTCACTCTTACTCTTCCTCTCTATTATTGCTTTCTCTCCCATACTCTTTCCTTCGCTCTCCATCTCTAAATTTCCCTCTCTTTTTATTGCTCCCTGTCTCCCTCCTTCTCCCTCTCGTCTGCTTTTTTCTCTCCCTCTATCTTTTTCTCTTTCTCTATTTATGCCTTTCTCTCCCTTTCTCCCTCTTTTTGAGTCCTTATCTATCCCTCTCTCCCTCCCTCTCTCCCCCTCCCTCTCTCCCTTCATCTCTCTCCCTCGCCTCTCACTCTCTTTCCCTTTCTCGAAAGATAAAAAGAGGGAGAGAGAGGGAGAGGGAGATGGAAAGAGAGGGAATAAAAGAGATAGAGAGAGTGAGAGAGGGAGAGGGAGATGGAAAGAGAAGGAATAAAAGAGATAAAGAGAGTGGGAGAGGGAGAGGCGAGGAGAGAGGGAAGGAGGGAGGCGTAGAGAAGAAGAAAGGGAGATAAAGGGAGAGGGAGAGGGAGAGATGGAGATAGCAAATGAGGGAGAGAAAGAGAGAGAAAAAGGTAAAGAGGGAGAGAATGTGTATGAAAGAGAGGGGGAGAGAGGGAGAGCGAGTGTATGAGTGATAGAGAAAGAGAGACATAGGGCGAGAGTGATAAAGAGATAAAGAGAGAGAGGGAGAGATTAAGAGAGAAGGAAAGGAAGATGGGGAAAGAGAGGGAGATAAATTAAGAGAGAAAAAAAGAGAGGGAAGATAGAGAGAGGGAGAGAGAGAAAAATAGAGAGCAAGAGCAAGAAAGAGGGGGAGAGAGAGGGAGGGAGGGAGAAAGAGGGAGATGGAGAGAATGAGAGGGATAGAGGGAGAGAGAAAGGAAGAGATAGAATAGGGAGAGAAAGAGGAGAAGAGAGAGTGAGAGAGGGAGAGAGAGGGAGAAGGAGCGAGGGAGAAAGAGGGAGAGGTGGAGAGAGATGAGAGGTAAAAGGAGAGAGGGAGGAAGAAAGAGAAAGAGGGAGAGAGAGGGGGAAGCAAGAAATTGGGAAGAGTGTAGGGAGGAATATAGAGGGAGATGTAGAGGGAGAGGAAGAGCAAAAGGTAGAGAGAGGGAGAGAGTGTGAGGGAGAGAGTATGAGGGAGAGAGGGAGAGAGAGAGGGAAGAGGAGAGGGGGAGAAGGAGAAAGAGAGGGAGAGAATGATAGAGAAAAAGGGAGAGAGAGAGAGGGAAAGAGAGGCAGAGAGAGGGAAAGATGGATAAAGGGAGAGAGAGTAAATGAGGGAGAGAAAGGGAGAGAGAGAGGGAGAGAGACTATAGGGAGAGAGATATATAGAGAGAGAGAGAGAAAAAAGGAGAGGATGGAAGAGAGGAAGTGAGAGGGAGAGGGATAGAGAAATAAGGAGGGAGAGAGAGAGGGGGAGTGAGAGAGAAAGAGAGGGATAGAGAGTGAAAGAGAGGGAGAGAGGAAAGGAGGGAGGGAGAAGGAAAAAGGGAGAAGGGGAGAGAGTGAGAGAGAGGAAGAGATGGAGAGGGGGATAGTGAGGAAGGGAGGGAGAGGGAAAGAGGGAGAAGGGGAGAGAGTGAGAAGGAGGGAGAGAAGGAGAGGGCAAAAAGAAGAAAGTGAGAGAATAAGAGAGAGAGGAAGAGGGGGAGATTAGAGGAGAGAGGGGGAGAGAGTGGAGAGAGAAATAGAGTAAGAGAGATGGAGAGTGAGAGGGAGAGAAAGGGAAAAAGATAAATGGATAGGGAAAAAGGTAAAGGGGAGGAGAGGGAGAGGGAGAAAGAGAAGTAAGGAGAGAGGGAGGGAAGGAGAGTGGCAGAGAGAGAGAGGTTAAGAAAAAGGGGGAGAGAAAGGGATAGAGCATGGGAGAGAAATACGAGAGAGAGCGAGAGAGAGTAGGGAGAGGAAGGGAGAGGGAGAGAGAGTAGGGAGAGGAAGGGAGGGGAGAGAGAGTGAGGGAGAGTAGATGAGTGAGAGGGAGTGAGTGAGAGAGAGAGGGAGAGATTCTTAAGGGGAAGAGAGAGTCATAAGGAGGGAGGGAGAGAGAGGGAAAGAGTGATGGAGGGAGTGAGAGGGAGGAGAGAGAGAGTAGGGTGAGAGAGGGAGCGAGAGTGGGAAAAGGGGACGAGATAGAGCAAGGGAGAAAAAGGGAGAGAGAGGGAGGGAGAAAAGTGAGAAAGAGAGAGAGGGAGAGAAAGGGTAAGTGAGTTAGGGAGAATAGATGAGTGAGAGGGAGTGAATGAGAGGGAGGGTGAGAGAGAGAAAGAGAGGGATTGAGAGAGGGAATAGAGAGTCATAAGAAGGGAGAAAGAGTGAGGGAGAGAGGGAGGGGGAGGGAGAAGGAAAAAGGGAGAGAGAGAGAAAGGAAGAGATGAAGAGGGGGATAGTGAGGAAGGGAGGGAGAGGGAAAGAGGGAGAAGGGGAGAGACTGAGAGGGAGGGAGAGAGGGAGAGGGAAAAAGAAAGAAAGGGAGAAAATGAGAGAGAGAGAGGAAGAGGGGGAGATTAGGAGAGAGAGGGGGAGAAGATTGAGTGAGAAAGAGAAGGAGAGAGATGGAGAGTAAGAGGGAGAGCAAAGGAAAAAGAGAAATGGATGGGGAAAAAGGTAGAGAGGAGGAGAGGGAGAGGGAGAAAGAGAAGTAAGGAGAGAGGGAAGGGAGAGTGATAGAGAGGGAGAAAGAGAAGGAGAGAGATAAGGAGGGATAGTGGGAGAGAGAGGGGATGGGGAAGGGAAAAAGAGTGGCGAGAGAGAGGGAGAGGTTAAGAAAGAGGGAAAAGGGAGAAAGGGGGAGAGAATGGGATAGAGCAAGGGAGAGAAAGGGGAGAGAAAGGGAGAGAGAGTAGGGAGAGGAAGGGACAGGGAGAGAGAGTGAGGGTGGGTAGATGAGTGAGAGGGAGTGAGTGAGAAAGAGAGGGAGAGTGAGAGGAGAGAAAGAGAGATTGTTAAGGGCAAGAAAGAGTCATAAGGAGGGAGACAGAGTGAGGGAGAGAGGGAAAGAGTGATGGAGAGAGGGTGAGAGAGGAGAGAGAGAGAGTAGGGTGAGAGAGGGAGCGAGAGTAGGAGTGGGGGATGGATAAAGCAAAGGAGAAGAAGGGAGAGAGAGGGAGGGAGAAAAGGGAGAAAGAGAGAGAGGGAGAGAGAGAGGGCGAGTGAGTTAGGGAGAATAGATAAGTGAGAGGGAGTGAATGAGAGGGAGGGTGAGAGAGAGAGAAAAAGAGAGATTGAGAAGGGGAATAGAGAGTCATAAAGAGGGAGAAAGAGTGAGGGAGAGAGTGAGAGACGGGGAGAGGGGAAGGGAGGGAGAGAGTTGGGGTAAGGGAGGGAGTAGGAGAGAGAAAGAGAGAGATGGAAAGAGAGGGAGAGGGAGAAAGAGAGAGGGCTATATGGGGAGAGATGAAGAGGGGAAATAGAAAAAGAAGGAGCGGAAGAAGGAGAGATAGAGAGAGATAAAGAGGGAGAGGGATAGCAAGAGGAAGGGAGGAGAGAGAGAGGATGAAGAAGGAGAGAGTCGGAGTGAGAGGGAGAGAGGGGGAATGAGAGAGAAAGAATAAGGGGAGAGGGAGAGAGATCGAAGGAGATATAGGGAGAAAGAGTGAGAGTGAGGAAGAGTTATAGTGAAGGAAAGAGGGAAGAGAGAGGGGGCAAGAGAGAAGGAGAGAAATAAAGGGAGAGAGAGAGAGGGAGAGAGGGAGAGGAGAGGTATATAGGGAGAGATGAAAAGAAAAAGGGAGAGGGAGAGAGATAGAGAGAGAAAGAAAGAGAGAGGGAGACAAAGGGAGTTAGGTAAGGAGAGAGGGGAGAAGAGTGATGGAGTGAGAGAAAGGGAGAGGGAGAGAGAGGAAGACATAGTGATAGATAAAAGATGAGAGGGAGAGGGAGAGAGAGGAAGACATAGTGATAGATAAAAGATGAGAGGGAGAGGGAGAATAGATAAGGAGAGGGAAAGAGAGAAGGATAGGGAGGGAAAGAAGGCGAAGGAGGGAAGGAGAGGAGGGAGAGAGGGAGTGTGGAAAGGGATAGAGTGAGAGAAAGGAAAAAAAGAAAGAGGGAGAGAGAGCTAGAGGGTGAGGGAGAGAGAGGGAGAGGGAGAGGGAGAGGGAGAGGGATGGAGAGGGAGAGAGTTATAGAGAGTGGGAGTGGGAGAGGGAAAGGGAAAGGGAGAGAGAGAGGGAAGAGATAAAGAGGAAGAGAGATAAGGAGAGAGGGAGAGAGTCTAAAAAGGGAGAGAGAGAGAAGGAGAGGGGTAAAAAGAGGGAGAAAGAAAGGGAGGGAGGAAGACAGAGGGATAGAGAGGAAGAGAGGGAGAGGTAGAGAGAGGAAGAAGGAGGGAGAGACAAAATGAGGGAGAGAATGAAAGAGAGAGAGAAAGAAAGAGAGGGAGAGAATAAAGTAGAGAGAGAAAGAATGAGAGGGAGAGAAAGATAGAGATCAAGAGCAAGATAGAGGAGAAAGAGGGAACAAGAGGTAGAATGGGAGAGAAAAATAAAGAGAGATAGAATAGGGGTAGAGAGTGAGAGGGAGAGGGAAGAAGATAAGGAAAGAAGAAGAGAGAGGGATACAAGAAGAGAGGGAGAGAGAGGGATGGAGAGAAAAAGGTAGAGAGGGAGAGAGAGAGATGGAGAAACATAAGGAGGACGAGAGAGTGAGGTAGAGAGAGGGTGAGAGAGAGATGGATAGAGAGAGATAAAGAGAGAGAGAGGGAGAGAGATAGAAGGAAGGAGAGAGAGTGAGATAGAGGGAAGGAGAGAGAGAAGGATAGATAAAGAGAGAGAGGGAGAAGGATATGGAGAGAGAGAAAAAGAGAATGGAAGATGGAGTGAGAGAGAGGGAGAGAGGAGGAGAGAGAAAAATAAAGAAGGAGAGAGAGGAAATGTAGGAGGGACAAGAGAGAGAGGGAGAGAGGGAGGGAAAGAGGGTGAGTGGTGAGAGAGAGTGAGAGACGGATGGAGAGGGAGAGGGAGAAGAACAGAAAGAGAAGGAGAAGGAAAAAAAGAAGAGGGAGAGGGAGGGAAAATGAGAAGGAGGGAGAGATAAAGGAAGGGATAGAGAGGTAAAGAGATAGAGAGAGGGAGAGAGTAGGAAAGGGAGAGATAGAGGAGAGAGAGAAGGAGAAGGGGAGAGAGAGGGAGAGGGAAACTAAGGGAGGGAGAGAGATAGGAAAAGGGAAAGAGCTAGAGGGAGAGAATGGGGGAAGGAAAGGGAAAGGAAGAGTAAGGAGAGAGAGGAAGAGAGAGGGATAGAGAGAGGGAGAGAAAAGGGGAGAAGAAGAGTAGAAGGAAGGAGAAGTAGAGAAGGGGAGAGAGGGGAAAATAGGTAAGAGAAAGAGGAAAGGAGAGAGGAAAAGAGAGGGAGAGGGAGGGAAAGAGAGTGAGGGAGATTGATAAAGAGAGAAGGAGAGAGTGAGAGAGAAGGAGAGAGGTGAAGAAGGAGAGCTAGAGAGAAATTAGGTAGAGAGTGATGGAAGCCATGGAGCTAAATGGACCGAGTAAGTGGTGTCTCCAAGGAAGGTTTAAGATGGTGAGTTTATGAGTCCAAGATCTAATCCATTACATAATAAAGATGGTCTAATGATGCGAGCTAGGGCTGAGAAGCTTAAAGAAGCTCTACATAGGATGATTTAAGAGTGTTGGGTAGAATACACTTCCAAGGGCCCAAGGACGCTATGTGACTCCATCTTAAGAGAGAAGGGGGATCCAAGACTTGTTAATCGATCCAAGTCCAAGATTGGACTCTTAAATCATATTGGGCGTATTTTGTTATATCTAACTTAATTATAATTAGAACTAATTAATTGAGTTAGTATGGGCACTATGTTTAAGACCATTAAGGTCTGTTTCTATTCTCCTTAGGTGGCAAAAAAGTAGAGTCCTTTTAGGGTTAGGAGCGGCGTGTTAGCCGATTTAAAGGCTAGTTTAGTTCTATTTTAGATTACACTATAATTTTGAGAGTCCATAAATTTAGGAGCACTTTCTTCCTCTGTTCTTTTGAGAATTAAATATGACTTATCAAGGATTGCAACCCTTGTGGCGTCTCTATACTTATAATCCTCCATAGGGTATGGCGTTCTTCACTCTATTACAACATAGCTTTGGTTCTTGCGTCCTTATAGGCAACGGCTTAGGTTTTGCTTATTATAACCTAATTAGGTGCATTCTTAGGGTTGTCTAGCCACAAAGGTGTTTGGGTCTCTCATCTTTATACATAGGGTTCACATCGGTTGGTATCAAAACCTAGGTTGTGCAAAGTCGGGTTGGTTATCCATAGTCCTTACATCTTTTATTTCATGTCTATCTTGTTTTCTTTGTTTTGTCTTTCTTATTATTCTACCATATCTTTTCTTGTTTGAGTCTTGTGTTCCTTTACTTGATAACTTGAGTCTTATATACAAAAAAAAGAAAAAAAGAAAAAAAGGAAAAAGGTCTGATTTGTAATTAACTTCATTTTCTCAATATAAATCGGGTTTCTTTCTCATTATCTTTTGTTCTATTTCAAGTCTTTGTAGTTAATTTCATTTTAGTTCAAATTGAGTTAGTTTCAATTGAAAAAAACAACACAAAAACAATTCGATTAGTTTATATCTTATTGTACATTCATTATTGTCTTATTGAATCCAAGTTTGTCTTGTCATTCAATTTCAAAAATGTTCCTTCTTGTTCCAAATCCGAAAGAAAATGCCCTAAGGCCCAAAAGAAAGAATTATTGTGATGTTCTACTAGTTATTATAAAAAAAGAGAAAAAAGAAAGAAAGAAAGAAAGAACAATCTGATTGGTTATAAAAGAGAATTTTTTTTATTGATTGAATGTTTAGAACAAAAAAAAATTGAAATTCTAAACTGAATTAGATTTGCGGAACGTAAGCAAGAAGTGATCTTTGAACAAATTATAAGAAACGAGTCGTTATTGAGCCTAAGCACTCTAAACACATATGGAACTTATACAATTAGAGTCCAACGATTGGAAGCCAAATTGAATGAACCGAGGAAAGAGTGGGGAAGCTTACAAAGTCACCTTGATTTACTATCAAGAGTGTAAGTTTAGTTTTTCCATTTGTGTTGTATTTCTAGATTTGTCTAATTAGTTTGACTAAGTGCTTAGTGGAGGAAATAAGAGTGGTAAAATGCAAGAGGGTGAGATTATTATAGAAAAAATCTAAAAGAGTGTAAAACGAGTGTGAGTAACATCATTACGAGTGCAAACTCGTAAGGGAGTGCTATTATGAGGTTCTATCAATTGCTTTTATTTTCTAGTTTTCTCTAACTTTGCAAGTTTCTAATCATGGGAGATAAGTGAAAAGGAGTGGTTGAGGATGAAATGGAGGGGAGAGTTGAAAATAAATTGCTTCAAGAAGTGACCCAAGCTTAATAGGGTCAATTAATGCACTTTATGAGAGATATTAATAATCAAATGGAAGCCATGGAGTTGAGGCAAAATGAGAAATTTCAAACTACTCCCAAAAGCTAGAAGGCAAATACGGGATGAAGAGGAGTTGTTTGAGGAAGAGTTTGATGAGTGTGCATCTTTTGTGCAAAATGCAAGAGGTTGGTATGGCAATAGAGATCATAGTGGACGTGAAGGTCGAGGTAGTGATCGTCGTGATTGGGGCCATGGTTTTAAGCGACGGAATGGGGGCATAATGGGTATGAAAACAATAACAATGAGGCCATGGTTTTATACTAACCATCCCTCCATTCGATGGTAAAAAACGATCTCGATTTGTATCTTGAATAGGAGAGAAAGTGTGAATTTGTATTTGATTATTATGAGTATTCGGAGGAAAAAATGGTGAAGTTTGATGCTATGGAGTTCATATCCTATGCTATTGTTTGTTGGGATCACATGGTTTTGGAGAGAAGATGAAATGGAGAACATCCTATTACAACTTGGGATGAGATGAGTTATGAAGAAATGATTTGTTCCTAGTCACTACTATTGAGATTTGCATCAAAAGCTACAAAGGCTAACTTAAGGTATAAAGTTAGTTGATGAGTAACACAAAGAAATGAAAATAGCCATGACACATGCAAATATTGTTACGGATCAAGAGACTATAATGGCTCGATTTGTAAGTGGGCTAAACTATGAGATTGCAAACATTGTGGAATTGCAACATTATGTCAAAATGGAAGAGTTGGTACACTTGGCGGGGAAAATCGAAAGGCAACTCAAACACAAGGGCCATTCATGTATTGGATAGAATAAAAGTTCTCCATCTTAGAAGAACAATTGGAGCAAGAATAAAGAGAAGCCTATATTTAAGCCCAAGACCGATGAGAGCTAGCCTAAAACTAATTCTGGATTCAGCAAAGACAAAGGTACTTCTAGCAACTAAACTCCTAAGAATCATGGTATTAAGTGCTTTAAGTGTTTAGGTAAGGGACATATTGCTTCGGGATGTCCAAACAAGTGAGCAATGGTGATTCAAGAGGGAGGGAGGGAGAGGGAGAGAGGAAAGGAGGGAGATATTGAGAGAGGGAGAGGGAGGAGAGAGTGAAAAAGAAAGAAAGGAAGAGAGAGAGAGGGAAGAGGGAAAGGGAAGCGGTCGAGAGGTAGAAATAGAGTAAGGGGGAGAGAGAGCTATAGAGGGGAGGAAGAGGGAGGGAAGAAGAGAGCATGAGGGAGATAGAAGCTCGAGATAGAGAGAGGAGAGATAAGAAGAAGGAGAGAGAGGTGAGAGAGAGAGTGGGGAAGGGAGAGATAAAGTGAGAGGGAGGGAGAAAGGGAGAGGGAAGGAGGGAGAAAAGGGAGTAAAAGAGGGAAAGAATGAAAGTGAAGAGGAAGAGAAAGGGAAAGAGATGAGGGAGAGAAAATGAGAGGTAGTGGGAGAGAGAAGGAGAAAGAGGGAAGGAGAGAGGGAGAGGGAGTTGGAGTGGGAAAGAAAGGGAGAGGATAAGAGTGGAGAGAGAGAGAGAGGGAGAGGGAGAGCGAAAGGGAGAGGGAAAGGGAGAGAGAAAGAGATGGATAGATAGAGGAAAGATAGAGAGAGGGAGAGAGGGAGAAAGAGTGGGAAAGGGAGAGAGAAAGGGTGTGAGGGAGAGAAAGAGGGAGAGATAGGGAGGGAGGGAGAGGGAAAGAGATTGAAGGAGAGAGTGCGAGAGAGAGAGTGTGAGGGAGAGAGATAGTGAGAGAGAGAGGGAAAGAGTGTGAGAGAGAGGGAGAATGGGAGAGAGAGGAAAAGAGAAAAAGAAAAGGGTAGAGAGTAGGGGAGAGTGAAAGTGAGGGAGAGAGGGATGGAGAGATGAGGGAGAGAGAGGGTGGAAGAAGGAGAGCGAGAGAGACGAGAGAGAGAGGGAGAGAGGGAGAGAAAGAGAGGGAGAGGGAGAAAAGAGAGATATATAGGGAGTGGAAGAAAGACAAAGACATGTAGAGAATGTGAGAGAGAGGGGAGTGGCGAGAGAGGGAGAGAGAGGTAGGGAAAGGGAAGGAGAGAGGGAGAGGGAGCAAAAGAAAGAGAGGGAGGGAGAGAGAGGGAGAGTGAAAAGGAGAGGGAGGGAGTAGGAAAGGGAGAGATAGAAGGAGAGAGAGAAGAAGAGGGGGAGAGAGAGGGAAAGGGAAACTAAGGGAGGAAGAGAGATAGGAAGAGGGAGAGAGCTAGAGGGAGTGAAAGGGAGAGGGAGAGAGATGGAGAGGAAGAGAGAGGATAGGAGAGGGAGAGATGGAGTGAGAGGGAGAAGGAGAGAGAGAGGGAGAAAGAGAGATACATATATGGATAGAGTAAGAGGGGGAGAGAGAAAGAGACGGATAGAGGGAGCGAGAGAGGGATAGAGGTCGGGGAAAGAGTGAGAGAGGAAGGGGAGAGAGATAAAAAGAGAGAGAAAGACAGAAAGGTAGTAGAGAGGTAGAGAGAAGGAGTGATGATATAAAGAGAAGGTTAAGTAGAGAGGGAAAGAAGAAGAGAGAGGGAGAATGAGTGAGGGGGTAGAGAGGGAGTTGAGAGAGCGAGAGAGATAGAGAGAGGTAAAGAGAGAAAGGAAGATAAAAAGAGCAAGAGATAGAGGTAGAGATAGCAAAAGAGGAAGAGAGAGGGAGATGGTTGGAAGGAGAGAGATAGGGAGAGAGAGAAGAGGTAGTAAGAGTGAGGGGAAAAGAGAGGGAGAGGAAGAGAAAGGGTGGGGGAGAGAGAAGGTGGAAGGGGAGAGAGAGAGAGATAAATAGAGAGGGTGAGAGAGTGAAAAAGAGGGAAAAAAATGAATAGAGAAGGGGAAAGAGTGGTAAAGAGGTTTGAAAGAGGGAGGGAGAGAGGTGAGAGAGAGGGGGAGAGAGGGAGAATAAGATATATATATATATATATATACAAACACACATACATATTTATAGAAATAGAGAGTGAGAGAGAGAGGGGGGAACGGAAGGGAGAGGGAGAGATAGGGAGAAAGAGGGGCGAGAGAGGGACTAGGAGAGGGAGAGAGAGGGAGAGAGAGTGAGAGAAAGTATGGGAGAAAGAAGGAGAGAGAGAAGAAGAGAAAGGAGGAGAGAGAGATGGAGCAAGAGAGAGGAAGGAAAGCGACGGAAAAGAGGGACGAGGGAGTGGGAGAGGGAAAAAGAGGGAGGGAGAGAGGGAGAGGGTGAGGGAGAGAGAGAGAAAGAGAGGGAGAGTGGGAGAGAGTAGGATAAAGGGAAAGGGTGAAACAAAAAGAGAGGGAGAGGGGAGAGAGAGTGAGAGAGGGAGAGAGAGAAAAGGAGAGAGAGGGAAAGGGAGGGAGAGAGAATAAAAAGGGTAATGAAAATAGGGAGAGAAATAAAAAGTAAGCAAGAGAAATGGATAGAGATAGATAGAGAGAAAGAGAGGGTGAGAGAGTGGGAGATAAAAAGAGATGGAAAGAGAGGGAGAGAGAGAGAGAGGTTCAAAGAGGGAGGAAAAGCATGAGGGAGAGGCAAAGGGGAAGGAGGGAAAGGGAGAGTGAGAGAGGGGGAGAAAATTAGAGGGAGAGGTAGAGGGAGAGAGGGAAGAAGAGAGAGGGCAAAAGGGAGGGTGGAAGGGAGAGAGTGAGAGAGAGGGAGAGATAGAGACAAGGAGAGAGAGAAAATGGGATTATGGGAGAGAGAAAGAGGGAGAGAGGGAGAGATATTAGGAGAGAGAGGGAAGGAGAGAGATAAAGGGAGAGGGAGGGAGAGGGAGTGAAAGAGGAAAAAGAGAAAGTGATAGAGGAGGAGAGGGAGAGGGGAGAGAGAATGAGAGAAAGAGGGAATGGGAGAGAGATAGAGGGAGAGAGAGGGAGGGGGAAAAGTGGGGAAGAGTTAGAGAGAGATAGTGAGAGAGGGGGAAAGGGAGGGAAAGAGAGAGAGAGGGATGAGGGAGAGAGAGGTAGAGAAGGAGGCATAGAGGAAGAGAGAGAGAGAGAGAGAAAGAGAAGGAGAGTGAGGGAGAGAGAGTAAGACAATGAGGGATATTAAGAGAGGGAGAGGAACAAAGAAGAGGGAGAGAGGGAAAGTGAGAGAGAGGGAGTAAGAAAGAGATGATATAAGGAAGAGAGAGAGAGAGAATGGGATAAAGCCACAAGAAGGGGGAAAAGATAGAGCGATAGCGAGAGAGGGAGAGAGAAAAGGGGAGAGAATGAGAGATTAAGGGAGAGAGAATGAGAGATTACGAGAGAGAAAGGGATAGGGTGAGAGAGAGGAGAAAGAGTGGGAGGGAGGGAGAGCGACGGAGTAGGAGAGACAAAGAGGGAGATAGAAGGAAAGAATGAGAGGGAGGGAAAGAGGGAGGGAGAGAGATAGGGAAAGAGAGGGAGTGAGAGAGGAAGGGAGAAAGAAAGGGAGGAGAGAGGGAACGAGATAGGAAGAGAGAAAGAGAGAGGGCAAGTGAGGGAGATAGGGAGCAAGAGAGAGAGAGAAAAAGGGAGAGGGAGATGGGGAGAGAGAAGGAGAAAGAGATTGGGTGAGAGGGTGAGGAAGAAAGGGAGAGAGAAGAAGATGGTGAGATAGATAAGGAGAGAGAAATGGAAAGAGAAGGGGAGAGAATAGGAGAGAGGGGGAAAGAGATAGAGGGAGAGAGGGAGAGAAAGGGACAAAGGGAGAGGTAAAGAGAGAAAATAGTAGAGAGAGAGGAAAAGGGAGAGGAGAGAGAGAGAGAGGGAGAGGAAAAGAGGGAGAGTGGGGGGATGAGAAGGAGAGAGAGGGAGGAAGAAATAGAAAGAGAGAAAGAAGGAGAGAGGGAGAGAGGGAGCAAGAAATAGGGAGAGAGAAGGGGCGAGAGAGGAAGAGAGATAAAGAGAGGCCGAGTGAGAAAGGGTGTGAGAAAGAGGGAAAAAGAGCGAGACATATATAAGAAGAGAGAAAAAGACAAAGAAAGCGAAGGGGAGAGAGGGAGGGAGAAGGAAAGAGGGAGAGAGAAAAGAGAGGGAGGAGGAGAGGGGGTAAGGGAGAGGGAGGGAGACAGAAGGAGAGGGATAGAAAGAGATAGGGGAAGGGAAAGCAAGAGAAGGAGAAAGAGAGGGGGAAAGAGGGAGAGGGAGACGGAGAGAGGAAAAAGGGATATATAAAGAGAGAGAGAGATAGAGAGAGGGAGAGGTGGAAGAGGATAGGGGAGAGAGAGTGAGAGAGAGGGGAGAGAGAGTTGGATAGAGAGGAAGAGGGAGAGAGAGTTAGATAGAGAGGAAGAGGGAGAGAGAGTGAAGAGAGGGAAAGAAAAGGAGGGAGAGGGAATGGTAGAGAGAAGAGGGAGAAAAGGTGGAGAGAAAGAGTGAGAGAGAGGGAGAGTGGGGATACATATATATATATAGAGAGAGAGAGAGAGAGGTAAAGGGGGAGAGAGATAGAGAATGAGAGAGGGAGAGAGGAGGGGAAAGAGGAAGAAGGAGTAGGTGGGAGAGAGAGGGGAGAGAGGTAGGGGAGAGAGTAAGGAGGATAGAGATGCAAAGAAGAGGATAGAGTGGTAGGGAGAGGTAAAGTTAAAGAGAGGCGGGGAGAGAGTGAAAGAGAGAGAGAGAGGCAGAGAGAAAGAGAGGGAGAAAAGGGAGAGATAGGGAGAGATAAAGAGCGAGGGAGAGGAAGAGAGGCGAGAGAGAACTATAGAGAGTTAGAGAGAGGGGGAGAGAGAAAGGGAGAAAGAAAGAGAGAGGGAGACGGATGGAGAGAGGAATAGAGAGAGAGAGGGGGGAGACAAGGAGAGAAAATGAGTGTAAGAGAGATAGACGAAGAAAGAGAGAGAGAGAGGATGATAGACAAAAAGAGAGAGAACGAGGAAAAGAGCGAATTGATAGAGAGTGAGAGGCCAAGGGAGAGGGAGAGGGAGGCAGAGATGGAGAGAGAAATAAGGAGGGAGGGAGGGAGGAAGGGATGAAGAGAGGGGATGAGGGAGAGAGTAGAAGGGAGAGAGGGAATGAGGGAGGGAGTGGAAGGGAGGGAGGGAGGGAGGGAGGGAAAGAGAGAGAGAGAAAGGAAGGGAGAGAGAATGAGAAAGAGATAGAGAGAAAGGGAAAGATGAAGGGAGGGAAAGAGAGGGAGAGAATGAGAGCATAAAGAAGAGAGGAAGGGAGAAAGAGTTAAGGTGAGAAAAAGAGGGGGAGAGAAAGGGAGAGAGGTAGAGGGAGAGGTAGAGAGAGTGACATATGGAGAGACAGAGCAAGAGAGGGAAAGGGAGAGAGAAAGGGACAAAGAGGCGGATAACGAGTGTGAAAAAGGGAAAGAGGCAGCATGAGATAGAAGGGGAGAGAGGGGAAGAGAATGAGAGAGAAATATAGAGGGTGAGAGAGAAAGGGAAGGAGACAACAAGAGAGAAAGAGTAAAGAGAGGGTGAGAGAGATCGAGGGAGAGGGAGTGAGGGATAGAGAGAAGAAGGAGAGAGGCAAAAAGGAAGAGTAGAGAAAGAGAGATAAAGAGTGAGAGAGAGAGAGAGGAAGAATGAGTGAGGAGAGGGAGTGAGGGGGAGAGGGAGAGAGAGATAAAAGGTGAGAGGATGAGAGAGAGGAGAGGAGAGAGTGTGATAGAAAATGAGAGGGAGAAAGAGGGAATGAGAGAAGGAGAGAGTGGCAGAGAGAGGAAGAAAAAGATAATAAAGGGTAAGAGGGTGAGAGATAGAGTGGGAGAGAGTAAGGGAGGGAGAGAGAGAGAGAGAGGGATAGAGAGATAAGAGAGAGGGAGCGTGAGATAGAGTGAGAGGTAGAGATTGGGAAAAGGAGAGAGGGAGTGAAAGATGGAGATAGCTCGGAGAGGGAGGGCGATGGGGAGATGGAGAGAGAGAAAGGGAGGGGAAGAGAGGGAGAGAAAAGAAGAGAGGGGGAAGGAGAGAGAAGAGAGGGAGAGAGAGTGATAGAGAGACAGAGAGAGGAGACGAGAGAGAGAGGGAAAGAGAGAGTAGGAGAGGAAGAGAGAAAGGGAGAAGGCAAAGTAAGGGTAGGGGAAGAGAGGGGGAGAGGGAGAGAGAGAGTGAGAGGGAGAGGGAGAGGGAGATAGAAGGGGTAGGTCTAGAGAGACAAAGAAAGAGAAAGAGAGGGAGAGATAGAGGGAGAGAGTAAGGGGGAGGGATAGAAAGAAAGGAAGAAGGAAAGAAAGAGAGAGAGAGATGAGGGAGAGAAGGAATGAGAGAGAATGGGAGAGAGGGAGAAAGAGACAGAGAGAGGAAGAGGGATAGGGAAGGAGAGCGAGGTAGAGAGGGAGGGAGGGGAGATGAGGAGAGATTGGTAGAGAGGAGAAGAAAGAGATAGTAGAGGGTAGGAGGGTGAGAGATACGAGTGGGAGAGAGTAAGGGAGGGAGAGAGAAAGAGAGAGGGATAGAGAGATAAGAGAGAGGGAGCATGAGATAGAGAGAGAGGTAAAGATTGGGAAAATGAGAGAGGGAGTGAGAGATGGAGATAGCTCAAAGAGGGAAGGCGAAGGGGAGATGGAGAGAGAGAAAGGGAGGGAGAGAGAGGGAGAGAAAAGAAGAGAGAGAAGAGAGGGAGAGAGAGAGATAGAGAGACATAGAGAGGAGGGGAGAGAGAGAGGGAAAGAGAGAGAAGGAGAGGAAGAGAGAAAGGGAGAAGGTAAGGGAAGGGTAGGGGAAGAGAGGGGGAGAGTGAGAGAGAGAGTGAGAATGAGGGAGAGAGATGGAAGGGGTAGGTCTAGAGAGATGAAGAAAGAGAAAGAGAGGGAGAGATAGAAGGAGAGAGTAAGAGGGAGGGACAGAAAGAAAGGAAGAGGGAGAGAAAGGGAGAGAGAGATAAGGGAGAGAGGGAATAAGAGAGAATGGGAGAGAAGGAGAAAGAGACAGAGAGAGGGAGAGGGAGAGGGAAGGAGAGCAAGGTAGAGGGGAGGGAGGGAGAGATGAGGAGAGATAGGGAGAGAGAGGAAGAAGAGGATAAATGGTAAGAGAGTAAAAGAGAGAGAGGAAGAGAGAAAGAGAGGAAGAGAGAGAGTAAGAGGGATAGAGAATCGGAGAGGAGAGGATAAGAAGAGTGAGAGAAAGAGAGAGAGATAGATAGAATGGGAGATGTAGAGAGAGAGAGGGAGGAAAAAGAGTGAATAAAGGAGAGAGAGGGAGAGAGAAGGAGAGAGAAGGAAATAAGAAGGTTAAGAGAGATGAAGAGAGAGAGAGATTGAGGGGGAGAGGGTGATGAAGAGAGAGAGTGAGGGGAGAGAGGGAGGTTGGGGGATGGAAAGATGAGAGAGAGGGAGAGAGGGAAAGAAAAGGTAAGGGACAAATTTTCCAATTTCAAATCCCTTAGCCTCACGAACTCGGCACGATTTTTCTCTCCCTCTCACGCTAAATCAAGCGAGATCCCCAAGTCAAATCAAAACCATAAAAATCCAATCACCTAAAATGCGGAACCAAGAAAGGGTACTCGCCCGAAAATGAAGACCTTGTATCTTACATGCTATAAAAGAGGCAAGAATTGGCATAAAGCCCTAAAGGGTTATCAAAGAACTTGGACAAGACAATTTCCAAGGCTTATAATAGTGTCCGTTGTTGAACAACTCTTATTAAAACCCTCAAAGATTTCTCTCAAATTAAGTATGTTTCGTGGTTTTGGATTTAATTTGTGATTTTGTTTTCTTTAAAGATTGCATCTTTTGGGGAAACTTGTTAGCTTTTTGGGTTTTAGGGCACATTTATGTTGGTGGACACTTGATATCTTTTAAAAATATAGTGAGAATTATGTATTTGTATATAATTAGGCGCTGAAATCCGAAAAAAGCAAAATTTACCTTTTGAGTTTAGTTAACCTATATGATCAAGAAAGGAACAAATGTTCCACACTTGTTGTGTAAGGTACGTTTTGCATAATGTGTATTTTTTCCTTATCAACCTCAATTCCCTTAGATGAAATGACATGTCCTAAAACTATTCCTTGTTCTATGATAAATGACTTTTTTCGAATTAAGAACAAGGTTAGTTTTAATGCATCTTTCAAGTACACGATTTATATTATCTTAGCATGCATAAAATGAGTCTCCATGCACTCGTAAATTCATCCATAAAAAAATCAATATTATGCTTAATATAATCTAAAAAAATACTTACAATACACCTTTGAAATGTGGTCGATGCATTGTAGATACCAAAGGACATTTTTCTATAAACAAAGGTAACAAATGAGCATGTCAAAGTTGTTTTTTCTTAATCTTTTGGGGCTATCACAATCAAATTGTATCCAAAATAACCATCAAGAAAATAATAATGAGATCTATTGGCCAATTGCTCAAGCATTTGATCAATGAATATTAGAAGGAAATTTTGATTTTCAGCTATTGTAATCCATGTCTTTTTAGCACCACTTAAACTCGGACTTACCCATTTACTGTGTGAAATTGGATAGACCACACAACATCATGCAATTTTAGAATTTCTTTCTTTACCACTCCCATCATCGGAGGGTTCAATCTCTTTTACACTTCTCTTCTTGGTTTAGATACCTCTTCTAGAAGTATTCTATGCATGTATGCGGAAGAACTAATACCTTTTAGTCGACTATGGTCCATCCTATGGCTATTTTATGGTCATTGAGCACTCAAGCTATTTTCTTTTCTTACAAATTGGTTAACTTGCTTGCTATGATTAATTAAAGTGTTTCCCCTCTCCCAACAAAACATACTTCAAGTGTCCTAGTAATGGTTTGAGTTTAATAACTAGTGCCTACACAACGGAAGGTAGTAATTTGAAGTGGGATAAAGGTAATTCAATTTTAGAAATTTTAAACTTGTTCCAGATTGAAGGCAAAGAGTTTAAGGCAAACACCATTTCTTCTATCTCATTATCAAGAGTAAAATTAAAAGTCTACAAGGTATCTTATTCTAGACTCATGCAAATTCTAGCTAATAACTTATCTTGATCATCTAAGTCAAACACATACTGTGACAAGCAATCAATAATATCAATAGATAAAGTAGAGTGGACATCACTAGGATAACTTAGCACTTCAAAAATATTGAAGAAATCTATTTCATTATCAAATTCCATGGTTAATGTTCCCTCATTCACATTTATTTTCATCTTTAATAGGAAGGATGTTGAAGTCAATGAGTTTCTTTCCTCCATCCCTAGAACATAAAAATCTACTTGAAAAACCAACTCATTGACCCGGACCAAAACATCCTCAACGACACCTTTTGGGTAGGCAACGAGATATATCTAGTATAGTTAATATCTTATATTGATTATCTAGGTCAAACACATCTTGTGACAAGTAATCAATAATATCAATAGATGAAATAGAATGGACGTTACTAGGATAACTTAGCGCTTCGAAAATATTAAAGCGAACTATTTCACCATAAAATTTCATAGTTAATGTTCCCTCATGCATATCTATTTTCATCTTTACTATCTTTAAAAATGGTCTATCTAATAGAAGGATGTTGAAGTCGATGAGTTTCCTTCCTCCATCCTTAGAACATAAAAATCTACTCGAAAAACCAACTCGTTGACTCGCACCAAAAAATCCTTAATAACCCCTTTAGGGTAGGCAATAGATATATCTAGTAGATCTACTAACTTATCTTGATTATCAAGGTAAAAAACATCTTGTGACAAGCAATCAATAATATCAATAGATACGATAGAGTGGACATCACTAGGATACCTTAGGACCTCAAAAATATTGAAGAAAACTATTTCATTATCAAATTCCATGGTTAATGTTCCCTCATTCACATTTATTTTCATCTTTAATAGGAAGGATGTTGAAGTCAATGAGTTTCCTTCCTTCATCTTCGTAACATAAAAATCTACTTCAAAAACAAACTCATTGACTCGCACCAAAACATCCTCAACAACCACTTTAGGATAGGCAATAGATCTATCTCGCTATAGTTACTAACTATCTTGATTATCTAGGTCAAACACATCTTGTGACAAGCAATCAATAATATCAATAGATGAAATAGAGTGGACCTTACTAGGATAACTTAGCGCTTCGAAAATATTGAAGCGAACTATTTCACCATCAAAATTCATAGTTAATGTTCCCTCATTCACATTTATTTTCATCTTTAATGGGAAGGATGTTGAAGTCAATGAGTTTCCTTCCTTCATCCTCGAACATAAAAATCTACTTCAAAAACAAACTCATTGACTCGCACCAAAACATCCTCAACGGACCCTTTAGTGGTAGGCAACGGATCTATTTGGTATAGTTACTAACTTATCCCGAGTATCTACCTCAAACACATCATGTGACAAGCAATCTATAATATCAATTGATGAAATAGAGTGGACGTTACTAGGATAACTTAGCGCTTTTAAAATATTGAAGCAAAGTATTTCACCATCAAATTTGATAGTTAATGTTCCCTCGAGCACATATATTTTCATCTTTACTATCTTGAAAAAAGGTCTATCCAATAGAAGGATGTTGAAGTCAATGAGTTTCGTTCCTCCATCCATAGAACATAAAAATCTACTCCAAAAACCAACTATTGACCTACATCAAAACACCCTTAACAACCCCTTTAGGGTAGGCAATAGATATATCTAGTACAACTACTAACTTATCTTGACTATCACGGTCAAACACATCTTGTGACAAGCAATCAATAATATCAATAGATGAAATAAAGTGGATGTTACTAGGATAACTTAGCGCTTCAAAAATATTAAAGCGAACTATTTCACCATCAAATTTCATAGTTAATGTTCCCTCATGCACATCTATTTTTGCCTTTACTATCTTTAAAAATCGTCTATCCAATAGAATTATGTTGAAGTCGATGAGTTTCCTTCCTCCATCCTTAGAACATAAAAATCTACTCCAAAAACCAACTGTTGACCCGCACCAAAACATACTTAACAACCCCTTTAGGGTAGGCAATAGATATATCTAGTACAGCTACTAACTTATCTTGATTATCAAGGTCAAACACATCTTGTGACAAGGAATCAATAATATCAATAGATAAAGTAGAGTGGATATCACTAGGATACCTTAGCACTTCAAAAATATTGAGGAAATCTATTTCATTATCAATTTCCATGGTTAATGTTCTCTCATTAACATTTATTTTAATCTTTAATAAAAAGGATGTTGAAGTCTATGAGTTTCCTTCCTCCATCGTCAAAACATAAAAATCTACTTGAAAAACCAACTCATTGACTCGCACAAAAATATCCTCAACGACCCCTTTAGGGTAGGCAACGGATCTATTTGGTATAGTTACTAACTTATCCCGAGTATCTAGGTCAAATACATGTTGTGACAAGCAATCAATAATATCAATTGATGAAATAGAATGGACGTTACTAGTATAACTTAGCGTTTTAAAAATATTGAAGCAAACTATTTCACCATCAAATTTCATAGTTAATGTTCCCTCATGCACATATATTTTCATCTTTACTATCTTTAAAAATGGTCTATCGAATAGAAGGATGTTGAAGTCGATGAGTTTCGTTCCTCCATCCTTAGAACATAAAAATCTACTCGAAAAACCAGCTATTAACCCGCACCAAAACATCCTTAACAACCCCTTTAGGGTAGGCAATAGATATATCTAGTATAGCTACTAACTTATCTTGATTATCAAGGTCAAACAAATCTTGTGACAAGCAATCAATACTATGAATATATAAAGTAGAATGGAAACAACTACGACACCTTAGCACTTCAAAAATATTGAACAAAACTATTTCAATATGAAATTCCATGGTTAAGGCTCCCTCATTCACATTTATTTTCATCTTTAATAGGAAGGATGTTGACGTCAATGAGTTTCCTTCCTCCATCATCGAACATAAAAATTTACTCGTAAAACCAACTCATTGACTTGCACCAAAACATCCTCAACAACCCCTTTAGGGTAGGCAACGAATCTATCCGGTATAGTTACTAACTTATCTCGAGTATCTAGGTTAACCACATCTTATGACAAGCAATCAATAATATCTATAAATGAAATAAAATGAACGTTACTAGGATAACTTAGCGCTTCGAAAATATTGAAGCGAACTATTTCTCCATCAAATTTGATAGTTAATATTCCCTCATGCATATATATTTTTATCTTTACTCTCTTTAAAAATGGTCTATCCAATAAAAGGATGTTGAAGTTGATGAGTTTTCTTCCTCCATCCTTAGAACATAAAATCTACTAAAAAAACCAACTGTTGACATGCACTAAAACATCCTTAACAACCCCTTTAGGGTAGGTAATAGATATATCTAGTATAGCTACTAACTTATCTTGATTATCAAGGTCAAACACATCTTGTGACGAGCAATCAATAATATCAATAGATAAGGTAGAGTGGAAATCACTTGGATACCTTAGCACTTCAAAAATATTGAAGAAAACTATTTCATTATCAAATTCCATGGTTAATGCTCCCTCATTCACATATATTTTCATCTTTAATAGGAAGCATGTTGAAGTTGATGAGTTTCCTTCCTCCAACCTTAGAACATAAAAATCTACTCGAAAAACCAACTCGTTGACGTGCACCAAAACATCCTTAACAACCCCTTTAGGGTAGGTAATAGATATATCTAGTATAGCTACTAACTTGTCTTGATTATCAAGGTCAAACACATCTTGTGACAAGCAATCAATAATATCAATAGATAAAGTAGAGTGGAAATCATTAGGATACCTTAGCACTTCAAAAATATTAAAGAAAACTATTTCATTATCAAATTCCGTGGTTAATGCTCCCTCATTCACATTTATTTTCATCTTTAATAGGAAGGATGTTGTAGTCAATGAGTTTCCTTCCTCCATCCTCGGAACATAAATATCTACTTGAAAAAACAACTCATTGACCTGTACCAAAACATCCTCAACAACCACTTTAGGGTAGGCAACGGATCTATTCGGTATAGTTACTAACTTATTTGGATTATCTAGGTCGAACACATCTTGTGACAAGCAATCAATAATATCAATAGGTGAAATAGAGTGGACATAACTAGGATAACTTAACGCTTCGAAAATATTAAAGCGAACTATTTCACGATCCAATTTGATAGTTAATGTTCCCTTATGCACATATATTTTCAACTTTACTATCTTTAAAAATGGTCTATCCAATAGAAGGATGTTAAAGTCGATGAGTTTCATTCCTCCATCCCTAGAACATAAAAATCTACTCGAAAAACCAACTGTTGACTCGCACTACAACATCCTTAACAACCCCTTTAGGGTAGGCAATAGATATATCTAGTATAGCTACTAACTTATCTTGATTATCAAGGTCAAACACATCTTGTGACAAGCAATCAATAATATCAATAGATAAGGCAGAGTGGACATCACTAGGATACGTTAGAACTTGAAAAATATTGAACAAAACTATTTCATTATCAAATTCCATGGTTAATGCTCCCTCATTCACATTTATTTTCATCTTTAATAGGAAGGATGTTGAAGTCAATAAGTTTCCTTCCTCCATCGTCGGAACATAAAAATCTACTTGAAAAACCAACTCATTGACTCGCACCAAAACATCCTCAACGACCCCTTTAGGGTAGGCAACGGATCTATTTGGTATAGTTACTAACTTATCCCGAGTATCTAGGTCAAACACATCTTGTGACAAGCAATATATAATATCAATTGATGAAATAGAGTGGACCTTACTAGGATAACTTAGCGCTTTAAAAATATGGAAGCAAACTATTTCACCATCAAATTTGATAGTTAATGTTCCCTCCTGCACATATATTTTCATCTTTACTATCTTGAAAAATGGTCTATCCAATAGAAGGATGTTGAAGTCGATGAGTTTCGTTCCTCCATCCTTAGAACATAAAAATCTACTCCAAAAACCAACTCGTTGACCTGCACCAAAACATCCTTAACAACCCCTTTAGGGTAGGCAATAGATATATCTAGTACATCTACTAACTTATCTTGATTATCACGGTCAAACACATCTTGTGAGAAGCAATCAATAATATCAATAGATAAAGTAGAGTGGACATCACAAGATACCTTAGCACTTCAAAAATATTGAGGAAAACTATTTTATTATCAATTTCCATGGTTAATGTTTTCTCATTAACATTTATTTTAATCTTTAACAAAAAGGATGTTGAAGTCTATGAGTTTCCTTCCTCCATCGTCGGAATATAAAAATCTACTTGAAAAACCAAACTCATTGACACTGCACCAAAACATCCTCAACGACCCCTTTAGGGTAGGCAACGGATCTATTTGGTATGGTTACTAACTTATCCCGAGTATCTAGGTCAAATACATCTTGTGACAAGCAATCAATAATATCAATTGATGAAATAGAATGGACGTTACTAGTATAACTTAGCGCTTTAAAAATATTGAAGCAAACTATTTCACCATCAAATTTCATAGTTAATGTTCCCTCATGCACATATATTTTCATCTTTAGTATCTTTAAAAATGGTCTATCGAATAGAAGGATGTTGAAGTCGATGAGTTTCGTTCCTCCATCCTTAGAACATAAAAATCTACTCGAAAAACCAGCTATTAACCCGCACCAAAACATCCTTAACAACCCCTTTAGGGTAGCCAATAGATATATCTAGTATAGCTACTAACTTATCTTGATTATCAAGGTCAAACAAATCTTGTGACAAGCAATCAATACTATGAATATATAAAGTAGAATGGAAACAACTACGACACCTTAGCACTTCAAAAATATTGAACAAAACTATTTCAATATGAAATTCCATGGTTAAGGCTCCCTCATTCACATTTATTTTCATCTTTAATAGGAAGGATGTTGAAGTCAATGAGTTTCCTTCCTCCATCATCGGAACATAAAAATTTACTCGTAAAACCAACTCATTGACTTGCACCAAAACATCCTCAACAACCCCTTTAGGGTAGGCAACGAGATCTATCCGGTATAGTTACTAACTTATCTCGAGTATCTAGGTTAACCACATCTTATGACAAGCAATCAATAATATCTATAAATGAAATAAAATGAACGTTACTAGGATGACTTAGCGCTTCGAAAATATTGAAGCGAACTATTTCTCCATCAAATTTGATAGTTAATATTCCCTCATGCATATATATTTTTATCTTTACTATCTTTAAAAATGGTCTATCCAATAAAAGGATGTTGAAGTTGATGAGTTTTCTTCCTCCATCCTTAGAACATAAAATCTACTAAAAAAACCAACCGTTGACGTGCACCAAAACATCCTTAACAACCCCTTTAGGGTAGGTAATAGATATATCTAGTATAGCTACTAACTTATCTTGATTATCAAGGTCAAACACATCTTGTGACGAGCAATCAATAATATCAATAGATAAGGTAGAGTGGAAATCACTTGGATACCTTAGCACTTCAAAAATATTGAAGAAAACTATTTCATTATCAAATTCCATGGTTAATGCTCCCTCATTCACATATATTTTCATCTTTAATAGGAAGCATGTTGAAGTCGATGAGTTTCCTTCCTCCAACCTTAGAACATAAAAATCTACTCGAAAAACCAACCGTTGACGTGCACCAAAACATCCTTAACAACCCCTTTAGGGTAGGTAATAGATATATCTAGTATAGCTACTAACTTGTCTTGATTATCAAGGTCAAACACATCTTGTGACAAGCAATCAATAATATCAATAGATAAAGTAGAGTGGAAATCATTAGGATACCTTAGCACTTCAAAAATATTAAAGAAAACTATTTCATTATCAAATTCCGTGGTTAATGCTCCCTCATTCACATTTATTTTCATCTTTAATAGGAAGGATGTTGTAGTCAATGAGTTTCCTTCCTCCATCCTCGAACATAAATATCTACTTGAAAAAACAACTCATTGACTCGTACCAAAACATCCTCAACAACCACTTTAGGGTAGGCAACGGATCTATTCGGTATAGTTACTAACTTATTTGGATTATCTAGGTCGAACACATCTTGTGACAAGCAATCAATAATATCAATAGGTGAAATAGAGTGGACATAACTAGGATAACTTAACGCTTCGAAAATATTAAAGCGAACTATTTCACGATCCAATTTGATAGTTAATGTTCCCTTATGCACATATATTTTCAACTTTACTATCTTTAAAAATGGTCTATCCAATAGAAGGATGTTAAAGTCGATGAGTTTCGTTCCTCCATCCCTAGAACATAAAAATCTACTCGAAAAACCAACTCGTTGACTCGCACTAAAACATCCTTAACAACCCCTTTAGGGTAGGCAATAGATATATCTAGTATAGCTACTAACTTATCTTAATTATCAAGGTCAAACACATCTTGTGACAAGCAATCAATAATATCAATAGATAAGGCGAGTGGACATCACTAGGATACCTTAGAACTTGAAAAATATTGAACAAAACTATTTCATTATCAAATTCCATGGTTAATGCTCCCTCATTCACATTTATTTTCATCTTTAATAGGAAGGATGTTGAAGTCAATAAGTTTCCTTCCTCCATCGTCGGAACATAAAAATCTACTTGAAAAACCAACTCATTGACTCGCACCAAAACATCCTCAACGACCACTTTAGGGTAGGCAACGGATCTATTTGGTATAGTTACTAACTTATCCCGAGTATCTAGGTCAAACACATCTTGTGACAAGCAATATATAATATCAATTGATGAAATAGAGTGGACCTTACTAGGATAACTTAGCGCTTTAAAAATATGGAAGCAAACTATTTCACCATCAAATTTGATAGTTAATGTTCCCTCCTGCACATATATTTTCATCTTTACTATCTTGAAAAATGGTCTATCCAATAGAAGGATTTTGAAGTCGATGAGTTTCGTTCCTCCATCCTTAGAACATAAAAATCTACTCCAAAAACCAACTCGTTGACTCGCACCAAAACATCCTTAACAACCCCTTTAGGGTAGGCAATAGATATATCTAGTACATCTACTAACTTATCTTGATTATCACGGTCAAACACATCTTGTGAGAAGCAATCAATAATATCAATAGATAAAGTAGAGTGGACATCACAAGATACCTTAGCACTTCAAAAATATTGAGGAAAACTATTTTATTATCAATTTCCATGGTTAATGTTTTCTCATTAACATTTATTTTAATCTTTAACAAAAAGGATGTTGAAGTCTATGAGTTTCCTTCCTCCATCGTCGGAATATAAAAATCTACTTGAAAAACCAAACTCATTGACTCGCACCAAAACATCCTCAACGACCCCTTTAGGGTAGGCAACGGATCTATTTGGTATGGTTACTAACTTATCCCGAGTATCTAGGTCAAATACATCTTGTGACAAGCAATCAATAATATCAATTGATGAAATAGAATGGACGTTACTAGTATAACTTAGCGCTTTAAAAATATTGAAGCAAACTATTTCACCATCAAATTTCATAGTTAATGTTCCCTCATGCACATATATTTTCATCTTTAGTATCTTTAAAAATGGTCTATCGAATAGAAGGATGTTGAAGTCGATGAGTTTCGTTCCTCCATCCTTAGAACATAAAAATCTACTCGAAAAACCAGCTATTAACCCGCACCAAAACATCCTTAACAACCCCTTTAGGGTAGCCAATAGATATATCTAGTATAGCTACTAACTTATCTTGATTATCAAGGTCAAACAAATCTTGTGACAAGCAATCAATACTATGAATATATAAAGTAGAATGGAAACAACTACGACACCTTAGCACTTCAAAAATATTGAACAAAACTATTTCAATATGAAATTCCATGGTTAAGGCTCCCTCATTCACATTTATTTTCATCTTTAATAGGAAGGATGTTGAAGTCAATGAGTTTCCTTCCTCCATCATCGGAACATAAAAATTTACTCGTAAAACCAACTCATTGACTTGCACCAAAACATCCTCAACAACCCCTTTAGGGTAGGCAACGGATCTATCCGGTATAGTTACTAACTTATCTCGAGTATCTAGGTTAACCACATCTTATGACAAGCAATCAATAATATCTATAAATGAAATAAAATGAACGTTACTAGGATGACTTAGCGCTTCGAAAATATTGAAGCGAACTATTTCTCCATCAAATTTGATAGATAATATTCCCTCATGCATATATATTTTTATCTTTACTATCTTTAAAAATGGTCTATCCAATAAAAGGATGTTGAAGTTGATGAGTTTTCTTCCTCCATCCTTAGAACATAAAATCTACTAAAAAAACCAACTCGTTGACGTGCACTAAAACATCCTTAAGAACCCCTTTAGGGTAGGTAATAGATATATCTAGTATAGCTACTAACTTATCTTGATTATCAAGGTCAAACACATCTTGTGACGAGCAATCAATAATATCAATAGATAAGGTAGAGTGGAAATCACTTGGATACCTTAGCACTTCAAAAATATTGAAGAAAACTATTTCATTATCAAATTCCATGGTTAATGCTCCCTCATTCACATATATTTTCATCTTTAATAGGAAGCATGTTGAAGTCGATGAGTTTCCTTCCTCCAACCTTAGAACATAAAAATCTACTCGAAAAACCAACCGTTGACGTGCACCAAAACATCCTTAACAACCCCTTTAGGGTAGGTAATAGATATATGTAGTATAGCTACTAACTTGTCTTGATTATCAAGGTCAAACACATCTTGTGACAAGCAATCAATAATATCAATAGATAAAGTAGAGTGGAAATCATTAGGATACCTTAGCACTTCAAAAATATTAAAGAAAACTATTTCATTATCAAATTCCGTGGTTAATGCTCCCTCATTCACATTTATTTTCATCTTTAATAGGAAGGATGTTGTAGTCAATGAGTTTCCTTCCTCCATCCTCGAACATAAATATCTACTTGAAAAAACAACTCATTGACCTGTACCAAAACATCCTCAACAACCACTTTAGGGTAGGCAACGGATCTATTCGGTATAGTTACTAACTTATTTGGATTATCTAGGTCGAACACATCTTGTGACAAGCAAATCAATAGGTGAAATAGAGTGGACATAACTAGGATAACTTAACGCTTCGAAAATATTAAAGCGAACTATTTCACGATCCAATTTGATAGTTAATGTTCCCTTATGCACATATATTTTCAACTTTACTATCTTTAAAAATGGTCTATCCAATAGAAGGATGTTAAAGTCGATGAGTTTCGTTCCTCCATCCCTAGAACATAAAAATCTACTCGAAAAACCAACTGTTGACCCGCACTACAACATCCTTAACAACCCCTTTAGGGTAGGCAATAGATATATCTAGTATAGCTACTAACTTATCTTGATTATCAAGGTCAAACACATCTTGTGACAAGCAATCAATAATATCAATAGATAAGGCGAGTGGACATCACTAGGATACGTTAGAACTTGAAAAATATTGAACAAAACTATTTCATTATCAAATTCCATGGTTAATGCTCCCTCATTCACATTTATTTTCATCTTTAATAGGAAGGATGTTGAAGTCAATAAGTTTCCTTCCTCCATCGTCGGAACATAAAAATCTACTTGAAAAACCAACTCATTGACTCGCACCAAAACATCCTCAACGACCCCTTTAGGGTAGGCAACGGATCTATTTGGTATAGTTACTAACTTATCCCGAGTATCTAGGTCAAACACATCTTGTGACAAGCAATATATAATATCAATTGATGAAATAGAGTGGACCTTACTAGGATAACTTAGCGCTTTAAAAATATGGAAGCAAACTATTTCACCATCAAATTTGATAGTTAATGTTCCCTCCTGCACATATATTTTCATCTTTACTATCTTGAAAAATGGTCTATCCAATAGAAGGATGTTGAAGTCGATGAGTTTCGTTCCTCCATCCTTAGAACATAATATCTACTCCAAAAACCAACTGTTGACCTGCACCAAAACATCCTTAACAACCCCTTTAGGGTAGGCAATAGATATATCTAGTACATCTACTAACTTATCTTGATTATCACGGTCAAACACATCTTGTGAGAAGCAATCAATAATATCAATAGATAAAGTAGAGTGGACATCACAAGATACCTTAGCACTTCAAAAATATTGAGGAAAACTATTTTATTATCAATTTCCATGGTTAATGTTTTCTCATTAACATTTATTTTAATCTTTAACAAAAAGGATGTTGAAGTCTATGAGTTTCCTTCCTCCATCGTCGGAATATAAAAATCTACTTGAAAAACCAAACTCATTGACTCGCACCAAAACATCCTCAACACACCTTTAGGGTAGGCAACGGATCTATTTGGTATGGTTACTAACTTATCCCGAGTATCTAGGTCAAATACATCTTGTGACAAGCAATCAATAATATCAATTGATGAAATAGAATGGACGTTACTAGTATAACTTAGCGCTTTAAAAATATTGAAGCAAACTATTTCACCATCAAATTTCATAGTTAATGTTCCCTCATGCACATATATTTTCATCTTTAGTATCTTTAAAAATGGTCTATCGAATAAAAGGATGTTGAAGTCGATGAGTTTCGTTCCTCCATCCTTAGAACATAAAAATCTACTCGAAAAACCAGCTATTAACCCGCACCAAAACATCCTTAACAACCCCTTTAGGGTAGCCAATAGATATATCTAGTACATCTACTAACTTATCTTCATTATCACGGTCAAACACATCTTGTGAGAAGCAATCAATAATATCAATAGATAAAGTAGAGTGGACATCACAAGATACCTTAGCACTTCAAAAATATTGAGGAAAACTATTTTATTATCAATTTCCATGGTTAATGTTTTCTCATTAACATTTATTTTAATCTTTAACAAAAAGGATGTTGAAGTCTATGAGTTTCCTTCCTCCATCGTCGGAATATAAAAATCTACTTGAAAAACCAAACTCATTGACCCGCACCAAAACATCCTCAACAACCCCTTTAGGGTAGGCAACGGATCTATTTGGTATGGTTACTAGCTTATCCCGAGTATCTAGGTCAAATACATCTTGTGACAAGCAATCAATAATATCAATTGATGAAATAGAATGGACGTTACTAGTATAACTTAGCGCTTTAAAAATATTGAAGCAAACTATTTCACCATCAAATTTCATAGTTAATGTTCCCTCATGCACATATATTTTCATCTTTAGTATCTTTAAAAATGGTCTATCGAATAAAAGGATGTTGAAGTCGATGAGTTTCGTTCCTCCATCCTTAGAACATAAAAATCTACTCGAAAAACCAGCTATTAACTCGCACCAAAACATCCTTAACAACCCCTTTAGGGTAGCCAATAGATATATCTAGTACATCTACTAACTTATCTTCATTATCACGGTCAAACACATCTTGTGAGAAGCAATCAATAATATCAATAGATAAAGTAGAGTGGACATCACAAGATACCTTAGCACTTCAAAAATATTGAGGAAAACTATTTTATTATCAATTTCCATGGTTAATGTTTTCTCATTAACATTTATTTTAATCTTTAACAAAAAGGATGTTGAAGTCTATGAGTTTCCTTCCTCCATCGTCGGAATATAAAAATCTACTTGAAAAACCAAACTCATTGACTCGCACCAAAACATCCTCAACGACCCCTTTAGGGTAGGCAACGGATCTATTTGGTATGGTTACTAGCTTATCCCGAGTATCTAGGTCAAATACATCTTGTGACAAGCAATCAATAATATCAATTGATGAAATAGAATGGACGTTACTAGTCTAACTTAGCGCTTTAAAAATATTGAAGCAAACTATTTCACCATCAAATTTCATAGTTAATGTTCCCTCATGCACATATATTTTCATCTTTAGTATCTTTACAAATGGTCTATCGAATAGAAGGATGTTGAAGTCGATGAGTTTCGTTCCTCCATCCTTAGAACATAAAAATCTACTCGAAAAACCAGCTATTAACCCGCACCAAAACATCCTTAACAACCCCTTTAGGGTAGGCAATAGATATATCTAGTATAGCTACTAACTTATCTTGATTATCAAGGTCAAACAAATCTTGTGACAAGCAATCAATACTATGAATATATAAAGTAGAATGGAAACAACTACGACACCTTAGCACTTCAAAAATATTGAACAAAACTATTTCAATATGAAATTCCATGGTTAAGGCTCCCTCATTCACATTTATTTTCATCTTTAATAGGAAGGATGTTGAAGTCAATGAGTTTCCTTCCTCCATCATCGGAACATAAAAATTTACTCGTAAAACCAACTCATTGACTTGCACCAAAACATCCTCAACAACCCCTTTAGGGTAGGCAACGAATCTATCCGGTATAGTTACTAACTTATCTCGAGTATCTAGGTTAACCACATCTTATGACAAGCAATCAATAATATCTATAAATGAAATAAAATGAACGTTACTAGGATAACTTAGCGCTTCGAAAATATTGAAGCGAACTATTTCTCCATCAAATTTGATAGTTAATATTCCCTCATGCATATATATTTTTATCTTTACTATCTTTAAAAATGGTCTATCCAATAAAAGGATGTTGAAGTTGATGAGTTTTCTTCCTCCATCCTTAGAACATAAAATCTACTAAAAAAACCAACTCGTTGACGTGCACCAAAACATCCTTAACAACCCCTTTAGGGTAGGTAATAGATATATCTAGTATAGCTACTAACTTATCTTGATTATCAAGGTCAAACACATCTTGTGACGAGCAATCAATAATATCAATAGATAAGGTAGAGTGGAAATCACTTGGATACCTTAGCACTTCAAAAATATTGAAGAAAACTATTTCATTATCAAATTCCATGGTTAATGCTCCCTCATTCACATATATTTTCATCTTTAATAGGAAGCATGTTGAAGTCGATGAGTTTCCTTCCTCCAACCTTAGAACATAAAAATCTACTCGAAAAACCAACCGTTGACGTGCACCAAAACATCCTTAACAACCCCTTTAGGGTAGGTAATAGATATATCTAGTATAGCTACTAACTTGTCTTGATTATCAAGGTCAAACACATCTTGTGACAAGCAATCAATAATATCAATAGATAAAGTAGAGTGGAAATCATTAGGATACCTTAGCACTTCAAAAATATTAAAGAAAACTATTTCATTATCAAATTCCGTGGTTAATGCTCCCTCATTCACATTTATTTTCATCTTTAATAGGAAGCATGTTGAAGTCGATGAGTTTCCTTCCTCCAACCTTAGAACATAAAAATCTACTCGAAAAACCAACCGTTGACGTGCACCAAAACATCCTTAACAACCCCTTTAGGGTAGGTAATAGATATATCTAGTATAGCTACTAACTTGTCTTGATTATCAAGGTCAAACACATCTTGTGACAAGCAATCAATAATATCAATAGATAAAGTAGAGTGGACATCACTAGGATACCTTACCACTTCAAAAATATTGAAGAAAACTATTTAATTATCAAATTCCATGGTTAATTTTCCATCATTCTCATTTATTTTCATCTTTAATAGGAAGTATGCTGAAGTCTATGAGTTTCCTTCCTCTCTCCTAAAAAATAAAAATCTACTTGAAAAACCTACTCATTGTCCCGCACCAAAACATCCTCAAGCACCCCTTTAGGGTAGGTAACGAATCTATCCGGCATAGTTACTAACTTATCTTGATTATCTAGGTCAAACACATCTTGTGACAAGTAATCAACAAAATTATTAGATGAAATATGGTGGACGTTACTAGGATAACTTAGCCCTTCGAAAATATTGAAGCAAACTATTTCTCCCTCAAATTCCATAGTTAATGTTCCCTCATGCACATCTATTTTCATCTTTACTATCTTTAAAAATGGTTTATCCAATTGAAGGATGTTGAGGTCGATGAGTTTCCTTCCTCCATCCTTAGAAAATAAAAATCTACTCGAAAAACCAATTGTTGACTCGCACCAAAACATCCTTAACAACCCCTTTAGGGTAGGCAATAGATATATCTAGTATAGCTACTAACATATCTTCATTATCAAGGTCAAACACATCTTGTGACAAGGAATCAATAATATCAATAGATAAAGTAGAGTGGACATCACTATGATACCTTAGCACTTCAAAAATATTGAACAAAACTATTTCCTTATCAAATTCCATGGTTAATGTTTCGTCGTTCACATTTATTTTCATCTTTAATAGGAAGGATGTTAAAGTCAATGAGTTTCCTTCCTCCATCCTCGGAACATAAAAATCTACTTGAAAAACCAACTCATTGACCCGCACCAAAACATCCTTAACGACCCCTTTGGAGTAGGCAACGGATCTATCCGGTATAGTTACTAACTTATCTTGATTATCTACATCAAACACATCTTGTGGCAAGCAATCAATAATATCGACAGATGAAATAAAGTGGATGTTACTAGGATAACTTAGCGCTTCAAAAATATTAAAGCGAACTATTTCACCATCAAATTTCATAGTTAATGTTCCCTCATGCACATCTATTTTCGCCTTTACTATCTTTAAAAATGGTCTATCCGAGTAGAATTATGTTCAAGTCGATAAGTTTCCTTCCTCCATCCTTAAAACATAAAAATCTACTCAAAAAACCAATTGTTGACCCGCACCAAAGCATCCTTAACAACCCATTTATGGTAGGGAATAGATATATCTAGTATAGCTACTAACTTATCTTGATTATCAAGGTCAAACACATCTTATGACACGCATTCAATAATATCAATAGATAAAGTAGAGTGGACATCACTACGATACCTTAGCACTTCAAAAATATTGAAGAAAACTATTTCCTTATCAAATTCCATGGTTAATGTTTCGTCGTTCACATTTATTTTCATCTTTAATAGGAAGGATGTTGAAGTCAATGAGTTTCCTTCCTCCATCCTCGGAACATAAAAATCTACTTGAAAAACCAACTCATTGACTCGCACCAAAACATCCTCAACAACCCCTTTAGGGTAGGCAACGAATCTATCCGGTATAGTTACTAACTTATGTTGATTATCTACGTCAAAGACATCTTGTGACAAGCAATCAATAATATCAATAGATGAAATAAAGTGGACGTTACTAGGATAACTTAGCGCTTCGAAAATATTAAAGCGAAATATTTCACCATCAAATTTCATAGTTAATGTTCCCTCATGCACATCTATTTTTGCCTTTACTATCTTTAAAAATGGTTTATCCAATAGAAGGATGTTGAAGTCGATGAGTTTCGTTCCTCCATCCTTAGAACATAAAAATTTACTCCAAAAACCTTCGTTGACTCGCACCAAAACATCCTTAACAACCCCTTTAGGGTAGGCAATAGATATATCTAGTACGTCTACTAACTTATCTTGATTATCACGGTCAAACACATCTTGTGAGAAGCAATCAATAATATCAATAGATAAAGTAGAGTGGACATCACAAGATACCTTAGCACTTCAAAAATATTGAGGAAAACTATTTTATTATCAATTTCCATGGTTAATGTTTTCTCATTAACATTTATTTTAATCTTTAACAAAAAGGATGTTGAAGTCTATGAGTTTCCTTCCTCCATCGTCGAATATAAAAATCTACTTGAAAAACCAAACTCATTGACCCGCACCAAAACATCCTCAACACACCTTTAGGGTAGGCAACGGATCTATTTGGTATGGTTACTAACTTATCCCGAGTATCTAGGTCAAATACATCTTGTGACAAGCAATCAATAATATCAATTGATGAAATAGAATGGACGTTACTAGTATAACTTAGCGCTTTAAAAATATTGAAGCAAACTATTTCACCATCAAATTTCATAGTTAATGTTCCCTCATGCACATATATTTTCATCTTTAGTATCTTTAAAAATGGTCTATCGAATAAAAGGATGTTGAAGTCGATGAGTTTCGTTCCTCCATCCTTAGAACATAAAAATCTACTCGAAAAACCAGCTATTAACCCGCACCAAAACATCCTTAACAACCCCTTTAGGGTAGCCAATAGATATATCTAGTACATCTACTAACTTATCTTCATTATCACGGTCAAACACATCTTGTGAGAAGCAATCAATAATATCAATAGATAAAGTAGAGTGGACATCACAAGATACCTTAGCACTTCAAAAATATTGAGGAAAACTATTTTATTATCAATTTCCATGGTTAATGTTTTCTCATTAACATTTATTTTAATCTTTAACAAAAAGGATGTTGAAGTCTATGAGTTTCCTTCCTCCATCGTCGGAATATAAAAATCTACTTGAAAAACCAAACTCATTGACCCGCACCAAAACATCCTCAACAACCCCTTTAGGGTAGGCAACGAGATCTATTTGGTATGGTTACTAGCTTATCCCGAGTATCTAGGTCAAATACATCTTGTGACAAGCAATCAATAATATCAATTGATGAAATAGAATGGACGTTACTAGTATAACTTAGCGCTTTAAAAATATTGAAGCAAACTATTTCACCATCAAATTTCATAGTTAATGTTCCCTCATGCACATATATTTTCATCTTTAGTATCTTTAAAAATGGTCTATCGAATAAAAGGATGTTGAAGTCGATGAGTTTCGTTCCTCCATCCTTAGAACATAAAAATCTACTCGAAAAACCAGCTATTAACTCGCACCAAAACATCCTTAACAACCCCTTTAGGGTAGCCAATAGATATATCTAGTACATCTACTAACTTATCTTCATTATCACGGTCAAACACATCTTGTGAGAAGCAATCAATAATATCAATAGATAAAGTAGAGTGGACATCACAAGATACCTTAGCACTTCAAAAATATTGAGGAAAACTATTTTATTATCAATTTCCATGGTTAATGTTTTCTCATTAACATTTATTTTAATCTTTAACAAAAAGGATGTTGAAGTCTATGAGTTTCCTTCCTCCATCGTCGAATATAAAAATCTACTTGAAAAACCAAACTCATTGACCCGCACCAAAACATCCTCAACGACCCCTTTAGGGTAGGCAACGGATCTATTTGGTATGGTTACTAGCTTATCCCGAGTATCTAGGTCAAATACATCTTGTGACAAGCAATCAATAATATCAATTGATGAAATAGAATGGACGTTACTAGTCTAACTTAGCGCTTTAAAAATATTGAAGCAAACTATTTCACCATCAAATTTCATAGTTAATGTTCCCTCATGCACATATATTTTCATCTTTAGTATCTTTAAAAATGGTCTATCGAATAGAAGGATGTTGAAGTCGATGAGTTTCGTTCCTCCATCCTTAGAACATAAAAATCTACTCGAAAAACCAGCTATTAACCCGCACCAAAACATCCTTAACAACCCCTTTAGGGTAGGCAATAGATATATCTAGTATAGCTACTAACTTATCTTGATTATCAAGGTCAAACAAATCTTGTGACAAGCAATCAATACTATGAATATATAAAGTAGAATGGAAACAACTACGACACCTTAGCACTTCAAAAATATTGAACAAAACTATTTCAATATGAAATTCCATGGTTAAGGCTCCCTCATTCACATTTATTTTCATCTTTAATAGGAAGGATGTTGAAGTCAATGAGTTTCCTTCCTCCATCATCGGAACATAAAAATTTACTCGTAAAACCAACTCATTGACTTGCACCAAAACATCCTCAACAACCCCTTTAGGGTAGGCAACGAATCTATCCGGTATAGTTACTAACTTATCTCGAGTATCTAGGTTAACCACATCTTATGACAAGCAATCAATAATATCTATAAATGAAATAAAATGAACGTTACTAGGATAACTTAGCGCTTCGAAAATATTGAAGCGAACTATTTCTCCATCAAATTTGATAGTTAATATTCCCTCATGCATATATATTTTTATCTTTACTATCTTTAAAAATGGTCTATCCAATAAAAGGATGTTGAAGTTGATGAGTTTTCTTCCTCCATCCTTAGAACATAAAATCTACTAAAAAAACCAACTCGTTGACGTGCACCAAAACATCCTTAACAACCCCTTTAGGGTAGGTAATAGATATATCTAGTATAGCTACTAACTTATCTTGATTATCAAGGTCAAACACATCTTGTGACGGGCAATCAATAATATCAATAGATAAGGTAGAGTGGAAATCACTTGGATACCTTAGCACTTCAAAAATATTGAAGAAAACTATTTCATTATCAAATTCCATGGTTAATGCTCCCTCATTCACATATATTTTCATCTTTAATAGGAAGCATGTTGAAGTCGATGAGTTTCCTTCCTCCAACCTTAGAACATAAAAATCTACTCGAAAAACCAACTGTTGACGTGCACCAAAACATCCTTAACAACCCCTTTAGGGTAGGTAATAGATATATCTAGTATAGCTACTAACTTGTCTTGATTATCAAGGTCAAACACATCTTGTGACAAGCAATCAATAATATCAATAGATAAAGTAGAGTGGAAATCATTAGGATACCTTAGCACTTCAAAAATATTAAAGAAAACTATTTCATTATCAAATTCCGTGGTTAATGCTCCCTCATTCACATTTATTTTCATCTTTAATAGGAAGCATGTTGAAGTCGATGAGTTTCCTTCCTCCAACCTTAGAACATAAAAATCTACTCGAAAAACCAACTCGTTGACGTGCACCAAAACATCCTTAACAACCCCTTTAGGGTAGGTAATAGATATATCTAGTATAGCTACTAACTTGTCTTGATTATCAAGGTCAAACACATCTTGTGACAAGCAATCAATAATATCAATAGATAAAGTAGAGTGGACATCACTAGGATACCTTACCACTTCAAAAATATTGAAGAAAACTATTTAATTATCAAATTCCATGGTTAATTTTCCATCATTCTCATTTATTTTCATCTTTAATAGGAAGTATGTCTGAAGTCTATGAGTTTCCTTCCTCTCTCCTAAAAAATAAAAATCTACTTGAAAAACCTACTCATTGTCCCGCACCAAAACATCCTCGAAGCACCCCTTTAGGGTAGGTAACGGATCTATCCGGCATAGTTACTAACTTATCTTGATTATCTAGGTCAAACACATCTTGTGACAAGTAATCAACAAAATTATTAGATGAAATATGGTGGACGTTACTAGGATAACTTAGCCCTTCGAAAATATTGAAGCAAACTATTTCTCCCTCAAATTCCATAGTTAATGTTCCCTCATGCACATCTATTTTCATCTTTACTATCTTTAAAAATGGTTTATCCAATTGAAGGATGTTGAGGTCGATGAGTTTCCTTCCTCCATCCTTAGAAAATAAAAATCTACTCGAAAAACCAATTGTTGACTCGCACCAAAACATCCTTAACAACCCCTTTAGGGTAGGCAATAGATATATCTAGTATAGCTACTAACATATCTTCATTATCAAGGTCAAACACATCTTGTGACAAGGAATCAATAATATCAATAGATAAAGTAGAGTGGACATCACTATGATACCTTAGCACTTCAAAAATATTGAACAAAACTATTTCCTTATCAAATTCCATGGTTAATGTTTCGTCGTTCACATTTATTTTCATCTTTAATAGGAAGGATGTTAAAGTCAATGAGTTTCCTTCCTCCATCCTCGGAACATAAAAATCTACTTGAAAAACCAACTCATTGACCCGCACCAAAACATCCTTAACGACCCCTTTGGAGTAGGCAACGGATCTATCCGGTATAGTTACTAACTTATCTTGATTATCTACATCAAACACATCTTGTGGCAAGCAATCAATAATATCAGCGAGATGAAATAAAGTGGATGTTACTAGGATAACTTAGCGCTTCAAAAATATTAAAGCGAACTATTTCACCATCAAATTTCATAGTTAATGTTCCCTCATGCACATCTATTTTCGCCTTTACTATCTTTAAAAATGGTCTATCCAGGTAGAATTATGTTCAAGTCGATAAGTTTCCTTCCTCCATCCTTAAAACATAAAAATCTACTCAAAAAACCAATTGTTGACCCGCACCAAAGCATCCTTAACAACCCATTTATGGTAGGGAATAGATATATCTAGTATAGCTACTAACTTATCTTGATTATCAAGGTCAAACACATCTTATGACACGCATTCAATAATATCAATAGATAAAGTAGAGTGGACATCACTACGATACCTTAGCACTTCAAAAATATTGAAGAAAACTATTTCCTTATCAAATTCCATGGTTAATGTTTCGTCGTTCACATTTATTTTCATCTTTAATAGGAAGGATGTTGAAGTCAATGAGTTTCCTTCCTCCATCCTCGGAACATAAAAATCTACTTGAAAAACCAACTCATTGACTCGCACCAAAACATCCTCAACAACCCCTTTAGGGTAGGCAACGAATCTATCCGGTATAGTTACTAACTTATGTTGATTATCTACGTCAAAGACATCTTGTGACAAGCAATCAATAATATCAATAGATGAAATAAAGTGGACGTTACTAGGATAACTTAGCGCTTCGAAAATATTAAAGCGAAATATTTCACCATCAAATTTCATAGTTAATGTTCCCTCATGCACATCTATTTTTGCCTTTACTATCTTTAAAAATGGTTTATCCAATAGAAGGATGTTGAAGTCGATGAGTTTCGTTCCTCCATCCTTAGAACATAAAAATTTACTCCAAAAACCTTCGTTGACCCGCACCAAAACATCCTTAACAACCCCTTTAGGGTAGGCAATAGATATATCTAGTACGTCTACTAACTTATCTTGATTATCACGGTCAAACACATCTTGTGAGAAGCAATCAATAATATCAATAGATAAAGTAGAGTGGACATCACAAGATACCTTAGCACTTCAAAAATATTGAGGAAAACTATTTTATTATCAATTTCCATGGTTAATGTTTTCTCATTAACATTTATTTTAATCTTTAACAAAAAGGATGTTGAAGTCTATGAGTTTCCTTCCTCCATCGTCGAATATAAAAATCTACTTGAAAAACCAAACTCATTGACTCGCACCAAAACATCCTCAACGACCCCTTTAGGGTAGGCAATAGATCTATTTGGTATGGTTACTAACTTATCCCGAGTATCTAGGTCAAATACATCTTGTGACAAGCAATCAATAATATCAATTGATGAAATAGAATGGACGTTACTAGTATAACTTAGCGCTTTAAAAATATTGAAGCAAACTATTTCACCATCAAATTTCATAGTTAATGTTCCCTCATGCACATATATTTTCATCTTTAGTATCTTTAAAAATGGTCTATCGAATAGAAGGATGTTGAAGTCGTTGCGTTTCGTTCCTCCATCCTTAGAACATAAAAATCTACTCGAAAAACCAGCTATTAACCCGCACCAAAACATCCTTAACAACCCCTTTAGGGTAGGCAATAGATATATCTAGTATAGCTACTAACTTATCTTGATTATCAAGGTCAAACAAATCTTGTGACAAGCAATCAATACTATGAATATATAAAGTAGAATGGAAACAACTACGACACCTTAGCACTTCAAAAATATTGAACAAAACTATTTCAATATGAAATTCCATGGTTAAGGCTCCCTCATTCACATTTATTTTCATCTTTAATAGGAAGGATGTTGAAGTCAATGAGTTTCCTTCCTCCATCATCGGAACATAAAAATTTACTCGTAAAACCAACTCATTGACTTGCACCAAAACATCCTCAACAACCCCTTTAGGGTAGGCAACAAATCTATCCGGTATAGTTACTAACTTATCTCGAGTATCTAGGTTAACCACATCTTATGACAAGCAATCAATAATATCTATAAATGAAATAAAATGAACGTTACTAGGATAACTTAGCGCTTCGAAAATATTGAAGCGAACTATTTCTCCATCAAATTTGATAGTTAATATTCCCTCATGCATATATATTTTTATCTTTACTATCTTTAAAAATGGTCTATCCAATAAAAGGATGTTGAAGTTGATGAGTTTTCTTCCTCCATCCTTAGAACATAAAATCTACTAAAAAAACCAACCGTTGACGTGCACCAAAACATCCTTAACAACCCCTTTAGGGTAGGTAATAGATATATCTAGTATAGCTACTAACTTATCTTGATTATCAAGGTCAAACACATCTTGTGACGAGCAATCAATAATATCAATAGATAAGGTAGAGTGGAAATCACTTGGATACCTTAGCACTTCAAAAATATTGAAGAAAACTATTTCATTATCAAATTCCATGGTTAATGCTCCCTCATTCACATATATTTTCATCTTTAATAGGAAGCATGTTGAAGTCGATGAGTTTCCTTCCTCCAACCTTAGAACATAAAAATCTACTCGAAAAACCAACTCGTTGACGTGCACCAAAACATCCTTAACAACCCCTTTAGGGTAGGTAATAGATATATCTAGTATAGCTACTAACTTGTCTTGATTATCAAGGTCAAACACATCTTGTGACAAGCAATCAATAATATCAATAGATAAAGTAGAGTGGACATCACTAGGATACCTTACCACTTCAAAAATATTGAAGAAAACTATTTAATTATCAAATTCCATGGTTAATTTTCCATCATTCTCATTTATTTTCATCTTTAATAGGAAGTATGCTTGAAGTCTATGAGTTTCCTTCCTCTCTCCTAAAACAATAAAAATCTACTTGAAAAACCTACTCATTGTCACCGCACCAAAACATCCTCGAAGCACCCCTTTAGGGTAGGTAACGGATCTATCCGGCATAGTTACTAACTTATCTTGATTATCTAGGTCAAACACATCTTGTGACAAGTAATCAACAAAATTATTAGATGAAATATAGTGGACGTTACTAGGATAACTTAGCGCTTCGAAAATATTGAAGCAAACTATTTCTCCCTCAAATTCCATAGTTAATGTTCCCTCATGCACATCTATTTTCATCTTTACTATCTTTAAAAATGGTTTATCCAATTGAAGGATGTTGAGGTCGATGAGTTTCCTTCCTCCATCCTTAGAAAATAAAAATCTACTCGGAAAAACCAACTGTTGACTCGCACCAAAACATCCTTAACAACCCCTTTAGGGTAGGCAATAGATATATCTAGTATAGCTACTAACATATCTTCATTATCAAGGTCAAACACATCTTGTGACAAGGAATCAATAATATAAATAGATAAAGTAGAGTGGACATCACTATGATACCTTAGCACTTCAAAAATATTGAACAAAACTATTTCCTTATCAAATTCCATGGTTAATGTTTCGTCGTTCACATTTATTTTCATCTTTAATAGGAAGGATGTTAAAGTCAATGAGTTTCCTTCCTCCATCCTCGGAACATAAAAATCTACTTGAAAAACCAACTCATTGACCCGCACCAAAACATCCTCAACAACCCCTTTGGAGTAGGCAACGGATCTATCCGGTATAGTTACTAACTTATCTTGATTATCTACATCAAACACATCTTGTGGCAAGCAATCAATAATATCAATAGATGAAATAAAGTGGATGTTACTAGGATAACTTAGCGCTTCAAAAATATTAAAGCGAACTATTTCACCATCAAATTTCATAGTTAATGTTCCCTCATGCACATCTATTTTCGCCTTTACTATCTTTAAAAATCGTCTATCCAATAGAATTATGTTGAAGTCGATGAGTTTCCTTCCTCCATCCTTAGAACAAAAAAATCTACTCGAAAAACCAACTGTTGACCTCCACCAAAGCATCCTTAACAACCCCTTTAGGGTAGGCAATAGATGTATCTAGTATAGCTACTAACTTATCCGGATTATCAAGGTCAAACACATCTTATGACATGCATTCAATAATATCAATAGATAAAGTAGAGTTGACATCACTACGATACATTAGCACTTCAAAAATATTGAAGAAAACTATTTCCTTATCAAATTCCATGGTTAATGTTTCGTCATTCACATTTATTTTCATCTTTAATAGGAAGGATGTTGAAGTCAATGAGTTTCCTTCCTCCATCCTCGGGACATAAAAATCTACTTGAAAAACCAACTCATTGACTCGCACCAAAACATCCTCAACAACCCCTTTAGGGTAGGCAACGGATCTATCCGGTATAGTTACTAACTTATGTTGATTATCTACGTCAAAGACATCTTGTGACAAGCAATCAATAATATCAATAGATGAAATAAAGTGGACGTTACTAGGATAACTTAGCGCTTCGAAAATATTAAAGCGAACTATTTCACCATCAAATTTCATAGTTAATGTTCCCTCATGCACATCTATTTTTGCCTTTACTATCTTTAAAAATGGTTTATCCAATAGAAGGATGTTGAAGTCGATGAGTTTCGTTCCTCCATCCTTAGAACATAAAAATCTACTCCAAAAACCAACTGTTGACTCGCACCAAAACATCCTTAACAACCCCTTTAGGGTAGGCAATAGATATATCTAGTACATCTACTAACTTATCTTGATTATCACGGTCAAACACATCTTGTGAGAAGCAATCAATAATATCAATAGATAAAGTAGAGTGGACATCACAAGATACCTTAGCACTTCAAAAATATTGAGGAAAACTATTTTATTATCAATTTCCATGGTTAATGTTTTCTCATTAACATTTATTTTAATCTTTAACAAAAAGGATGTTGAAGTCTATGAGTTTCCTTCCTCCATCGTCGGAATATAAAAATCTACTTGAAAAACCAAACTCATTGACTCGCACCAAAACATCCTCAACGACCCCTTTAGGGTAGGCAACGGATCTATTTGGTATGTTACTAACTTATCCCGAGTATCTAGGTCAAATACATCTTGTGACAAGCAATCAATAATATCAATTGATGAAATAGAATGGACGTTACTAGTATAACTTAGCGCTTTAAAAATATTGAAGCAAACTATTTCACCATCAAATTTCATAGTTAATGTTCCCTCATGCACATATATTTTCATCTTTAGTATCTTTAAAAATGGTCTATCGAATAGAAGGATGTTGAAGTCGATGAGTTTCGTTCCTCCATCCTTAGAACATAAAAATCTACTCGAAAAACCAGCTATTAACCCGCACCAAAACATCCTTAACAACCCCTTTAGGGTAGGCAATAGATATATCTAGTATAGCTACTAACTTATCTTGATTATCAAGGTCAAACAAATCTTGTGACAAGCAATCAATACTATGAATATATAAAGTAGAATGGAAACAACTACGACACCTTAGCACTTCAAAAATATTGAACAAAACTATTTCAATATGAAATTCCATGGTTAAGGCTCCCTCATTCACATTTATTTTCATCTTTAATAGGAAGGATGTTGAAGTCAATGAGTTTCCTTCCTCCATCATCGGAACATAAAAATTTACTCGTAAAACCAACTCATTGACTTGCACCAAAACATCCTCAACAACCCCTTTAGGGTAGGCAACAGATCTATCCGGTATAGTTACTAACTTATCTCGAGTATCTAGGTTAACCACATCTTATGACAAGCAATCAATAATATCTATAAATGAAATAAAATGAACGTTACTAGGATAACTTAGCGCTTCGAAAATATTGAAGCGAACTATTTCTCCATCAAATTTGATAGTTAATATTCCCTCATGCATATATATTTTTATCTTTACTATCTTTAAAAATGGTCTATCCAATAAAAGGATGTTGAAGTTGATGAGTTTTCTTCCTCCATCCTTAGAACATAAAATCTACTAAAAAAACCAACCGTTGACGTGCACCAAAACATCCTTAACAACCCCTTTAGGGTAGGTAATAGATATATCTAGTATAGCTACTAACTTATCTTGATTATCAAGGTCAAACACATCTTGTGACGAGCAATCAATAATATCAATAGATAAGGTAGAGTGGAAATCACTTGGATACCTTAGCACTTCAAAAATATTGAAGAAAACTATTTCATTATCAAATTCCATGGTTAATGCTCCCTCATTCACATATATTTTCATCTTTAATAGGAAGCATGTTGAAGTCGATGAGTTTCCTTCCTCCAACCTTAGAACATAAAAATCTACTCGAAAAACCAACTCGTTGACGTGCACCAAAACATCCTTAACAACCCCTTTAGGGTAGGTAATAGATATATCTAGTATAGCTACTAACTTGTCTTGATTATCAAGGTCAAACACATCTTGTGACAAGCAATCAATAATATCAATAGATAAAGTAGAGTGGAAATCATTAGGATACCTTAGCACTTCAAAAATATTAAAGAAAACTATTTCATTATCAAATTCCGTGGTTAATGCTCCCTCATTCACATTTATTTTCATCTTTAATAGGAAGCATGTTAAAGTCGATGAGTTTCCTTCCTCCAACCTTAGAACATAAAAATCTACTCGAAAAACCAACTCGTTGACGTGCACCAAAACATCCTTAACAACCCCTTTAGGGTAGGTAATAGATATATCTAGTATAGCTACTAACTTGTCTTGATTATCAAGGTCAAACACATCTTGTGACAAGCAATCAATAATATCAATAGATAAAGTAGAGTGGAAATCATTAGGATACCTTAGCACTTCAAAAATATTAAAGAAAACTATTTCATTATCAAATTCCGTGGTTAATGCTCCCTCATTCACATTTATTTTCATCTTTAATAGGAAGCATGTTGAAGTCGATGAGTTTCCTTCCTCCAACCTTAGAACATAAAAATCTACTCGAAAAACCAACTCGTTGACGTGCACCAAAACATCCTTAACAACCCCTTTAGGGTAGGTAATAGATATATCTAGTATAGCTACTAACTTGTCTTGATTATCAAGGTCAAACACATCTTGTGACAAGCAATCAATAATATCAATAGATAAAGTAGAGTGGACATCACTAGGATACCTTACCACTTCAAAAATATTGAAGAAAACTATTTAATTATCAAATTCCATGGTTAATTTTCTATCATTCTCATTTATTTTCATCTTTAATAGGAAGTATGCTTGAAGTCCATGAGTTTCCTCCCTCTCTCCTAAAAAAATAAAAATCTACTTGAAAAACCTACTCATTGTCCCGCACCAAAACATCCTCGAAGCACCCCTTTAGGGTAGGTAACGAATCTATCCGGCATAGTTACTAACTTATCTTGATTATCTAGGTCAAACACATCTTGTGACAAGTAATCAACAAAATTATTAGATGAAATATAGTGGACGTTACTAGGATAACTTAGCGCTTCGAAAATATTGAAGCAAACTATTTCTCCCTCAAATTCAATAGTTAATGTTCCCTCATGCACATCTATTTTCATCTTTACTATCTTTAAAAATGGTTTATCCAATTGAAGGATGTTGAGGTCGATGAGTTTCCTTCCTCCATCCTTAGAAAATAAAAATCTACTCGAAAAACCAACTGTTGACTCGCACCAAAACATCCTTAACAACCCCTTTAGGGTAGGCAATAGATATATCTAGTATAGCTACTAACATATCTTCATTATCAAGGTCAAACACATCTTGTGACAAGGAATCAATAATATCAATAGATAAAGTAGAGTGGACATCACTATGATACCTTAGCACTTCAAAAATATTGAACAAAACTATTTCCTTATCAAATTCCATGGTTAATGTTTCGTCGTTCACATTTATTTTCATCTTTAATAGGAAGGATGTTAAAGTCAATGAGTTTCCTTCCTCCATCCTCGGAACATAAAAATCTACTTGAAAAACCAACTCATTGACTCGCACCAAAACATCCTCAACAACCCCTTTGGAGTAGGCAACGGATCTATCCGGTATAGTTACTAACTTATCTTGATTATCTACATCAAACACATCTTGTGGCAAGCAATCAATAATATCAATAGATGAAATAAAGTGGATGTTACTAGGATAACTTAGCGCTTCAAAAATATTAAAGCGAACTATTTCACCATCAAATTTCATAGTTAATGTTCCCTCATGCACATCTATTTTCGCCTTTACTATCTTTAAAAATCGTCTATCCAATAGAATTATGTTGAAGTGGATGAGTTTCCTTCCTCCATACTTAGAACAAAAAAATCTAGTCGAAAAACCAACTGTTGACCTCCACCAAAGCATCCTTAACAACCCCTTTAGGGTAGGCAATAGATGTATCTAGTATAGCTACTAACTTATCTGGATTATCAAGGTCAAACACATCTTATGACACGCATTCAATAATATCAATAGATAAAGTAGAGTGGACATCAGCTACGATACCTTAGCACTTCTAAAATATTGAAGAAAACTATTTCCTTATCAAATTCCATGGTTAATGTTTCGTCGTTCACATTTATTTTCATCTTTAATAGGAAGGATGTTGAAGTCAATGAGTTTCCTTCCTCCATCCTCGGAACATAAAAATCTACTTGAAAAACCAACTCATTGACCCGCACCAAAACATCCTCAACAACCCCTTTAGGGTAGGCAACGGATCTATCCGGTATAGTTACTAACTTATGTTGATTATCTACGTCAAAGACATCTTGTGACAAGCAATCAATAATATCAATAGATGAAATAAAGTGGACGTTACTAGGATAACTTAGCGCTTCGAAAATATTAAAGCGAACTATTTCACCATCAAATTTCATAGTTAATGTTCCCTCATGCACATCTATTTTTGCCTTTACTATCTTTAAAAATGGTTTATCCAATAGAAGGATGTTGAAGTCGATGAGTTTCGTTCCTCCATCCTTAGAACATAAAAATCTACTCCAAAAATCAACTGTTGACCCGCACCAAAACATCCTTAACAAACCCTTTAGGGTAGGCAATAGATATATGTAGTACATCTACTAACTTATCTTGATTATCACGGTCAAACACATCTTGTGAGAAGCAATCAATTATATCAATAGATAAAGTAGAGTGGACATCACAAGATACCTTAGCACTTCAAAAATATTGAGGAAAACTATTTTATTATCAATTTCCATGGTTAATGTTTTCTCATTAACATTTATTTTAATCTTTAACAAAAAGGATGTTGAAGTCTATGAGTTTCCTTCCTCCATCGTCGGAATATAAAAATCTACTTGAAAAACCAAACTCATTGACCCGCACCAAAACATCCTCAACGACCCCTTTAGGGTAGGCAACGGATCTATTTGGTATGGTTACTAACTTATCCCGAGTATCTAGGTCAAATACATCTTGTGACAAGCAATCAATAATATCAATTGATGAAATAGAATGGACGTTACTAGTCTAACTTAGCGCTTTAAAAATATTGAAGCAAACTATTTCACCATCAAATTTCATAGTTAATGTTCCCTCATGCACATATATTTTCATCTTTAGTATCTTTAAAAATGGTCTATCGAATAGAAGGATGTTGAAGTCGATGAGTTTCGTTCCTCCATCCTTAGAACATAAAAATCTACTCGAAAAACCAGCTATTAACCCGCACCAAAACATCCTTAACAACCCCTTTAGGGTAGGCAATAGATATATCTAGTATAGCTACTAACTTATCTTGATTATCAAGGTCAAACAAATCTTGTGACAAGCAATCAATACTATGAATATATAAAGTAGAATGGAAACAACTACGACACCTTAGCACTTCAAAAATATTGAACAAAACTATTTCAATATGAAATTCCATGGTTAAGGCTCCCTCATTCACATTTATTTTCATCTTTAATAGGAAGGATGTTGAAGTCAATGAGTTTCCTTCCTCCATCATCGGAACATAAAAATTTACTCGTAAAACCAACTCATTGACTTGCACCAAAACATCCTCAACAACCCCTTTAGGGTAGGCAACGAATCTATCCGGTATAGTTACTAACTTATCTCGAGTATCTAGGTTAACCACATCTTATGACAAGCAATCAATAATATCTATAAATGAAATAAAATGAACGTTACTAGGATAACTTAGCGCTTCGAAAATATTGAAGCGAACTATTTCTCCATCAAATTTGATAGTTAATATTCCCTCATGCATATATATTTTTATCTTTACTATCTTTAAAAATGGTCTATCCAATAAAAGGATGTTGAAGTTGATGAGTTTTCTTCCTCCATCCTTAGAACATAAAATCTACTAAAAAAACCAACCGTTGACGTGCACCAAAACATCCTTAACAACCCCTTTAGGGTAGGTAATAGATATATCTAGTATAGGTACTAACTTATCTTGATTATCGAGGTCAAACACATCTTGTGACGAGCAATCAATAATATCAATAGATAAGGTAGAGTGGAAATCACTTGGATACCTTAGCACTTCAAAAATATTGAAGAAAACTATTTCATTATCAAATTCCATGGTTAATGCTCCCTCATTCACATATATTTTCATCTTTAATAGGAAGCATGTTGAAGTCGATGAGTTTCCTTCCTCCAACCTTAGAACATAAAAATCTACTCGAAAAACCAACTGTTGACGTGCACCAAAACATCCTTAACAACCCCTTTAGGGTAGGTAATAGATATATCTAGTATAGCTACTAACTTGTCTTGATTATCAAGGTCAAACACATCTTGTGACAAGCAATCAATAATATCAATAGATAAAGTAGAGTGGACATCACTAGGATACCTTACCACTTCAAAAATATTGAAGAAAACTATTTAATTATCAAATTCCATGGTTAATTTTCCATCATTCTCATTTATTTTCATCTTTAATAGGAAGTATGCTGAAGTCTATGAGTTTCCTTCCTCTCTCCTAAAAAAATAAAAATCTACTTGAAAAACCTACTCATTGTCCCGCACCAAAACATCCTCAAGCACCCCTTTAGGGTAGGTAACGAATCTATCCGGCATAGTTACTAACTTATCTTGATTATCTAGGTCAAACACATCTTGTGACAAGTAATCAACAAAATTATTAGATGAAATATAGTGGACGTTACTAGGATAACTTAGCGCTTCGAAAATATTGAAGCAAACTATTTCTCCCTCAAATTCCATAGTTAATGTTCCCTCATGCACATCTATTTTCATCTTTACTATCTTTAAAAATGGTTTATCCAATTGAAGGATGTTGAGGTCGATGAGTTTCCTTCCTCCATCCTTAGAAAATAAAAATCTACTCAAAAAACCAACTGTTGACTCGCACCAAAACATCCTTAACAACCCCTTTAGGGTAGGCAATAGATATATCTAGTATAGCTACTAACATATCTTCATTATCAAGGTCAAACACATCTTGTGACAAGGAATCAATAATATCAATAGATAAAGTAGAGTGGACATCACTATGATACCTTAGCACTTCAAAAATATTGAACAAAACTATTTCCTTATCAAATTCCATGGTTAATGTTTCGTCGTTCACATTTATTTTCATCTTTAATAGGAAGGATGTTAAAGTCAATGAGTTTCCTTCCTCCATCCTCGGAACATAAAAATCTACTTGAAAAACCAACTCATTGACCCGCACCAAAACATCCTCAACAACCCCTTTGGAGTAGGCAACGGATCTATCCGGTATAGTTACTAACTTATCTTGATTATCTACATCAAACACATCTTGTGGCAAGCAATCAATAATATCAATAGATGAAATAAAGTGGATGTTACTAGGATAACTTAGCGCTTCAAAAATATTAAAGCGAACTATTTCACCATCAAATTTCATAGTTAATGTTCCCTCATGCACATCTATTTTCGCCTTTACTATCTTTAAAAATCGTCTATCCAATAGAATTATGTTGAAGTCGATGAGTTTCCTTCCTCCATCCTTAGAACAAAAAAATCTACTCGAAAAACCAACTGTTGACCTCCACCAAAGCATCCTTAACAACCCCTTTAGGGTAGGCAATAGATGTATCTAGTATAGCTACTAACTTATCCGGATTATCAAGGTCAAACACATCTTATGACACGCATTCAATAATATCAATAGATAAAGTAGAGTTGACATCACTACGATACCTTAGCACTTCAAAAATATTGAACAAAACTATTTCCTTATCAAATTCCATGGTTAATGTTTCGTCGTTCACATTTATTTTCATCTTTAATAGGAAGGATGTTAAAGTCAATGAGTTTCCTTCCTCCATCCTCGGAACATAAAAATCTACTTGAAAAACCAACTCATTGACCTACACCAAAACATCCTCAACAACCCCTTTAGGGTAGGCAACGGATCTATCCGGTATAGTTACTAACTTACCTTAATTATCTATGTCAAACACATCTTGTGCCAAGCAATCAATAATATCAATAGATGAAATAAAGTGGACGTTACTAGGATAACTTAGCGCTTCAAAAATATTAAAGCGAACTATTTCACCATCAAATTTCATAGTTATGTTCCATCATGCACATCTATTTTCGCCTTTACTATCTTTAAAAATGGTCTATCCGGTAGAATTATGTTGAAGTCGATGAGTTTCCTTCCTCCATCCTTAAAACATAAAAATCTACTCAAAAAACCAATTGTTGACCCGCACCAAAGCATCCTTAACAACCCCTTTATGGTATGGAATAGATATATCTAGTATAGCTACTAACTTATCTTGATTATCAAGGTCAAACACATCTTATGACATGCATTCAATAATAACAATAGATAAAGTAGAGTGGACATCACTACGATACCTTAGAACTTCAAAAATATTGAAGAAAACTATTTCATTATCAAATTCCATGGTTAATGTTTCGTCGTTCACATTTATTTTCATCTTTAATACGAAGGATGTTGAAGTCAATGAGTTTCCTTCCTCCATCCTCGGAACATAAAAATCGCTTGAAAAACCAACTCATTGACTCGCACCAAAACATCCTCAACAACCCCTTTAGGGTAGGCAACGGATCTATCCGGTTAGTTGCTAACTTACCTTGATTATCTAGGTCAAACACATCTTGTGCCAAGAAATCAATAATATCAATAGATGAAATAAAGTGGACGTTACTAGGATAACTTAGCGCTTCGAAAATATTAAAGCGAACTATTTCACCATCAAATTTCTTAGTTAATGTTCCCTCATGCACATCTATTTTTGCCTTTACTATCATTAAAAATGGTCTATCCGGTAGAATTATGTTGAAGTCGATGAGTTTCCTTCCTCCATCCTTAAAACATAAACATCTACTCAAAAAACCAATTGTTGACTTGTACCAAAGCATCCTTAACAACCCCTTTAGGGTAGGCAATAGATATATGTAGTATAGCTACTAACTTATCTTGATTATCAAGGTAAAACACATCTTATGACACGCATTCAATAATATCAATAGATAAAGTAGAGTGGACATCACTACGATACCTTAGCACTTCAAAAATATTGAAGAAAACTATTTCCTTATCAAATTCCATGGTTAATGTTTCGTCGTTCACATTTATTTTCATCTTTAATAGGAAGGATGTTGAAGTCAATGAGTTTCCTTCCTCCATCCTCGAACATAAAAATCTATTTGAAAAACCAACTCATTGACCCGCACCAAAACATCCTCAACAACCCCTTTAGGGTAGGCAACGAATCTATCCGGTATAGTTACTAACTTATGTTGATTATCTACGTCAAAGACATCTTGTGACAAGCAATCAATAATATCAATAGATGAAATAAAGTGGACGTTACTAGGATAACTTAGCGCTTCGAAAATATTAAAGCGAACTATTTCACCATCAAATTTCATAGTTAATGTTCCCTCATGCACATCTATTTTTGCCTTTACTATCTTTAAAAATGGTTTATCCAATTGAAGGATGTTGAGGTCGATGAGTTTCCTTCCTCCATCCTTAGAAAATAAAAATCTAATCGAAAAACCAACTGTTGACCTGCACCAAAACATCCTTAACAACCCCTTTAGGGTAGGCAATAGATATATCTAGTATAGCTACTAACATATCTTCATTATCAAGGTCAAACACATCTTGTGACAAGGAATCAATAATATCAATAGATAAAGTAGAGTGGACATCACTATGATACCTTAGCACTTCAAAAATATTGAACAAAACTATTTCCTTATCAAATTCCATGGTTAATGTTTCGTCATTCACATTTATTTTCATCTTTAATAGGAAGGATGTTGAAGTCAATGAGTTTCCTTACTCCATCCTCGGAACATAAAAATCTACTTGAAAAACCAACTCATTGACCCGCACCAAACCATCCTCAACAACCCCTTTAGGGTAGGCAACGGATCTATCGGTATAGCTACTAACTTATCTTGATTAACTACGTCAAACACATCTTGTGACAAGCAATCAATAATATCAATAGATGAAATAAAGTGGATGTTACTAGGATAACTTAGCGCTTCAAAAATATTAAAGCGAACTATTTCACCATCAAATTTCATAGTTAATGTTCCCTCATGCACATCTATTTTTGCCTTTACTATCTTTAAAAATGGTCTATCCAATAGAATTATGTTGAAGTCGATGAGTTTCCTTCCTCCATCCTTAGAACATAAAAATCTACTCGAAAAACCAACTGTTTACCTCCACCAAAGCATCCTTAACAACCCCTTTAGGGTAGGCAATAGATATATCTAGTATAGCTACTAACTTATCTTGATTATCAACGTCAAACACATCTTATGGCAGGCATTCAATAATATCAATAGATAAAGTAGAGTGGACATCACTACGATACCTTAGCACTTCAAAAATATTGAAGAAAACTATTTCATTATCAAATTCCATGGTTAATGTTTCGTCGTTCAAATTTATTTTCATCTTTAATAGGAAGGATGTTGAAATCAATGAGTTTCCTTCCTCCATCCTCGTAACATAAAAATCTACTTGAAAAACCAACTCATTGACTCGCACCAAAACATCCTCAACAACCCCTTTAGGGTAGGCAACGATTCTATCCGGTATAGTTACTAACTTATCTTGATTATCTACGTCAAACACATCTTGTGACAAGCAATCAATAATATCAATAGATGAAATAAAGTGGATGTTACTAGGATAACTTAGCGCTTCAAAAATATTAAAGCGAACTATTACACTATCAAATTTCATAGTTAATGTTCCCTCATGCACATCTATTTCCGCCTTTACTATCTTTAAAAATGGTCTATCCGGTAGAATTATGTTGAAGTGGATGAGTTTCCTTCCTCCATCCTAAGAACATAAAAATCTACTCGAAAAACCAACTGTTGACCTCCACCAAAGCATCCTTAACAACCCCTTTAGGGTAGGCAATAGATATATCTAGTATATCTACTAACTTATCTTGATTATCAAGGTCAAACACATCTTATGACACGCATTCAATAATATCAATAGATAAAGTGAGTGGACATGACTACGATACCTTAGCACATCAAAAATATTTAAGAAAACTATTTCCTTATCAAATTCCATGGTTAATGTTTCGTCATTCCAATTTATTTTCATCTTTAATAGGAAGGATGTTGAAGTCAATGAGTTTCCTTCCTCCATCCTCAAAACATAAAAATCTACTTGAAAAACCAACTCATTGACCCGCACCAAAACATCCTCAACAACCCCTTTGGAGTAGGCAACGGATCTATCCGGTATAGTTACTAACTTATCTTGATTATCTACGTCAAACACATCTTGTGACAAGCAATCAATAATATCAATAGATGAAATAAAGTGGACGTTACTAGGATAACTTAGCGCTTCAAAAATATTAAAGCGAACTATTTCACCATCAAATTTCATAGTTAATGTTCCCTCATGCCAATCTATTTTCGCCTTTACTATCATTAAAAATGGTCTATCTAGTAGAATTATGTTGAAGTCGATGAGTTTCCTTCCTCCATCCTTAAAACATAAACATCTACTCAAAAAACCAATTGTTGACTTGCACCAAAGCATCCTTAACAACCCCTTTAGGGTAGGCAATAGATATATGTAGTATAGCTACTAACTTATCTTGATTATCAAGGTCAAACACATCTTATGACACGCATTCAATAATATCAATAGATAAAGTAGAGTGGACATCACTACGATACCTTAGCACTTCAAAAATATTGAAGAAAACTATTTCCTTATCAAATTCCATGGTTAATGTTTCGTCGTTCACATTTATTTTCATCTTTAATAGGAAGGATGTTGAAGTCAATGAGTTTCCTTCCTCCATCCTCGGAACATAAAAATCTACTTGAAAAACCAACTCATTGACCCGCACCAAAACATCCTCAACAACCCCTTTAGGGTAGGCAACGAATCTATCCGGTATAGTTACTAACTTATGTTGATTATCTATGTCAAAGACATCTTGTGACAAGCAATCAATAATATCAATAGATGAAATAAAGTGGACGTTACTAGGATAACTTAGCGCTTCGAAAATATTAAAGCGAACTATTTCACCATCAAATTTCATAGTTAATGTTCCCTCATGCACATCTATTTTTGCCTTTACTATCTTTAAAAATGGTTTATCCAATTGAAGGATGTTGAGGTCGATGAGTTTCCTTCCTCCATCCTTAGAAAATAAAAATCTACTCGAAAAACCAACTGTTGACTCGCACCAAAACATCCTTAACAACCCCTTTAGGGTAGGCAATAGATATATCTAGTATAGCTACTAACATATCTTCATTATCAAGGTCAAACACATCTTGTGACAAGGAATCAATAATATCAATAGATAAAGTAGAGTGGACATCACTATGATACCTTAGCACTTCAAAAATATTGAACAAAACTATTTCCTTATCAAATTCCATGGTTAATGTTTCGTCATTCACATTTATTTTCATCTTTAATAGGAAGGATGTCGAAGTCAATGAGTTTCCTTACTCCATCCTCGGAACATAAAAATCTACTTGAAAAACCAACTCATTGACCCGCACCAAACCATCCTCAACAACCCCTTTAGGGTAGGCAACGGATCTATCGGTATAGCTACTAACTTATCTTGATTAACTACGTCAAACACATCTTGTGACAAGCAATCAATAATATCAATAGATGAAATAAAGTGGATGTTACTAGGATAACTTAGCGCTTCAAAAATATTAAAGCGAACTATTTCACCATCAAATTTCATAGTTAATGTTCCCTCATGCACATCTATTTTTGCCTTTACTATCTTTAAAAATGGTCTATCCAATAGAATTATGTTGAAGTCGATGAGTTTCCTTCCTCCATCCTTAGAACATAAAAATCTACTCGAAAAACCAACTGTTTACCTCCACCAAAGCATCCTTAACAACCCCTTTAGGGTAGGCAATAGATATATCTAGTATAGCTACTAACTTATCTTGATTATCAACGTCAAACACATCTTATGGCAGGCATTCAATAATATCAATAGATAAAGTAGAGTGGACATCACTACGATACCTTAGCACTTCAAAAATATTGACGAAAACTATTTCATTATCAAATTCCATGGTTAATGTTTCGTCGTTCAAATTTATTTTCATCTTTAATAGGAAGGATGTTGAAGTCAATGAGTTTCCTTCCTCCATCCTCGAACATAAAAATCTACTTGAAAAACCAACTCATTGACTCGCACCAAAACATCCTCAACAACCCCTTTAGGGTAGGCAACGGTTCTATCCGGTATAGTTACTAACTTATCTTGATTATCTACGTCAAACACATCTTGTGACAAGCAATCAATAATATCAATAGATGAAATAAAGTGGATGTTACTAGGATAACTTAGCGCTTCAAAAATATTAAAGCGAACTATTACACTATCAAATTTCATAGTTAATGTTCCCTCATGCACATCTATTTCCGCCTTTACTATCTTTAAAAATGGTCTATCCAGGTAGAATTATGTTGAAGTGGATGAGTTTCCTTCCTCCATCCTAAGAACATAAAAATCTACTCGAAAAACCAACTCGTTGACCTCCACCAAAGCATCCTTAACAACCCCTTTAGGGTAGGCAATAGATATATCTAGTATATCTACTAACTTATCTTGATTATCAAGGTCAAACACATCTTATGACACGCATTCAATAATATCAATAGATAAAGTGAGTGGACATGACTACGATACCTTAGCACATCAAAAATATTGAAGAAAACTATTTCCTTATCAAATTCCATGGTTAATGTTTCGTCGTTCCAATTTATTTTCATCTTTAATAGGAAGGATGTTGAAGTCAATGAGTTTCCTTCCTCCATCCTCAAAACATAAAAATCTACTTGAAAAACCAACTCATTGACCCGCACCAAAACATCCTCAACAACCCCTTTGGAGTAGGCAACGGATCTATCCGGTATAGTTACTAACTTATCTTGATTATCTACGTCAAACACATCTTGTGACAAGCAATCAATAATATCAATAGATGAAATAAAGTGGACGTTACTAGGATAACTTAGCGCTTCAAAAATATTAAAGCGAACTATTTCACCATCAAATTTCATAGTTAATGTTCCCTCATGCACATCTATTTTCGCCTTTACTATCATTAAAAATGGTCTATCCAGGTAGAATTATGTTGAAGTCGATGAGTTTCCTTCCTCCATCCTTAAAACATAAACATCTACTCAAAAAACCAATTGTTGACTTGCACCAAAGCATCCTTAACAACCCCTTTAGGGTAGGCAATAGATATATGTAGTATAGCTACTAACTTATCTTGATTATCAAGGTCAAACACATCTTATGACACGCATTCAATAATATCAATAGATAAAGTAGAGTGGACATCACTACGATACCTTAGCACTTCAAAAATATTGAAGAAAACTATTTCCTTATCAAATTCCATGGTTAATGTTTCGTCGTTCACATTTATTTTCATCTTTAATAGGAAGGATGTTGAAGTCAATGAGTTTCCTTCCTCCATCCTCGGAACATAAAAATCTACTTGAAAAACCAACTCATTGACTCGCACCAAAACATCCTCAACAACCCCTTTAGGGTAGGCAACGGATCTATCCGGTATAGTTACTAACTTATGTTGATTATCTATGTCAAAGACATCTTGTGACAAGCAATCAATAATATCAATAGATGAAATAAAGTGGACGTTACTAGGATAACTTAGCGCTTCGAAAATATTAAAGCGAACTATTTCACCATCAAATTTCATAGTTAATGTTCCCTCATGCACATCTATTTTTGCGTTTACTATCTTTAAAAATGGTTTATCCAATTGAAGGATGTTGAGGTCGATGAGTTTCCTTCCTCCATCCTTAGAAAATAAAAATCTACTCGAAAAACCAACCGTTGACTCGCACCAAAACATCCTTAACAACCCCTTTAGGGTAGGCAATAGATATATCTAGTATAGCTACTAACATATCTTCATTATCAAGGTCAAACACATCTTGTGACAAGGAATCAATAATATCAATAGATAAAGTAGAGTGGACATCACTATGATACCTTAGCACTTCAAAAATATTGAACAAAACTATTTCCTTATCAAATTCCATGGTTAATGTTTCGTCATTCACATTTATTTTCATCTTTAATAGGAAGGATGTTGAAGTCAATGAGTTTCCTTACTCCATCCTCGGAACATAAAAATCTACTTGAAAAACCAACTCATTGACCCGCACCAAACCATCCTCAACAACCCCTTTAGGGTAGGCAACGGATCTATCGGTATAGCTACTAACTTATCTTGATTAACTACGTCAAACACATCTTGTGACAAGCAATCAATAATATCAATAGATGAAATAAAGTGGATGTTACTAGGATAACTTAGCGCTTCAAAAATATTAAAGCGAACTATTTCACCATCAAATTTCATAGATAATGTTCCCTCATGCACATCTATTTTCGCCTTTACTATCTTTAACAATGGTCTATCCAATAAAATTATGTTGAAGTGGATGAGTTTCCTTCCTCCATCCTTAGAACATAAAAATCTACTCGAAACACCAACTTTTGACCCGCACCAAACCATCCTTAACAACCCCTTTAGGGTAGGCAATAGATATATCTAGTATAGCTACTGACTTATCTTGATTATCAAGGTGAAACACATCTTATGACACGCATTCAATAATATCAATAGATAAAGTAGAGTGGACATCACTACGATACCTTAGCACTTTTAAAAATTTTGAAGAAAACTATTTCCTTATCAAATTCCATGGTTAATGTTTCGTCATTCACATTTATTTTCATCTTTAATAGGAAGGATGTTGAAGTCAATGAGTTTCCTTACTCCATCCTCGGAACATAAAAATCTACTTGAAAAACCAACTCATTGACCCGCACCAAACCATCCTCAACAACCCCTTTAGGGTAGGCAACGGATCTATCGGTATAGCTACTAACTTATCTTGATTAACTACGTCAAACACATCTTGTGACAAGCAATCAATAATATCAATAGATGAAATAAAGTGGATGTTACTAGGATAACTTAGCGCTTCAAAAATATTAAAGCGAACTATTTCACCATCAAATTTCATAGTTAATGTTCCCTCATGCACATCTATTTTTGCCTTTACTATCTTTAAAAATGGTCTATCCAAAAGAATTATGTTGAAGTCGATGAGTTTCCTTCCTCCATCCTTAGAACATAAAAATCTACTCGAAACACCAACTTTTGACTCGCACCAAACCATCCTTAACAACCCCTTTAGGGTAGGCAATAGATATATCTAGTATAGCTACTGACTTATCTTGATTATCAAGGTGAAACACATCTTATGACACGCATTCAATAATATCAATAGATAAAGTAGAGTTGGCATCACTACGATACCTTAGCACTTCAAAAATATTGAAGAAAACTATTTCCTTATCAAATTCCATGGTTAATGTTTCGTCGTTCACATTTATTTTCATCTTTAATAGGAAGGATGTTGAAGTCAATGAGTTTCCTTACTCCATCCTCGTAACATAAAAATCTACTTGAAAAACCAACTCATTGACCCGCACCAAACCATCCTCAACAACCCCTTTAGGGTAGGCAACGGATCTATCGTGTATAGCTACTAACTTATCTTGATTAACTACGTCAAACACATCTTGTGACAAGCAATCAATAATATCAATAGATGAAATAAAGTGGATGTTACTAGGATAACTTAGCGCTTCAAAAATATTAAAGCGAACTATTTCACCATCAAATTTCATAGTTAATGTTCCCTCATGCACATCTATTTTTGCCTTTACTATCTTTAAAAATGGTCTATCCAATAGAATTATGTTGAAGTCGATGAGTTTCCTTCCTCCATCCTTAGAACATAAAAATCTACTCGAAAAACCAACTGTTTACCTCCACCAAAGCATCCTTAACAACCCCTTTAGGGTAGGCAATAGATATATCTAGTGTAGCTACTAACTTATCTTGATTATCACGGTCAAACACATCTTATGACACGCATTCAATAATATCAATAGATAAATTAGAGTTGGCATCACTACGATACCTTAGCACTTCAAAAATATTGAAGAAAACTATTTCCTTATCAAATTCCATGGTTAATGTTTCGTCGTTCACATTTATTTTCATCTTTAATAGGAAGGATGTTGAAGTCAATGAGTTTCCTTCCTCCATCCTCGGAACATAAAAATCTACTCGAAAAACCAACTCATTGACTCGCACCAAAACATCCTCAACAACCCCTTTAGGGTAGGCAACGGATCTATCCGGTATAGCTACTAACTTATCTTGATTATCTACGTCAAACACATCTTATGACAAGCAATCAATAATATCAATAGATGAAATAAAGTGGATGTTACTAGGATAACTTAGCGCTTCAAAAATATTAAAGCGAACTATTTCACCATCAAATTTCATAGTTAATGTTCCCTCATGCACATCTATTTTCGCCTTTACTATCTTTAAAAATGGTCTATCCAATAGAATTATGTTGAAGTGGATGAGTTTCCTTCCTCCATCCTTAGAACATAAAAATCTACTCGAAAAACCAATTGTTGACCTGCACCAAAGCAACCTTAACAACCCGTTTAGGGTAGGCAATAGATATATCTAGTATAGCTGCTAACTTATCTTGATTATCAAGGTCAAACACATCTTATGACACGCATTCAATAATATCAATAGATAAAGTAGAGTGGACATCACTACGATACCTTAGCACTTCAAAATATTGAAGAAAACTATTTCATTATCAAATTCCATGGTTAATGTTTCGTCGTTCACATTTATTTTCATCTTTAATGGGAAGGATGTTGAAGTCAATGAGTTTCCTTCCTCCATCCTCGTAACATAAAAATCTACTTGAAAAACCAACTCATTGACCCGCACCGAAACATCCTCAACAACACCTTTAGGGTAGGCAACGGATCTATCCGGTATAGTTACTAACTTATCTTGATTATCTACGTCAAACACATCTTGTGACAAGCAATCAATAATATCAATAGATGAAATAAAGTGGACCTTAGTAGGATAACTTAGCGCTTCAAAAATATTAAAGCGAACTATTTCACCATCAAATTTCATAGTTAATGTTCCCTCATGCACATCTATTTTTTCCTTTACTATCTTTAAAAATGGTCTATGCAATAGAATTATGTTGAAGTCGATGAGTTTCCTTCCTCCATGCTTAGAACATAAAAATCTACTCGAAAAACCAACCGTTGACTCGCACCAAAACATCCTTAACAACCCCTTTAGGGTAGGCAATAGATATATCTAGTATAGCTACTAAGATATCTTCATTATCAAGGTTAAACACATCTTATGACACGCATTCAATAATATCAATAGATAAAGTAGAGTGGACATCACTACGATACCTTAGCACTTCAAAAATATAGAACAAAACTATTTCCTTATCAAATTCGATGGTTAATGTTTCGTCGTTCAAATTTATTTTCATCTTTAATAGGAAGGATGTTAAAGTCAACGAGTTTCCTTTCTCCATGCTCGGAACATAAAAATCTACTTGAATAACCAACTCATTGACCTCGCACCAAAACATCCTCAACAACCCCTTTAGGGTAGGCAACAGATCTATCCGGTATAGTTACTAACTTATCTTGATTATCTACATCAAACACATCTTGTGACAAGCAATCAATAATATCAATAGATGAAATAAAGTGGACATTACTAGGATAACTTAGCGCTTCAAAAATATTAAAGCGAACTATTTCACCATCAAATTTCATAGTTAATGTTGCCTCATGCACATCTATTTTCGCCTTTACTATCTTTAAAAATGGTCTATCCAATAGAATTATGTTGAAGTCGATGAGTTTCCTTCCTCCATCCTTAGAACATAAAAATCTACTCGAAAAACCAACTCGTTGACTCGCACCAAAACATCCTTAACAACCCCTTTAGGGTAGGCAATAGATATATCTAGTATAGCTACTAACATATCTTCATTATCAAGGTCAAACACATCTTATGACACGCATTCAATAATATCAATAGATAAAGTAGAGTGGACATCACTATGATACCTTAGCACTTCAAAAATATTGAACAAAACTATTTCCTTATCAAATTCCATGGTTAATGTTTCATCGTTCACATTTATTTTCATCTTTAATAGGAAGGATGTTAAAGTCAATGAGTTTCCTTCCTCCATCCTCGGAACATAAAAACCTACTTGAAAAACCAACTCATTGACCTACACTAAAACATCCTCAACAACCCTTTTAGGCTAGGTAATAGATCTATCTAGTAATCGAATTATAACTATAGTTTCATTCAAAAGCCCTAAATCTAAAATCATCTAAGTAGAATATAGCATGACATTGATTAAACCTCCTAAATCTAGCATGGCCTTTTGAAATATAGTGTTACCTATCATACAAGGGATTTTGAATATACCTAGATGTTTACACATTGGAGAAAGTTTTCTTTAGAAGTTGCAAACACATTCTCTTTTATACTTACCTTCTTGTTTCCTTTCAATTTCCTTCTTGAAGTGTATAAGTCCTTCAAGAATTTTGAATATCTTAGGACTTGTTTAATTGTATCAATGAGAGGTATGTTCATCTCCACCTTTCTAAGTATCTCCAATATCTCGGTAACTTTATCTTTGTTCTTTGATTTTGTAAATCTGTTTGGAAAAAAAAATAATTAACTAAATCTTTATTCACATGAGTTTAGGAATTTACCTTAGTCACTATTGGGAGCACTTCAAGTTGCTTTTTTGTCTTTTCTTCATCTTTTAATAGAAGAGCCTTACATTGTGCCTTTATCTCTTTCCCATTTCATAATGTTATGGCATTTGCATTTTCTTTTGCTTTTACTAGTGTTGGGTAAGGAAGTTTTCCCAAACTTTAGGCCTCTAATTTTCCCATAGTAGTAGCAATCCGGCTTATTTGAGTCTCTCGGTTTTAGATACTTGTTCTTGTGTACTATTGGAATTGCATGGTGTTATTCTAAAGTTGAGCAATATTCTAAATCAATGTTTTCACCATGTCTTCCAATGATAGGTCGAACCTAAAGTTGAAGCTTGTTACTTCTATAATGGTGGTTGGTAGGGCCTTTTTTACTATAAAACACCTTGATTATTCGATTAATTCAAGTGCATATGACCTTTCTATCGAGGATGAACATCATATCTTCTTTGTTGTGTTAGCTTTGGAAAACCACCTACAGCATTGGGTTGTTTGGTAAAATCATCATACAAAGAAGGACATTGAACATATTGCATATGTTTTCACTTAATGTATGCCATTTGTTGCCACTTGTCTCATTAAGGGGATTGATCCAACAATTTAATGCTTAAGTGTAGAGATACTAATTTCATTTGCTTTCTTTCGAGGAGGATGATCATATCTAGAACTAAATTTTTAAGAGTTAGCAACCGTGTTAGAAATAAAAATATCACCACTAGCTACATCTATCATGACCCTATCTTATGGGAAAAGTCCTACATAAAAGTACTAGATCAATAGTCATTCACCGAATTGATAGTGAGGGAAGCTAATACATAGTTTCTTGAATCTCCCCCAATAGTCATATAGTGTCTCCTTCGTGTGTTGTCTAATCATACATATCTCCTTATGAAAGTTTATAACTTGAGCATAGGAAAATATTTGTCTAGAAATATTCTTTTCATTTCATTGAAGGTATTAACTGATTTGGATGGAAAATAGTAGAGCCAATCCTTGGTTGAGTCGACCAATGAAAATGAAAAGGCCCTTAACTTGATCTATTTCATAGATATCCTAACTAGTTTCATGCTAGAGCGAGAAAATATCACATTTTTTGAGATGCTTGTGAGGGCCTTCATCTAGCAAACAATGAAAACTAGGTAAGAGATGGATTAAACTAGATTTAAGCTCAAATGTTAGCTTAATATCAAGATATTCAATGCATAAAGGTTGAAGGTTCGGGTTTGGAGTGACCAATTCTTTGAGAGTATGAGTGTTGTCTAGATTGACCTTGACTTCCTCTTCAAAATATCTTGAGGAAAGAAACAATCAAAATATTTAGGAACAATCAAGTTGAATGCAATCTTTTCTAGCAACAATTCCAAAATTTGAGAACATGTTGTATCGCTAACAAATTAGTTGTATTTATATTCCTTACAAAACCCAATCAAAAGAGTGTATGTAGGGTAAGTAAGGGTCGATCCCACAGAGAGAGATGGTTCAATCATTATCTTTTTTTCTTCGATTGTTTCCAATGTAACGTAAAGGTAAAAGAAGGTTTGGTTTGTTTACAATAGTAAAGGTAGTCAAAGTAAATAGAAATATACCAATAATGATTGAAGCCTTGGTTGAATATTGGTTTCCAATTTTGGTTTAATCTCCGATCATTGATTCAAACATTAACTTACTCTTGCCTAAAATATTCACTATAAGACAACAACATATATGTTATCCCAATCTTTCCTTAATGATTTGTTAACCAGATAGACATTATTTGATTAATCCCTAGCTATAGAGCAATCTAGTAGATGTTAGCAGATTTTATCCAAAACCGAGCATTAAATGAGAGAAAGATAGGTCAAGCTAAATAAATGTTTCATACACTAGAAGAATTTAATCTAGTTCTATGTTTACCAAGGGAGTAAACAAAAATGCATTTACAATCATTAACCCTTAGTTATAACCACAGTAAGTTTAGATAAGTAATTATACGGACTTGAATACTTAGCCAACAAAAGATTATAATGATTAAGTAAATATCATGCACTCTAATCAGTTAATCACATAATCATATTCATATAGCATAGAAAAACATAAAATACTCCAAAAGAATAAGTTTAGAATTAAAACACATTAAGATCTTAGAATAATTTTACCAAAGCTTCAACTTCCCTTCAACTAAGGAAGGTTCGTAGTTATTCATGGTTGATAACAAGAAAGGATTTTTACTATCTATGGTGGCTCCTAAATAAGGGTATCTCTAGAAGGATCCTTAACATCTCTATTTATAGACATAAGTATAGTTACAACACACATATGGCAGCCCTATGTTGACACATGACTTGATGGCTTAACACACACGGCTTGCGTATGGCTTGCAACCTTAGCTTGCTTATGTTACATGGCTTAAAGGATAAAGGCATATGACCATGTGACACTCGTACTTCATCTAATATCTTCTTTTACTTCATCTTTTATTGTTGGCTTTTTCCCATGTGGAATTGTTTCTTCATCCCATACCACTATCTTCTACATGTGTTCCCTTGTTGCTTAATCCTTTAGATTACTTGTCACTCTAACACGGACAGTTATGTCGTTTCTTTAGTCCATGCCATGTGGATTGCTATTACCAATGTGGTTTTGTTGTTGAACAACCACACAATTTCTCCTTTGTTTCACATAGCCGGTAGCTATTTCCTCTTGTAATTCACACGATTGTGATTCGCCTTAAGCTTCTTCATGGCTTTAGCTTCTCTTTACTTTTGCTTGGTTTTATTCGATTCGATTCATTATTTTTCCTATACAACCCAAAATTATTATCTTCATCTTAATGTCCTAAATATAATAAAATGAATACCCAAACATTTAATGTAAAAAACCATAAAAGTTGTATAAATTATGCTCTTATCAAAGAAAGGGAGAGCAAAGAGGAAGGGAGAGAGGGAGAGATGAAGAGAGAGAAGGGAGAGAGAGAGGGTGTAGAGAGAGATGGAGGGAGGGAGATAGGGAGAGGGAGAGGGAGTGAGGGAGAGAGTGTTAGTGTAGGTGCCCAAGATCTAACTATTTTTTGATGGGCTTGAGTTAATGTATTATTGCATCATTTATTTTAATAATAATATATTAATTATTTGGTTTTCATGTTGATAAATTTAGTAAAATTAGATACAAGTCCTTATGATATGCATTTGTAATAGTGATTGATCAAAAGATGTGAGATAAACACTAATGCATATAAATGATATCATTAAACATCCCAAGAAGAAGGATTATCAAGAATGGACATTAACTATATGTAGATAAGCTTGTAAGTGCTATGTTCATGTTATAATATAGCAATAGGAGATCTCACACCTATTGGCATGGTGATGCCAAAGCAAGCACTTAGGTGATTTATGTTAGAACATATTATTGGACATGACTCATCATGAGAACACATTTGGTTTTAACCTATGGGAATCTCATACGAGATGGGTATAAATGGTCCTTAAACTTGAAGTCATCATGGTTGTCTTATTAGAGGATTTATGCACTTTGACGAGTTGTTTCAATGGACCCATTAATGGGTTGCACGTGGTTAATTCATTAGGTGCACTAAGAATCTACTTGAGGTAGGTGTATGACTAAGATAAGACATGTCATTCATTGTATGATAAAGGAGCTATCACATTACACTTTAATAAATGTCCGCTTAAAAAATCTATGGCCAAACTAGGAGTACATCAATAGAGCAAAATGGGTTTAGACTAAGAGCCAAGACATTTGGGAACCGAAGAAAACTTGCATGATCATAATCGAATGAGAATTATAACTAAGTTTGAGATCACACTATGATAAGTTGACATGAGGATTGAATTAGCTAATCATGATGCCTTACTAGAGGCCAATCTTGATTTATGTATCAAGAGATAAAAGAGGAGTCTTTTGTTTTTGATACATTGCCAATATTCACTAAGAGCTTATTGAGTCGCACACATAAGTTTAAGTATTCACATGATGAGTAAGAAGCAAAGATATTGGAAAAAATTTTCAATTTTGAAAGTTTTCTATTTTGGAAAGGGTTTCCAAAATGAAAAGTTTCCTTAAATCGGAAGGATCCTAAAAAGGAAAGTTTCCTATTTTAGAAATCAGTTTTTCAACTTGGAAGTTAGGTCCAAATTTAGAAATAAATAACCTAAAATGGAAATGATTTTCCTAATTTAGATTAAATGATATTTTGGAAAATTATTTCCAAATGTGGACTTACATGAAATAATCTAAGATTATTTTTTTAGATAGTCCAAATAAATTAATTGGGCTATAATTGTTTTGGCCCATTAGGTTTAATTAAAAGCCTTAAGATATATTTGTGGGAGGATAAACATCAACTTTATTGGATAAGGATGAATGTTTTAAAGATAATGATCAAAAGTCCACATGCAAAATAACTCCTCATCCTTGAAGGATAAGGAAGCAACAACCATAAGTCCAATTAGGACTTATTTTCCACCCTCTCTTTGTCCTTGGAGGACAAGGAAATTCTCCCCTTATAAATTAGAGGGGAGGTGTGGCATAAAGAGAGGATTTGTTTTTGGAGAGAAAATTCGGCCAACACAAGGAAAAAAAGGGAAATTCAGCTAGTCCTTAAAACTTATAGGGCATACGGAAAAGAAAGAAAAAGGGAGAAAATATTTTTCTCCAAAAACCCTAGCATGCCATACTATTTTCTTCTCTTTTAAGGTTGTCACAAAATTGCCCGGGATTGATTTCTATAGGAAACACTACACAAATTAGAAAAGGTGGAGCTAGCATCCTGTCGGTTTTGAGTGCTTCTTTATGGGTATTTGGACTACATGGATCATCAATAGAGGTTGGATACTTAGATAGCTTTTCATTTAAAAGAATTTAGATTTACATTACATGAGCTTATTCTTTATCTATTGCTTTAAATTCATGCATATATGGTTAGTAGATTCAACCGCTTAAACTTGAGCCCTTAGATGGAGGAAAATTTTTGTTTATTTTGTACCTCTATAAGATGTATGATCCTTCAATTGGTTTTAGAGCCTCTATTAAATCTTTGATTATATGATTTGTTAATTGTTATTAACTCCTTGAATTAGCTATGCTTAATTATAAATCTTTTGTTTTTTGTATTTTATAAAATTGAATTTTAGGTAAAAACCAATGGGGGCATGTGAGGTCGACATTGGATGTCGATGCTCATGTGTACAATAGCCCCACTAGCTAGTTATGCACTAGGTGTGTGCATAAGGCATTGTATGCCAAGCCGCACACTAAGCACGTGGGCTAAGCGACAGACTAGGTAGCACACTCTGGGTGCGCAGGTCGAGTTGCAAGCCACCGGCTAGGCACCCTTGCACCGGGTTGTTGGCAACGATAGCAAGTTGAGAGTTTCAGCATTAAGCCCATAGAGAGTGACAAAGAAGAGAGGGTGAGAGAGGGGGAGAGAGGGAGGGAGGGAGGGGAAGAATAACGAGAGAGGGAAAAAAAGAGAGAGGAAGAAGGGGGAAGAGAGAGGAAGAGAAGGGAGACAGGGAGAGGAAGAAGGGGAAGAGAGAGGAAGAGAAGGGAGACAGGGAGAGGAAGGGAGGGAGTGAGGAGGAGAGAGGAAGGGAGAGGCAAAGTGAGAGAGAGGGAGAGGGAGAGAAAGGGGGAGGGAAAGAGAGAGAGAAAGGGAGATAGAGAGAGAAGGGGGAAAGAGAGGGGAAAGATAGAGAAAAAAAAGAGGGAGAGAGAAGAAGTAAGGGAGAGAGGGAAAAGAGAGAGAGAGAGGGAGGAAAAGAGTGGGAGAGAGGGTGAGAGAGGAAGAGAAGGAGAAAGAGAGAGGGAGAGGGGGGAAAGAAGGAGGGTAGGAGAAAGGGAAAGAGAGAGAGGAAGCGAGAGGTATAGAGAGTGAGAGGGAGGGAGAGAGATATGGAAGAGAGAAAGGAAGACTAAGGGAGAGAAAAAGAGAGAGAAGGACGGAGGGTGAGCGAGAGAGGGAGGGAGTGAGAGAGATAGAGAGGGAGAAAGTGAGAGAGAGGAGGAGAAAGGAAGAGAGAGTAAGAGAGAAAGAGAGAAAGAGGGGGTGAGGGACAGGGAGAGAGGGAAATAGAGATAGTGAAAGGAAGAGAGAGGGAGGTGAAAGAGGGAGATTGAGAGGGAGGGAGGGAGAGGAAGAGAACGAGGGAGGGAGAGGGAAAGGGAGAGGGAGAAAGAGAGGGGGAGAGAGAGAGGGAGAAAGAGAGGGGAGAGAGAGAGGGAGATAGCAAAAGAGTAGGAGGGAAAGCAAGAGAGAGAGGAAAATGGAGAAAGAGAGGGAGTGAGAGAGGAAGGGAGGGAGAAAGAGAGAGAGGATAGAGAGAGGGAGGGAGGGGAGGGAGGGGAGGGGAGAAGAAAGAAGGAGAAAGAGTGAGAGAGAGGGAGAGAGAGGGAGAGATAGAGAGGGAGAAAGAGGGATGGAGAGATAGAAGGAGTGAGAGAGGGAGAGGGAGAAAAAGAGAGATAGGGAGGGAAAGAGGGATAGAGAGAGCGAGAAGGAGAAAGAAGGGTAGAGAAAGGGAGGGAGGGAGGGGGAGAAAAAGAAAGAGAGAGGGAGAGGGAGTTAAGGAGATAAGGAAAGAGAGATAAGGGGAAAGAGAAAGAGAAAAGGAGGGAGAGAGAGAGAGGAAGGGTGGAGGGAGGAGAGAGAGGGGGAGGAAGAGAGTAGGGGACGAGAGAAAGGGAGAGGGGAATGGAGAGAGGAAGGGGAATAGAGAGAGTGAGAGGGAGCGAGAGAGGGTGAGAGAGGTAGATAGGGAGAGAAATATTAAGAGTGAAAGATAAAGAGGAAGAGAGATAAGGAAAGGGATAGTAAGAGAGAGAAAAATGAGGGAGAGAGAGGGATGGAGAGAGGGAGATGGAGAGGAAAAGAGAGATAGGGAATGAGGGATAGGGACGGATAAAGGTGGAGTGAGGGAGAGAGAGGGAGAAAAAGAGAGTGAGAAGCGGAGAGAGAAAAAGAGTGAGTGAGATAGAGAGGTAGAGAGAGATGGAGAGGGTGAAGGAGAGGGGGAGAGAGGAAGAGAGAGTAGAAGAAAGAAAGAGGGAGAGAAAGAGTGAGAAAAGAGGACGAGAGGGGAGAGAGAGAAGGGTAAAGAGAGGGAGAGAGGGGAAGAAAGGGAGAGAAGGTTAGACAAAGGGAAAGAAGGGGATAGAGGGAGAGAGATGGAGGAGAGAGGGAGTGAGAGATAATGAGGGGGACAAAGAGAGGGTGAAAGAGAGAGGGAGAGAGTGAGGGTGACAAGAGAGAATAAAGTGAGGGACGGGGAGAGAGAGAGAGGGAGAGAGGGAGGGAAAGAATGGGAGAGAAGGAGAGAGGGAGAGAACGAGGGAGAGAGAGGGGGAGGGAGAGGTAGATGGGGAGACAAAGGGAGGGAGGGAGAGAGGGAGTGCGGGAGAGGGAGAGAGAGGGCATGAGGAAAAAACGGAAAGATAAAGAGAGAATGAGAGAGGAAGGGAGGAGAGGGATGGAAAGAGAGAGAGGGAGAGAGAGAGGGATAGAGAGAGGAAGGGGGGATAGAGAGAGAGGAAGAGGGAGAGAGATGGAGGGGGTTAGGGTTAGGGGGTGAAGGAGCGAGGGCTAGAGAGGGAAGGAGAGAGAGGAAGGAAAAGGAAGGGACCGAGAGGGAAAACGAGAGGAAGAGAAGGGGAAGTAGGGAGGGAGATGTAAAGAGAGGGAGAGGGAGAGGTTGAGAGAAGGAGAGGGAAAATGGGAGAGAGGGATAGAGAGAGGGAGAAAGAGTGTAACCACGACGAAAATCCTTAATTATATATATTATGGAATGAAATTTTGGAAAATTACACCATGAGAAATTAATGTGTGAAATGTATGATTTGTGATAAATCTATGTTTTTGTGTTGTGATGCAAAGTTTGTTTGATGTGTTCAAATGTGTGGATCGTTTGGAATGAAAAAAAGAAAAAGAAAAAGGGTATCGATCGAATTGATTGAAGCTAAGCTAGATTTGATGAGCTTGACTTGGAAAGGAAAGAAATACACTTCTAGAGTTTCCCTAGGCTAAAACCATTCGGCCAAGTGGGGAAAATTGGGAAGGAATGGATCTTTTTGGGAAATTAAGGGCCTAAGATATCATGGTGACCCAATTAGGTATGGGTTAATAGTTTAGGGTGGAAATAAATTTACTAGACATAAAAGGCAATCCATGGCCGCCTCAAAATCCAATCGACATAAATAAAAAAACAAAAATAGGGCTTTGGACTTCATTAGGTAAATTGGATACTTGATGGCTAAATTTGGTTTCTTTTGTGTACCTGGTTTAGATCTCATTGGTAACCCTTCTAAGTATGGTTTGGTAAGTTACGATAAAAGGAATTGACCTAGAGATGGAAAAATAATTTCTTGCTCATTTTAGACCATTCGGTCTAAGAGAGAAAATGACTAACATTGAATCCTTTTGTGTAATTAAAGATCAAGAATTAAATGTGAACTCTAGTATAGACCAATTAGTAAGTTAGATTAAATGGGAAAACCTTTGACCACTTAAGGACACATTCAGCCTCGACCCATAAATTTTAGGGATTTAGGTTCTCATCTTATGATTTTATAACTAAGGGTTAAAGTACATTTCAACAAAGGTAAAATGAAATATTGAAGGGGTGAGAACCCAAGGAAAAACCAAAATGATACCTAGGCCTATTAAAGAGTTAAATTTGGTCATGAATACCAAAACTAGGGTTAGAAAAGGAATCCTATTCCAACCTCATGCGTAAAGATTTAGTTATACTATAATATATATAAATGAAGTAAGGGAAAAAGAGAATTCAAGAAAAACCGAATTAAGACTTAGACCCATTTTGAGTCAACTTTGACTACTAAGATTAAAGGTTCGGATTAAACAAGAGTTTAGATTAAGTACATCACATGTAAATCCTTAGGATTAACTCGGTCTTATAAACTAAGTAATACATCGAAAATCCGAGCCTAGAGTTGTTAGGTACAAGAGAAGGAAAACTCGTAAGTATGAAGTAGATTTATGAAATGAATAATACCAACAAATGGAATTTGTATTCTCGTTTTGAATACTTTGAATGGTATATGAAACACTCGTGAAGTCTCGAGTGTGCATCGAGACACGAGATTTGTCTAAGAAGAAATGGTTGGTAGCATAATTAGTTAAATGTGTTAAACATAATACCATGTGCATCACATGTATTCGAGGGTGGTATGAAATTGAGAAAAATCATTGAGTCATGAGATAATGCGGTTTGGTAACCAAATTGGATGCAATGCGTAACGACATGAAATCATATGGTGCTCTATTACCAATGTCGTTAAATGAGTGATAATTCCGCTAATAGTGTGCTACAATGATGGATAATTTCGTTGTGAGCGGTAGGTGATAATGGGATCACTAAGAGTGTAATAGAGCGAGTAGGTGATAACATCATCATCGAGAGATATAACACATGGTCTTGCTAATACCTAGGGTACCTAGATTAAAATCAATGGATAGAATGGGAAATAGAACTTCATTGCATATCACGTGCATCACCTTATTTACTAAGCTTCAGCTCATGCCATTATTGTTTTCATGTTATGAAAGGAAAGAGTCATAGTAAGGATGCTACCGGGTCCTCCAAAAAGGCTCACGTGTGACACAAGTATATCAAAATTTCTTTTGATTGTAATTTTTAGGGTTAGGGTGTCGATAAACATTTTGATGGTATTATAAATAAATTTTATAATTTCTTCCATTGTATTTGTTAATATTATGTAAATTTTCTTATATGCATTTCATTGTATGATAAGTCCTTCATGTATCAACACATATGTGTTTGAGGTTAATTCGGAAATTTATCATGTCGGGATGACGTGCTCCTTGCCTAGGCACTCCTTTTGAGTAATTAGCAAGTGGGTCGGGGAGGGGGTGCCACCAAGAGAGAGGGAGATAGGGAAGGGGAGAGGGAGAGGGAGAGGGAGAAATGGCAAGAGCAAGGGAGAGAGGGAGAAAAAGGAGTGAGGTAGAGGGAGAGAGAGGGAAAGAAGGAGAGAAGGAGGGAGAAATAAGGAGAGGGAGAGAGATGGGGTGTAAGGGAATAAGAGAGAGGGAGAGAGAAAGAGAAAGAGGGAGAGGAGAGAGGGGGAGAGAGAGGGAGATAAGGAGAGAGGAGGGAGAAAGATAGAGAGACAAATAGGGAGAGAAAGGGAGGGAGGGAGAGAGGGAGAAAGAAAGCGGGGGGAGTGAGTAAGGTAGGAGGGGAGAGAAAGAGAGGAATAGAGATGAAAAGAGAGGAAGAGATGGGGGAAGAGAGAGGTGGAGAGGGAGAGAGAGGGAGTGAGGGAGAGGGAGTTAGGGATAGAGAGAGGGAGAGTGAGAAAAAGAGAAAGGGAAAGAAAGAAACGAGAGAGGGAGAGGGGAGATTTGAGAAGAGAGAAAAGGAGTGAAGGAGAGGGATTGAGGTAGATGAGGAAAGAGAGCGAAGGGGAAGGAGAAAAAGAAAGAGCTAGGGAGAGAGAGGTAGGGAGTGAGAGATATGAAGGGAGGAGAGAGGGAAAGGGAGGGAGAGGGAGAGGTAAGGGGAGTGATGGAGATAGATTGAAGGAGAGAGGGATGGTGATTGGGAGAGAGAGAGGTAGAAAGAGACAGGTGAGAGCATAGGAAAAGAGAGAAAGAGGGAGAAGTAGAGGGATAAACATGAGGAGTGAGAGAAAAAGAGAGAGGGACCGAGAGAGAGAGGGAGAGGGGGAGAGGGTGAGAGAGAGGGAGAGAAGGAGTGAGGGAGGAAGAGGAAGAGAGAGGGAGAGAGACATGGGGAGAGAAAAAGGGAGACGAAGAAGGAGAGAGAAGGGGAGAGAGAGGGAGTGAGGGAGACGAGGTGAGGGAGAGAGGGATAGAGAGTGAGGGAGTGGGAAAAAGAGAAAAGGAGAGATGGAGAGAGTAAGGGGGAGAGGGGAAGAGAAGGAAGGAGAGAGAGGGAGAGATGAAGAGAGAGAGTAAAAAAGGAGATAAAGATGGAGAAAGGAAGGGAGAGAGAAAAATGAGGAGGGAGAGAGGGGGAAGGGGAAAGGGAAGAGAGGGGGAGAGAAAGAAGGGGAGGGAGAGAGGGAGAGGGAAAGGATAGGGAGTGAAGGAGAGGGAAGGAAGAGGGATAGAGGGAGAGAGGAAGAGGGATAGAGGGAGAGAGGAAGAGAAGGAAGGAGAGAGAGGGAGAGAGAGATGATGAGAGAGAGGGAGGGATAGAGAGGTAGAGATTGTAAGGGGGAGGAGGGAGAGAGAGGGATAGAGAGGGGAGAGAGAAAGAGAGAGGAAGATGGGGAGGGAGAAAGAGAAGGAGAGGGAAGGAGTGAGGGAGAATGAGAGAGAGGGAGTGAGGGATCAAAGGTTAGAGAGAGAGGGATAAAGGGAGAGGGAGGGAGAGAGGGAGAGGGAGAGGGGGTATTAGTGTAGGTGCCCGAGATCTAATCTTGTTTGGATGGGTTTGACTTATTATATTATTGCATCATTTAGATTATTTATAATAAATGAAGTCTTTCTATTAGTTCTTATCATTTACGTTTATTCATTGAATAAAATTAGATAGAAGTCCATACGATATGTATTTCCATTAGTGATTGATAAAAAATGTGAGATAAATATTAATGAACATAAATGATATCGTTAAATATCCCAAGTAATAGAAATGTTAAGAATGGACATTGACTATATGTGCTTAGACTTGTGAGTGTTATGATTATGTTAGATGATAATAATAAGAGATCTCATACCTATTGACATGATGATGCCAAAAAAAGCACTTATGTAATTTATGTTAGAGAACATATCATTGGAATTGACTCACCGTGAGAACTCATTTGGTTTAGTCCATGAGAATCTCATACGACATAGCATAACTAGTCCTTAGACTTGAGCTCATCATGGTTATCTCATTAGAGAATTTATGTACTTTGACACTCTTTTTGATGCATCTAGTGAAGGGCTGCATGTGGGCAATTTATTGGGTACACTAAGAATCTAGTAGAGATAGGTGAATGACCAAGATAGGACATGTCATTCCTTGTATGCTAAAAGAGTTATCACATTTCACTTTGATGAATGTCTACTCAAGAAATATGTGGCCATAATAAGAGTACACCAATAGAGCATAATTATTTTACTTTAAGAGCTAAGACATTTAGGAATCGAAGAAAACTTGTGTGATCATGATTGAACAAGAATAATAACCTAGTTTGAGATCACACCGTGATAAGTGACATGGGGACTAAATTATATGGTGGTCATGCACAAGAAAGGTAATTATGGATTAATTAATCCTCCTAGAGAATCGAGGTAGTCATGATGCCTTGTTACCGACCAATCTTGACTTATGTATCAAGAGATAGAAGAGGTGTCTTTTATTCTTGATACATGACAAATATATCTAGGAGCCTATTAAGTCACATGCATAAGTTTAAGCATTCACATTATTAAATAGAACAAAAGATGTTGAAAAAAGTTTTCAATTATTAATGTTTTCAATTTTGAAAAAGGTTTTCAAAAATGGAAAGTTTTTTTAAAAGAAAAGTTCCTTAAAATGAAACATTTTCTATTTTAGTAATTAGTTTCTTAATTTGAAAGTTAGTTTCAAATTTTAAAGTAATAATCTAAAATGGAAATTAGGTTACTAATTTAGGTTTAATGGTAATCCGAAAAATTAATTCCTAATGTGGGCGTTCTAAAATTATTGAACTTAATTTATTTAGATAGTCCAAATTAATTAATTTGGTCAAAATGGTTTTGCACCAATAGGTTTAATTAAAAGCCCGAAAGATATTTTAGTGGGAGGATGGACATGAACTTCATTGGATAAGGATGAATGTCTTAAAATAAAGATCAAAAGCCCATATGCAAAATAACTCCTAATCCTTTGGGGATTAGGAAGAAACAACTTAGAGTTCTTTAGGGACTCATTACCACCCACTTCTTATCCTTCAAAGACAAAGAAGCCTCTCCTCTATATATGAGAGAGAGGTGTGGCAAACATAAGTAACTTTGATGAGAGAAAATTTAGCACAAAAGGGAAAATATTTTTCGGGCACATAACTTGTTAAGAAAAAGTAAGAAAATTGTTTTCTCCTTAACTCAAGCATGCAACTTTCTTTCTCTCTTTTTAGTTTATTACAAAACTACCCTTATTAGATTTCCATAGGAAATGAAAAACAAAGTAAAAAAAAAATGGAACTAGCATTCTATAAATTTTGAGTGCTTCTTTTATGGATACTTGGACTGTGTGGATGATCGATTAAAGTCGGACACTTGGACAACTCTTTTCTATGAATTTTTAAATCTATACTACGAGGTAACTCTCTATTCATCACTTTAATTCATGAATATGTAGTTAGTTGATTCAATAGCATGATCTTGGGCCCTTTAGATGTAGAAAAGTTTTGTTTTATTCCGCACTTGTATTATCCTTCAATTAGTATCAAAGCCTTGATTGAATCTTTGATGGCATGTTTTGTTAATTATGATTAACTACATGAATTAGCTATGGTTGATGATAAATCTTATGTTTTTTTTATTCATATAATTTAAAATAGAAATTTGGGTTAAAAATGAGTAGGGACACATAAGGCCGATATTGGTGCTCATGTGCACGAACAATCCTAGCTGCTAATGCATCGAGTGTGTGGCATGTTAGGTTAGTCATGTGCTAGGCATGTAACGAGGGTTAGCCTATACACAAGGCATGACAATTCGAGCCTATAGGTGAGGCACGCGAGGCTAGACACTCATATGCTAGGCCATTAGCTAGGCATGCATAGACATAAGGTCGTAAGCCGGTGTTTGCATGCTAGGCCACTAGCTGTAGGTAGGTGCACACGAGCACACCAAGATGAAGCCTAGGGCATCAAAGCTTGTAGGCCCTTGAGGCCCAAAAGCCCATGGACCCAAAGTGGGCCCAAGGCTTGAAAAGTTTTAAAATTGAAATTTAAAGAAAATTTGAGAAATTTATAAAATGACCAAAACATAGATTTATAATTACAAGTTGAATGAAATGTGTTTCATTAGTATGTCATGTTTCAATATGATTGAAGCATTGGTAAATGATATGGATGAGTCGACCTAGTTTATGGGAATGTGTGTTTGTAATTTTTGGATAAATAGAGCATGTGTGTCTTGCCTTTTCTATTAATCTATTGTATTTTTCTTCTCATCTTACTTTCCTTGAATGTAACTCAAGGTTTATTATTCAAATAAATATAAAAGTTGAAGATAAGAGTTAGAATAGGTACAAAAAGAAGAAGCCAAGAAGTGATGACAAATTCTAAAGAATTTTTAATAATTTTTCACCTAGGTACTTAACACACTAATCTCCTTGTGCCTCGAGGGAGCTAGTATTAGATATCCATCATCATTCATCGATCCTTGTGTCATGTATGAGATGTATTTATTCTATATTATGTGATTAATATTAGTATGCATGTTAGGACTAATGAGATTATTGACTAGTATGCATGCTAGGATGAGGCCCATAAAATTGAAATCCTTCAAATTAAACATTTAGTTAAATGCCTTCTAATGTTATGAGGAGGGAACTCTCTTGGTCGTTGTTAGCTTGTTGAGATAAATCAAGGTTACTTCTTCCTCAAGCAAACAAATCATGAGCCATACAATATCCATGAAAGTTGGGTCTAACCTAAGATAAGTTATTAGGTTTGTTGAGATAACTCAATATCCAATAAACTTGTAGAAAAAAGATTACTATTCAAATAAGATGTGATATGACAAGGAGTTGCCATGTCAACAAGAATAGAAATTGCATTAGATGTAATTGGTAAGGAGTTACCGATCTAATCCTTTATCTAGGACTTGTTAAGAAAACTCAAGGTTAATACATGTTAGAGGATGACATCCTAACCCACTAGGGAAGATGAATCAAAAAGTCTTCTTGAGTCCTATATATGAAGGCTATAGAACTTGAAGAAAATAGTGAGTGAACATAGGTTTTACTTATTTAATTTATTCTTTGTCTTACTTTATGCAATTTAATTAACTAAATTGTATGTTTTTCTATCCTATTAGATTGCATAGTATGTTAGCAATACATCATATGATCGATCATTAATAGAAGTAATACCTTTAATGGCATGAACTTCCTTGTCTAGGAAATGAATTTGAGGATAGTCCTCTAATAAGAAAAAATTCTTTACATGATAGAGAAACATCTCCTAGTTGAGGCTTTTCGGGATCAAGTTGAAGCCCATGCGGAATGGATCAAACACGAGAGATGATGTAATCACTACTCGAGCATCATGCTTGCTTGCTATGTCATTAGAGCATGGGCACTAACATAAAGGCACGAAGCCTTCGATATCATAGAAAAGTTTAAAAGCTTATTTGAGGAGAATAATAGGCATAAGCACTATGAGATAGTAAGAAAGCTCTTTAGATCTATAATAGATAAGGGACCAACATCAAAAAGCACATCATTAAAATGATAGGCTATATCGATAGGTCGGTCGAGCTTAAAGTTGGAATGGATATTGAATTATCCAATGACCTAGTATTACAATCATTTCCCAATAGTTTTAGACAATTCATCATGAACTTTAACGTGATGCACATATAAAAGACTCTTGGAGAGTTGTTATCCATGCATAGGGAAGCTCGGCTTGAAATTAACAAGAAGAATAAGAGTTACGTACTTCTTGTTAATAAGGTAAAAGCCATGATAAAGGTCAAAAAAGCTCAAGAAGAAGCAATCTTCAACTGCACTAACTTGGAGAGGTAAAGAAGGTCGAGGCTTAGAATAGCTCAAAGAATGCGGTCTACTTTTACTTGTAGTAAGGAAGGGCATAAGAATCACAATTGAAAGGAGTACGTAGAAGAGGTGAAGAAGAAGAGTTCTGCAACCACCTAAAGTATTTATGTTAGTCAAGCTAATTTTCTTATTTCTAATTCCACCCATATGTATATCATACTAAAATATGGTGTTCACATTTTTGAAATGTGTAGGAAGTTAGAAAAGGAAGGAAGATAGATTCAATAGAGATGAGCTACACAACAATAAATGGATCAAGAGTTTGATCATTAATTGTAGGTATTTATGAGGTAGCCCTATCATGTGGGCATGTGCTAAGAATGAATTATTATTATTTTAGTGGAGATGAATGATATTATTTCCATTTCTCATTATGAACAAGTTTCTCATTTTTAGAATAATGGTTATTTTTAAAGATGAGTTTTCATATATGGAAATATCTTGATAATAATTATATTTTTTTTAACATAACTCCCATGCACACAACATAGATGCTAAAAGAATCAAATGATCTAAACAACATACTCTTATGGCATCGTCGACTTAGCCATATAAACGGGAATCTAATATCCAATCTACTCATAAAGGGATATCTAAAATCATTTGATGATGCTAAAGAATCTTGTTTGCTTAGAAAAGAGATATGAATCCCCTTTTAGAGGAAAAGAAAGAAATGCTACTACTTAGTTTTTCCTTACACATAGAGATGTATTCGGGCTCATGTTCACCCATATAATAGGAGGACATGATTATTTCATAATTTTTAGTGATAATAGATTAGGTCTTAGTTATGTAAATAAGACATGAATCTAAAGCATTTTAAAAGTTTAAAGAATTTAGATCTAAGGTCAAGAAGTAAACAAGAAAAAGTATTAAGGCATTCTAATATGATCGAGGAGATGAATATTCAAGCAATGAATTTTAGATCATTTAAAAAAGAATGAGATTCTCTATGGACATCACATGTTAGAGATGGTCTGGTCCATGATAAGTCAAATTAATATACCCATATTATTTTGGGATAGTCACTCCTTACTACAACCTTTATTTTGAATATGGTTCCAATTAAGTCTATTTAATTAAACTACATATGAGATATGAAAAGGAAAGAAAATGAATTGATCTTTCCTTAATGATTTGAGGCTATAAATCATGTGTCAAATGGTTTGAAAAGAAAAAGTAAAAGCCCAAATTAATGGAGTGTAAATACGTGAGATATCTAAAAGAAACAACTGGATATTATTTTCTTAACACTTGAACAAAATGTTGTTCCTAATTAGGCATGCTATTTTCCTTAAGAAGGAATATATGGATGCTAAAAATAATGGGAGGAAATTAAAACCCAATGAGATTAAAGTAGACTCATAAATTAACATACCATTAATAGAACCCTAAGTAGATAGGTTACAAGATGTTGTAACTACCTACAAACAAAACACAAGAACTTCATAAGTCTAAAAGGAATTCATCAAAGGATAAAAGAATATGATCTTCTTATTTCCATGCATGGTGATGTATACCCTAAAAGTAATGACGAACCTAACATTTATAAAAAGGCAATATTAGACATTGATTCCAAGAAATGCCAAACAAAATTGTGTAGATGACACACCATAATGGTTCTAAAGAATATGTAAATAAGATTTATAAAATGCAAAATTCTATTTATTGACTTAAACATGGCTCTAGTAATTAAAGTCGATGTTTTAATGAAACCATCAAGGAGTTTAATTTTTCATAAAAAATAAGGACAACCTTGTGTTTATAAAAAGTTAGTGGGAGCTTACTAATCATTGCTATTTTACAAAAAAATTAAATAAACTACTTCATTGTTTTAAATATTATCATGTTGCAATCCATAATAAATTGAGATATCTAAAAACAATTTCCCTAAGTACGGCATAGAGGACAACCTACATTCTAAGAGTCAAGATCTATAGGGATAGATCCCTTAGAACATGAGGGGTCTCCTAGGGTAGATACATTGACATAATACTAAAAATGTTTAGTATGAAAAAATCAAAAAAATATTTCTTCCAATGTCACAAAGCTTGATGGCCAATTATAAACAATCCATAGCACAAGCAAAGGAACCTAGGTCTCATCAATGATCTAAGCATGTACTACATCACTACCACTTGATTATAGAGATAAACGAGTCTTGGAAGTATAAGGATCTAACCTTGTTTGGATGGGTTTAACTTATTATATTATTGCATCATTTACATTGTTTATAATAAAAGACGTCTTTCTAGTAATTCTTATCATTTACATATACTCATTGAATAGAATTAGATAGAAGTCCATACAATATGCATTTGCATTAGTGATTGATCGAAAGATGTGATACAAACACTAATGCACATAATTGATATCGTTAAATTCCCTAAGTCATAGAATGGTTAAGAATGTAGATTTACTATATCTTATTAGACTTATGAGTGTTGTGCTCATGCTATATGATAGTAGTAGGAGATCTTACACTTATTGGCATGATGATGCCAAAGCAAGTACTTAGGTGATTTATGTTAAAAAATATATCTCTAGACTTGACTCACCATTAGAACCCATTTGGTTTAGTCTATGGGAATTGAAGAATCATGCATCTTATTGAGGTGCGGAATAAACAAAAATTTCATCCATCTAAGACCCTAAAATTAATTCATTGAATCTACTAACCATAATAAGCTATAAGTTAAAAGATTACCTCTTGTAGCATAGATCTAAATTCATTTTCAATAAAGCCATCCAAGTGTTCGGCCTTTTTTAATTATCCATGCGGTGCAAGTATTCACCAATAAGCACTCAAAATTAATTAGATGCAAACTCCACCTATTATAATTTTGTATTTCCTCTAGAAATCAATCTTAAGCAATTTTGCAACAACCTTAAAAGAGAGGGAAAGAATATTTCTTGCTAGGGTTTAGGAGAAAACTATTTTCTTCTTTATTTTCTCTCTTGGCCATGTGCTCTAGGTAATTTTTTGGCTAACTAAATTTTCTCTCCCCTCTTTCTTTATGTTGGTCGAATATCCTCTCTTTCATTAGCCTTTATGTCGTACCTCTTCTCCTATATATAGGGAGAGAGTTCCCTTATCCTCCAAGGACAAGGAGAAGGGCAATTATGAGTCTATAAAGGACTCTAGGTTATTGCTTCCCTATCCTCCAATGATAAGGAGTTATATGTGAACTATTTGATTATTATCTTTAAAACATTCAACCTTATCCAAGTGAGATTGATGTTTATCTTTAAAACATTCAACCCTATCTAATAAGATTGATGTTTATCTTTAAAACATTCAACCTTATCATATAAAGTTGATATTTATCCTCCAATCAAAATTTTCTTTAAGCTTTTAATTAAATCTAATGGGTCAAAACTATTTTAGCATAACTAATTTATTTGGATATCCAAATAAATGTTCTTAGATTATTTTGGTAGGGTCCATATTAGGAAATAATTTCTTAAAATATCATTTAACCTAAATCAAGAAACTTCTTTCATTTTAGGTTCTTTATTTCTAAATTTGAAACTAACTTTTAAATTAGGAAATTGATTTCTAAAATAGGAAACATTCTATTTTAGGAAACGTTTTCCTATATTTTTTGCTTCTCATTTATAACGTGAATACTTGAACTTAAATGTGTGACTTAATAGGATCCTAGATATGTTGGTAATGTATCAAGAATAAGAGACTCCTCTTTTATCTCTTGACATATAAATCAAGATTGGCCTCTAGCAAGGCATCATGACTATCCAATTCTCTAGGAGGATAAGTTAATCCATTATTACCTTTCATGAGCATGGTTACCATACAACTCATTCCTCATGTCAACTTATTACAATGTGATCTTGAACTTGGTTATTAATCTTGTTCAATTATGATCATATAAGTTTTCTTCGATTTCCAAATGTCTTAGTCTGTTAGAGTAGACCAACTATGCTCTATTGGTGTACTCCTATTATGGCCATAGATTTCTTAAGCACACACTTATCAAAGTGTAATTTGATAACTCCTTTACCATACAAGGAATGACATGTCCTATCTTAGTTAGAAACTTATCTCTATTAGATTCCTAATGCATCTAATGAATCACGCACGTGCAACCCATTAATGGGTCCATCGAAATGAGTGTTAAAGTGCATAAGTCCTCCTATGAGATAACCATGATGACTTCAAGTCTAAGGACCATTTGTATCCATCTCTTATGAGATTCCCATAGAATAAAACCAAATGGGTTCTCATGCCGACTCAAGCCCAGTGATACATTCTCCAACATAAATCACCTAAGTGCTTGCTTTGGTATCACCATACCAATAGGTGTGAGATCTTCTACTACTATCACATAGCATGAGCATAGCACTCACAAGTCTATCCATATTTTTTCAATGTCCATCTTGATAATACTACGAATTAGGATATTTAATGCTGTCATTTATGTGCATTGATGTTTGTCTCATATTTTTCGATCAACCACTATTGCAAATGCATATCATAAGGACTTCTATCTAATTCTACTAAATATGTAAACAAAAGAATTAAGAAAATGACTTCTTTATTATTATCAAAATAAATAATGCAATGATACATTAAATCAAACTCATCCATACATGGTTGGATCTTGGCCACCTACACTAACAATCCGCCATTTGCACTAGAACCAACTAACCACGTCCCTTAATCTTGATGATCAAATAAGGGACGCATGTTTTTACTCGTGACGAAGGCTTAGGCAAGGGGTTTTCTATGTTATCATTAGCTTGATTCTTTCCTATCCTTATGCTATCACGATCCTTTTATCTTTATAAATAAGTGATAGCATTATAGTACTTGCTTGGACCATTGATGAGACCTTGATTCCTTAGCTTGTGCTATGGATCCTTTGTTATTGATCATTAAGCTATATGATATTACAGCAAAACTTTGTTTGATTATTCCATACTAAACCTTTTAATATCATGTCATTGTAACTACCTTGGGAGACTCCTCACATTCTAAGTGACTATCGTCATAGATCTATATTGTTAGATTGTAGATTTCTCTCACATGTCATCTTTGAGAAATTTCTTCTAGATTCCTTAATCTTTTGTTTGCAACATGATTATATTAAAATCGAGGTGTAATTTTGTGTCGAATAACCATGACTTAGTAGGCTCCCACTAGCTTCTTATATGCATAAGATATGTCTTTATTTTGATGAATAATCAAACTCTTTGATCGTTTCATAAAACGTGAACTTATATTCCTAGAGGCTTGCTTAAGTCTATTAATAGACTTTAGCCCTTTTTACAAATCTTATTTGCTTGTTCTAAGGAACCATTAGGGTGTGTCAACTACACATCCCTTTTATTTTCCTTTTATAGGAATCAATGTTTAACATTGCCATTTCAAAAGTATTAGCTTCATCATCCCTTTTTGGGCTCACATCACAATGTGTTAAGATGAAAAGATCATATCCCTTATGTCTTTTTAATGGATTTGTTTTCAACTTTTAAAATTATTGTGATTTTATTTGTGAGAGAGTTACACCACCTTGTAATCATTCTACTTTATGATTCCATTATTAAAGTGTTAATTTGTGAATCTACTCAAATCTTATTAAGTTTAAATTTCCTCTTACTATTTCTAGCATCCAAAAATTCCTTCATAAGGAACATAATGTGCTTAGCAAGGAACATCACTTTGTTCTAGTGGTAAGATATTGATATCCCAATCTTACTTTAAGATATCTCACAATCTAGCCCTTTATTGATTTTAGGCTTTATTTTGTCATTGTCAAACCCTTTGACATACAATTTATAACCTTAAATCTTAAGGGAAGATTAATTCATTTTCTTTCCTCTCGTATATCTCATATGTGATCTATTTCAATATATTAGAATCCTACTCTTTTCAAAGGTTCCGGTAAGGAGTATTCATTCATAATTCGGGATATTAATTCGACTCATCATGGATCGATCATGTCTAAAATGCGATGTCCATAGAGAATCTCATTCTTTTTTAAGTGATCTAACATTTTAGGATTTAAGTCTTCGACCTCTCGATCTAATCGAGATGCTTTAAAACTCTCGTTAGTTCGTCACATGACTTTTTAAGTCTAAACCTTTAAACATTTTAAATGTTTTGGACTTGTGTCTTATAACCATAATATGATCCACTATCATTAATGGTTATGTGAAAAGCATGTTCTCCCCTTGCTTAGGTGAACATAGGCTCATATACATCCGTATTTATAAGGTTTTTTATTCATGAGTAACTCTTTCTTCTTTTTTACTAAAAGGGGATGCATATCCTTGTGTTAAGTAAACAAGATTCCGTAGACATCATCAAATGATTCTAAATATCCTTTTAAAAGCAGAGTTGGCTATGGGATTCTTTCTTACATGACTAAGACTCGTTTTCTTACTAATTAAGGTTTATTTAGATCATTTGAGTCTTATAGTATTTATTTATTCATTTAGGAGTTATGTTTAAAACATATAATCATTATCAAATTCATAAAAACTCATCCTTTAAAATAACTATTATTCCTAAAATTGAAATACTTATTCAAAATAAGAAATGAAAATAAGATCTTTAGTCTCTAGTAAAATAATAATAATTGAGTCATAGCACATCCTAACATGGTAGTGCTAGCTCATAACTACCTACATCTAATGGTCTAAATTTTGATCCATTACTGTTATGTAGATATTCTCTCTTGAAGCTATCTTCCTTCCTTTAAAATATCCAACCTTATCCAATAAAATTGATGTTTATCTTTAAAACATTCAAACTTATCCAATAATATTGATGTTTATCTTTAAAACATTCAACCTTATCCAATAAGGTTGATGTTTATCCTCCTACCAAAATTACCTTTAAGCTTTTAATTAAACCTAATTGGAAAAACTATTTTATCCTACTTAATTTATTTGGACTATCCAAATAACTATTCTTAGATTATTTTGATGGGGTCCACATTAGGAAGTAATTTCCCAAATACCCTTTAACCTAAATTAGGAAACTTCTTTCCTTTTAGGTTCTTTATTTCTAAATTTGAAACTAACTTCCAAATTAGGAAACTGATTTCTAAAATAGAAAACTTTCCATTTTGGAAACTCTTTCCAAAATAGGAAACCTTTTATAATTGGAAATTTTTTTAAATATTTTTTGCTTCTCATTTGTAATGTGAATACTTAAACTTATGAGTGTGACTCAACGACCTCCTAGATATGTTAAAAATGTATCAAGAATAAAAGACTCATCTTTTATCTCTTGACACAAATCAAGATTAGCCTCTAACAAGGGATCATGACTACCCAATTCTCTATAAGAATAAGTTAATCCATTAATACCTTTCACGAGCATGGTCACCATACAATTCGAGTCCTTATGTCAACTTATCATAGTGTGATCTCGAACATGGTTATTAGTCTTGTTTAATTATGATTGATAAGCCATCTTCTAACCTATAGACTTTAGGCAAGTGCACCGATCATTCTATAGTATAGTTGATAGAGTATCGAGTGTCAATCCCATAGAGACTACAAGCACTAGTAATCACCTTCGTTTTATTTTGTAACCAACAAAGTATAGCGATAGTGAACAATTAAAATAAATAATAACTAAAGAGAGATCACAAAAATGCAATAAGAATAACAAAAATAGCTAACCGAGCAATCAATGGTAACGACGAGTACGTAGATAGCGAATCCCCCTAAGACCTTCTATGTAGTCACAATATCATTCATTTAATCATTCGTTATGTTCATCGGACCATAGGAATTCCTCAATTATGCTAACTACTTTCTTAAGTTAATTCACATCTAATCCTAAGTTGATTAATCGAAATCTCTTTCTAATTAACACCCTAGGATCGCATTAATTCGTTATATGAATTCCCCTATTAGATTTGACTTTAATCCAAAAGATTTATGTTATCCTATCTTTAGGATTACATGCAACTCTTTTCGGTTATAGTTGATCTAATCACACTTAGGATTTTTTTCAATCTCATAGTATAAAATCGGGTATGAATTAACACACTAGCATATGCTAATTCAATTAAACAAAAATTATGACATAACTGAATCACAACAAAAATAAAGATTGAATTGAATAAAGATATTAGATCACATAGTCAATCTTAAGGTTCGTCGTATCTAGGTACCAAAATAATCTAGTTCATAGTCAAAATGAAGAACACATAAATCTTAAATAGAGAATAACAAATACTCAAAGAAAACATTGTAACCCCTTTAATCTTAATGCAATCTACCGGGAATCCACTCCAATGGTGTTATCTTACTCGGAACCCTAGCTTTTCTCGTGCTCCTAGGTTGTGTTTTCTATCTCTCCAAGTCGGGTCTCCAACCCTAAGTTGCGTTTCAGCTTAAATATAAGCAAAAATGTGTGTTCCATATGACATGGCCTTGTACACGGTCGTGTCTCCGCTTATGCAATTCAAAATTTCATTCTTCTCCGAATAAGATAGTTACATGGCCTACTACACGGGTGTGTCTTTTTTCGTGTACACCCGTGTCTCAAAATTCAGCTTTTTTCGGTTACACAACCTATTATATGGGTGTGTCTTCGGTTGTGTACTTCACTAATCACTCAAAATTAAACAATTTTGCTCCATTCTTGCTTGGTTTCCATTGCTTTTAACCAAAATAACGAAACATGACTAGAGAAACACAATTTAAGTAAGGTAAGTGCCAAAATTATACCATTTATCACTAAACACAATTAAAATATAAGAAATTTGATACTAAAAATATGCATAAATGGGAACTTATCAAACGTCCCCACACTAAAGCTTTTGCTTGTCGTCAAGCAAACAATTTTATAACTAGTCAAAACCAAATTGAGGTGTGTTCATTCTACCTAGACTTGTAACAATTAAGAATTGGACTCAAGGATAGTGGATAGATGTGCACAACATAACAATTAAAACATAACAATTAAATGTACTTAGACTTCTAAATCATTTAAATAGAAAGTTAAAGCATAATCATGGGTCAAGCCAAGACCGTACGTGTGTGCATCAATATGTACATGTTGATAGTATGAAATCAACTACCTTACCATCACCAATACATACAACAAATTTAGAATCGTAACTATAGGGCAGCTATGTTTATGATAATCATAACAAATTTATCACTTTAAGCATTTATTTATTAATTATTGACATTGAGTGTGTTTTATGCTCCATCTTATCTTTTTCAACTCGCTTGATTGCTATAAACTCGGATAGTGAATTAAGGGCCTTCCTTAATGTGTAGATTTATACTTATTTGTTTTCCACCTTCAAGGTAAATCCTCTTTATAGACGTGAAGGCCCCTCACTTTTGGTGATTGCCTCCGAGTTACTCGGAGAATCCCTTCTCGGGGTGCTTTGCATACTCATATCTTCATATAAGACATTGGAGTAGTTTTATTTGAAGGCCACATTCAACTATCCTAGTTTAGGTTCAATAGGTAAGTAGTCACATTTATTCATTTAAGCATTAACATTTAGACTTCGTACATGTAATCAAACATAACCGCCTTATAGGTAAAGTTCGAATCTCACCATTCGGATTATGAAGTAAGCATAAGTTTTCATTCGTAATTTCAACAAGATATAATGATAAGCGCTTAGTATATAGTCTATGGCTTAACATACAATCATGCTAAAAAAATTCAAAAGTTAAGTTTAAAGCAAAGAATATTAATCATCACTTCATGCGGGCAAACAACTATGCATTCCTATCGTAGGCCGGATATTGTCACTCCTAGGCAAAAAGAGAACACACGTAATCTGCTTTGACGTAATAAAGCATTCTGCAAAAGTTTACCCCTTCCCCATATTAAAAGATGTACATTGTCCCTAATGTACAAAATAAAGGACAATGTACATCTTTTAATATGGGGAAGGGGTAAACTTTATTTTGTACATTAGGGACAATGTACATCTTTTAATATGGGGAAGGAGTAAATGAGGTACTAGAACTTCACTAAAAAAAAGAGCACATTTTCTAAAAGTTGGTGTGAATTCCATATAGTTTCGCACATAGCCTTGCAAAAGAAAATGAAAAGAGAAAAAGAAATGAAATAAAAAGAAAAAGGAAAAGAAAAAGAAAAATAAGTAAACGAGTAAAACATGAAAAAGAAATAACTAAGCCTAGAAATACTATGGTTCAAACTAACATCATAACAAAACACAAAATAATATCGGTTTAGCAAGGCTAGTCCTTTGCCACCGTGAAATTGAAGGATATGACAAAACTATACAAGTCAAAATAATGATCATGGCTCGCAGTGCTCTATATCATCCGAAGACTACCGTGGTGCTGAAGCTAGCCGTAGGACCATCATAAGTGCTCCATCAATCGGGTCTTATGAGGTGCGGGACTCTCATCATGTAACAAAATTTTAAAAAGAGTAGTCTATTACATGGGTGCCGACACGGTCGTGTCCCACCCCAAGTAACACTCGTGATCTAAAAACAAAAGGCGAGTTTGTTACATGGATATGGACATAGACGTATCCTACCCCGTGTAACTCTCTATAATTTAAAGCAAAGAGCAATTTGTTACATGAGTACGGACGGAGCCGTGTCCTACCCCATGTAACTCTCCGTAAGTCGAATACTTGCACGGAGTGTATTTTAATGTCCTTTTGATCTGCAAATGCCCACAACACTTCGAAAACTTGGTAATTTTTCACCTTCCTCTATTTTTTTTTATAAAATTTTAAAATTGCAAAAGAACTAGAATAACACGAAATGAAAATAGCGAGTTGAAAAATAAGCTTGGGTTGCCTCCCAAGAAGCGCTCGTTTAACGTCATTAGCTTAACAAGCTTTAAGTTCATCGTTTATCGGTTGGAGATTGAACTCCTCTCTACCAAGGTTGTTAATGTGCCCTTCGAGATATAACTTCAACCAATGACAATTTAGCTTAAATTTACCTTTATCCGAATGTGTTATTTCTATGGTGCCATAGGAAAAAACTTATCTTATCGTGAATGTCTTGACCAGCAAGATTTAAGCTTACCGAGAAACAATCAAAGTTGGGAGTTATACAAGAGTACTTGATCTCCCTCCTTGAATAGTTTGGCTTGCTTAATATTGCGATCATGATACTCGCTTGCCATTTCTTTATACGAGCTTTGCATTCTCATAGGCTACCAAACGCCATTCGTCAAGCTCATTTATTTGAAGTTTTTTGTTCTCACTTTTAAGATCAAGGTTACAATTGACAAACTTGATTGACCAATATGCTTTATGTTGAAGTTCAATAGGTAGGTGGCATGCTTTACCATACACTAACCTATAAGGTGTGGTGCCTATAGGTGTTTTATATTTTGTTCTATAAGCCCATAGAGCATCTTCTAGCTTTTCGGACCAAACCTTCTGCGGTGCTCTATGCTCTTTTTTACAATCCTCTTTAGTTCCCTCTTTGCTACTTCAACTCGACCACTAGTTTTTGGATGGTAAGGGGTAGCAACTCTATGTGTAACACCATACTTCAAAAGCACTCTAGAAATTTATGTATTACAAAAGTGTGTGCCCCTATCACTTATAATTTCCTTAGGGAACTAAATCGTGAAAATAGCTTTTTCGAAACTTTACCACTACCCTATCATCATTAGTGGGTAAAGCCCGAGCTTCAACCCATTTAGACACATAATCAATTGCAATAAGAATATATTTATTACCATTCGAATCGGGGAAAGGGCCCATGAAGTTAATGCCCTAAATATTGAAAATTTCACATACCAATATATAATTTTAGGGCATTTCGTCACGGTCGGAGATGTTACTTGATCGTTGACAATTAGCATAAGATTTCACATACCTTTGGGCATCCCGAAATAATGTAGGCCAATAAAAACCCGACTCAAGCACTTTTTGAGTTGTCCTGTTTGCATGGTAGTGTCCACCATTGGGTCTTGAATGGCAATGATCTAAGATTTTCCATCCTTCCGAGTAGGACACGCATCTCCTAATAATCTGGTTTGCATAAATCATGAGCACATATGGATCCTCCCAAAGGTAGTTCTTCAACTCGAAAAGAATTTCTTCTTTTTCTAATGAGTGAGTCCCTTAGGAAGGATCTTAGCGAGCCAAATAATTAGTGATATCAGCAAACCAAAGGGTTTCAAGGTTACTTACTTATGTAATGCCGTAGAGGCGCTCCTCCGGGAATGCATCATTGATTTCCTCTTCATCAAGTTTTTCCAAATGAGGGTTCTCCAATCGAGATAGGTGATCTCGTCGCCAAGTTCTCGGCTCTCTTTTTATCCTTGATTTCTAAATCAAATTCTTACAACGAGTAAGATCCACCTAATCAGCCTAGGTTTAGCATCCGGCTTGTTCAACAAATATCTTAATGCGGAATGGTCAATGATACCATAACATTGGATAGAATTAAATAAGGTCTAAATTTATCAAATTTAAAAACTACGGCTAGTAATTCTTTTTACGTGGTAGTATAATTCTCTTGTGCATCAATCAAAGTTTTGCTAGCATAGTAAATGGGTTGAAATTGCTTATCTCTATGATGTCCAAGGACTGCACCATCTACAAAATCACTAGCATCACACGTTAGTTCGAAAGGAAGATTCTAATCTAGGGTAACCATTATTGGGGCATCAATCAATTTTTCTTTCGAGTGTTAAAAGCATCTAAACACTCCTCATTGAAAACAAAAAGGATATCTTTCTCAAGCAACTTGGTTAAAGGCTTAAAAATTTTAGAAAAGCCTTTAACAAATCTTTGATAAAAGCCTACATGACCTAAAAAACTTCTAATAGCCTTAATTGAAGTTGGGGGAGGTAGTTTTTCAATAGTTTCAATTTTTGCTCTCTCTACCTCAATCCCCTTATAAGAGATTTTATGGCCTAAGACTATGCCCTCTTGTACCATGAAATGATATTTTTCCCAGTTTAAAACTAGATTAGTTTCTTCACAACATTCAAGCACTCTTTTCAAATTATAGAGGCATAAATCAAAAGATTACCAAAAATAGAAAAATCATCCATAAATACCTCCATTATGTCCTCCACCGAGATCATAAAAAATGTCCATCATGCACCTTTGGAATGTAGCAAGTGCATTGCATAACCCAAACGGGACCCTCCTATAGGCGAACGTACCATAGGGACACGTGAATGTAGTTTTCTTGGTCTTGCGGGGCTATAGGAATTTGAAAGTAGCCTAAAAGACCATCTAAGAAGTAGTAATATATGTGTCCCACTAGTCGCTCTAGCATCTTATCAACAAATGGGAGGGGAAAGTGGTCCTTCCTAGTGGCATCATTCGGCTTTACGTATTCGATACACACTCTCCACTCGGTGATTGTTCTTGTTGGAATCAGCTCGTTCTTTTCATTCGGGACCACTATCATCCCTCCTTTCTTTGGAACATCTTGAACAAGGCTCACCCAATAACTGTAAAAAATAAGGTAAATCACTCTTGCATCAAAAAGTTTAATTACCTCGGCTTTTACAACTTCCTTTATATTTGGATTAAACTTCCTTTGAGGTTACATTACTCGGTTTAAACTCATCCTCCATCAAAATTTTATGAGTGCAAAAAGAGGGGCTAATTCCTCTAATATTTGAAATTTTCCAAGCAATAGTCCTCCGATGCTCTCTAAGAACATTTAACAATTTTTCTTTTTGGTCTATCTTTAGCTTCGAAGAAATTATTATCGGTAACTTTGAATCTTTTCCAAGAAATGCATATTCTAAGTGTTTTGGTAAAGTTTTCAATTCCAAGTTCGGTGGATCCTCAAGGGAGGGTTTTAGTCTTATTTCTTTACCTCTGTCAATCTCCTCAAATGCCTTATTTCGAACCATGAACTCGGTAGCCTCTAGATGGGCTACTTGCTCAAGTCCAATGGGGTCATATCCATAATCTTCCTCACCTTGAATAATACATAGCTCTAATGAGTCATCATACATAATTCCCTATATAGATTCTGAAACTCGTAGTATCAATAGCATGAATAAAATAACATTTGTCATCATGTTCAAGGTAGTGTCTAATAGATTTAGATATAAGAAAAGTTACCTCTTCATCCCCGACCCAAAGAACAAGTTTACCATCACTAACATAATTAATAGCTTTAGCGATAGCCAAAAATGGTCATCCTAGGATTAAAGGTACTCCTACATGTTCATTCATGAAAAAAAAACTAAAAAAAACAAAAACAAAAGCTTAAGACATAAAATAACTATAAATGGAACCTAGTTACTTTGCTTGAATTTCCTAAAGGTTGTTTAGGCTTTCTCCTTCTTTCTTTTCTTTCTTCTTTCTTTTTCCTTTGCTTTCCTTTCCTCTTCCTCTCTTTCCTTATCGTTTTTCTCTCACTTTTGTGTAGCTAATGGCTAGCTAAAATTTTCTTCCATTCTCACTTATTCTATATATATATATATATATGATTAAAATATTAGTATAATTAAGTGTACAAATGTCTTAATTTAATTTGGGAGAGTGGAAAGCTATTGGTGAGTCAAGAGAGAGAGTTTGGCGGGTTTGATGGGTTTGGGGTGAGCTAGCCTTAATTCATTAATTAAGGGGGCTTATGTGTCCTAACTAATTGGTTAGACTAACTAAACACTCTAACTAATGTATTTCAAGTAACTAAACATCCCTCTCTCTCACAATGTTTCGGAAATTCCTCACCTTAAACTTAGAATTGCTTCCCAAAAATATTCCAACGAGTGATGCCTTTAAATCGGTCCGTACTAAAATGGCTATAACTCTTTATACATAGGTATAAAATCATAAACTTTTACAGAGAACTAGTAGACACATAGATGAGCAACCTTTATTCTTTAAGTTGTACCCATCAATTAATCGAAAGTCCTCAAATAAATCATACAAAATTCGGTTAGAATATAGTCCTCAAAACACTCGATTTTGCATATTTGATTTCTTTAATAATTAAACCATTAATCTTCACCATAATAACCTTAATTTAAAATAAATCACACATTTCAAGCATTAATTTCTCATTGTTTAATAAGAATTATTACACTTAATATATGCATATATGTAAATATTTCTAATACGTATCGTTTTTTATCGGGGTTATAATTCTCCCCTCATTAAAAGAAATTTGATCCTCAAAATTGACTCATACAAATAGTTCTAGGTATTTTTCTCTCATTTCTTCTTTATATTCCTAAGTCATTTCCTCAAGGTCATGATTTTCTCATAAAACTTTAACTAGACTAATCTCCTTATTCCTTAGTTGTCTAACTCGCCTATCGAGAATCCGAACCGATCTTTCCCCATAGGTTAAGTCCGGGGTCGGGTTTGGCGGCTCTGTCTTCAAAATTTGGTCGGGCTTTTCAACAAACTTTCTTAGCATAGACACATGAAACATAGTATGCACTCCTTCGAGGATGGCAACGAGCATCGGGTAATAGGCCTTATCGCCTACTCGGTCCGATATTTCAAAAGGTCCAATGTATCGTAGACTTAACTTTTCTTTTTCCCAAATCGTAGTACACCCTTCATTAGTGAAAATTTTAAGAATACATAGTCGTTTACTATAAAATCTAGATCCTTCCTCCTCTTATCGACGTAGCTTTTCCGTCTACTCTTAGTTGTTCTCATCCATTGGCAAATTTTATCCACCACTTCGACCATTTGTTGCACCAGCTCCGGTCCCAACAACTTCTTTTCCCCTATCTCATCCCAATGCACGAGAGATCTACACATTTGCCCATAAAAGGTTTCATAGGGAGCCATCCCAATTAAAGCTTGGTAACTATTGTTATACGAAATTCAGCTAAGCGTATGTATTTCTCTCAATTTTTAAGACCAATCTAGAAAGCATGCTCATAACATATCTTTAAGAATCCGGATTACTCACTCGGATTATTCGTTGGTTTGCGAGATGATATGCGGTGATGAAGTTTAGCTTTGTCCCCATTGCCTTATGTAGACTCTTCCAAATGCGAACGTGAACCTAGGATCTCGATTGGACATAATTGAGATCGGAATCCCTTGTAGTCTTACAATCTCTTTAAGATACAACTAGGCGTACTAGTTCGGATTATAAGTGGTTTTGACCGGAAGAAAGTACACTCGATTTGGTTAGTTATCAACGATCACCCAAATGGCATCCGACCCTCTTTTCGATCTTGGCAATCTTATGATGAAATCTATAGTTACATGCTCCCACTTCCATTCCGGAATTGCCAACGGTTTTAACATTCTTGTGGGTCTTTGGTGTTTTTCCTTTCTATTGATAGATTTGACACCTTACCACAAAATTAGCTATATCTTTCTTCATTTCAAGCCACCAATAACATTGTCATAGGTCCCAAGTACATCTTTGTGCTTCTTGGGTGTATTGAATAGGGGGTTGTGTGTGCTTCTTTTAATATCTCTTCCTTCACATCCTCCACCGAGGGAACATATAACTTTCCTTTAAATCTAATTACGCCTTTATCATCCATCATAAAATTGAATTCCTTCTTCGCCTCTATGTTTTTCTTTAATTCATTCAGTTTTTTATCCGTTTCGTTGCCTCATCGAAATTCTTTCCTGCAAAGTCGATTTGGACTAATAAAGCCGATAAAATATTCTCATGCCCTATCGAACTATCTCCAAGTCTAGCTTTTGTAGGTCTCTCACTATTGATGGTTGGATTACCCACATTGTTGCTATCAATTTTCTACTTAAGGCATCGTAACGGCGTTAGCTTTTTCTAGGTGATAATTGATTATATAGCCATAATCCTTCACTAGCTCTAACTACCTTCTTTGTCTCATGTTCAGCTCCTTTTGTGTGAAGATATATCGAAAGCTTTTATGATTCATATATATCTCACACGTGGCCCCATATAAATAGTGTCTTTAGATTTTTAGGAAAAAGACTACCCTTGCTAGTTCTAGATCATACGTTGGATAATTTCATTCATATTCCTTCAATTGTCTTGACACATAGGTGACTACCTTTCTATTCCATATTAACACTCGCTCCTAGCCCATTTTGGGAAGCATCACTCGTAAACCACGAAATCTCCATGTTCGGATGGGATAGTTAGCACTAGGGTCATGACTAACCTTCGCTTCAATTCTTGGAAGCTTTTCTCATAGGCATCCATCCATTGGAACTTAATGCTCTTTTTTATCAAATTAGTAAGAGGCCTAGCTATCTTAGAGAAGCCCTTCACAAATCTCCGATTGTAACCAGCTAGCCCCAAGAAGCTTCGTACTTTCATCATGTTCTTTAAGGTAGGCCGATTCCGGATAGCCTCTACCTTCTTTAGATTTATCGCTATGCCTTCTTTTATCACCACATAACTTACAAAAGCTACTCGCTCTAGCCAAAATTCATATTTCTTGAATTTGGCATATAGATGCTACTCCATTAGCATCTACAAGGTGGCTCTTAGATGCCCCTTATGCTCCTCCATACTTCGAGAGTAAACTAGGATATCATTGATGAATACGATGATAAAATTGTCTAGGTAATCTTTAAAGACTCGATTCATCAAGTCCATGAAAGTAGGCTGGGCGATAGTCAATCCAAACGACATTACTAGGAATTTGTAGTGGTCGTATCTTTTCTTGAATGCCGTCTTCTTCACATCTTTCGATTTTACCCTCGACTCGGTGGTATCCCGACTGCGGATCTATTTTGCGAACACCATCACACCTTGTAATTGATCGAACAAATCATCAATTTGGGATAACGGGTACTTATTTTTCATTATCACTAGATGTAATTCTTGGTAGTCAATGCATAGCCGTAGCTAACATCCTTCTTTTTCATGAACAATACCGGAGCTCCCCAAGTTGAGGAACTAGGACGTATAAAACTCTTATCCGGTAAGTCCTATAGCTACACCTTCAACTCTTTCAATTCAACTAGGCCATTCTATAAGGAGTCTTAGAAATCGAAGTCGTGCCTCGCTCCAACTCAATCTTAAATTCTATCTCCCTCTTCGATGGCAATGTAGTGAAATTTTCTAGAAATACATCTAGATACTCCCGGACGATTTTTATATCATCCGACTTTGACTTTTCTCTACCCGGCTATCCATTACTTGTGCTAGATACCTTGTACATCCTTTTCCTAGCATTCTTTGAGCCTTTATGGCCGAGATGATCGGTATGGGTTAGAACTTCATATCGGCCTTAAACTCTAACGATTAATCTCTAAGTAGATCAAAACCTACTCTCCTCCCTCGATAATCAATGGTGGCACCATGCCTCATTAACCAATCCATTCCCATAATCAAATCAAAATCTTAGAGGTCCAATAAGATCAAATCAGCCTCCAAACTCCTATCCTAAATTCAAACTGGACACTATTTGACTAGGCTCGTTGACTCCGTAAATTCTTCGGAAGGGACTACTATTAGATAGCCTATTGCCAATGTCTCGGGTTTCACACCTAGGCTTTCTACTAATGTTTTCGATATGAATGAATGTGTGGCACCGGAATCAATTAAAACACAAGCAATCACACAAGGATGCGGACATTACCGCATATTATTGTCGTGTCCCTCTTGTCGGCCTCCTCCTAGGTCATTGTATAAACCCATGCATGTACTCTTCTCGGTCTTGGTTTTTGTGTTTGAGGATAGTTAGAGGCTATGTGCCCTTGCTTATGATAGACATAACGGACCCTCAAATCTGGTCGGCACTCCCTTATGTGGAATCTTCCACATTTATTACACCAAGATTGATTACCCATTATTGGCGTTGGTCGATTCCCTAATAGTGGCCTCGGGGCATAAGGTGATGGTCCGGTAGCCTATGCATTTCCTAGACCACCAATTCGGTTGAAATTTCTAGGCAAAGCTCATCTTTGTGATCCAAAGGAAGAGGCTCCGGTCGAAATGATTGCCTCCTCTCGCTGAACTTCCTTTGCAATTTCCTTGTGATCTTCATCTACCAACACCGTTTTATCTACCATTTCGAAAACGTGTAGGTGGTAGACATTCGTACCATCTTCAAACCTTTGGGCTCAGCCTCGTTAAAAACCGATTCTTCTTTAAGTTGTCGTCCCCTGAAATGAATGGCACAAATCGACATCCTTGCTTAAATCTCCATATGTATTCACCTATGGACATTCCATCTTGCTTTAGCTTAAGGAATTCTTGAATTTTCTTATCCCTTACATCTTTCATAAAGTATTTATTGCAAAGGCCTCCTTAAATGCTTTCCAAGTTAAGGTAGGCGAGTCCACTTTCAATCGTGCGCTCTCCCACCATGTGCGGGCATCCTTCGTCAAAATAAAAATGGCACATGATACTCGTTCATTGTTCGTAAATTGTAAGTATTCGAATATCACTTCTAGCAACTTAGTCCATTCCTCCACTATCATTGGGTTAACACCCTCAAAACATTCCTAAGGACTCATCTTACAAAACCTCTCCACCACATCTTCCTATGCTAGGGTGGCAGAGGTGGAGGCTATTGATGCATGGCTAGGAGTCGTCTCATTTGCTTTGCATGGTCTTGTTACTCGTTGTTGCATTGCTTGTTGTTGTTGCTGTATCATGTCCATCATGCGACCTAAAGCATCCTATTGATTTTTGTTATGCTCATTAGAGGTCCCTTCACCTCCTCGCTCATTGTTGGCTCCTTTCTTGGCATGTTTGGACATTGTACATGCCATGTTATGCCTATGTTAGTTTTGATATTAAAAACAATACATACCGTAAGTCATTCACTTACACGTGAAATTACGGATATTTATATATGCGGCATTTTGTACAAAACATGTATTTACAAGCACTTCTACCTTCTAAAAGTTAAGTTTTTTTTTTTTTTTGCTCTATTTACAATCAAAAGTGTACTTATTTACATCGGAAAATAAACAACAAATACTACTTCGCATGATAGTGTTACTATCTATCATGTCAAACCAACATATCGGATATGTTGTTGGAAGGAGTGCTTGACCCTCCACCGATCAATAAAATCATCCGATGCAATGCGTACTATCTCACGAGCAAGGGGCAATGGTAGACCCCAACTATACATCAACCGCGTATGGGTCTTCCTAACCTATACCGGAAGGAAGGCTCGGACCATATCTCAATAACAAAATCGACCTATCGGCCCTTCCCTAACCTCATCGAGCAATAGTTGATCTCTCGGTAAAAGAGTCCAATGTAGAGTCGATCACAAGAAATCCATACTATGGTACTCGCTAGAAAGAAGCGTCGGTGAATGTTATTCATCGATTCAAGTCATGCACCCGAGTGACATAGGCTACTATATTGTGATCCGGGGTCATAGTCGGGTTGTTTAGTTCGACCCATTAGGTAGCTAGGGTGACTCGTTATTGGCACGTCCTAGCAACATAGGGTGTACAAAAAAATATTGCATCTACGAAAACAATAATTACCGAGTATTAATGTTTCTAGAACATAATTATATACCCATATGAAAATCATATAATAATCATTCATATTAAAAAAATTAGAAATCAAATTATTACTCGTCGAGTAGCACACCGGTCTTCGGGCTTAGGTGACACTTAAGGTTCTACCCAATTAACTAAACCATAGCTCGATACCATCCCGTGACAACCCCTCCTCGTCCCACTAGCTAAATAACCAAAAGGAGTGGCTAGGCAAGGAGCACGTCACAATGACACGACCAATTTCCAAATTAACCTCAAACACATATGTGCTCTACATTAAGGACTTATCATACAATGAAACATGTACAAGACAATTTACATAATATTAGCAATATAGTGAAAGAAATTACAAAATTTATTTACAATACTATCAAACCGTTTATCGACACCCCATCACCAAAATTAAAATCAAAAGACATTTTGGTACACTTGTATCATAGCCGAGCCTTTTTGGAGGACCCGAGTAGCACCCTACTACTTTGACTCGTTCTCGTCATAACATGAAAACAACAATGGGGTGAGCCAAAGCTTAGTAAGTAAGGTAATGCACGTGATAAGCAATAAAATTTTGTTTCCCATTCTACCCATCCATTTTAATCCGGGTACCCTAGGTATTAGCAAGACCATGTGTTCCATCTCTTGATGATCGTATTATCATCTACTACTCTATTACTTTCTCTCGGTGATCTCATTATGACCTGCTCGCTTATAATGGAATTATCCCTCGTTGTAGCACACGGTTAGTAGAATTATCCCTCGCTTAACGGTCTTAGTAATAGTACATGCACATGGCTTCATGTTGTTACCCATTCCATTCAATTTGGTTACCAAATCGCAATATCTCACGACTTAATGATTTTTTTCAATTTCATACCACCCCCGAATGCATGTGATGCACATGGTATTATGTTTGACACATTCAACTAATTATGCTATTAGCATTTTCTTCTCAATCCATTCTCGTGTCTCGATGCACACTCGGGACTTCACAAGTGTTTCATGTACCATTCAAAGTAGTAAAAATGAGAACACAAATCCCAATCATTGGTATCATTATTGCATAACTCTACTTTGTACTTACGAGTTTTCCTTCTTATGTATTTAGCAAGTCTAGGCTCAAATTTTTGGTGTATTACTTAGTTTACAAGACCGATTAATCTAAGGATTCATGTGTGACATACTTAAGCTGAACTCTTGTTTAATTAACCCGAACCTTTAATCTTAGCAATCGAGGTTGACTCGTAATGGGTCTAGGTCTTAATCCCGAATTTTCTTAAATTCTCTTTTTCCATTACTCCATTTATATGTCTTATAGTAATTGGTCACTACTTGAGTTCACATTTAATTCTTGATCTCTAATTACAAAAACGGATTCAATATTAGTCATTTTCTCTCCTAGGCCGAATGGTCCCAAATAAGCAAGAAATTGTTTTTCCATTTCTAGGTCAATTCCTTTTGTACTAACTTGTCAATAACTTACCAAACCATACTTTAGAAGGGTTACCAATGAGATCTAAACCTTAAGGTCCACAAAAGAAACCAAATTTAGCCATCAAAAATCCAATTTACCTAATAAAGTCCAAAACTCTATTTTTCTTTTAGTTAGGTTGAATGGGTTTTTAAGATGGCCATGGATTGCCTTTTATGTCTAGTGAATTTATTTCCACCCTAAACTATTAACCCATTCCTAATTGAGTTACCATGATATTCTAGGCCCTTAATTTCCCTAACAGATCCATTCTTTCCCAATTTTCCTCACTTGGCCGAATGGTTTTAACCTAGGGCAACTCTAGAAGTGCATGCCTTTCCTTTCCAAGTCATGATCACCAAATCTAGTTAGGCTCTAACCAATTTGGTCCATACCCTTTTCTTTTGTTTTTCTTTCCAAACCATCCACACATTTAAACACAACAAACAAACTTTGCATCACAACACAAACACATAGATCCATCACAATTTGCCAAACGCTAACACCAACACAAACAATCATAGCAAACCATTGAAAATTATTACAAACCCATAAAATAAACACTAAAAAAAAAAACTTAAGACATAAAATAACTATAAATGGAACCTACTTACTTTCCTTGAATTTCCTAAAGCTTTTTTAGGCTTTCCCCTTCTTTCTTTTCTTTCTTCTTTCTTTTTCTTTTCCTTTCCTCTTCCTCTATTTCCTTACCGTTTTTCTCTCCCTTTTGTGTAGCTACGGGTTGCCTAAAATTTTCTTCCATTCTCACTTAGTCTATATATATATACATGTGTAAAATCTTAGAATAATTAAGTGTACAAATGTCTTAATTTAATTTGGGAGAGTGGAAAGCTATTGGTGAGTCAAGAGAGAGAGAGTGGTGGGTTTGATGCGTTAGGGTGAGCTGGCCTTAATTCATTAATTAAGGGGGCTTATGTGCCCTAACTAATTGATTAAACTAACTAAACCCTCTAACTAATCTATTTCAAGTAACTAAACATCCCTCCCTCTCACAATTGTTTTGGAAATTCCTCACCTTAAACTCGGAATTTCTTCCCCCAAAAATATTCCAACAGAGTGATGCCTCTAAAGCAATTTGTACTAAAATTGCCATACCTTATTATACATAGATATAAAATTCATGAACGTTTACAAAGAGCTAGTAGAAACATAGATGAACAACTTTTATTCTTTAAGGTTTACCCAAAAAATAACTCTAATGTCCTCAAATAAATCTCACAAAATTCGGACGTAATATAGTCCTCAAAACATGATTGTTGCATATTTGATTTCTTTAATGATTAAACCATTAATCTCAAACACAATAACTTTAATTTAACATAAATAACACATTTCAAGCATTAATTTCTCTTGGTATAATGAGTATTATACTTACACTTAATATATGCATATATATAAATATTCTAATACGTATCATTTTATGGTTAAGGATTTTTTTATGAGGGTTACAGAGAGAATGGGAGATGGAAGGAGAGAGGAAGAAACAAAGAGAGAGGAGGAGTGATAGAGGGAAAGGAAGAGAGAGGTAAAGAGGGAGATAGAGAAAGGGGGAGAGAGAGAGGGAAAGAGAGGGAGGGTGGGGGAAAAAGGGAAAGTGAGAGGGATAGAATGAGAGGGAGAGGGAGAGAGGGAAAGACAAGGACGGGGAGAAACAGAGAGAGAGGGAGAAAGAGAGAGAAGGAAGAGGTAGAGAGTGAGATGAAGAGAGAAGGAGAGGAAGAAAGAGAGGTAGAGAGAGAAAAGAGAGAGAAGGGAAAGGGGAGAGATAATGGGGGAGAGAATGAGAGGAAGGGAGAGAGAGGGAGAGAGGGGGAGAGGCAAAAATTGAGAGAGAGGTAGAAAGATGGAGAGGGAGAGAAAGAGAGGCGACTAGAGAGAGGGGAGAGAGAGGGTGAGGGAGAGAGAGAGTGATAGGGGGATAAAGAGAGAGGGTGAGAGAGGGAAGGATAAAGAGGGAGAAAGAGAAAAGGGAGAGAGGGAATGAGAGAGAGGGAGAGAAAGAGAGAGGGGGAGAGATAATGACAGAGAGAAGGGGAGAGAAAGAGAATGAGAGAGGAGAGTGAGAGATAGGGGGAGACCAAGAGAGAGGGTGAGAGAGGGAGAGGAAAAGAGGGAGAGAAGTGATAGAGAGAGGGAGAGATAGAAAGAGAAGGAAAGAGAGTGAGAGAGATAAGGAGAGGTAGAGGGAGAGAAATAAAAAGGTAAAAAGGGTAAAATAGAGGTAGAGAGTGGGTAAGGGAAAGGGAGAGAGAAAAATAAAGAGAGGAACAAAAGGAGTGAGAAGGGAGAGAGAGGGAGGGATGGAAGGTTGTAGAAAGGGAGAGAGATTAGGAGACAAATAGAGAGTGTAAGAGAGAGAGAGGGAAAGAGAGAGGGAGAGAGAGAGATGGAGAGAAAGAAATGGACAAAGGGGGAGGGAGGGAGAGAGATAGAGAGTTAGAGGGAGAGAGGGGGAGAGAGAGAGAGGAAGAGAGGGAGAGGTAAAGAGAAAGTTAGGGAAAGAGAGGAGAGAGAAGAGAGAGACATAAAGAGAGGCAGGGAGAGAGTGAGAGAAAAAATTAAGGAGGGAGAGAGAAAAGGGGAGAAAGGTAGAAAGATAAAGAGAGGGAGAAGGAGGGAGATAGAGAGGGAAAAAGAGAGATAGAGAGAGGAAGAGGGGGAGAGGGAGAGAGAGTAATAGAGAGCTTGAGAAAAAATGGGAGAGAGATAAGGAGAGAGAGTGAGAGAGAGGGAAAAAGGGAGAAAAGGAAGAGATAGAAAAATAGAGAAAGGGAGAGAGGGATGGAGGAGGAGAGGGAGGGAGAGAGGGAGAAGGAGAAGGAGAGGGAGAGAAGGAGAAATAGAGGAAAGGAAAGCACAAGAGGATGAGAGGGGGAAGAGAAAAAGAACTAGAGAGGGGGAAAAAAGAGAGGAAGAGAGGGAGAGAGATGGGCAGAGAGAGCTAAAGAGAGGGAGACAAAGAGAGAGGAAGAGAGAGTAAGGAGAAGTGAGGGGGAGAAAGTGATAGATAGGGAGAGGGAGAGGGGGAGAGCAATAAAGGGAGGGAAAAAGAACAGGGAGAGAGAGAGAGAGAGATAGTAGGAGATAAAGAGAGAGGTAGAGAAAGGGTGATAAAAAGATAAGAATAAAGATAGATAGAGAGGGAGATGGAAAAAGGAAGTGAGAGGGGAGGGAAAGGAAGGGAGAGAGAGGGAGAGAAAAAGGATGATAGAAGGTTGTAAGGAGGAAGAGAGTGAGAGTGGGAGGTAAATAGAGAGTGAAAGAAAGAGATGGAAAGAGATAGAGAGATATAGAGGGGGAGAGAGGGAGAGAGAAGCAAAGAGAGGGAGAGATGGATATATATATATATATATATTGGAAGAGAGAGTGAGAGTGAGAGACAAAAAAAAAAAAGAGGGAGGGAGAGGGAGAGAAAGATGAAGAGAGGGAAAGAGAGGGAGATGGAAAAGTAGGGAAAGAGAGGAGGAGAGAGGGGGAGGGAGTGTAAGAGGGAGTACAAGAGAGAGAAGCAGAGAGAGGTAGGGGAAAAGAGAGTGAGAGGGAGAGAAAAAATGGAAGGAGAGAGGGGGAGAGAGGGTGAGGGAGCTAGTGATAAAGGGAGAGAGAAAAAGAGGGAAAAAGTAGAAAGGGAAAAAGAGGGAGGGAGAAAGGATAAGAGGGAGAGAGAAGGAGAGATTAGGGGAGAGGGAGGGAGAGATTAGGGGAGAGGGAAAGAGAGAGGGAGAGTGACAAAGAGGGTGAGTGAGAAAGAGGGAGAGAGAGAATAAGGGAGTGGGAGTGAGTGGGTTAAGGAAAGAGAAAGAAGGAGAGATGGAGAGAGAGAGGGAGAGAGAAAAGGGAGAGTGAGAGGGGGAGGGAGAGGGAGAGAGGGTGAGAGAGAAAAAGGAGAGTGAGAGGGGGAGGGAGAGGGAGAGAGAAAGGTAGGGAGAGAGAGAGGGTAAGGGAGAGAGGGAGAGGGAGGGAGAGAGGGAGAAGGAGGGGAGAGAGGGAGGGAGGGAGATATTGAGAGGGAGGAAAAGAGAGAGATAGAGTTAAAGAAAGAGGTTGAGAGAGGGAGAGGGAGAGATGGAGTAAGGGAGAGGGAGGGAGGGAGAGAGGGAGAGAGTGGGAGGGAGAGAGGGAGAGTGAGAGGGATCGAGTGGGAGAGGGAGAGAGAGGAAGAAGGTGAGAGGGATAGAAAGAGAGAGGAGCGAGGAGAGAAATAGGGGGAGAGGGGGAGTGGTCGGAGGGAGGGAGAGGGGGAGAGAGATTAGGAATAATAGAAGTAAGGAGAGATGGAAAGTGATTAGGGGAGAGAGAGGGAGAGAGAAGAGGGAGAGGGAGAGAAAGGGAAAGATAGAGATAGAGAGATTGTGGGAGATGGAGGGTTGGATAGATTGAGAGAGAGAGAGGCGAAAGGGTGAAAGATGGAGGGAGAGGGAGAGAGATAGAGAGGGAGGGAGGGGGAGAGAGGAAGGGAGGAAGGGAGAAGGAAAAGGAGGGAGAGAGTGGATGTAGAGAGAGAAAGAGGGAGAGAGAAGGAGAGAGTGGGAGGGAGAGGAAACATAAAGGGAGACGAAGAGAGAAAGAGAGACAAAAGGGGGAGAAGAAGAATATGGGACAAAGATGGGAGAGAGGGGGAGAAAGTGAGAGAAAGATGGAGAGAGAGGGAGAGCAAGAGAGATGGAAAGAAAGAGGGCGAAAGTGGTAGAGAGAGGGACAAAGATAAAGAGGGAAGGAGAAGGAAGGAGAGAGAGGGGGAGAGAGAAAGAGTTAGAGAGGAATAAAAATGGGGGAGGGGATAAGGAAAGAGGGGGAGAGAGGGAGGGAGTGAGATAGGGAGAGATAGAAAGAGATATGGAGAGAGGGGGATAGAGGGAGAGATAGGCAGATAGGGAGGGAGTGAGAGGGAGAGAGAGATGGAGGGAGAAATATGAAGAGAGATAAGGAAGAGAGGGAGAGAGGGGGTACGGGGAGAGAGAAAGGGGGAAGAGATTAAGAGAAAGAGAGGAAGTGTGAGGTAGAGGGAGGCAGAGTGAGGGGGACAGATAGAGAGGGACAAAGAGATAAGGGGAGAGAGAGATAAGGGGGTGAGAGAAAAAGAGAGGGATAGAGATGGATAAAGAGAGGGAGAGAGATAGAGGGGGAGAGAGAGAAAGAGGGAGAGGGAGGGAGGGAGAGATTAGGATAGACAGAGGGAGAGAGGGGAGAGAGAGAGTCATAGGGGAGAGAGGGAAAAAGATAGAAAGAAAGAACGATCAAGAGAGTGGAAGAGAGGGAACAAAAGAGGTAGAGAGAGGGAGATAGAGATAGAGAGAGAGAGAGGCAAGGAGAGAGGAGGAATTAAGAGAGGGAGGGAAAGAGGGAGGGACAGATATGGAGAGAGAAGGAGAGATATGGAGAGAGAAAGGAAATGGGAGAATATGAAGAGAGAGAGGAAGAGAGGGAGAGACTAAAAGAGAGAGAGGAAAAAAGGGATGGAGAGAGAAGGAGAGAGAGTGAGAGGGAAAGGGACAAGGAAAGGGAAAGAGAGAGGGAAAAAGGGACATATAAGGGGGGAGAGAAGGAGAAAGGGATAGATTGGGGGAGAGAGAGGGAGAGAGGGATGGGTAGAGTGGGAGAGAGAGCTGGAGAAAGAGGGATAGAGAGAGGGAGGAAGAGACAAGGGGAGAGAGAGGAAGAGGGAGGGGGAAAGAAGGGGGATAGAGGGAGAGAGAGAATGAAGGGAGAGAGAAAGGGCAAGAGAGGAAGAGGAGAGAGAAAGAATGAGAGAGATAGGAAGGAGGAGAGAGAAAGAATGAGAGAGATAGAGAGAGAGGGAGAGAGGTAGAGAGAAGGAAAGAGAGGCAGAGAATGAGAGAGGGAAAGGGAAAAGAAGGTAGAGAGAAGAGGATAGAGAGTGAGGGAGAGAGGAGAGATAGAGAGAGGGAGAGAGTGGGATAGATAGGGAGAGAGGGTGAGGGATGGAGAGAGAGGGAGAGGGAGTGAGAGAGAGATACAAAGAGAGGGAGAGAGTGGAAGGGAGGAGGGGAGAGAGAGGGAGAGAGGGGGAGAGAGGTGAGAGTTAGAGAGAGGTAGAGAGAATGGGAGAGAGATACAAAGAGAGGGAGAGAGTGGAAGGGCGAGGAGGAGAGGGAGGAGAGAATGGAAGGGAGAGGGGGAGAGAGAGGGAGAGAGGGGGAGAGAGGTGAGAGGGAGAGATAGAGGGATAAAAAAGGAGAGAGAGATGGGGAGAGGGGGAAAGAGAGTGAAAAAGGAGAGAGGGAGACCGACAATGGGTGAGGGAGGAAGAGATAGAGGGAGAGAGGGAGAGGAAGAGGGAGAGAAATAGAGTGGGTGAGAGAGAGATATTGAAGGAGAAAGAGAGAAAGGGGAAGAGAGATAGAAAGGGAGAAAGGGAGAGCGAGAGCGAGAGGGAGAGAGGGTGAGAAGGATAAGGAAAGAGAGGGGAGAGAGAGAGAGGTAGAGGTTTAGAGGGAGAGAGGGAGTAGAAATTGGTAAGGAAGGAAGAGGGAGAAAGAGATAGGCAGAGAGGGTGAGAGAGGGAGAGAAATAAAGTGGGTAAAAGAGAGATAGAAAAAGAGAGAGTGAGAGAGGGAGAGAAAGATAGAGATAAAGAAGGCAAGGGAGAAAGAGAGAGTGAAATAGATATTAGAGGAGAGAGTGAAAGAGAGGGAGAGAAAAAGAGATGGAGAGAAAGAGAGAGAGAAGGAGTGAGAGAGAGGGAGAGTGCGAGCAAGAGGAAGAAAGAAAGAGGGAAAAGAAGAGGGGGAAAGAAAGGGAGATAGAGGGAGAGAAAGGGGGAAAGAAAGGGAGATAGAGGGATAGAAAGGGGGAGAGAGTGAAAGATCTTAAGAGGAATAAAAAGAGGGAGAGAGAGAAAGATTTAGAAAGGAATAAAGTGAAGGAGAGAGGGAGAGGGAGAGAAAGAAAAAGGGAGAGTGGGTGGAGAGTGTGGGAGAGTGGGGGAGAGAGGGAAAGAGGGAGAAGGAGAGAAAGAAAAAGGGAGAGTGGGTGGAGAGTGTGGGAGAGTGGGGGAGAGAGGGAAAGAGGGAGAGAGAATAGGAGAGAGAGGAAGAGTGAGGGAGTATATGGGAAAGAAGGAGAGAAGAAGAGAGAAAGGGAGAAGGGAATAGAGAGGGGAAAAGAGAGGGAGATCGGAGACATAGGGAGAGAGAGAGAGTGGGAAGGGGGAAATAATGAGATAGAAGAAGAGGAAAAGAGATAAAGAGATGGAAAGAGAGGGAGAAAAATGGGAAGAGTAAGATAGAAGGGTAAAAGGGAGAGGAAGGAGAGCAACAAAGAGGGAGAGAGAGATAGAAGAGGGGGAGAGAAGGAAAAGGAGAGAGAGAGGGTAGGTAGGGAAAGGGAAATGAGGAGTGAGGGAGAAGGAGAGAGTGTGGGAGAGAGGGGGAGAGGGGGAGAGAGTGGGAGAGATGGAGATAGGGGGAGAGAGGGAGTGGGGGAGAAAGAGGGGAGAGGTAGGCAAGGAAAGAAAGAGTGGGAGTGTGACACCCCCGGCTCCCTTGCCTATTACCTAACGAGCATGACCAATGCGACACACTCGTTGGGACTAAGTGCCCTACTTCCTCCATCATACATAACAAAATACATAGATAACTAAACCATGGGCAACGTACGATACGATTTACAACCATTATTACGGATAGTTCTATAATTTAAAAAATACTCAAAATGCCTAAAAATTTACAAATTAGGCTCGTACCCCTTTTTAATGACACAAAAGATATTCCTATTTTTATGAGTGACACATGAGCCTCTTTTAGTAAGAACCATTAGCATCCTCGATCGGCTTAACTTTGTCCTTGCCCGAACAACACACAAATACAATAACGTAATGAGCCAAAGCTCGGTAAGTAGGGTGATGAACATGATATGCAATGCTATTATGTTTCCCACATTTTCGTCCATTTTAATTTGGGTACCCCGGATATCCGCAAGTTTGTGTGTTCTATCTCTCGGTGATTGTGTTATCACCTACTACTCTATTACTCTCTCTTAGTGATCTCAATATCACCTACTACTCACAATGAAATTATCCCTCGTTGTAGCACACAAGTAACTGAATTATCCCTTGCTTAATGGTGTTAGTAAATAGAGCTCGCACTATGGATTCCTTGTTATTACCCATTCCACTCAATTCGATTATCAAATCATGTCATTTCATGACTCAATGATTTTTTTCTCAATGTATTCTACCCTCAATGCACGTGATGCACGTGATGACATATTTAATCACATTCAACCAAAATCGGGTACTAACCCTTCTTTCTCAAACCATACTCACAATCCAACCAACACTTGGGATTCACTAGTTGCCCATATACCAATCCCGGTACTTATAGTAGGACCATAACCTCCGCTCATTAATTATTGTTCACTAGTTTCATTAATATTTAAAAGAAGGTCTAAGTCTTTTCCTTATTTTCTATCTAAAGGAATAAATTTTCTTTAGAATTTTCAAATCCCTTTTATTTCTATCTAAGTCCACTTATTTTAGTCCAAGCCCATATTTCTTATTCCGAGCCCATTAACTTTATACAATTTTATTAACTTAATCCTAAGTTCATTGACTTTATTTAATTCCATTTATTTTAGCTACACCCATAAATTTTATCCAAGTCTAATTATTGGGTTTTAGGGTTTACTATCGGGCAACCTCTAATCTAGTAAGCAATTTTCTAACTTCTGAACATAATTAAATCTTATCTATTTTATTTTAAATACTAGACATATTGATTTATAACATATCTAAAAATTAGGTCGAAATACCAAGTAGACAATTTATTATAAAATTTTGAAACTTAGGAAGCAATCTTCCCAGTAGTAGTTTATCTAGAGCTATCCGTACTAAATCGGATATAACGCTTTGTAAATGAATCCAATGACCAAGAAATTTTAAGGAAAATTAGTTGAAACATATATGAAAAAAAATTTATTCTTTACATTTTATCTAAAAATAGACCTAAAGTCCTTGAACATGCACCCCAAATTTCGGGCGGAATTTACTCATGAACACCAATTTGTTAGTTCTTTCAAAATCAACTTTAAACATGTTTTTGTTCATTTATATTTAGTTCAAGTCCAATCCAACCCATCACCACATACATGGAAATTTTTAAAAATAGAAAAACATCATAAATTATCAGCACAAGGCATCCATACATGGATTCCTCCCAAGCATCAAGCATATAACCATCACAAACCACCAAAACAACATATTACATGGTTTGAACTTCAAGACATGAAAATAACTCAAATCAACTCATAATTTAAATAAATGAAATGAAACTTAAAAGCATAATATGATGCTCAAATGAAAACCTACTTACAATGATTCATGCTCCCTTAAAATATTTGGTAGTTTTTCCTTCCCTTTTTCCCTTTCTTTTTCTCTTTTCTTTCTTTCTCTCTTTTTGCCTTTTTCTCTCTTCAATTTGGCTTCTCTTTTAATTCTGGAAGAGCTACGGTTTTTGGCCTAAAAAATGGCAACCATTTAACCCTCTCTTTCCCTCATGTACCCACCTTTTCTCCTCTCATTTATTTGTATCACAAGTGTTAAAATTTAACTAGGCAAAATGTAAAGTGGAGGAAACTTGGAAGGCAAAGGCTGGTTGGTTTGAATAAAGGACAAGAGTGAGTTGGCTTTGACTCATTTAATGCAAGTATTAGGTGTCCTAAATAAGTCATTATACTAAATAAATCCCTAATTAACTTACTTTAAGCAAACAAAAATCTTCTTTTCTCCCAATATTTCGAAATTTCTTTCCAAAAAAAAAAAAAATTCCAGTAGTGGTTCATCCTGAACCATCTATACCAAAATAGAAATAACTTTTTATATAAAGATCTAAAATTCACAAAATGTTATAGAGGGATAGTAGACACATAGAGGAATAATTTTTATTCTTTGAGATTTATCCATAAATCACTCTAAGGTCCTCAAATAAATCATGCAAACTTCGGACAGAATCTAGCTCTACATTTTGGAAAATTTCTTTTAATAAATTTGGAAATTTTCCCAAATAAAATCCCCAATGTTTCTAAAATTATAAAATAAATTTATTATCATTATCATGCATTCCAAACACTTAGAAATACCCAAAAGGATAATTACCTAAATTATTCGAAATGTTTCCTCCCGTTATTTTTGACGTAATCGTCGAGCATACCATCATTAAAAAAAAATATTTTAAACCAATCCATACTATTACTTATACTCCATATAAATATATTTAGAAACATTTTAACATGTGTAAAAATTTCACGGGGGTTACAGGGAGAGAGGGGGAAGTAAAGAGAATGAGTAGGAGAGAGTGCCGAGAGTAGGAGAGGGGAAGAGAGAGAGAGGGGCGAGATAGGGAGGGAAAGAGAAAAAGTAAGAGAGAAAGGGAGAGGGGAAGAGAGGTATGGAGAGAAAGAGAGAGGGAGAAAGAGGGCAAAAGAGAAATGGTATAAGAGAGCGAGAAAGAGGGAAAGAGAGAGGAGAGATAGAGGAAGGAGAGAGAGGGGGAGAGAGGGAGTGATATGGAGAGGGAGAAATTGAGGGAGAAGGGGTAAGGGAAAGAAGTAGACGGGGAGAGGGGGAGAGAAAGAGATAGAGAGATGGAGAGGGAGAGGGGGAGAGAGAGAGAGAAAAGAGGATAGACATAAAGGGGATATAGAGGGAGACTCATAGCGAGGTAGAAAGAGGGTGAGATGGGGAGATAATGAGGGAGAGAGAGATAGAAAGGGAGGGAGGGAGAAAAAGAGTGGGATAGAGAGAAGTAGGGAGAGACAGAAAAAGAAAGAGGGGGAGAGAGATTGGGAGGAAGAGGACGAGGGAGAGGGAGAAAGGGAGAGAGATGGAGGGTTAGAGAGATGTAGGGAGAGATATAGAGAGGGAGAGAGAGAGGGAGAGTGTGAGAGAGATTAAGGGAGAGAGAGGGATAAAAGGAAGGGGGAGAGAGAGGGATGGAAGGGAGAGATAAGAGAGAAAAGAATAGAGAAAGGGAGAGGAAAGAGCGAGAGATGGAGATTGAAAGAGAAAAATAGATGGAGATAGAGAGAGAGAGAGAGAGGAGGGAAGAGAGATAGAGAGGAAGAGAGGGAGAGGGAAAGAGAGAGAGCGAGAGATAGAGAGAGATAAGGAGAGAAAGAGGGATAGGGAGAGGGAAAGAAAGAGGGAGAGGGGTAGATATGGAGAGGGAAAGGAAGGGAGAAAGGGAGGGGGAGAGGAAGAGAGTCATAGAGAGAGAGAGAGATAGGGAGAGAGAATGGATGAGAGAGCAAAAGGGAGAGAGAGAAAGAGGGAGAGAAGAAATGTGAGAGGGAGAGGGAGAGGGAGAGAGGAGGAGAAAAAGGGAGAGAGATGGAAGAAGGAGAGAGAGGAAGAGAGGGAGAGAAGAAGGAAGAGAGGGGGAGATAGAGGGGGAGGGAGAGAAAGAGGGAAGTAGAGAAAAGGAAGGGAGAAGGAAAGAAAGAGAGGGAGGGGAAAAAGAGAGGAGAAGAGAGAGAGAATAAGATAAAAGGAGAGATGAAGAGAGAGAGGAGAAGAGGAAGAGAAAGATCTAGAGAGTAGGGGTGAGAGATAGAGAGGGAAAAAGAAGATGAAGGGGGAAAGAGAGCAAGGAGAGAGGGAGAGAGGGAGATAGAGTGAGTGGGAGAGTGGGGGAGAAAGAGGAGGGATAGAGGGGAAAGAAGACGGAGGGAGAGAGAAAGAGGGGGGAGAGAGAGAGGGAGAGGGAGAGGCAAAGGGAAAAAGAATGAGAGGGAGATACATTATGAAAGAGGGAGGGGGATAGGGAGAGGGGAGAGAGAGAGATTAAGAAGGAGAGAGAGGGAGAGAGAAACAAAGAAAGGGAAAGAGGGAGATAGAGAAACAGGGAGTGAGACCGATAAGGGATAGATAAGGAGAGGGAGAGGACAAGAGAGGGAGAGAGAAGGGGAGAGGGAGAGTGAGAGTGAGGGAGAGATTGAGAGAGGGTAGGATAATGTGAGAGAGGTCGAGAGGGGGAGAGAGAGTGAGAGGGGGAGAAAGAAAGAGGGAGAGAGGGAGAGAAGTAAAGAAAGAGGGATGAGAGAGGGAGAGGGAACAAGAGATTGGAAGAGAGGGAGGGAGAAAGGGAAGGGAATAGGTGAGAGAGAGTGAGAGAGGGACATTAGGAGAGAGAGCGAGAAAGAAAACGAGAGGGGGACAAAGAGGGAGAAAAAGAGAGGGAGATAGAGTACGAGAGAGAGAGAAAAGGATAAAGGGAGAGAGGGTCGAGGGGATAGAGAGAGAGTGAAAGAGAGGGAGAGGGAGGGGAAAAGGTAAAAAGGGAGAGATAGAGAAGAAGTGGGAGAGAGGAGGGATGGAGAGAGATAAAGAGAGGGATATAGAGAGAGTAAATGAGGGGGATAGGGAGGGAGGGAAAAGAAGAGGGAGAGGGAGGAAGGGAAGGAGGAAGAGGGAGAGGAAATGAGAGAGGGAGAGAGAGAGGGACTAGGAGATGGTGTAGGAGAAGGAAAGGGAGAGAGAGGAAGGAAGAATGAGAGAGAGGGAGAGAGGGAGGGAGAGAGTGAGAGAAGGGAAGGTGAGAGTGAGAGAGAGGGAGGGGGAGAGTTAGAGGGATAGATAGAGATGAAGGGAGAGAGTGAGAGAGGGAAAAAGAGAGTGAGAAAGAAAGAGGGAGAAAGAGAGTGATAGTAGGAGAGTAAGAGAGAGGGACAAAGAGAGATAGAGGAAGGAAGAGAGGGAGATGGAGAGATATAGAGAGAGAGAGAGGGAAAGAGGAAGAGAGGAAGAGCGAGCGAAAAAAGAGAGGGAGAGAGCAAGGGATAGAGAGGGAGAGAGAGGAAAGAAGAAAGGAAGAGAGAGATAAAGACGGGGAGGGAAAGAGAAAGAAAGGTGGTGAGAGGGAGGGAGAGATAAAGAGATGATGAGGTAGTGGGAGAATAGGATAGAGAGGGAGAGAGGGAGAGGGAGAGGTTAGGGGAGGCAAAGAGAGAGGGAGAGAGTGTAACCTTCATGAAAATTCTTGATCATATAAAAATACGTGCCAAAATATTCATATATCTCTATATTAAGTGTGGGTGTAATTTATGTGACATTTTAATATTTTATGGTGTTAATACATTTGGTGTTTAAGTGAGTATTTATGTGAATAAATTTCGAGTAACTTAGTTAGTTAGCAATTATTTCCCTTAACACTCCTTTAGAATATGCTATGTAAGTGAAAAAAAAATTAAAATTACCTAAACATTAGGAGAGTGCCAAAATTTTAGGGAAATGCCGAATTTCTTGAACCAAATTCCTCTAGAATTACTTTTATTCTCACTACCCATCTTTTAGTTGAAAATTGACATCTAAGCTTCCAAACTTTTCCCATTTCTTTACATCTCACCTCCTTTGACTTCCAAACCTACCACCTAGCTTTCCAAAACCTTCCACCACTTTACACCTTATAAGTTTAACTTAAGACACTTGTCATTCTGGTTATGTTAATTAATGAAGGAAGAAAGTTATATATATATATATATATATGAGAGAGAGCTAAATGGCTGGCCACTCTTTAGAAAATTTTAGCCCACTAAAAAGAGAGGAAACCGAATTGGGAGAGGGAAAAACGGGAAAAGAAAAAGAGGAAAGAAAGAAAGAAGGAAGGAGAAGTAAACATTAAGGTATTTTCTAGCAAACTTGAACTAAGTAAGTAGGTTTTTCTTTATGCCATAAAGTCTATTTCTAAGTGTTTAAATTATGTGATTGACTTGGGCTATTGATTATGTTGTTATGGGTTGCTTGAGTTGATATTGTGTTTGTTGGTTTGGCATCGCATCTAATTGTTGGTATGATGTATATGATGAATTATTGGTATGTGTATTCATAAAGTTTTGTGTATGTTCAAGTATAGTTGTTGGGTGTGGTTAGGAAATGAATGGGCTTGGCCGAAATTTAGTTGGAGTAAATTATGGTTGATGTGGACTTGGAAGAAACAATTTAGAACAAGGTAGAGAATGAGTTCCTAAGGTTTTCCCTAAGGAAACCTATTCGGTCTAAATGCTAAAATGGGCAAGGTTTTGATATTTTCATGTAATTATGTCCTAAAACTTAATTGTAACCAATTATGTATGGATTAGTAGTTAAGGATGAAAAGAAACTTTACATCAATCGAAGAAAATTTCTTAAAATCCATAAGTCACATTCGACCTAAACCCTAATTTTTAGGATTTGAATTCCACTCATTCAACTCTAGAAATATGCTTCAATTATACTTAAATAAGTATAATTTGAAGCATATAAAGGAGAAAAATCAAGAAATTTGAAATTAGGACCTAAAATTTCAAGAGCTAATTTCGGCCAATAGGGCTAAAATTCAGAGTTAGAAGAAAAATTACACATTTAGTATGTTTTAATTTAATCATTAGGACTAATGGTAATGTAAGCTAAATGGTAGGATGGAATCAGGGTTAAAACCCATTAATTATATGAAGGAAGGAACTTGCATACGAAGTGAAGTTATGGATTGAGTAAACTAAATGGTGGTAATTGATTTTCGTGGGTGAATATTGTGTATTATATATGACTTATGTATACATATGAAATCCTATGTGCGGATTGGATTTCAAGAGTGGTTTGAGACTCGTAGGGTTGGTATCCGTTGACTAGATGAATGCGATAAATAAAACATCATGTGCATCATACGCATTTGAGGGTTGATTGAATTGAGAGAAATCATTTGATTGAGAATTGATGAGGTTTGGTAACCGAACTAGATTAAATGGCTATTAGTAATGAAGTCGTTTGTGTGCTCCATTAATTGAGTACACTCGTTAGGTAGTGGATAATCTCGCTAACTATGTGCTACAATGAGGGATAATTCCATTGCTAGTAGTAGGTGATTTGGCAATCACCGAGAGATGAAAATAGAGCGAACTTGTTAATACCTAGGATACTTGAACAAAAATTAATAAAGGAAGACAGAGTAATAGGAAAGCATTGCATATCACGTGCATCACCCTACTTACCGAGCTTTGGCTCACTCTATTGTTATAAATGTGTGGTGTAATAGGTAAGAGCAAAGATAATTTGGTCGAGGATGTTATCGGTTCTCACTAAAGGAGGCTCATTTGTTACCCAAAAATATAGGAATCTCTCGTTGATTGTAAATGAGAGGGTATAATGTTTATTTATGGATAAAAGGCATCTTAGATATTTTGTAATTCCCGTATCCGTATTTACTAACGGTATCTAAATTTTACTATATGCACTCCATGGTTATGTATTATGAGAGTGAGTTATGATTTTAGTCTTAACAATGTAACGAACCTAGCCACATCCTATTAGGAAAATGGTAAGGGAGTTGGGAACGTTATAGAGAGAGAGAGGGAGAGAGGGAGAAAGAGAAAAAAAGAGGGGGGAGAGAGATAAATGTAAGGATAGAGGGTAAGGGGGAGAGGGAAAGGGGGAGAGAAGGAGAAAGAGAGGGAGATAGAGGGAGGAAGAGATAGATAGGGAGAGAGGGAGGGAGAGGGACGGGGAGAGGAGTGAGAGCGGAAGAGCAACAAAGAGAGAGAGATGGTAAGAGAGAGAGGTCGATAGAGAAGCAAAGAGTGAGAGTGGGAGAAATTAAGAGAGAGAAGGAGAGGGATAGAGAGAGAAAGAGAAAGGGAGAGATAGAGAGAGGGAGAATAAGTAAGAGTGGGAGATAAAAGAAGAGAGGGAGATAGGGAGGGAGAGGAAGAAGGTCGAAGAGAGGGAGACGAGAGGGGCGGGGAGAGGGAGAGGGAGAGAGAGAAGGAAAGAGAGAGAAAGGTAAAAAGTGAGAGAGGAAGAGAGGGTGCAGGAAAGAGAGAAAAAAGAGAGTGTGGGGGAGAGGGAGAGAGGGATAGAGGGAGAGAGGCAGAGGGAGAAAGAGAGAAAGTAAAAGAGAGGGAGAAGGAGAGGGGAGAGAGAGAGGTAGAAAGAGGGAGGGTGAGAGATAGAGGAGAGAGTGAGGGAGAGAAAGAGAGGGAGAGGGGGAGAGAGGAAGTGGGAGTGGGAGAAGAAGAGGGAGAAAGGGAGCAAGTGGGATGGAGAGCAAGAGAGAGGGAGAGGGTGAGAGAGGTAGATGAATAAGGGGAGGGAGAGATAACAAGATGGATAGGGAGAGGGAGAGGGTGAGAGAGAGGGGGAGAAGGAGAGAAAGAGAGGGAGATATAAGGAGAGGGAGGCAAAGAGGGAGATGGAGGGCAATAGAGAATGGTAGTGGGAGAGGGAGAGAGTGGGATATAGATAGAGAGAGGGAGATGGATAGAGAGAGGAAAAGAGTGAGAGAGTGAGAGAGAAAAGGATGGATAAAGAGAAGGAGAGGGAGAGAAAGTGAAATGGATAGAGAGAGGGAGAGAGTGAGAGAGAGGGTGATAGGGAGAGAGAGGTAGAGGGGGAGAGAGAAAAAGAGAGATAGCGAGAGAGAGGGAGAGATAGAGAGTGGAAGAGAAAGGGAGAGGGGAGAAAAAAGAGAGACGAAGATAGAGGAAGAGAAAAAGAGATGGAAGGAGAGAAAAGGAGAGGGAGGGATATAGAGAGGGAAAGGGAGAGAAGGAGAGGGAGAGGGAAAAGAGAGAGGGAGGGGGAGGAACAAGAAAGGAAAGAGGGAGGGAGAAAAGGAAGGGAGAGGGAGAGGGAAAGGCAAAGGTAGTAGAGGGGTAGATAGAGGAGGAGAGGGAGAAGGAGAGAGGAAGAGAGTAAGAGAGAGGGAGAGCGGGGGAGAGAGGGAGCGATAAAGGGAGAGTGCAAGGAAGAGGGAGGGAGGGGATAGTAGAAGAGAGAGGGAGAGATAGAGGGAGAGAGGGGGAGAGAAAGGGAGAGAGGGAGGAAGAAAGAGATGGAAAGAGGGATGAAGGGAGAGGGAGAAAGAGCTAGAGGAAGTGGGGGATAGAGATGATGGTAGAGGGAGAAGGAGGTAGAGAAATAGGGGTGCATAGATGGTGGAAGAGGGAGATAGAAGGATAGAGAGGGAAAGGGAAGGAGGGAGGGAGAGGGAAGGAAGAAAGAAGAAGATAGAGAGGGAGAGATGGAGTGGGAGTGAGAGAGATGGAGTGGGAGTGCAAGAGATAAAGAGGGAAATAGAGATGTAGAGAGGGAGAGAGGGATATATATAGAGAGAAAGAGGGTGAGAGAGAGTAGGAGAGAGAGACAAGTGAAAAAAGAGATAAAGAGGGAGATAGAGAAAGAGGGAGAGAAGAAGAGAGGGGGAGAGCGAGAGAGGGAGTAAGGGAAAGAGATAAGGAGAGAGAGGATGAGGGAAAAGGAGAGAGAGAGAGAGGAGATGGAGTAAGGGATAGAAAAAAGGGGGAGAGAGAGAAGAAGAGAGAGGAAGAGAGTGGAAGCGAGGTAGAGAAGAAGATAGAGGGAAAGAGGTTGAGGGAGAGAGCGAGCAAGAGTGAAAGAGAGGGAGTGAGAAGAGTGATATAGAGGAGGGGGAATGAGGGAGAGGGGGAGAGAGAAAAGGATTGAGGGAGGGCTTGAGAGAGATAGAGTCGGGGAGAGAGTGAGAGAGTGGGGGAGAGGGAGACAGAAAAGAGGGAAAGGAAGGAGTGTGGGGGAGAGGAAGAAGGAGAGAGGGGAAAGAATGAAAGGGAGGGAGGAGAGAGAGAGAGAGGGAGAAGGATAGTGAGGAAAGAGTAAAAAGGAGGGAGTGAGAGGGAGAGATGGAGAAGGAGAGAGAGGAAAGAGTGAAAGGGAAGGAGGGAGAGGGAGAGGGAGATGGAGGGGGAGAGAGGGAGAGAGGGAAGGAGGGGGATAGAGAGAGAGAAAGAGGAAGGGAGATAGAGAGAGGGGGTGAGAGAGGGTGATAGAGGGGGAGAGAAAGAGAGATAGAGAGGGAGGAAGAGAGAGTTAGGAAGATGGGGAAAAGAAGGAGGGAGAGAGGGAGCAAGATAAAGAGAGAGAGGGAGAGATAGAAGGGTAGTAACGGGGAGCAATAGAGGGAGAGAGAGTTAGGGAGAGAGGAAGAGAGAGGGAGAGATAGAAGGGTAGTGACGGAGCGAGCAATAGAGGGATAGAGAGTTAGAAAGAGGGGGAAGAGAGGGAGAGAGGGAAGGATAGATTAAGAGAGGGATGGGAACAAAGGGAGAGGGATTGAGAGAGAGAGAGGGAGGGAGGGAGAGGGAGAGGGAGAGGGAAGGAGAGAGAGTGGGAGAAAAATGAGAGGAAGAGGGAAAGAGAGAGGGAGAGATAGAGCAAGAGGGAGAGAGTGGGAGGGAGAGAGGGAGAGAGAGGGAGAAGGAGAGAGAGAGGGAGGGAGAGGGTGGGAGCGAGAGGGGAGAGAGAGAGGTGTTAGTGTAGGTGCCTAAGGTTCAACCTTGTTTGGATGGTTTGATTTATTATATTGTTGTATTTTATATATGTATTAATAAAAGAAGTCTTTTTATTAGTTCTTGTTGCTTATACTTAGATAGAATTAGATAATATTCCATATGATATCCATTGCATTAGTGATTGATTGATTGATGTGAGATGAAAATTGATACATTTAAATGATACATTCAATTTCTCAAGTCATAGCATAATATGAAGAATGGACATTGACTATAGATGGTAAGACTTGTGAGTGTTATGCTTATACTATACGATAGTAGTTGGAGATCTCACTCTTATTGGTATGGTGATGCCAAAATAAACACTTAGATAATTAATATTAGAGAACATATCACTAGACATTACTCGCTATGAGAACCCATTTAGTTTAATCTATGGGAACCTATATGAGATTGTTACAATTGGTCATTTGAGTTAAAGTCATCCCGGTTATCTTATTAGAGGATTTATGTACTTTCACACTCATTTTGATGGGCTCGATCAAAAGCCGCATGTCATCAATTCGTTAGGAGCATTAGAAATCTAATGGAGATAGGTGGATGACTAAGATAAGATATGTCATTCCTTGTATGCTAAAGGAGTTACCACATTATACTTTGATAAATGTTTACTCAAGGAATTTGTGACAACGAGTACACTAATAGAACATAGTTGGTTTAGTCTAGAGTTAAGATATTTGGGAATCAAAGAAAACTTGACATGGTTGTTCGATTTGTGATCACAATTGTTCAATTTGTGACCACCTAGCTAAGACATTTGAGTATCACATATTTGTTCAATTTGTGATCATAATTGAACAGACTTTAAATCATGTTCGCGATCACACTATGATATATTGACATGAGGATTGAATTATACGATAACCATGCTCGTGAAAGCTAATTATTGATTAATTAATCCTTCTAGAGTCCAATCTTTATTTATGTTCAAGAGATAAAAGAGGTGTCTTTTATTCTTGGTACATTGCCAACATATCTAGAAGCCTATTGAGTCACACATATAAGTTTAAGAATTTACATTATAAAAGAGAAGCATATATTTTGGAAAACATTTCTAGTTTTGAAAGTTTCCTATTTTGGAAAAAGTTTCTTATTTTGGAAGGTTTCTTGCTTTGGAAAAAGTTTCCTAAAATAGAAAGTTTTCTATTTTAGAAATAAGTTTCCGATTTGGAATTCGATTATTCGAAAAGAAAATTAGTTTTCTAATTTAGTTACTTGAACATTGGGTTAGATATTCTTAGGAGGCTCGTATTAGGAAATAATTTTCTAAATTATCCTTAAACCTAATTAGAAAACTTATTTCCTTTTTAGGTAACTTACTTTCAAATTTGGAACTGAATTCCAAATTAGGAAACTAATTTCCGAAATATGAAACTTTCTATTTTAGAAAACTTTTTCCAAAATAGGAAACTTTCAAAACTTGGAAACCTTTTCTAAAATCTTTGTTTCTCTTTTATTACATGAATGCTTAAACTTATGCATGTGACTCAATAGACTCCTTAATATGTTGGTAATGTATCAAGAATAAAAGATACATAATTTATCTCTTGATACATAAATCAAGATGGGCCTCTAACAAGGCATCATGACTACCTAATTCTTTAGAAGGATTATTAATCCACAATTACCTTTCACAAGCATGGTTACCATGCAATTTAGTCCTTATGTCAATTTATCATAGTGTGATAGCATACTTGATTATTAGTCCGTTCAATTATGATTACTCAAGTTTTATCAATTCCCAAATGTTTTAGCTCTAGAGTAAACTAATTATGCTATATTGGTTTTCTCCTACCGTGGCCATAGATTTCTTGACCAAACATTTATCGAAGTGCAATGTGACAACTCTTTTAGCATAGAAGGAATGAAATATCCTATCTTAGTCATCTACCTATCTTTATTAGATTCCTAGTGCACCCAATGAATCGCCAACATGCAACCTTTTACCGGGTCCATCAAAACTAGTATCAAAGTACATAAATCCTCTAATGAGATAACCGTGAATTTAAATCAAATGATCAGTTGCACCCATCTCATCTAAGATTCCCATAGACTAAACCAAATGGCTTCTCATGGCGAGTCAAGTCTAGTGATATGTTCTCTAACATTAATCACCTAATTAGTTACTTTTGGCATCATCATACAAATATGTGTGAGATCTCCTACTGCTATTTTATAGAATGAGCATAATACATAACTTTTACCACATATAGTCAAAATCTATTTTTGATAATACTATAACTTGGAACATTTAATGATATCGTTTAAGTGCATTAATGTTTATCTCACATCATTTGATCAATTATTAACACAATGTACATTATATGAACTTCTATCTAATTCTATTTAATAAATATAAATAATAAGAATTAATAGAAAGACTTTTTTTATTAATAAAATAAATAATGCAATGTTATAATAATTCCACCATCCAATCAAGATCGGATCTTGAGCACCTACATTAAAATCTTTTTGATCTTATCATTATTGCGTTAATGTTTGTCTCAAATTTTTCGATCAATCATTAATGCTCTCTCTCTCTTCCTCCCCCTCATTTCCATTCCCTCTCTCTCTCCCTCCATCCCTCTTTCCTTCTCTCTCCCTCTTTATCCCTCTCCCCCTCTCTTCCCCTCTCTCTTCTTCTCTCTACTACTCTCTCTCCCTCTTTCTTTCTACCTTTCTCTCCCTCTTTCTCTCTACCTTTCTCTCCCTCTTTCTCTCTCACACTCTTTCTCTCTCTTTCCCTTCCTCTCCCCCTTTACCTATTCCGCACTCTATTACTCTCCTCCTTTCTCTCCCTCCCTTCCTTTCCCTCTCACTTCTCACCCTCCCTCTCTTCCTCTCTCTCTTCCTCTCTCTCCCTCCATTCCTCTCCATCTCTCACTCTCTCTCTACCTCTCTCTCCCTCACTTTCTCTCTTACTCCCTTTCTCTCTCCCTTTCTCTCTACCTCTTTCTCTCTCCCTCCCTCTCACTCACTCTCTCTCCCATCCTCTTTCTTCTTGATCTATCTCTCTAATTCTCCCTCTCTTCCTCTTTCTTGCTCTCTCTCCTATTTCTCTCTCTCTATCTTTATCCCTTCCTCTCTTTTTCTCATCGCATCCTCTACTTTTATCTTACCCTCCATCTCTCCCTCTCAATTCCCTTATTACTCCCCTCTCCCTCTCTTTGTCCCTCTCTCTTTCTCAAGCTCTCTCTCTTCCACTCTCTCTCTATCTCTCTCTACTATCTCTATCTCCCTCTCGCTATCCCTCTCCCTCCCTCTCCTTCTCCCCTTCTATCCCCCACTCTCACCCCATTGCTCTCTACCCCCTCTTTTCCTTTCTCTCCTTCTTTTTCCCTCTCCTACCCTCTCTCCCTCTCTTACTTGTCTCACCTTCGGTCTCTCACCCTCCCTCTCTATCCCTCTCTCCCTCTCCCTCTCTTTGTGATGCCCCCTCCCCGGCCTACTTGCTAATTACCTAAAAGGAGTGACACGATAAATTCTCGACTTAACCCCATACACGTATGTGCTCATACGATAAGAACTTATCATATAATGAAATGCATACAAGATAACTTACATAACATTAACAAATACGGCGAAGAAATTATAAAATTTATGTATAATACCATCGAATGTCTATCGATATCCCAACCCTAAAAATTATAATCAAAATAACATCCCCTTAGTCGTGCATCACATATGAGCCCTTTTGGAGGATCCGACAAGTAACTTATCGATACTATAGTCACCGTTACCTGTCATAACATGCAAATAACAACGAGGTGAGTAGAAGCTCAATAAGTGGGGTGATGCACGTGATATGTAATGCTTTTCTAACTTATCACCATACTCATCAATTTTAATTCTAGATAACCTAGGTATTAGCAAGTCTACTTTATTTTTTATCCAGGTGATTACCAAATCACCTTCTGCTAATAATGAAATTATCCCTCGTTTTAGTGATCATTAGCGGGAGTCCATCGTCTAACAATCGTTAACAGTGTAGGCACATAGCTTAGAGTACGCACACAACTCGGACCACTAATACCCATTTATTCCTATTAGGTTATCGAACCTAACCATGTTAAACAATTCTTAATCAATTAATTCTTTCTTAATTAAGTTCCCACCAATACATGTGATGAACATGATGTCATGGTTACTACATTAAGGGTACTAGGAGTACCAAACCCTACACCATTATTCCATTCCCGATTATCTAACCCATATAGGGTTTCACATATGGTTCACAAGTTTTCATATGCCCCATCACAACATTCATCTAATTAGGTGGAAATGCCTATGTCCGATATTTGATGGGCCGTAGACTTAATTTACACATGGGACTTTCCTTTTTGTTTAATGGGGTACATCTAATTGTTAATTCATTCTATGCTTGGTTTATATGGTTTTTAACACTTCGAGCTAGTTTAAAACATGCTAGGTGCAATGTTCCCTTGTCGCTAAATTTTGACGCTTCTTGGCCAAACGATTTCACCTTTGTAACTTCATTTTTATTTTTATTTTTTGTTTTTATTTTTAAAGGACCAATTAACATAATTTATCTACCATTAAAATGTAAGATCTTATAAATTAAAAGAACTTCATTTTCTTCCATTCTTGGCCAAATATTACCTAGATAAAACCCCAAAAACTCCATTTTTCTTCCTTTCCATTTTATTCCAATCCGAGTTCATATCAACCCAAATTGTTCCCCTAAATTTTGGTCAACCCAATTCCATTCATTACACCAATTTATCCATCATTCAAGCTACATACAAGGCTTAAACAAGCAACCATACAACAAAGTATAAGAATAATCAATAATAAAGCAATCTAACTAACAAAAACACAACCAACAACAACACATCACAACCCAAATACAAGCTTAACCAATTATATAAAACCGGATAAATAGCATAAATAACCAAAGAAATCCATTTAATTAGCTTAGATGTGATTAGGATTTCCTTAGATTTGCTTTCTTTTTCTCCCTTTCCCTTCCTTTTTCTTTCCTTTTCTTTCTTTCTTTCTTGTCGTGATTTTCCCTCCCTTTTCTCACAATTGGTTTTCTCTCCCAAATTTGGTGGCTATGGTTGCTAAATTTTTTTTCCATCTTCTCACTTTTTCAATTTATATACTAACTTTTCTTTGAATTAAATTAGGTTACATGTGTCTAAACCTAATGGAACCAAGTATAAATTAAATGGGTGAGTCATGGTGAGGGGTGGCGGGTTTATGTGGCAAAAATGGGTGAGTTGGCTTAATGCATTTAATGAAGTTTCTAGGTGTCCTAACTAAATACTTAAACTAAATAAACCCTTAAACTAACTTAGTTCATGTAGTAATTAATCTAAATAAGTCCCTAAACTACTTTGGTTCCAGTTACACATCCACACCTCAAGTTTGTTTGTAGGAGCTGTCTTACGAGGCGGCCTCTTATCAAGCAGACAACGTCTCACTTTTGGACATAATTAAATCCTATGCTTTTTATATGAGAAACTGTACATATTAAGGTAAAATACCCAACACATGAGTCAGAACATAATTTTGATGTTTAGGGATCAATCTGTCTAGTGGTATTACGTCTAGAATAATATGTACTAAAACGAGCATAACGTTTTCTATATAAACCTAGAATTGAAATATTTTACATAGTGTTATTTAAGACATATATAAAAAACTTTTATTCTTTAAGGTTCACCCATAAATCACTCAAGGGTCCATGAATAAGCCACACAAAATTTGGACATAGTTTAATTCTCAAAAACACCGATTTTGCATACTTGATTCCTCTAATAATTAAACCATCAATCTCAAGTAAAATTTCTTTAATTTAATACAAATCATACATTTCACGCATTAATTTCTCATGGTTTAATTATCAAAATTTCATTCCATAATATATATATATATATATATATATATATATATATATATATATATATATATATGTATATATATATGTATAATTAAGGATTTTCATGGGGGTTACACTCTTTCCTTCTACCACTCACTCCATCTCCCTCTCTCCCTCTCCCTCTCTTTCTCTCCCTATCTCCCTTCCTCTCTTCCTCTTGCCTCTTTCTTTCCCTCTCCCCTCTTTCTTTCCCTCTCTTTGTCCCTCTCAATCTCCCTCTCTCTCCTTCTCTCGCCTCTAACCCTCGTAAAGTCCTTAACCATATAAATATACATACAAGGATATTCGTATGTAAATACATTGAGCAAGGGTATGATTTATGTGCTATTTTAATGTTTTGGTGATTTTATTATGCTTGGTGTTTATGTGAGGAATTAGGGGATGAATTTTCAAGTGATTTACCTAATTACCATTCATTTTCTCTAGTATATATATGGAACATATCATACATATGAGAGAGGTGTTTAAACTTTGAAGAATGCTGGAATTTTTTGGAAGGAAATTGCCAAATTATTTAGGGAAGAAAATGCCAAATATTTTGAGAGGAAAAGTGTCTAGTTAATGGTGCTAAACTAGCTTATGGGACTTAGTTAGCCTAACCACCATCTTTAGAAAATAATTAGATACCTAAGCGTTCATTTAATGCAATAGAAGCCAACTCATTCCTTTTACTAAGCCAAACCCACCACTTGTCCCTTTTAGTCATCATTTACTTTAACAATTGATAAATTAAATCAAGACACATGTAAACTAATTAAAATGCAAGGAAAATGGAGCATGTATATATATATATAAGGAATGAGAGTATATGGCTGCATTTTTTTTTTAGTGAAACCCATAACCTACCATAGAAAGAAAAGAGAGAAAACCAATTGAGAGGGAGAGGGAAAAACACAACAAAAGAAAATAAAAGGAAATGAAAGGAAAGGAAAGAAAGAAAAGGGAAAAGCTAGGGAAATCCTTAACAAACCTAAACTAAGTAAGTGGGTTTTTATCTATGCCATCTATTTGATTTTTAAATGTTAATTTATGTAATTGATTAAGCTTTTGATTATGTTATGTTGTTGTGTTGGTATTGTGTTGGATGGCTTGGCATATAATTGTTGGTTTTTATGGACTATGTAATGCATGGTTGATATGTTACTTATTAAGTTTGGAAAACCTTGTGCATGGCTATGTTTCCTCCGTCTCTGTCTCTTTCTTCCCCTCTCTCCCTCTTTCTATTTCCCTCTCTCTCCCATTCCTAATCTTTATCTCTCCCTCTCTCTTATTCTCCCCTTCCTTGTCTCCCTCTCTCTTTCTTTCTCTTTGTCTCCCCCTCTCCCTATCTCTACTTCCTTATCCCTCTCTCTCCCCTCTTTACCCATCTTTCTCTCCTTCCCTCTCTTTCACACTCTTAGTCCCTCTCCCTCCTTTCTCTCTCCCTCTCACTCTCTCTCTTCCTTTCCTTTCTCTCTCCCACTATCTCTCTTTCTCTATCTTATGATCTTTCTCCCTCTCCCTCCATCTATCACTCCCTCTCTCTTCCTTCCTATCTCTATCCCTTTTGCTCTCCCTCTCTCTCTATTTCTCCCTCCTTCTCCCTCTCACCACTCTCTACCTCTTCTTCTCTCCCTCTCTCTCTTTCTCTCTCTCCCCCTCACTTCCCTTCCCTCCCTCTCTCCCACTTCTCTCCCTCATTATTTCTTTCTCTCCCTTTCTCTCTCTCTCCCTCCCTCCCTCTCACCCACACTCCCTATCTCTCCCCTCTCTCCCTTCTCTCTCTTCTTCCATCTTTATCCTCCTTAACCTCTTCCTCTATCCCTCCCTCTCTCTCCCTCACCCTCAATCCCTCAATCTCTTCTCTCTCTCCACTCTCTCTCAACCTCTCTCTCTTTATTTATCTCTTTCCTTCTCTCCCTCTCCCTCTCTCCTTTTCCCTCTCTTTTCCTCTCTCTCTCTCCCTCTTTTACTATCTCTCTCCCTATCTCCCTCCCTCTTTCCCTCTCCCTCTCGCTCTCCCTCTTTCTCTCTCCCACACTTCCTCCATCTTCCTCCCTCTCTCTCCCTCATTGTCCCTCTCCCTCTCTCTCCCTCCCTCTCTCTCTCTCTCTCTTTAACTCTCTCAACATCCCTTTATCTCTCTCCCTTCCTCTCCCCTCTCCCTCCTTTTCTCTCTACCACTCTTAATCTCTCCCTTTCTCACCCCGACCTCTCCCTCTTTCTCTCTCTAAGTCCCTTTCTCTCCATTTTGATCCCTCTCCTTCTCTTTTCTCTCCCTTTCACTCCCCTTCTCTCTCTCGCTCTCTTTCCCCCTCCCTCTCTCCCTCTTCCCTCTCTCTCTCCCTCCGTCACTCTTTCCCACACTTCCCTCTCTCCTTCCCTCTCTCCCCTATCTATCTTTTCTCACCCTCACCCTCACCCACACTCTCTCTCCCCTTACCCTTACCCATACTCTCTCCTTCTCTCTATCACACTTTTTCCCTCTCTCCCTTCCTCTCCTTTTCTCTCTTGCCCATTCTCTCTCCTTCTCTTTGTCACACTTTCTCCCTCTCTCTTTCTCTCTTACCCACTCTGTCTTAGCCTCTATCCCTCTCTATCTCCCTCTAACTTCCTCCTTTCCTATCTTTCTCCCTCTCCTTTTCTCTTGCTTTCTCCTTTCTCCCTTTGTCCCTCCCTATTTCTTCCTTTATCTCTTTCTCTCTCCCCTTTCCTTCTCTCTCCTTCTTCCTTTCTCCCTCCTTCTCTCCTTCTCCCTCTCCCTCTCCCTCTCTCCCCCTCTCCCTTCCTTTCCCATTCTCTTTCTCTCTCTTTCATTCTCCCTCTCTCTTTTCTCCTTATCTCTCTTTCTCTCTATCCCTTTTCCCTCTCTTTCCCACTCTTTATCCCTCTCTCTCTCTTCCTCCCTCCCTCTCTCTTTCTCTCCCTCTCTCTTCTTCTCCCTCCCTCTCTCTCTCTCTCACTCTCTATCCCTCCCACTCCTTCTCTCTCACTCTTTCCCACCCTCTCACCCTTTCTCCCTCCCCTTTCTCACTTCTTCTCTCACCCTCCTACTCTTCTTCTCTCTTTTCTATCTCCCCTTTACTCTCTTTCCCTCTCTCTCATCCTTTCTTCCTTTCTCCCTTCCTCTCCCTTTCTATCCCCCTCCCTCTTTCCCTCGCTTTCCCTCCATCTCTCACTCTCCCTCACTCTTATTCTTCCTCTCTATTATTTCTCTCTCTCCCATACTCTTTCCGTCCATCTCCCTCCCTTGCTCCCTCTCTCCATTCCTCTCTTTTCTCCCTCTCTAACTTTTGTTATCTTTCCATTGCTAATCTGTCTCCCTCCTTCTCCCTCTCGTCTCCTTTTTTCTCTCCCTCTCTCTCTTTCTCTATGTATGCCTTTCTCTCCCTTTCTCCCTATTTTTCCCTCCTTACCCATCCCTCTCTCCCCTCCCTCTCTCCCTTCATCTCTCTCCCTTTCATCCTCTCCTTCACTCTCCCTCTCCTCTCCCCCTCACTCTCTTTCCCTTTCTCTAAAGATAAAGAGATGGAGAGAGAGGGAGAGGGAGAGGGAGAGGGAAAGAGAGGGAATAAAAGAGATAGAGAGAGAGAGAAGGAGAGGGAGAGGTGAGGAGAGAGGGAAGGAGAGAGGGGTAGAAAAAGAGGGATGGAGACAAAGGGAGAGGAAGATATGGAGATAGCAAAGGAAGGAGAGAAGGGGAAAGAGGGAGGTAAAAAGGGAAAGAGAGTGTAGGAAAGAGAGTGAGGGAGAGAGAGGGAGAGAGAGTGTAAGAGTGATAGAGAAAGAGAGACATAGAGCGAGAGTGATGAAGAGATAAAGAGAGAGATTGAGAGAGAGGAAGATGGGGAAAGAGAGGGAGATAAATTAAGAGAGAGAGAAAAAGAGAGGGAAGGATAGAGAGAGGGAGAGAGAGAGAGATAGAGAGTAAGAGAAAGAAAGAGGGAGAGAGTGGGAGGGAGGGAGGGAGAAGAAGGGAGATTGAGAGAATGAGAGGGATGAAGGGAGAGAGAAAGCGAGAGATAGAGGTAGGGGAGAGAAAAAGAGAAGAGAGAGTGAGAGAGGGGGAGAGAGGGAGAAAGAGCGAGGGAGAGGTGGAGAGAGATGAGAGGTAGAAGGAGAAAGGGAGGAAGAAAGAGAGACATAAAGAGAGAGGGTGAAGTAAGAAATTGGGAGAGACGTAAGGAGGAATAGAGAGGCGGATGTAGAGGGAGAGGAGAGCAAGAAGTAGAGAGAGGGAGAAAGTGTGAGGGAGCGAGGGAGTGGGAAAGGGGAGAGGGAGAAAAGAGTGAAAGAATGAGAGAGAAAGAAGGAGAGAGAGAGGAAAAGAGAGGTAGAGAGAAGGAAAGATGGATAGAGGGAGAGAGAGAAAAGGAGAGAGGGAGAGATAGTAAATGAGGGATAGAAGGGAGAGAGAGGGAGAGAGACTATAGGGAGAGAGATAGATAGAGAGAGGGAGAAAGAAGGAGAGGATGGGAGAGAGGAAGTGAGAGGGAGAGGGATATAAAAATAGGGAGGGAGAGAGAGAGGGGGGAGCGAGAGAGAAAGGGAGGGAGAGAGAGTGAGAGAGAGGAGAGAGGAAAGGAGGGAGGGAGAAGGAAAAAGGGAGAAGGGGAGAGAGTGAGAGAGAGGAAGAGATGGAGAAGGGGGATAGTGAGGAAGGAAGGGAGAGGGAAAGAGGGAGAAGGGGAGAGAGTGAGAGGGAGGGAGAGAGGGAGGGAAAAAAGAAGAAGGTGAGAGAATGAGAGAGAGAGAGGAAGAGGGGGAGATTAGGGGAAAGAGGGGGAGAGAGATAGAGAGAGAAATAAAGGGAGAGAGATGGAGAGTGAGAGGGAGAGCAAGGGTAAAAGAGAAATGGATGGGGAAAAAGGTAAAGGGGAGGAGAGGGAGAGGGAGAAAGAGAAGTAAGGAGAGAGAGAGGAAGAGAAGGAGAGAGATAATGAGGGATAGAGGGATAGAGAGGAGAGAGGGGAGGGAAGGAGAGTGGTAGAGAGAGGGAGAGGTTAAGAAAGAGCGAAAAAGGGAGAGAGGGGGAGAGAAAGGGATAGAGAAAGGGAGAGAAATGGGAGAGAGAGGGAGAGGGAGTAGGGAGAGAAAAGGAGAGGGAGAGAGAGTGAGGGAGATTAGATGAGTGAGAGGAGAGGGAGAGTGTGAGGAGAGAGAGATTCTTAAGGGGAAGAGAGAGTCACAAAGAGGGGGAGAGAGTGAGAGGGTGAGGGAGAGAGTGATGGAGGGAGTGAAAGGAGGGGAGAGAGAGAGAGCGAGGGTGAGAGAGGGAGCGAGAGTGGGAAAAGGGGATGGATAGAGCAAGGGAGAAAAAGGGAGAGAAAGGGAGGGAGAAAAGGGAGAAAGAGAGAGAGAGAGAGAGGGAGAGTGAGTTAGGGAGAATAGATGAGTGAGAGGGAGTGAATGAGAGGGAGGGTGAGAGAGAGAAAGAGAGGGATTGAGAGGGGGAATAGAGAGTCATAAGGAGGGAGAAAGAGTGAGGGAGAGAGGGAGAGGGGAAGGGAGGGAGAGAGTGAGGGTAAGGAAGGGAGCAAGAGAGAGAAAGAGAGAGATGGAAAGAGAGGGAGAGGGAGAGAGGGAGAGGGGAAGGGAGGGAGAGAGTGAGGGTAAGGAAGGGAGCAAGAGAGAGAAAGAGAGAGATGGAAAGAGAGGGAGAGGGAGAATGAGAGAGGGCTATATGGGGAGAGATTAAGAGGGAGGTTTGGAAAAAGAGGGAGCAGGAGAAGGAGAGACAGAGAGAGATAAAAGGGGAGAGGGAGAGCAGGGAGGGAGAAAGGAGAGAGAGAGAGGATGGAGAGGGAGAGAGTGAGAGGGAGAGAGGGGAGACCGAGAGAGAAAGAATAAGCGGATAGGGAGAGGGAGGGAGAGAGATAGAGGGAGGGGGAGAGAGACCGAACGAGAGATAGGGAGAAAGAGTGATAGTGAGGAAGAGTTATAGAGAAGGAAAGGGGGAAGAGAGAGAGTAAGAGATAAGGACAAAGATAGAAGGGGAGAGAGAGGGAGAGAGGGAGGGAGAGAGGTAGATAGAGAGAGATGAAGAGAAAAAGAGAGATAGAGAAAGATAGAGAGAGAAAGAAAGAGAGAGGGAGTTAGGTAAGGAGAGAAGGGGGAAGAGTGATGGAGTGAGAGAAAGGGAGAGGGAGAGAGAGAAAGACATAGCGAGACATAAAAGATGAGAGGAAGAGGGGGAAGAGATAAGGAGAGGGAAAGAGAGAAGGACAGGGAGGGAAAGAAGGAGAAAGAGGGAGGGAGAGAGGGAGTGTAGAGAGGGATAGAGTGAGAGAGAGGAGGAAAAAGAAAGAGGGAGAGAGAGCTAAAGGGTGAGTGAGAGAGAGGGAAAGGCAGAGGGAGAGGGAGAGGGTTAGAGAGAGTGGAGAGGGAGAGGGGAATGGAAGGGGAGAGAGAGAGAGGAAGAGATAAAGAGGAAGAGAGATAAGAAGAGAGGGAGAGAGTTTAGAAAAAGGGGGAAGGAGAAGGAGAGGGGTAAAAGGAGGGGGAAGGAAAGTGAGAAGGAAGACAAAGGGATAGAGAGAGGAAGAGAGGGAGAGGGAGAGAGAGGAAGAGGGAGGGAGAGATAAAAGGAGGGAGAGAATGAAGGAGAGAGAGAAAGGAAGAGGGAGAGAAAAAGGGAGATCAAGAGCAAGATAGAGGGGAGAGAGAGCAAGAGGTAGAGTGGGAGACAGAAATAGAGAGAGAGAATAGGGGTAGAGAGTGAGAGGGAGAGGGAAGGAGGCAAGGAAAAAGGAAGAGAGAGGGAGACAAGAAGAGAGGGAGAGAGAGATAAAGAGAGTGACATAGAGAGAGGATGATAGAGAGATGGATAGAGAGAGATAAATAGAGAGAGGGAGAGAGATAGAGAAAGGAGAGAGAGCAAGATAGACAAAGGGAGGGAGAGAAGGATAGATAAGGAGAGAGAGGAAGAGAGAATGGGAGTTGGAGTAAGAGAGAGGGAGAGAGGGGGAGAGAGAAAAAAGAAAGTGAGAGAGGAAAAGTAGGCTGGATGAGAGAGAGAGGGAGAGAGGGAGGGAAAGAGGGTGAGTGGTGAGAGACAAGTGAGAGGGAGAAGGACAAGAAAGGAAGGAGAAGGAAAAAGATGAAAAGGGAGAGGGAGGGAAAAGGAGAAGGAGGGAGAGATAAAGGAAGGGATAGAGAGGTAGAGAGATAGAGAGAGAGGGAGAGAGTAGGAAAGGTAGAGATAGAAGGAGAGAGAGAAGAAGAGGGGAGAGAGGGAGAGGGAAACTAAAGGAGGGAGAGAGATAGGAAGAAGGATAGAGCTATAGGGAGAGAAAGGGGGAGGGACGAGAAAGGGGGAGGGACGAGAAAGGGTAAGGAGAGAGAGGAAGAGAGAGGGATAGCGAGAGGGAGAGAAAAGGGAGTGGGAGAATAGGAGGAAGGAGAAGGAGAGAAGGGGAGATATGGGAAAATATGTAAGAGAATGAGGAAAGGAGAGAGGAAAAGAGAGGGAGAGGAAGGGAAAGAGAGTGAGGGAGATTGATAGAGAGAGAAGGAGAGAGTGAGAGAGAGAGAGAGAGGGGGAGAAGGAGAGCTAGAGAGAAATTAGGTAGAGAGTGATGGAAGCCATGGAGCTAAATGGACCGGTAAGGTGGTGTCTCCAAGGAAGGTCTAAGATGGTGAGTTTACGAGTTCAAGATCTAATCCATTACACATTAAAGATGATCCAATGATGCGAGCTAGGGCTAAGAAGCTTAAAGAAGCTCTACATAGGCTGATTTAAGAGTATTGGGCGTAATACACTTCCAAGGGCCCAAGGAAGCTATATGGCTCCATCTTAAAAAGAAGGGGGATCCAAGACTTGTTAATCTGATCCAAGTCCAAGATTGGACTCTTAAATCATATTGGGCTTACTTTGTTATATTTAACTTAATTATAATTAAAACTAATTTATTAAGTCAGTTTGGGCTCTATGTTTAAGACCATTAAGTTTTGTTTGTATTCTCCTTAGGTGGCAAAAAAAGTAGAGTTCTTTTAGGGTTAGGAGTAGCGTGTTAGCCTATTTAAAGGTCTGGTTTAGTTCTATTTTAGATTAAACTATAATTTTGACGAGTTAATAAATTACCTTTCTTCCTTTTTTCCCTTGAGAATTAAATATGACTTATCAAGGATTGCAACCCTTGTGACATCTCCGAACTTATAATCCTCCTAGGGTGTGGCTTCTTCACTCTATTACAATATAGCTTTGGTTCTTGCATCCTTATGTGCAACGGGTTAGGTTTTGCTTATTATAACCTAATTGGGTGCATTCTTAGGGCTATCTAGCAACAAAGGTATTTAGGTCTCTCGTCTTTATACATAGGGTTCACATTAGTTGGTATCAAAGCCTATGTTATGCAAAGTTAGGTTGGTTATCCATAGTCCTTGCATCTTTTATTTCATGTGTATTTTGTTTTCTTTGTTATGTCTTTCTTATTATTCTACTATATCTTTTCTTGTTTGAGTCTTGTGTTCCTTTACTTGATAAATTGAGTCTTATATACAATATATATATATATATATATATATATATATAAGGAAAAAGGTCTAATTTGTAATTAATTTCATTTTCTCAATATAAATCAGGTTCTTTCTCATTATCATTTGTTCTATTTCATGTCTTTGTAGTTAATTTCATTTTAGTCCAAATTGAGTCGGTTTCAATTGAAAAAAACAACGAAAAAGAATTCGATTAGTTTCTATCTTATTATGTCTTATTCATTATTGTCTTATTTAATCCAAGTTTGTCTTGTCATTCAATTTCAAAAATTTCTTCTTGTTCCAAATCCGAAAGAAAACGTCCTAAGGCCCAAAAGAAAGAATTATTGTGATGTTCTACTAGTTATAAAAAAAAGAAAAAAAGAAAAAAAAAGAGAAGAAAGAAAGAATAATCCGATTGGTTACAAAACGAAGTTTGTTTTATTGATTAAATGTTTAGAATAAAAAAAATTGAAATTCTAAACTGAATTAGATTTGCGGAACGTGAGCAAGACATGATCTTTGAAGAAATTGTAAGAAACGGGCCGTTATTGAGCCTAAGCACTCTAAACACACGTGGAACTTATTCAATCGGAGTCCAACGATTGGAAGCCAAATTGAATGAACCGAGGAAAGAGACAGAGAAAGTTTAGTTTTTCCATTTGTGTTGTATTTTTAGATTTGTCTAATTAGTTCGATTAAGAGCTTAATGGAGGAAATAAGAGTGGTAAAACGCAAGAGTGTTAGATTATTATAGAAAAAGCCTAAAAAAGTGTAAAAACGAGTGTCAATAACATCTTATACAAGTGCAAACATGTGAGGGAGCGCTATTGTGAGGTTTTATCAATTGCTTTTATTTTCTTGTTTTCTCTAACTTTGTAGGTTTTTAATCATGGGAGACAAGCAAAAAGGAGTGGTTGAAGATGAAGTGGAGGAGAGAGTTGAAAATAAATTGCTTCAAGAAGTGACCTAAGCTTAATGGGGTCAATTAATGCACTTTATGAGAGATATTAATAATCAAATGGAAGCCATGGAGTTAAGGCAAAATGAGAAAGCTCAAACTACTCCCAAAAGCTAGAAGGCAAGTAAATAAAGAGGAGTTGTTTCGGGAAGAGTTTGATGATTGTGCATCTTTTATGCAAAATGCAAGAGGTGGGCATGGCAATAGAGGTCATAGTGGACATGGAGGCCGAGGTAGTGATCGTCGTGATTAGGGCCATGGTTTTAAACGCCCAGAATGGGGGCATAATGGGTACAAAAACAATAACTATGGGGCCATGGTTTTAAACCGACCATCGCTCCATTCGATAGTAAAAACGATCCTGATTTGTATCTTGAATAGGAGAGAAAGTGTGAATTTTTATTTAATTATTATGAGTATTCGAGAGGCAAAAAGGGTGAAGTTTGATACTATGGAGTTCACATCCTATGCTCGTTCTTTGTTGGGATCACTACTACAACTTGGGATGAGATGAGTTATGAAGAAATGATTTGTTCCTAGTCACTACTATCGAGATTTGCATGAAAAGCTGCAAAGGCTAACTTAAGGTATAAAGTCAATTGATGAGTAACATAAAGAAATGAAAATAGCCATGGCATATGTAAATATTGTTACGGATCGAGAGACTACAATGGCTTGATTTGTAAGTGGGCTAAACTATGAGATTTCAAACATTGTGGAATTGCAACATTATGTCAAAATGGAAGAGTTGGTACACTTGGTAGGGAAAATCAAAAGGAAACTCAAATACAAGGGCAATTCATGTATTGGGCAAAATAAAAGTTCTTCATCTTAGAAGAACAATTGGAGCATGAATGAAGAGAAGCCTATATTTAAGCCCAAGACCGATGAGAGCTAGCCTAAAACTAATTCTTGATTTAGCAAAGACAAAGGTACTTCTAGCACCTAAACTCCTAAGAATCATGGTATTAAGTGTTTAGATAAGGGACATGTTGCTTCGTAATGTCTAAACAAGTGAGCAATTGTGATTCAAGAGGGAGGGAAGGAAAGGGAGAGAGGAAAAGAGGGAGGGATTGAGAGAGGGAGAGGGGGATAGAGTGAAAGAGAAAGGAAGGAAGAGAGAGGGGGAAGAGGGAAAGGGAGGTGGTTAGAGGTAGCAATAAAGTAAGGGGGAGAGAGAGAGGGAGAGAGAGCTAGAGAGGGGAAGGGAGAGGGAGGGAAGAAGAGAGAGTGTAGGAGAGAGAAGGAGCTAGAGATAGAGAAAGGAGAGATAGGGAGAAGGAGAGAGAGGTGAGAGAGAGAGTGGGGGAGGGAGAGAAAAAGTAGAGGGAGGGAGAAAGGGAGAGGAAATGAGGGAGATGAGGGAGTAAAAGAGGGAAAGAGTGAGAGTGAAGAGGGAGAGAAAGGGAAAGAGACGAGGGAGAGAGAACGAGAGATATGGGAGAGAGAGGGAGAGAGAGAGTGAAGGAGAGAAGGAGAGGGAGTTAGAGTGGGAAAGAGAAGGAGAGGATAAGAGTGGGAGAGAGAGGGAGAGGGAAAGAGACAGAGAAAGATAGGGACAGATAGAGGAAAGGATCGAGAGAGGGAGAGAGGGAGAAAGAGTAGGAAAGGGAGAGAGGGAGAAAGAGTAGGAAAGGGAGAGAGAAAGGGTATAAGGGAGAGAAAGAGAGAGGGAAAAGGAGGGAGAGAGAGGGAGGGAGGGAGAGAGAGGGAAAGAGAGTGTGAAGGAGGGAGATAGAGAGAGAGAGGGCAAGAGTGTATGAGAGTGGGAGAGGGGAAGAGAGAGGAAAAGAGTGTGAGAGAGAGGGAGACGGTGAGAGAGAGGAAAAAAGGAAAAGAAAAAGGTAGAGAGTAGGGGAGAGAGAAAGTGAGGGAGAGAGGGATAAAGAGAGAGGGAGAGAGAGAATGGAAGAAGGAGAGCGAGAGAGATAGAGAGAGAGGGTTAGAGGAAGAGAGAGAAAAAAGAGATTTATAGGGAGTGGGAGAAAGACAGAGACATGTAGAGAATGTGAGAGAGAGAGGGAGTGGGAGAGAGGGAGAGAGAGGGAGGGGAAAGGGAAGGAGAGAGGAGAGGGAGAAAAGAAAGAGAGGGAGGGATAGAGAGGGAGAGAAGGAAGCAAAGGGGGAGAGAGACGGAGAGGAAAAAGAGGAGGGGAGAGGGAGAGATGGAGTGAGAGGGAGAAGGAGAGGGAGAGGGAGAAAGAGAGATATATATATGGATAGAGTAAAAGGGAGAGAGAGAGAGAAAGAGAAGGATAGAGGGAGGGAGACAGGGACGGAGGCTCGGGGAGAGTGGGAGAGGAAAGGAGAGAGAGACAGAAAGGGAGAAAGAGATAGAAAGGAAGGAGAGAGGGAGAGAGAAGGAGAGAGATATAAAGAGAAGGGTAAGTAGAGAAGGAGAGAAGAAGAGAGAGGGAGAATGAGTGAGGGGGTAGAGAGGGACAAAGAAAAAAGAGGGAGTTGAGAGAGCGAGAGAGATAGAGGAAGATAAAAAGAGCGAGAGATAGAGGTAGAGATAGTAAGAGAAGACGTGAAAGGGGGAGAGAGATAGAGAGGGAGAGGGTTGGAAGGAAAGAGATAGGGAGAGAGAGGAAGAGGTAGTAAGAGTGAGGGGAGAGAAAGGGAGAGGGAAAAGGAGGTAGAAAGGGAGAGGAAGAGAAAGGGTGGGAGGGGGAGAGAGAAGGCGGAAAGGGAGAGAGAGACAAATAGAGACGGTGTGAGAGAGTGAAAAAGAGGGAAAAAAAGAATAGAGAGGGGAAAAGAGTGGTAAAGAGGTCCGAGAGAGAGAGGGGGAGAGGGAGAATAAGATATATATATATATATATATATATATATATGAAAGAGAGAGTATGAGTGAGAGAGGGAGGGATGGAGAGGAAGGGAGAGTGAGAGAAAGGGAGAGAGGGAGGGCAAGAGAGGCACTAGAGAGGGAGAAAGAGGGAGAAAGAGAGGAGGGAGAGAGAGTGAGAGAAAGTATGGGAGAGGGAAGGAGAGAGAGAAGAAGAGAAAGGAGGGAGAGAGATGGAGCAAAAGAGAGGGAGGGAAAGGGACAGAAAGGAGGGGGAGGGAGGGAGTGGGAGAGGGAAAGAGAGGGAGGGAGAGGGATAGGGAGGGAGAGAGAGAGAAAGAGAGGGGGGTTGGAGAAAGTATGATGGAGGGTAAGGGTGAAACAGAAGAGAAGGAGAGGGGAGAGAGAGTGAGAGAGGGAGAGAGAGAAAAAGAGAGAAAGGGAGAGGGAGGGAGAGAGAGGTAAAGAGGGGAATGAAAAGAGGGAGAGAGATAAAAAATGTAAGCAAGAGAAATGGATAAAGATAGATAGAGAGAAAGAGAGGGAGAGAGAGTGGGAGATAAAAGGAGATGGAAACAAAGGGGGAGAGAGAGAGAGGCTGAGAGAGGGAGGAAAAGAGTGAGGGAGAGGCAAAGGGGAAGGAGGGAGAGGGAGAGCAAGAGAGGGGCGGAAAAATAAAGGGAGAGGGAGACAGAAAGAGAGGGCAAAGGAGAGGGTAGAAGGGAAAGAGTGCGAGAGAGAGAGAGGTAGAGATAAGGAGAGAGAGAGGGAGAGAGCAATAAGGAGAGAGGGAGAGAGGAAGGTGAGAGAGGGAATGAGAGAGTGAGAGAGGAAGAGAGAGAAAGAGGGATTATGGGAGAGAGAAAGAGGAAGAGAGGGAGAGATATTAAGAGAGAGAGGGAAGGAGAGAAATTGAGAGAGGGGAGGGAGAGGGAGAGAAAGAGGAAAAAAAGAGAAAGTGATAGAGAGGGAGAGAGGGAGAAGGGGAGAGAGGAGGAGAGAAAGAGGGAATGGGATAGAGATAGAGGGAGAGAGAGGGAGAGGGGGAAAGTGGGGAAGAGTTAGAGGGAGATAGTGAGAGAGGGAGGAAAGGGAGGGAGAAAAGAAAAGAGGGGGAAAGAGCGAAAAGGAGAGAGAGGGATGAGGGAGAGAGAGGTAGAGAAGGAGGCATAGAGGAAAAATGAGAAAGAGGGAAAGAGAGGGAGAGTGAGTAGGATAATGAGGGATGTTAGTAGAAAGAGAGGGATAGCAATGAGGAAGAGGGAGAGAGGAAGAGAGGGAAAGTGAGAGAGAGGGAGATCGAGAGGGAGCAAGAGAGAGATGATATAAGGAAGAGAGGGAAAGAATGGGAGAGAAGCGAGAGATTAAGGGAGAGAGAGTGAGAGATTGGAAGAGAGAAAGGGTAAGGTGAGAGAGAGGGGCGAGAGAGAGAGGAGGGAGTGGGAGGGAGGGAGAGCGAGAGAATGGGAGAGATAGAGACGGAGAGAGAAGGAAAGAATGAGAGGTAGGGAAAGAGGGAGGGGGAGCGATAGGGAAAGAGAGGTAGTGAGAGAAGAAGGGAGAAAGAGAGGGAGGAGAGAGGGAACGTGAGGAAGGGAGAAAAAGAGAGGGAAAGTGAGGGAGATAAGGAGCATGAGAGAGAGAGAGATAAAGGGAGAGGGAGAGGGGGAGAGTGAGGGAGAAAGAGATTGGTAGATAGGGTGAGGAATAAAGGGAGAGAGATGAAGAGGGTGAGATAGATAGGGAGAGAGAAATAAAAATAGAAGGAGAGAAGTGGGAGGGAGGGGAAAGAGATAGAGGGAGAGAAAGGGACAAAGGGCGAGGTAAGGAGAGAAAATAGTAGAGTGAGAGGAAAAGAGAGAGGCAAGAGAGAGAGGGAGAGTGGGAGGATGAGAGGAAGAGAGTGGGAGGGAGAAAGAGAAAGAGAGAAAGAATGAGAGAGGGAGAGAGGGGAGAGAGGAATAGGGAGAGAGAAGGGGCAAGAGAGGAAGAGAGATAAAGAGAGGCAGAGTGAGAGAGGATGAGGGAAAGAGGGAAAAAGAGCGAGACATATATAAGAAGAGAGAAAAAGACAAAAAAATAGAAGGGGAGAGAGGGAGAGAAAGAGAGAGAAGATGATGAAGAGAGAGAATGGGATAAAGAGGGAGGGAGAAGGAAAGGGAGAGAGAGAAATGAAAGGGAGGGAGACAGAATGAGAGGGATAGAAAGAGAGACGGGAAGGGAGATTAAGAGAAGGAGAAACAGAGGGGGAGAGAGGGAGAAGGAGAAGGAGAGAGGAAAAAGGGATACATAAAGAGATAGAGATAGAGAAAGGGAGAGGTGGAGGAGGATATGGGAGAGAGAGTGAGAGAGAAGGGAGGTAAAGAAAATGGGAGAGAGGGAATGGTAGAGAGAAGAGGGAGAGAAGTGGGAGAGAAAGAGTGAGAGAGAAGGAGAGTGGGGATATATATATATATATTTTAAAAGAGAGAGGTAAAGGGGGAGAGAGATAGAGAATGAGAGAGGGAGAGATGAGGGGAAAGAGGAAGAGGGAGTAGGTAGGAGAGAGAGACAAAGAAGAGGAGAGAGTGGTAGGGAGAGGAAAAGTTAAAGAGAGGCGGGAAGAGAGTGAAAGAGAGAGAGGGAGTCAAAAGGAGAGGGAAGAGAGAGAGGGAGACAGGGAGAGAGGGAGAGAGGGAGAAAAAGGAGAGATAAGGAGAGATAAAGAGTGAAGGAGAGGAAGAGAGGGGGAGATAAAAAGAAAGAGAGAAGGATAGATAAAGAAAGAGATAGGGTGAAGGGAGAGAGAGAGGGAGCAATAGAGATAGGGATAGATGGGGAGTGAGGGAGAGGGAGAAAAAGAGGAAGGAAGAGAGTGGATGAGAGAGAAAGAGAGAGGGAGAGGGAGTGATAGGGAGTGAGAGGGTAAGAACAAAAGAGAGGGAGTGAGAGAAAGGGGGCGAGAGTAGGAGAGAGAGTGAGACAGTGGGTGATTGGGATAGAGAGGGAGAGAGAAGGAGAGAGATAAAGGGAGAGATAGAAGTAGAGAAGGAGAAAGAAAAAAGAGAAATGGAGAAAGAGTGGAAGAGAGAGAGGGAGGGGGAAAGATAGGAAGGGAGAGAAGTAGATAGAGAGAAAGATAGAGGTAGAGAGAACTATAAAGAGTCGAGAGAGAGGGGGAGAGAGAAAGGGAGAAAGAAGGAGAGAGGGAAAGAGGGATAAAGAGAAAGAGAGGGGGAGATAAGGAGAGAAAGGGAGTGTGGGAGAGATATACAAAGAGAGAGAGAGAGCGAGAGGAAAGAGAAAAAGAGAGAGAAAGAGGAAAAGAGGGAAATTGATAGAGAGTGAGAGGCCAATGGAGAGGGAGTGGGAGTGGGAGAGGGAGGTAGAGATGGATAGAGAAGGAAGGAAGGAAGGAGGGAGGGATGAAGAGAGGGAATGAGGGAGGGAGTAGAAGGGAGAGAGGGAATGAGGGAGGGAGTGGAAGGGAGAGAGGGAGGGAGGGAAAGAGAGAGAGAGAAAGGAAGGGAGAGAGAATAAGAGAGAGGTAGAGAGAAAGGGAAAGATGAAGGGAGGGAAAGCGAGAGAGAGGAGAGCATAAATAAGAGAGGAGGGGAGAGAGAGTTAAGGCGAGAAAAAGATGAGGAGAGAGAGGGAGAAAGGGAGAGGGAGAAGTAGAGAGAGTGAGAGATGGAGAGAGGGAGCAAGAGAGGGAAAGGGAGAGAGAAAAGGACAAAGAGGTAGATAACGAGTGTGAGAAAGGGAAAAAGGGAGCATGAGAGAGGGGGAGAGGGGGGAGAGAGTGAGAGAAATATAAAGGGTGAGAGAGAAAATGAAGGAGAGAAGGAGAGAGAAAGAGAAAAGAGAGGGTGAGAGAGAGCGAGGGAGAGGGAGGGAGGGATAGAGAAAAGAAGGAGAGAGAGAAACGAGGAGTGTAGAGAGAGAGAGATAAAGAGTGAGAGAGAGAGAGGCGGAATGAGAGAGGGAGAGTGCGTGAGTAGGAGAGGGAGAGGGAGATAAAAGGTTAGAGGAGGAGAGAGAGGAGAGGAGAGAGTGTGATAGAAAGTGAGAGGGAGAAAGAGGGAATGAGAGATGGAGAGAGTGGTAGAGAGAGGAAGAAAGAGATAGTAGAGGGTGAGAGGGTGAGAGATAGAATGGGAGAGAGTAAGGGAGGGAGAGAGAGAGATGAGATAGAGAGAGGTAGAGACCGGGAAAAAGAGAGAGGGAATGATAAATGGAGACGGCTTAGAGAGGGAGAGCGAGGGAGAGATAGAGAGAGAAAGGGAGGAAAAGAGGGGAGAGGAAAGAGGAGACGAGGGAGGGAGATAGAAGGAAGGAGGGAGGGAGGGAAGGACATAGAGAGGGAATGAGGGAGGGAGTAGAAGGGAGAAAGGGAACGAGGGAGGGATTGGAAGGGAGAGAGGGAGGGAGGGAAAGAGAGAGAGAGAAAGGAAGGGGGAGAGAATGAGAGAGGCGTAGAGAGAAAGGGAAAGATGAAGGGAGGGAAAGAGAGAGAGAGAAGGAGAGCATAATGAAGAGAGGAGGCGAGAAAGAGTTAAGGTGAGAAAAAGAGTGGGAGAGAGAGAGAGGGAGAGGGAGAGGTAGAGAGAGTGAGAGATGGAGAGACGGAGCAAGAGAGGGAAAGGGACGGAGAGGCGGATAACGAGTGTGAGAAAAGGAAAGAGGGAGCATGAGATAGATGGAGAGAAGGGGGAAAAGAGTGAGAGAGAAATATAAAGGGTGAGACAGAAAGGGAAGGAGAGAAGGAGAGGGAAAGATAAAAGAGAGGATGAGAGAGAGGGAGGGAGGGGGAGGGAGGGATAGAGAAAAGAAGGAAAGAGGGAAAGAGGGAGATTAGAGAGAGAGAGATAAAGAGTGAGAGAGAGAGGAAGAATGAGAGAGGGAGAGTGAGTGAGGGGGAGAGGAAGAGATAGATAAAAGGTGAGAGAAGGAGAGAGAGGAGATGAGAGAGAGCGATAGAAAGTGGGAGGGAGAAAGAGGGAATGACAAAATGAGAGAGTGGCAGAGAGAGGAAGAAAAAGATAGTAGAGGGTGAGAGGGTGAGAGATAGAGTGGGAGAGAGTAAGGGAGGAAGAGAGGGAGAGAGAGGGATAGAGAGAAGAGAGGGAGAGAGGGAGAGTGAGATAGAGAGAAAGGTAGAGACCGGGAAAAGGAGAGAGGGAGTGAGAGATGGAGATAGCTCGGAGAGGGAAAGCGAAGAAGAGATAGAGAGAGAAAGGGAGAGAGAGAGGGGAGGAAAGAAGAGAGGGAAGGGGGAGAGAAGTAAGGAGAGAGAGAGATAGAGAGACAAAGAGAGGAGGGAAGAGAGAAGGAGGGAAAGAGAGAGAAGGAGAGGATGAGAGAAAGGGAGAGGGCAAGGGAAGGGTAGGGGAAGAGAGGGGGAGATGGAGAGAGAGAGATAGAAAGGGTTAGTCTAGAGGGACGAAAAGAGAGAAAAAAGGGAGAGATAGAGGGAGAGAGTAAGAGGAAGGGATAGAAAGAAAGGGAGAGGGAGAGAAAGGGAGAGAGAGATAGGGGAGAGAGAGAATGAGAGAGAATGGGAGAGAAGGAGAAAGAGACAGGGAGAGGGAGAGGGAGAGGGAAGGAGAGAGAGGTGGAGTGAGATGAAGGTGAGGGGAGGGAGGGAGAGATGAAGAGAGAAAGGGAGCGAGAGGGAGAAGAGGATAAATGGGAAGAGAGTAAAAAAGAGAGATGGAGGGAGAAAGAGAGGAAGAGATAGAGTAAGAGGGATAGAGAATCGGAGAGGAAAGTATAGGAAGAGTGAGAGAAAGGGAGAGTGATAGATAGAATGGGAGATATGGAGAGAGAGAGAGAGGAAAGAGAGTGAATAAGGGAGAGAGAAGGAAATAAGAAGGTTAAGAGAGATGGAGAGAGAGAGAGAGATATATATGGGGGAGAGAGGGTGATGAAGAGAGAGAGTGGGGGAGAGAGGGAGGTTGGGGAAAGGAAAGATGAGAGAGAGGGTGAGAGGGAAAGAAAAGGTAAGGGAGGGAGAAAAAAGGTATTGAGAGGGGAGAGAGGGGGAGATTGGGAGTGAGAGAGGGAAAGAGTGAAAGTGAGGGAGGAAAAGAAACATAAAGATGGGAGAGAGAGAGGGCGGGGGAGAGAGTGATGGAGAGTGAGAGAGAAGGAAAGGGGGCAAGGGGAAATAGGGAAAGAGAGAGAGAGAGAGAGAGAGAGTGAGATTGGAAGAGATAGGGAAAGAGAGAGAAAGAGGGAGAGAGGGATGGAGGGAAAAGGGGGAGGGGAGGAGGGAAAGAGGAAAGAGAGGGAAAAGGAAGAGGGAGTAGGGAAAGAAGAAAGAGAGGGAAAGGGAGAGAGTGAGATTGAGATAGATTAAGAGAGAGAGGAAGACAAAAAGAGAGGGATAGAAAGGGAGAGAGAGAGGGAAAGAGAGTGATAAAGAGGAAGAGGAAGAGGGAGAAAGAAAGAGGGAGGGATTGAGAGGGAGAGGGAGAGAATGAGAGGGAAAGAGATAAAAAGGAGATGAAGAGAGAGAGGAAAGAGAGTGTTATAAAGGGAGAGTGATGGAGAGGTAAAGAGAGAGAGGGATAGGAAGAGAGAGGAAAGGAAAGAGAAGGAGAGAGAATGAGGGAGAGCAAGAAACAGAGAGCAAGGGAGGGAAAGAGAGAACCCTTTCTTTCTCCACTCCCTCTCTCTATCTCCCTCTCTCTCTTTCTCCCTCTCTCTCTCCTTCACTCTCGCTCTCTCCCACTCTCTCTTTACTACTCTCCCTCTTTTTTTCTCCCTCTCTTGCTCTATCTCCCTCCCTCTACCTCCCTCTCACTTACTCTTTCCCTCCCTCTCGCCTTTTAACCCTTTCTCTCTCTACCTCTCTCTCCCTCTCTCTTCTACTTTTCCACTTTCTCATATCTATCCCTCTATCTTTCTCCATCACTCCCACTGTCTCATTCTCTATCTCTTCTTTTGTCCTCTCTCTCTCTCTCCTCTCTCATCCTACCTCTATCTACATCTCTCCCTCTCTTTCCCTTACCCTCTCTTCCTCACTATCTCCCTCTCCCTCCATCTCTTTTTCTCCCTTCCTCCCTCCATCTCCTTCCTTTCCTCCCTCCATCTCCTTCCCTCCTTCCTTCCTCCATCTCCTTCTCCCCCTCTCTCGCCCTTTCTTTCCCTCTCCCTTTTTTCCTTCTCTCTATCTCTCTATCCATCTCTTGCCTATCTCTTTCTCTCATTCTCTCCCCTCCTTTCTCTTCCACTCTCTATCACTCCCCTTCGCTCTCTCTCTCCCTCTCTCCATCACTCTCCCCCTTTCTATCTCTCTCTCCCTTTCTCTCTAACTCTCTCCATCTATTTCTCCATCTTTCCCTCTCTCTCTTCCCTCTCTCCTTCTCTCTCCCTTTTACTCTCACTCTCTCTTCCCCTCTATCTCTCCTACTCTCTCTCCCTCTATCTTTTTCTCTCCTAATCTCACTCTCTTCTTCATTCTTCCTCTCTCCCCCATTCTCTTCTCCTTCCTCTCTCCCTCTTTCTCACTCTATCGCTCTTTCACTCTCTTCTCATCCGTCAATCCCTCTCTCTCCCCCTCACTATCTCTTCCTTATCTCTTTCCCTCTCTCACACTCTCTCCATCCGTCCCTCTTTCTCTTTCCACTCTATCCGTCTCTCTCCCTCTCTCTCTTCCACTCTCCTTCTCCCTCTCAATCTCCTTCTCTCTCGACTCTCCCTCTCCCCTCTTCCTCTCTTTTAATTTCTCTCCTCTTTCCTTCTCCCTCTCTTCATCTCTCACCTCTCTTCCTCTCCCTATCTCTCTCCCTTTACTTTTCTTTCCCTCTCTTCGTCTCTCCCTTATTTTTTCTCTCCTTCTTTCCTTTTATATCTCTCTCTCCCTACCTCTCTCTATCTCCCTCTCCCTCTACCTCTTCTCCCTCTCCCACTCTCTCTATCTACCCTCTCTCCCTTCCTCTCGTCTCCCTCTCTATCTCTCCCATCACCCTCTATCCCTCTCGCTTCTTCTTGTTTCTCTCTCCCTCTCTCTTTCACTCTCCCTCCCTCCTTTGCCTTCTCTCTCACTCTCTACCTATCTCTTCATCTCCATCTCTCCCTCTCTTTCCTTTTTCTCTTCCTCCCTCCATCCCCCTTTCCTCTCCCTCCCTCTCTTTTGCTCTCACTCCCTCTCAAGTCATATTTCTCTCATTCTCTTATTCTTTCTCCTTCTCCCTCTTGATTTCTCCCCTTTTCTCCCCCTCTTCATCTCCGACTCTCTTTATCTTTTCTCAATCCCTTTCGCCCACTCTCCCTCCCCCTCCCCCTCCCTCTCTCTCCCTTCCTCCCTCCCTCTCCTTCTCTCCCTCTCTTTCACCCCTTACTTCCTTTTCCCTCTCTCTTCATCCCTCCCTTAATATTTCTCTCCTTCTTTCCTTTTATCTCTCTCTCTCCTTACCCCTCTTTATCCCTCCTTCCCGTCCCTCTTTTCCCTCTCCCACACTCTTTATCACACTCTCTATCTCTCCCATACCCTCTATATCTCTCCTTCTCTCTCTTTCTCTATCCCTCTCTCTTTCGCTCGCCCTCCCTCTTCCTCCCTCTCTCCCTCTCTTTCCCTCTTTCTCTTCCTCACTCCCTCCCCTCTTTCTCTCCCTCCCTCTCTTTCGCTCTCTCTCCCTCTCAAGTCATCTTTCTCTCCTTCTCTTGTTCTCTCTCCTTCTCCTTCTTCATTTCTCCCTTTTTCTCTTTCTTTTCATCTCCGACTCTCTTTATCTCTTTCTCTATCCCTTTCTCCCTCTCTCCCTCCTCCTCTCTCTCCCTCTCTATCTCTCCCATCACCCGTTATCCCTCTCCTTCTTCTTATTTCTCTCTCCTTCTCTCTTTCACTTTCCCACCCTCTTCTTTCCTCTCTCCCACCCTCTTCTTGTCTCTTTCTCTCCATCTCTCCCTCTCTTTCCCTCTTTCTCTCGCTCCCTCCCTCCCCTCCTTTCTCTCCCTCCCTCTCTTTTGCTCTCTCTCCTTTCAAGTCATCTTTCTCTCCTTCTCTTCTTCTCTCTCCTTCTCCCTCTTTATTTCTCCCTTTTTCTCCCTCTCTTCACTCCGACTCTTTGTATCCCTTTCTCGAAACCTTTGTCCCTCTCTCCCTCGCTCTCTCTCTCCCTCTCCCTCCTTTACTCACCCTCTCCCTCCCTCTCTCTCCCTTCCTCCCTCCCTCTACTTCTCTCCCCCACTCTCTCCCTCCCTTTCACTCTCTCTTTTTCTTCTCTCTATCCTCTATCCATCTCTCTCCTAACTCCCTCTCTCCTTCTCTCCCCTCCTTTCCCTTCCACTCTCTATCACTCCTCTCTCTCTCTCCCCCTCTTCCATCACTCTCCACCTCTCTCTCTCTCTCTCCTTTTTCTCTCTCACTCTCTCTATCTCCTTTTTCATCTTTTCCTCCCTCTCTCTTTCACTCTCACCCTCTCTCCCTCCCTCTCTCTCCACCATTCGCCTCCTCTCCCTCTCTTTCTCCCTTCTTCTACTCTCACTCTCTCTTCCCCTCTATCTCTCCTACTCTCTCTCCCTCTATCTTTTTCTCTCATAATCTAGCTCTCCTCTTCTTTCTTCCTCTCTCCCCCATTCTCTTCCCCTTCCTCTCTCCCTCTTTCTCACTCTCTCCTTGTCTTTGAATCCCTCTCTCTCCCCCTCCCTCTCTCTTTCATCTCTCTTTCCCTCTCTCACACTCTCTCTATCACTCCCTCTTTCTCTTTTAACTCTATTTGTCTCTCTCTCCCTCTCTCTTTCTCTCTTCTTCTCTCTCTCAATCTCCCTCTCTCTCTCGACTCTCCCTCTCCCTTTTCCTCTCTTTTGATCTCTCTCCTCTTTCCTTCTCCCTCTCTTTATCTCTCGCCTCTCTTCCTCTCCCTGTCTCTCTCCTCTTACTTTTCTTTCCCTCTCTCTTTGTCTCTCTCTTACTTTTTCTCTCCTTTTTTCCATTTATATCTCTCTCTCCTTACCCCTATCTATCCCTTTCTCCCTCTCCCTCTCCCTCTCCTTCCTCTTCCACTCTCTCTCGTCTCTCTCACTCCCTCTCTCGTCCCCCTTTATCTCTCCCATCACCCACTATCCCTCTCCTTCTCCCTGTTTCTCTCTCCCTCTCTCTTTGCTTTCCCTCCCTCTTCCTCCCTCTCTCTCACCCTCTTCCTCTCTCTTCCTCTCCCTCTCTTTCCCTCCTTCCCTCCCTCCCTCCTTCCCTCTCTTTCTATCCCTCCCTCTCTTTCGCTCTCTCCCTCTCAAGTCATCTTTCTCTCCTTCTCTTGTTCTCTCTCATTCTCCCACTTTATTTCACCCTTTTTCTCCCTATCTTCATCTCTCGACTCTCTTTATCTCTTTCTTGATCCCTTTCTCCCTCTCTCCCTTCCCTCTCTCTCCCTCTCCCTCCTTTACTTACCCTCCCTCTCCCTCCCTCTCCCATTCTTCCTCCCTCTCCTTCTCTTTCCCTCTCTCTCCTTCTCTTTCCTCTCCCTTTTTCCTTATCTCTCTCTCCCTCCTTCTCTCCCCTATTTCCCTTCCACTCTCTATCACTCCCCCTCTCCCTCTCTCTCTCTCCCTCTCTCACTCTCTCCCTCCGTCCATCACTCTCCCCCTCTCTATCTCTCTCTCCTTTCTCTCTCACTCTCTCTATCTCTTTCTCCATCTTTTCCTCCCTCCCTCTTTCACCCTCCCCTCTCTCCCTCCCTCTCTCTATGCCCCTCCGCCTCTCTGCCTCTCTTTTCCTCTCTTTCTCTCCCTCTCTCCCTTTCTCTCCCTTCTACTCTCACTCTCTCTTCCCCTTTATCTCTCCTACTCTTACTCCCTCCGAATTTTTCTCTCATAATCTTGCTCTCCTCTTCTTTCCTCCTCTCTCCCCCATTCTCTTCCCCTTCCTCTCTCCCTCTTTTTCACTCTATCCCTCTCTCACTCTCTCTTTGTCTCTAAATCCCTCTCTCTCTCCCTCCCTCTCTCTTCCATCTCTCTTTCCCTCTCTCACACTCTCTCCATCTCTCCCTCTTTCTCTTTTAACTCTATCTGTCTCTCTCCCTCTCTCTTCCTCTCTCTTTCTCTCTCTCTCGACACTCCCTCTTCCCCCTTCCTCTCTTTTGATCTCTCTCCTCTTTCTTTCTCTCTCTTTATCTCTCACCTCTTTTCCTCTCCGTCTCTCTCTCCTTTTACTTTCTTCTCCCTCTCTCTTCATTGCTTCCCTACTTTTTCTCTCCTTTCCTTTTATATCTCTCTCTCCCTACCCCGCTCTATCCCTCTCTCCCTCTTTGTCTCCTCTCTCTCCCACTCTCTCTGTCTCCCACTCTCTCCTTCTCCATATCTCTCGTCACCCTCTATCCCTCTACTTCTCCCTATTACTCTCTTCCCTCTCTTCCTCCCTCTTTTTCATCCTCTCTCTCTTTTACTCACCCTCTATCCCTCTCCTTCTCCCTTGCTCTCTCTCCCTCTCTTTCCCTCTCCTTTCTTCCTTCTCTCTATATCTCTATCCATCTCTCTCTTATCTCCGTCTCTCTTTCTCTCCCCTCGCTTCCCTTCCACTCGCTATCACTCCCCGTCTCCCTCTTTCTCTTCCTCTCTCCCTCTCTCCATCACTCCCCCTCTCTTCTCTCTCTCCCTTTCTCTCTCACTCTCTCCATCTCTTTCTCCATCTTTTCCTTCCTCTCTCTTTCACCCTCCCCCTCTCTCCCTCTCTCTCTCTCCTTCCCTTAGCCTCTCTTTCCCTCTCTCTCCCCCTATCTCCCTCTCTCTCTCTCTTCTAATCTCACTCCCTCTTCCCCTTTATGTCTCCTACTCTCTCTCCCTCTGTCTTTTTTCCCTCCCGGCCTCACTCTCCTCTTCTTTCTTCCTCTCTCCCTCATTCTCTTCCCCTTCCTCTCTCCCTCTTTCTCATTCTATCCCTCTCTCACTCTCTCCATGTCTCTCAATCCCTCTCTCTCCCTTCCCTCTCTCTTTCTTCTCTCTTTCTCTCTCTTACACTCTATCTATCTCTCCTTCTTTCTCTTTCCACTGTATTTGTCTCTCTCGCCCTCTCTCTTTCTCTCTCCTTCTCCCTCTCAATCCCCTCTCTCTCGACTCTCTCTCTCCCCTCTTCCTCTCTTTTAATCTCTCTCCTCTTTCCTTCTCCCTTTCTTCATTTCTTGCCTCTCTTCCTCTCCCTCTCTCTCTCTCCCCTTACTTTCTTTCCCTCTCTCTTCATCTCTCTCCTACTCTTTCTCTCCTTCTTTCCATTTATATCTCTCTCTCCCTACCCCACTCTATCCCTCTCTCCCTCTCCTTCTCTGTCCTCTCCCACTCTCTCTATCTCACTTCCTCTCTCTCCCTCTCTATGTCTCCCATCACCCTCTATCCCTCTCCTTCTCTCTCTCTCTTTTGCTCTCCCCCTCTTTCTTCCTCTCTCTCACCCTCTACCTTTCTCTTCCTCTCTATCTCTCCCTTCCTCCCTCCCTCCTTCTCTCCCTCCCTCTCTTTCGCTCTCTCTCGCTCTCAAGTCATCTTCTTTCCTTCTTTTGTTCTCTCTCCTTTTCCCTTTTTATTTTTCCTTTTCTCCCTCTCTTCATCTCTTCATCTCTCGTCTCTCTTTATATCGTTCTCGATCTCTTTCTCCCTCCGTCCCTCCCCCTTTTTCTCCCTCTCTCTCATTTACTCACCCTCCGCCTCCCTCTCGTATCCCTTCCTCCCTCCCTCTCCTTCTTCCCCCTCTCTCTCCCTCTCTTTGCCTCTCCTTTTTTCCTTCTCTCTATCTATCTATCTACCTCTCTCTTATCTCTATCTCTCCTTCTCTCTCTTCCCTTCCCTTCCACTCTCTATCATTCCCCTCTCCCCTCTCTCTCTCTCCCTCTCCCTCTCTCTATCACTCTCCCCCTCTTAGTTCACTCTCCCTTTCTCTTTCACTCTCTCCATCTCTTTCTCCATCTTTTCTTCCCTCTCTCTTTCCCCTCCCCCTCTCTCCCTCCCTCTCTCTCTATGCCTCTACCTCTCTTTCCCTCTCTTTCTCTCCCCCTCTCCCTCTCTCTTCCCCTCTATCTCTCCTACTCTCTCCCCCTTTGTCTTTTTCTCTCCCAATCTCACTCTCCTCTTTTTTCATCCTCTCTCCCCCTTTCTCTTCCCCTTCCTCTCTCCCCCTTTTTCTTCCCCTTCCTCTCTCCCTCTTTCTCACTCTATCCCTCTCTCACTCACTCCTTGTCTCTTAATCCTTCTCTCTCTCGCTCCCTCTCTCTTCTTTCTCTCTTTCCCTCTCTCACACTCTCTCCATCTCTCCCTCTTTCTCTCTCCACTCTATTTGTCTCTCTCCGCCTCTCTCTTCCTCTCTCTTTGTCCCTCTCAATCTCCTCTCTCTCGACTCTCCCTCTCCCCTCTTTCTCTCTTTTCATCTCTATCCTCTTTCTTTATCCCTCTCTTTATCCGTCACCTCTCTTCCTCTCCCTCTCTCCCTCCTTTTACGTTCTTTTCCCTCTCTTTTTGTGTCTCCCCTACTCTTTCTCTCCTTCTTTCCTTTTATATCTCTCTCTCCCTACCCCTCTCTATCCCTCCCTCCCTCTCCCTCTCCTCCTTCTCCCACTCTCTCTATCTCCCTCTCTCTCCCTTTCTATCTCTCCTATCACCCTCTATCCCTCTCCTTCTCCCTATTTCTCTCTCCCTTTCTCTTCCTTCTCCCTCCCTCTTCCTCGCTCCCTCCCCCTCTCTCTTCCTCTCCATCTCTCCCTCTCTTTCCCTCTTTCTCTCTATCCCTCCTCCCTCCCTTTCTCTCCCTCCCTCTCTTTCGCTCTCTCTCCCTCTCAAGTCATCTTTCTCTCCTTCTATTGTTCTCTCTCTTTCTCTATCTTCATTTCTCCCTTTTTCTCCCTCTCTTCATCCCTAACTCTCTTTCTTTTTTCTCAATCCCTCTCTCCCCATCTCTCTCCCTCGCTATCCCTCTTTCTCCACTTTCGTCCTCCCTCTCCCTTTACCTCTCTCTCCCCCTTACTCTTTTCTTCCATCTCGCTCTTTGTCTCTCTTTCTCTCTCCTTCTATACCTCTCTCTCCCTACCTCTCTCCCTCTCCCTCTCCGTCTCCTCCCTCTCCCACTCTTTCTCTTCTTCTCTCTTTATCTCTCTCCCCTTTCCTCTCTCCCTCTCACTCTCTCTATCCTTCTCTCTTCATCTATCTCTCCCCCTCTCCCTCTTTCCCTCTCCTTCTCCTTATCTCTTTTTCCTCTCTCTTACTCTCTTCTTCACTCTCTCTCCCTCTTTCTCCCTTTCTCTCTCACCCTCTCCCTTTCTTTCTCTCTCTCCCTCCTCATCCCTCTCTCTTACTCTCTCTCCCTTTCTCTCTCCCTCTCTCTCCTTTTCTCTCCCTTCCTTTCTTTCTCCACCTCTCTCCCTCTCTCCCTTTTTCTCCCACTATTCCTTTCTCCTTTTTTTCTCCCTCTCTCCCTCTCCCTCTGCCTCTCTTTCCCTCTCCCTCTGTCTCCCTCTCTTCCTCTCCCTCCCTCTCTCCCTCTCTCCCTCGCTCTCTTCCCCTCTTTCTTTCCCCTTCCCTCCCTCTCTCTCCCTCTCTCTTCTTATCTCTCTTTTTCTTTCCTCTCTCTCTATCCTCCCTTCTTCTCTCCATCTTTCCCTCACCATCTCTCTTTTCCCCTCTCTCTCTTTCTCTCTCACTCTTTTCCTCTCTCTTCTTTCCCTCTTCCCTCTCTCTCTCACTCCTTCCCTCATTCTCTCTTCATCCCTCTCTCTCTCACTCCCTCCCTCGTTCTCTCTTCATCCCTCTCTCTTTCTTCCTCCCTCCCTCTCTCTCACTCTCCCTCTCTCTCTCACATCCTCCTTCTTTTTGTCTTAATCCCTCTCTCCTTCTTCCTCCCTTCCTCTCTCTCTTTATCTCTCCCTCCTCCCCCTCTCTCTCTCCCACTCTCTCTCTTTTCCTAGCCTATCTCTCTTTTTCTTTCCTCTCTTTCTCCCTTTCCCACTCTTGCTACCTATCACTCCCTTTGTAACCCCCTCTCTCTCCCCCTCACTCTCCTACTCTTCTCCCTCTCCCTTGCTCTATCCCTCTCTTTCACTTCTTCTCTCCCTATCTCTCCCTCACCTCTCTTCCTCGTTCCCTCTCTCTCTCCCGCTTTCACATTATCCCTTTCTCTCACTCTCTCCCTCAATCTCTCTCTCCCCTTTCCTTCCCTCCCACACTCCCTCCCTTTCTTTCTCTCTCCTCATCTCTCTCTTTCTCCTCTATCTCTCCCCCTCTCTCACTCTCTCTGTGTCTCCCCTTCCCTCCCTCTCTCCCTTTTCCCTCTATCTCTTCCTCTCACTTTTGCTCCCTCCCTTTTCCTTTCTCTCTCCCTCCCATTTTTCCTCTCTCTCTCTCCCTCTCTCCCTCTCTTCCTCTATTTCACTCTCCCTCTCTCCCCCTCTCTCCCCTCCTTCTCTCTCTCCATCCCTTTTTTCCTATCCCCTCTCTCTCTCACCCTCCCTCTCACGCCCTATTCTCTCTCTTTTTCCATATCTCCCTCTCTCTCTCTTTCTCTCTCTTTCACACTTCTTCTCTCTCACCCTTCCTCTCCCTCTCCCTCTCAATCCTGATTTGTTTTCTCTCCAACCCTCTCTCTCCATCTCTCTTTCCCTCTCTCTCCATCTCCCTTTCTCCTCTCTCCCTCTCTCTATCTCTCCCTCTCACTCTCTCCCCTCTTATGCTTTCTCTTACTCTCTCTCTCTCCATCTTACGCTTTATCTTCCTCTCTCTCTCTCTCTCATTCTCTCTTTCCTTTGCTTTCCCCTTTGTCTCTCCCTCTTCCTCTCCCTCCCTCTCTCCCTCTCTCTCTTTCTCTCCTCCTCTCTCATTCTCTTCTTCTTTCCCATTCCCTCTCCCTCTTTATCCCCTTTCTCTCTATCTCTCTCTCCCTTTATATCTCTCTTCCCCTCTCTCTCCCTATTACTCTTCCTCTCCCTCTCTCCCCCTCTTTCTCCTTCCCTCTCTTTCCATCTCTATCTCTCCCCCTCTCCCTCCTTCTCTCTCTTTCCATCTCTATCTCTTTCTTTCTCTTACCATCTCTATCTCTCCCCCTCTCTCTCTCCTTCTCTCTCTTTCCATCTCTATCTCTTTCTTTCTCTTTCCATCTCTATCTCTCTTCCTTCCTCTCTCCCTCTCTCACTCTCTCTCTCCCTTCCTCTCTCTCTTCCTCTCTTCATCTCTCTCTCCCCCTCTCTCATCCTTCCTCTCTCCTTCTCCCTTTTTCTCTCCCTCCCTCTACCTCTCTCCCCTTTCTCTCCTTTCTCCCTCTCTATCTCTCCCCTCTCCCTTTCTCCTTCTCTCTCACACTTTCCTTCCTTCTCTCTCCCTCTTTCTCCTTTTCTCTCTCCCTCTCCCTCTCTCTTCTTCTCCCTCTTTTACTCTCTTTCCCTCTCCCTCTATCTCCCTCCCTCTCTCTCTCCTTTTCTCTCTCTCACTCTCTCTATCCCTCTCTCCCTCTCTTATTCTCTCTCCTTCTCTCCTCTCTCCCCGTCCCTTCTTCCTCTTTCCCTCTCTCTCGTGTCCCTCTTTCTCTTCCTCTACCTCTTTATCACTCTCTCCCTATCTTTATCTCTCCCTCTCTCTATCTCTCTATCTCTAAATGAACTTGACTAATAAAAGCCATATTCAAATCTCTTCCTAATAGTTTGGTTAAGTTCGAAATGTCCACCATAAGTATATGCATGAAAAAATATAAGAATAGACTCAAACTCATGCTTAGGCACACATCTCGTAATTACTTGGTCGAACAATACTTCCATGAATAAGGATCATCTCACAAATAATATTTGGCATCCTTTTTATTCTATCTTTACAAGCCTAATAAAAATAGTAGGTATTTCATGCTTTGTAAGATAGTTAATAACATCGACATACCATGGGTCCTTACCTTGAAGTGATATAGTTGTTCATCCGGAAATAACTCATCCAAAGGTATTGCATCCTTTTCCTTCACTATCCAACTAAGATGACTAGCCACTAGATTCTCCACCGTTTTTTTAATCCTTAATTTCCAAATTGAATTCTTGAAGCAAGAAGATCCACCTAATCAACCTTGGTTTTGCATCCTTTTTTTACAATAGATACCTTAATACCGCATGGTTAGAATAGACAATATCTTTTAAACCAAGTATATAATGTCTAAGCTTATCAAAGGTGAATACAATTGCAAAAAGTTACTTTTCTATGGTAGAGTAGTTGTATTGTGCTTGGACTAAGGGTTCTTGAATCATAGTAAATGGCGTGCACTATTTTGCCAATTTGTTGACCAAGGATAACCCCTAAAGCAAAATTGCTTTCTTCACAGATGATTTTAAAGGGTCGACACTAATCGAGTGGTTGGATAAAGTGTTGATATTAGCATTGCCTTTAACTTATCAAAAGCTTCTTTGCCCCCTTCATGGAATTCGAATGGTACATTCTTTTGCAACAAATGGCATAGGGGTAAGGAAATTTTTGAGAAGTCCTTGATAAGCCTCCTATAAAAACCTATATGATCAAGAAAGGAACAAATTTTCCACACATTTGTGGTGTAAGGTATGTTTTGGATAATGCCTATTTTTTCCTTATCAACCTTAATTCCCTTAGATGAAATGACATGTCCTAAAACTATTCCTTGTTCTACGATGAATGACTTTTTTTCAGAATTAAGAATAAGGTTATTTTTAATGCATCTTTCACGTAAATGATTTATATTATCTTAGCATGCATAAAATGAGTCTCCATGCACTCGTAAATTCATCCATAAAAACTTTAATACTATGCTCAATATAATCTAAAAAAATACTTACAATACACCATTGAAATGTGGTCGGTGCATTATAGATACAAAAGGACATTCTTCTATAAACAAAGGTATCAAATGAGCATGTCAAAGTTGTTTTTTCTTAATCTTTTAGGGCTATCACAATTAGATTATATCCAAAATAACCATCAAGAAAATAATAATGAGATCTACTAGCCAATTGCTCGAGCATTTGATCAATGAATAAGAGAGCGAAATTTTGATTTTCAGCTATTGTAATCCATGTCTTTTTTAGCACCACTTAAACTCGGACTTACCTATTTACTATGTGAAATTGGATAGACCACACAACATCAAGCAATTTTAGGATTTCTTTCTTTAACACTTCCATCATCGGAGGGTTCAATCTCCTTTACACTTCTCTTCTTGGTTTAGAACCCTCTTCTAGAAGTATTCTATGCATATATGTGGAAGGACTAATACCTTTTAGTCGGCTATGGTCCATCTTATCGCTGTTTTATGGTCTTTGAGCACTCAAACTATTTTCTTTTCTTACAACTTGGTTAAGTTGCTTGCTATGATTAATTGAAGTGTTTCCCCGTCCTAAGAAAACATACTTCAACCGTCCCGGTAATGGTTTGAGTTTAATAACTAGTGTCTACACAACGAGAAGGTAGTAATTTGAGGTGGGACAAAGGTAATTCAATTTTAGAAATTTTAAACTTGATACGGATTGAAGGCAAAGAGTTTAAGGAAAACACCATTTCTTCGTCTCATCATCAAGAGTAAAATCAAAAGTCTACAAGGTATCTTATTCTAGACTCATACTAATTATAGCTAATAACTTATCTTGATCATCTAAGTCAAACACATACTATGACAAGCAATAAATAATATCAATAGATAAAGTAGAGTGGACATCACCGGGATACCTTAGCACTTTAAAAATATTGAAGAAAATTATTTCATTATGAAATTCCATGGTTAATGTTCCCTCATTCACATTTTTTTCATCTTTAACATGAAGGATGTTGAAGTTAATGAGTTTCCTTCCTCCATCCTCAAAACAAAAAAATCTACTTGAAAAACCAACTCATTGACTCGCACCAAAACATCCTCAACAACCCTTTTAGGGTAGGCAATAGATCTATCTCGGTATAGTTACTAACTTATCTTGATTATCTAGGTCAAACACATCTTGTGACAAGCAATCAATAATATCAATAGATGAAACAGAATGGACATTACCGGGATAACTTAGCGCTTCAAAAATATTAAAGCGAACTATTTCACCATTAAATTTCATAGTTAATGTTCCCTCATGCACATCTATTTTCATCTTTACTATCTTTAAAAATGGTCTATCCAATAGAAGGATGTTGAAGTCGATGAGTTTCCTTCCTCCATCCTTAGAACATAAAAATCTACTCGAAAAACCAACCGTTGACTCGCACCAAAACATCCTCAACAACCCCTTTAGGATAGGCAATAGATCTATCTCGGTATAGCTACTAACTTTTCTTGATTATCTAGGTCAAACACATCTTGTGACAAGAAATCAATAATATCAATAGATAAAGTAGAGTGGACATCATTAGGATACCTTAGCACTTCAAAAATATTGAAGTGAACTATTTCATCATCAAATTTCATAATTAATGTTCCTTTATGCACATCTATTTCCATCGTTACTATTTTTAAAAATGGTCTATCCAATAGAAAGGATGTTAAAGTCAATGAGTTTCCTTCCTCCATCCTTAGAACATAAAAATCTACTCAAAAAACCAACTCATTGACTTGCACTAAAACATCCTTAACAACCCTTTTAGGGTAGGCAATAGATCTATCTCGGTAATAGAATTATAACTACAATTTCATTCAAAATCCCTAAATCAAAAATCATGTAAGTAGAATATAGCATGACATTGATTGAAGCTCCTAAATCTAGCATGGCCTTTTGAAATGTAGTGTTACCTATCATACAAGGGATTTTGAATATACCTAGATCTATACACATTGGAGGATGTTTTCTTTAGAAGTGGCAAACACATTCTCTCTAATACTTACCTTCTTGTTTCCCTTCAATTTCCTTCTTGAAGTGCATAACTCCTTTAAGAATTTTGAATATCTTGGAACTTGTTTAATTGTATCAATGAGAGGTATGTTCATCTCCACCTTTCTAAGTACCTCCAATATCTCGGTATCCTTATATTTGTTCTTTGATTTTATAAATCTATTTGGAAAAAAAAATTAACTAAATCTTTATTCACATGAGTTTGGGAATTTACCTTAGGCGCTATTGGGAGCATTTCAAGTTCCTTTTTTTGTCTTTTCTTCATCTTTTAATAGAAGAGCCTTACATTGTGCCTTTATCTCATTCCCATTTCATAATATTATGGCATTTGCATTTTGTTTTGGTTTTACAAGTGTTGGGGAAGGAAGTTTTCCCAAACTTTAGGCCTCTAATTTTCCCATAGTAGTAGCAATCTGGTTTATTTTAGTCTCTCGGCTTTGGATACTTATTCTTGTTTCGTTGTTAGAATTGCATGGTGTTATTCTAAAGTTGATCAATATTCTAAATCAATGTTTACACCATGTCTTCCAATGATAGGTCGGAACCTAAAGTTGAAGCTTGTTAATTCTATGATGGTGGTTGGTAGGGCCTTTTTTACTATATACCACCTTGATTATTCGAGTGATTTATGTGCATATGACCTCTCTATCCAGGATGAACATCATATCTTCTTTGTTGTGTTAGCTTTGGAAAACCACATATAGTGTTGGCTTGTTTGGTAAGGTCATCATACAAAGAAGGACACAAATATGTAGGGTGCCATATAATTGAACATATTGCATATGTTTTCACTTAATGTATGCCATTTGTTGCCACTTGTCTCATCAAGGGGATTAATCCAACAATTTAATGCTTAAGTGTAGAGATACCGATTTCATTTGCTTTTTTTGAGGAGGATGATCATATCTAGAACTAAATTTTTAGGAGTTAGTAGTTGTGTTAGAAATAAAAATATCACCACTAGCTACATCTATCATGACCCTATCTTATGGGAAAAGTCCTACATAAAAGTACTAGATCAATAGTCATTCACTAAATTGATAGTAAGGGCAACTAATACATAGTTTCTTAAATCTCCCCCAATAGTCATATAGTGTCTCCTTCATGTGCTCGTCTAATCATACATATCTCCTTACGAATGCTTATAACTTGAGCATAGGAAAATATTTGTCTAGAAATACTCTTTTCATTTTATACAAGGTATTAACTGATTTGGATGGCAAATAGTAGAGCCAATCCTTGGTCGAGTCAACCAATGAAAATGAAAAGGCCCTTAACTTGATCTATTTCTCGGATATCCTAACTAGTTTCATGCTAGAGTAGAAAATATCACATTTTTTTAGATGCTTGTGAGGGTCTTCATCTAGCAAACAATGAAAAATAAGCAAGAGATGGATTAGACTAGATTTAAGCTTAAATGCTAGCTTAATATCATGATATTCAATACATAAAGGTTGAAGGTTCAGATTTGGATTGACCAATTCTTTGAGAGTATGAGTGTTATCTAGATTAACCTTGACTTCCTCTTCGAATATCTTAAGGAAAGAAAAAATCAAATTATTTAGGAACAATCAAGTTGAATGCAATCTTTTCTAGCAACAATGCCAAAATTTGATGACATGTTGTATTGCTAACAAATTAGTTGTATTTATATTCCTTACGAAACCCAATCAAAAGAGTGTATGTAGGGTAAGTAAGGGTTGATCCCATAAAGAGAGATGGTTAAATCATTATCTTTTTTTCTTTTGATTGTTTCCAAAGTAATGTAAAGGTAACGAAGGGGTTTGTTTTGTTGATAACGATGAAATGTAGTCAAAGTAAATAGAGATATACCAATAATGATTGAAGCCTTGGTTGAATATTAGTTTCCACTTGGTTTAATCTCCGATCATTGATTTAAACGTTAACTTATTATTGCCTAAAATATTCGCCATAAGATAACAACATGTATGTTATCCTAGTCTTAGCTTAATGATTTGTTAACCAAATAGACCTTATTTGATTAATCCCTAGCCATGGAACAATCTAGTAGACGCTAATGCATTTTATCCAAAACCAGCATTAAATGAGGAAAGATAGGTAAAGCTAAATAAACCTTTCATACACTAGAAGAATTTAATCTAGTTTTATGCTTACCAAGGGACTAAACAAAAATGCATGTACAATCATTAACCCTTAGTTATAACCATAGTAAGTTCGGATAAGTAATTATATAGACTTGAATACTTAGCTAGCAAAAGATTATAATGATTAAGTAACTATCATGCACTCTAATTAGTTAATCACGTAATCATATTCATATAGCATAGAAAAACATAAAATACTCTAAAAGAATAATTATAGAATTAAAACACATTAAGATCTCATAATGATTTTACCAAAGCTTCAGCTTTCCTTCAACTAAAAAAGGTTCTTACCGATTCATGGTTGATAACAAGAGAAGATTTTTACTATCTTTTTTACTATCTATGGTGGCTTCTAAATAGGGGTATCTCTAGAAGGATCCTTAACATCTTTATTTATAGACATAAGTATAGTTACAACACACATATGGTAGCCCTATGTTGACACATGACTTAATGGCTCAACACATACAACTTGCTCTTTTGCTTCATGTGGTTTGCAGCCTTAGCTTGCTTATGTTACATGGCTTAAAGGATAAAGGCATATGACCATGTGGCACTCGCACTTCATCTTATCTCTTCTTTTACTTCATCTCTTATCGTTGGCTTCTTCCCATGTGGAATTGTTTCTTCATCCCATACCACTACCTTATACATGTGTGCCCTTGTTGCTTAATCCTTTGGATTACTTCTCACTTTAACACACATGGCTATGTCATTTCTTTAGTCCATGCCATATGGATTGCCACTACCCATGTGGTTTTGTTGCTGAACAACCACATAATTTCTCCTTTGTTTCACACAACTATTAGCTATTTCCTCTTGTAATTCACACAATTGTGTGTCACCTTAAGCTTCTTCATGGCTTTAGCTTCTCTTTAGTTTTGCTTGGGTTTATTTGCTTCAATTCATTATTTTTCCTACAAAACCTAAAATTATTATCTTCATCTTAATTTACTAAATATAATAAAATAAATACCCAAATGTTTAACGTGAAAAACCATAAAAGTTTTACAAATTATGCTCTTATCAAAGAAATTGAGAGCAAAAGAGGAAGGGAGAGAGGGAGAGATGAAGAAAGAGAAGGAGAGAGAGAGAGATGGTATATAGAGAGATGGAGGGAGAGAGAGTGTTAGTGTAGGTGCCTAAGATCCAACCATTTTTGGATGGGCTTGAGTTAATGTATTATTGCATCATTTATTTTAATAATAATATATTAATTATTGTGTTTTCATGTTGATAAATTTAGTAAAATTAGATACAAGTCCTTATGATATGCATTTGTAATAGTGATTGATCGAAAGATATGAGATAAATACTAATGCATATAAATGATATCATTAAACGTCCCAAGAAGAAGGATTGTCAAGAATAGACATTAACTATATGCGGATAAACTTGTAAGTGCTATGTTCATGTTATATTATAGCAATAGGAGATCTCACACCTATTGGCATGGTGATGCCAAAGCAAGCACTTAGGTGATTTATGTTAGAGAACATATCATTGGACTTGACTCGTCATGAGAACACATTTGGTTTTAGCTCTATGGGAATCTCATACGAGATGGGTATAAATGCTCCTTAAACTTGAAGTCATCATGGTTGTCTCATTAGAGGATTTATGCACTTTGACGAGTCATTTCGATGGACCCATTAATGGGTTGCACGTGGGCAATTCATGGGGTGCCCTAGGAATCTAATGGAGGTAGGTGTATGACTAAGATACGATATGTCATTCATTGTATGCTAAAGGAGTTATCACATTACACTTCAATAAATGTCTACTCCAAAAATCGTGGCCAAACTAAGAATACATCAATAGAGCATAATTGGTTTAGACTAAGAACCAAGACATTTGGGAACCAAAGAAAACTTACGTGATCATAATCGAACAAGACTTATAACTAAGTTTGAGATCACACTATGATAAATTAACATGAGGATTGAATTATATGGCAACCATGTTCGTGAATCCTCATAGAGAATTAGCTAATCATGATGCCTTGCTAGAGGCCAATCTTGATTTATGTATCAAGAGATAAAAAAGGAGTCTTTTGTTCTTGATACATTGCTAACATCTTTAGGAGCCTATTGAGTCATACATATAAGTTTAAGTATTCACATGATGAATAAGAAGCAAAGATATTGGAAATATTTTTCAATTTTGAAAGTTTTCTATTTTGGAAAGGGTTTCCAAAATGGAAAGTTTCCTTAAATGGGAAGGATCCTAAAATGAAAATTTTCCTACTCTAGAAATTAGTTTTCCAATTTGGAAGTTTGGTCCAAATTTAGAAATAAATAACCCGAAATGAAAATGAGTTTCTTAATTTAGGTTAAATGGTATTTTGGAAAATTGTTTCCTAATGTGGACCTACTTGAAATAATCTAAGATTATTTAATTAGATAGTCCAAATAAATTAATTGCGCTAGAATTGTTTTGGCTCTTAGTTTTAATTAAAAGCCTTAAGATATTTTTGTGGGAGGATAATCATCGACTTTATTGGATAAGGATGAATGTTTTAAAGATAATGATCAAAAGTCCACATGGAAAATAACTCCTTATCATTGAAGGATAAGGAAGCAACAACCATAAGTCCAGTTAGGACTTATTTTCCACCCCTCTCTTTGTCTTTGGAGGACAAGGAAACTCTCCCCCTATAAATTAGAGGGGAGGTGTGGCATAAAGAGAGGATTTTTTTAGCGAGAGAAAATTCGATCAAAACAAGGAAAAAAAGGAAAATTCAACCAGTCCTAAAACTTATAGGGCACATGACAAAGAAAGAAAAAGGGAGAAAATATTTTTCTCCAAAAACCCTAGCATGCCATGCTACTTCCTTCTCTTTTAAGGTTGTCTCAAAATTGCTTGGGATTGATTTCTATAGGAAACACTACACAAATCGGAAAAGGTGAAGCTAGCATCTTGTCGGTTTTGAGTGCTTCTTTATGGGTATTTGGACTACCCGGGTCATTAATAGAGGTTGGATACTTAGATAGCTTTTCATTTAAAAGAATTTAGATTTACATTACAAGAGCTTATTCTTTATCCATTGCTTTAAATTCATGCATATATGGTTAGTAGATTCAACCGCTTAATCTTAAGCCCTTAGATGAAGGAAAATTTTTGTTTATTTTGTACCTCTATAAGATGTATGGTCCTTCAATTAGTTTTAGAGCTTCGTTGAATATTTGATTTTATGATTTGTTAATTGTCATTAACTCCTTAAATTAGCTATGCCTAATTATAAATCTTATATTTTTTGTATTTTATATATTTATAAAATTGAATTTTAGGTAAAAATCAATGGGGACATGCGAGGTCGACGTTGGATGTCGATGCTCGTGTGCACAATAGACCCACCGGCTAGTTATGTCCTAGGTGTGTGTGCACAAGGCACCGTATGCCAAGCCGCACACTAAGCATGTGGGGTAAGCGACAGACTAGGCGAGTGCGCTAGGTGCGCAGGCCGAGTTACGAGCCACTAGCTAGGCACCCTCGCACCGAGCTACTAGCCACGGCAACAAGTCGAGAGTTTGGGCATCAATCCCATGGGCCCTCGACGCCCAAAAACCCATTGGCCCAAAGTTGGCCCAAGGCCCATAAAGGTTTTTAAATTAAAATTTAGAGAAATTTTGATAAATTTGTAAAATGAGCAAAACCTTAGATTTATAATTATTTTATGAATGAAATGTGTTTCACTAGTATGCCATGTATCATTGTGGTTGAAGCATGGGTGAATGGTATAGATGAGTTAACCTAGTTTTGTGAGTGAATGTTTATAATTTTTAGAAAAATAGGACTCGCGTGTCCTATCTTCTCTAATATTCTATTGTATTTCTCTTTGCATCTTACTCCTCTCAAATATAAAAGTAGAACATATGAATTAGAATAGATATAAGAGAAAGACACCAAGAAATGAAGACATTCATGAAGAATTTATAATATTTTTTCACTTAGGAATTGACCCACTAGTCTCTTTGTGGCTCGAGGAGACTAGTATTATAAATCTATTACCATTCACTAGTCTTTTAGTCATGCAAGAGATGTATGAATGTTATGAGATCAATATTAGTATGCATGTTAGGAATAATATGATTATTGTTTAGTATGCATGCTAGGATGAGACCAACCATATTATATCCTTCAAATAATATATTAAGTTAATTGCTTTCCAATGTTATCGGGTTCTCTCTTAGTCGTTGTTGGCTTGTTGAGATAAGTCAAGGTCACTTCTTCCTCAAGGAAATAAATCATAGGCCATATGATGTCCTCGAATGTTGGGTCTAACTTAAACGAGTTTTTAAGGTTTGTTGAGATAAATCAAGGTCTAATAAACTTATAAGCGAGGACTAGTATTCACATAAGATATGATCGGACAAGGAGTTTTCATACTTATGAAATTAGGAATTACATTAGATGTAATTTGTAAGGAGTTACCTACCTAATTCTTCATGTTTAGCTTGTTAAGATAACTCAAGGTTAATGCATGTTCGAGAATGGGAATCTAACCCACTAAGAAAATGAATCAAAAAGTTTTCTTGAGTCTTATATTAAAGGCTATAGAACTTAAAGATAATAGTGGGAGCAAACATAGATTTTACTTTTTTAATTTATACTTTGTTTTATTTTATGTAATTTAATTAACCAAATCGTATGCTTTTTCTATCCTATCGGATTGCACGAGTATGAATAGCAACACATCGATAGGATCGATCATTGATGGAAGTAATGACTTTAATGGCTCAAACTTCCTCGATTGAAAAATGAAGTTGAGGATAGTCCTCCAACATGAGAAAATTCTCTATACGATAGAGAAAGCTCTCCTAGTTGAGCCTCCTCTAGTTCAAGTCGAAGCTCATGAAACATGGATCAAACATAGAGATGATGTGATCACTACTTAGAGCATCATGCTTGCTGCTATGACTTTGGAACATAGGCACAAACACGAAGCTCATAAGCTTTTGACATCATAGCAAAGCTCAAAATTTTACTTGAGGAGAATACAAGGCATGAGCACTATAAGATAGCAAGGAAGCTCTTTAGAGTTAGAATGGATGAGGGATCTAACATAAAAAAATATGTCACTAAAATGATAGGCTATATCAATAGACCGATTGAACTTGAAATTGGAATGGATGCTGAATTATCTATTGACCTAGTATTGCAATCATTGCTTAATAGCTTTGGAAAGTTCATCATGAACTTTAACATGATACACATGTAAAAGACTCTTGAAGAGTTATTGTCCATGCTAAGGGAGGCTCAGCCTGAAATTAATAAGAAGAATAAAAGTTCTATACTTCTAGTTAATAAAGGAAAAGGTACAATAAAGGGCAAAAAGAAGCCCAAGAAGAAAAAGTAGTCTTCAACTATGCCTACTAAAGGAGTGAAAAAGGTCGAGGCTCATAATAGCCCAACGGATACAATTTGATTTCATTGTAACAAGAAAAGACATTGGAAGTGCAAGCTGCAAGAAGTACTTAGAACGGGTGCAAAAAAAGAGTTCTACTACCACTTTAGGAATTTATGTTATTAATGCTAATTCTTTTATTTTTAAATTCCACCTCATGAGTATATAATACTAGATGTGGTGCTTACATTTTTTGAAATGTATAGGAGCAAAGAAAAGGAAGGAAGATAGCTTCAAGGGAAAAATCTACATGACTATAATGGATCAATAGTTGGACCACTAGATGTAGGTATTTGAAAGTTAGCACTAACATGTAGGAATGTTCTAAGACTCAATGATTATTATTTTAGTAGAGACTAAAGATCTTATTTCCATTTCTTTTTTGAATGAGTATTTCATTTTTAAGAATAATGGTTATTTTTAAAGATGAGTTTTTATGGAAATATCTTGATAATGATTATATGTTTTAAACATAACTCCTAAGTGTATAACATAAAAACTTGAAGACTCAAATGATCTAAATAAACATTAATTAGTAAGCAACGTCAAACTTAGTCATATAAGCAAGAATCCCATTCCAACTTTCTTATACAAAGGATATCTTGAATCATCCGATGATGTCTAAGGAATCTTGTTTACTTGGCAAAGAGAGATGGATCCCCTTTTAGTTGAAAAGGAGAAAGAGTTACTAATTAATAAATACCTTATACATAGAGATGTATATGGGTCGATATTCACCCAAGCAAGAGGAGAACATGCATGCCATATAATCTTTAATGATAGTGGATCATGTTTTGGTTATAAGACATAAGTCCAAAGCATTCGAAATGTTTAAAAGTTTAGACTTGAAAAGTCATATGATGAACTAGTAAGAGTATTAATACATCTCGATTAGATCAAGAAAATGAATACTTGAATGCTAAAATTTTATATCACCTAAAAGAGAATGAGATTCTCTATAGACATCACATGTTAGACATGATCGATCCATAATGAGTCGAATTAATATCTCTATTTTTGAAAAAATACTCCTTACTATAACCTTTACATTGAATAGGATTCTAATTGAATCTATTTAAATGCATCACATATGAAATATAGGAAAGGAAATAAAATGAATTATTTTTTCCTTAAGATTTGAGGCTATAAAGTGTATGTCAAAGAGTTTAACAAAGATAAACTATAGCTTAAAATTAATAAAGTTCTAAATTGTAAGATATCCAAAGTAGGATAAAGATGTCAATATCTTACCACTAGACTAAAGTATTGTTCATTACTAAGCATACTATATTCGTTGGGAAGAAATTTATGGATGCTAGAAATAGTGGGAGGGAATTTAAACTCAATAAGATTTGAGTCAACTCACAAATTGACACTTTAATAAAGGAATCCTAAAGTAGAAGGATTACAAAGTGTTGTAACTCTCTCATATACAAAAACACAAGAACTTCATAAGTTCAAAAGAAATTCATCAATAAGACAAAAGGATATGATCGTCTTATCTTGACACATGGTGATGTGAACCCCAAAAAGGATGACAAAGCTAATAAGTTTTAAGTGGCAATGTTAGACATCGATTCCTAGAAATGGAGAATGAAAAGGATGTGTAGATGACACACCCCGATGGTTCTAAAGAACATGCAAATAAGATTTACAAAACACTAAGGTCCATTATTAAACTTAAGCATGCCTCTAGGAATAAAAGTCAATGTTTTATGACATGATCAAATAGTTTGATTATTCATAAAAAATGAAGACAAATCTTATGTATATAAGAAGTTAGTGTGAACCTTAAAGTCATGGTTATTCAACATAAAATTAAACCTCAACTATAATATTATCATGTTGCAAAAAAATATTAAGGAATCTAGAAGAAATTTTCCAAGAATGACATGAGAGAGCAACCTATAGTCTAAGAGTATAGATCTATAAAAATAAATCACTTGGAATTTGAGGAGTCTCTCAAGGTAGTTACAATGACATGATACTAAAAGGTTTAGTATGAAAAAATTAAAGAAAGATTTGTTCCAATGTCATATAGCTTGATGGTCGATAATAAAGGATCCATAGCACAAGCTAAGGAACTAAGGTCTCATCAATGGTCTAAGCATGTACTACATTGCCACCATTTAATTATAGAGATAAACAAGTCATGTGAACATAAGGATAGAAAAGTTTCACACTAATGATAACATAGCTAACCCCTTGACTAAGCCTTTGTCATAGTTGAAACATGAGACCTTTACTCAATCGTTAGGATTAAGGGACATGGCTTGTTGGCTCTAGTGTAAGTGGGAGATTGTTAGTATAGGTGCCTAAGATCCAATCATGTTTGACATAATTTATTTTAATAATAATAAAGAAGTCATTCTATTAATTCTTGTATTTTCATGTTGATAAATTTAGTAGAATTAGATAGAAGTTCTTACGATATGCATTTATAGTAGTGATTGATCAAAAGAGGTCAGAAAAAATAATCCATATAAATGATATCATTAAACATCCCAAGTTATAGCATTGTCAAGAATGGACATTGACTATATATGGATAGACTTGTGAGTGCTATGCCATGCTATATTATAGCGAGTAGGAGATCTCACATCTATTAACATGGTGATGCCAAAGCAAACACTTAGGTGATTTATGTTAAAGTTCATATCATTGGAATTGACTTGCCTTAAGAACCCATTTGGTTTTTAGTCTATAGGAATCTCATACAAGATGAGTACAAATGGTCGTTAGACTTAAATTCATCACGGTTGTCTTATTGGAGGATTTATGCACTTTGATACTCATTTTGATGGACCCATTAATGGGTTGCACAAGGGTGATTCATTAGGTATACTAGGAATTTAATTGAGGTAGGTGATGACTAAGATAGGTTTTGTCATTCCTTGTACGTTAAAGGAGTTATCATATTGCACTTTGATAAATGTCCGCTCGAGAAATCTATGACCACAGTAGGAGTACATTAATCGAGTATAGTTAGTTTATCTTAGAGCAAAGACATTTGGGAATAAAAGAAAATTTGTGTGATCATAATTGAACAAGACTTATAACCAATTTTTAGATCATACTCGTGATAAGTTGACATGAGGATTGAATTATATGGTAACCATGCTCGTGAAAGGTAATAATGGATTAATTAATCCTCCTAGAGAAGTGGATAATCATTATGCCTTACTAGAGGCCAATCTTAATTTATGTATCAATAGATAAAAAGGAGTCTTTTATTTTTGATACATTGCTAACATATCTAGGAGCCTATTGAGTCACACACGAAGTTTAATTATTTACATGATGAAGCAAAGATATTGAAAAAAATTTCAATTTTGAAAGTTCCAAAATGAAAATTTTCCTTAAATGATAAGTTTCCTAAAAGTTTCTTAATTAAGAAGTTTCCTATTTAAGAAATCAATTTCCTAATTTGGAAGTTAGTTCCAAATTTGAACATAAATAACCTAAAAACGAAATGAGTTTCGTAATGTAGGTTAAAGGTGATTTTGAAAAATTGCTTCCTAATGTGGATCCATCTAAAATAATTTATGATTATTTATTTGGATAGTCCAAATAAATTAATTGAGTTAGAATAGTTTTGGGCCATTAAGTTTAATTAAAAGCCTTAAGATATTTTGGTAGGAGGATAAACATCAACCTTATTAGATAAGGATGAATTTTTTAAATATAATGATCAAAACTCCACATGTAAAATAACTCCTCATCCTTAGAGGATAAGGAAGTAAGAGCCATAAGTCTAATTAGGGCTTATTTATGACCCTTCTCCTAGTCCTTAGAGGACTAGGAAACTCTTCCCTAATAAATAGGAGGAGAGGTGCGGCATAAAGAGAGGATTTTTTTTATGAGAGAAAATTCGACCAGACTCTAAAAACTCCTAGGGCACATGGTAAAGAAAGAAAAAGGGGAGGAAATAGTTTTATCCAAAAACCCTAGCACGCCATACTCTTTTCTTCTCTTTTAAGGTTGTCAAAAAATTGTTCGGGATTGTTTTCTATATGAAACATTAAACAAATCAGAAAAGGTGGAGCAAACACCCTATCAATTTTAAGTGCTTCTTTATGGGTACTTGGACTGCATGGATAATCAATAAAGGTCGAATACTTGAATGAATTTTCATTTAAAAGAATTTAGATCTATGCTACAAAAGGTAATTCTTTATCCATTGCTTTAATTTCATGCATATATGGTTAGTAGATTCAATGGCTTAATCTTGGACCTTTAGATGGAGAAAATTTTGCATGTATTCCACACCTACATAGGATGTATCATCCTTTAGAAAGAGTGAGAGAGAAAGAGGGATAGAGAGTGACAAATAAGAGAGCGTGAGAGAGGAGGAGAGAGGGAGGGAGGGGAAGAATAAGAGAGAGGGAAAGAGAGAGAAAGGAAGAGGGGGAGAGAGAGGGAGAGAAAGAGAGGGAGTGAGGAAGAGAGAGAGAGGGAGGGAGAGGGAGAGAAAGAGGGACGGAAGGAGAGCGGGAAAGGGAGATAGAGAGAGAATGGGGAAAGAGAGGGGAGAGATAGAGAAAAAAGAGAGGGAGAGAGAGGGAGGAAGGGAGAGAGGGAAAAGAGAGAGAGAGAGCGGGAGAGAGGAAGAGAGGGAGAAAGAGAGAGGGGAGAGAGGGGGAAAGAAGGAGGGTGGGAGAGAGGGAAAGAGAGAGAGGAAGAGAGAGGTAGAGAGAGCGAGAGGGAGGGAGAGAGATATGGAAGGAAAGAAAGAGAGAGTAAGGGAGAGAAAAAGGGAGAGAAGGAGAGAGAGTGAGGGAGAGAGGGAGGGAGTGAGAGAGATAGAGAGGGAGAAAGGGAGAGAGAGGGGGAGAAGGGAAGAGAGAAAGGGGAAAGAGTAAGAGAGAAAGAGAGAAAGAGCTCGTGAGGGAGAGGGAGAGAGGGAAATAAAGATAGTGAAAGGGAGAGAGAGGGAGGAGAAAGAGGGAGATTGAGAGGGAGGGAGAGAGAGGAAGAGAGCGTGGGAGGGAGGGAGAGGGAGAGAGAGAGAGAGGGGAGAAAGAGAGGGGGAGAGAGAGAGGGAGGCATAGAGAGGGAGATAGCAAAAGAGTCGAAGGGAGAGCAAAAGAAAGAGGGAAATGTAGAGGGAGTGAGAAAGGAAGGGAGGGAGAAGGAGAGAGAGGATAAAAAGAGGGAGGGAGGGAGAAGGAGAGGGGTAGATACGAGGGAAGGGGAGAGGGAAACAGGGAGAAAGAGTGAGAGAGAGGGAGAGAGAGTAAGAGACAAAAAAGGAGAAGGATGGATGGAGAGATAGAAGGAGAGAGAGGGAGAGGGAGAAAAAAGAGATAGAGAGGGAAAGAGGGATAGAGAGAGGGAGAAGGAGGAAGAGGGGTAGATAGAGGGAGAGAGGGAGAGGGAGTTAAAGGCATATGGAAAAAGAGAGAAGGAGAGGGAGAAAGAGAAAAGGAGGGAGGGAGAGAGAGGGAGAGGAAGAGAGCAGGAGAGAGAGTGGGAGAGGGGGATGGAGAGAGGAAGGGAATTGAGAGAGTGGGTGGGAGTGAGAGAGGGCGAGAGAGGTAGAGAGGGAGAGAAATATTAAGAGTGAAAGATAAAGAGGAAGAAAGATGGGGAAAGAGATAGTAAGAGAAAGAAAAATGGGGGAGAGAGAGGGATGGAGAAAGGGAGAGGAAAAGAGAGATAGGGAAGGAGGGACAGGGACAAAGAAAGGTGGAGTGAGGGAGAGAGAGGGGGAAAAAGAGAGAGTGAGAAGGGGAGAGAGAAAAGGAGTGAGGGAGATAGAGAGGTAGAGAGAGATTAATATGGTGAGGGAGAGGGGTAGAGAGGAAGAGAGACTAGAAGAAAGAAAGAGGGAGAGAAAGAGTGAGAAAAAGGGAGAGAGAGAGAGAGAGAGAAAGGCAAAGAGAAAGAGAGGGGAATAGAGGGAGAGAAGGTTAGATAGAGAGAAAAAGGGGGAGATAGGGGGAGAGATGGGGGAGAGAGGGAGTGAGAGATAAAGAGGGGGACAAAGAGAGGGTGAGAGAGAAAAGGAGTGGGAGAGAGAGGGAGAGAGTGAGGGCGACAAGAGAGAATGGAGTGAGGGAGAGGGAGAGAGAGAGGAAGAGAGGGAGGGAAATAATGGAAGCAAAGGAGAGAGGGAGAGAAGTAGGGAGAGAGAAGGGGAGGGAGAGGTAGATGGGGAGATAGAGGGAGGGAGTGTGGAAGAGGGAGAGAGAGGCCGGGAGGAAAAGAGGGAAAGATAGAGAGAGAAGGAGAGAGGGAGGGAGGGGAGGATGGAAAGAGAGAGAGGGAGAGGGAGAGACAAATAAAGAGAGGAAGAGGGGGATAGAGAGAGAGAGAGAGGAAGAGGGAGAGAGAGGGAGAGAGATGGATGGGGTGAAAGAGCGAGGGCTAGAGAGAGGGAGGAGAGAGAGAGATAAAGGGAAAGGAAGGGAGTGAGAGGGCAAAGAGAGGAAGAGAAGGGGAAGGAGGGAGGGAGAGGGAAAGAGAGGGAGAGGGAGGGGGAGAGAGAAGGAGAGGGAATGTGGGAGAGAGGGATAGAGAGAGGGAGAAAGAGTGTAACCCTTGCAAAAATCCTTAATTATATATATTATGGAATGAAATTTTGAAAAATTACACCATGAGAAATTATTACATGAAATGTATGACTTGTGTTAAATTAATGTGATTTTACTTGAGATTGATGGTTTAACTACTAGAGCAATTCGAGTATGCAAAATCGGTATTTTTGAGAATTACATTCTGTCCGAATCTTGTGTGGCTTATTAATGGAATTTAGAGTGATTTATGTGTGAACCTTAAAGAATAAAAGTTTTTTATCTATGTCCTAAATAACACTTTGTAAAATATTTCTGTTATTAGGTTTATATATAAAAACGTTATGCCTATTTTAGTATATATTATTCTATACGCAATACTACTAGATAGATTGATCCTTAAACTTTAAAATTTCATTGTGACTTATTTTAACCTAATTTTTGGATATATTGTACCTTAATATGTTTAGTTTCTCATATAAAAATCATAGGATTTAATGGTATCCGGAAGAGGGACGTTGCTCTTTGATAAGAGGTCGCCTCGTCATGTATGTTGTACAACCCGATGTAATGTGTAAGTTTGTTACTTGAACGAAACTACCTTAAGAGACTTTTTAAATGGAACTAAACTAGTTTAAGGATATTAGTTAGGTTAATTATCTATTTATTACCTATTTAGGATACCTAAACACCCTAATTAATGAGTTAAAAGCCAAGCACACACCTTGACTAGCCAAACTCGCCACTTGCTCCTTTTTGTCACCCCTCACTTTACACTTTGCCATATTATTTTGGGACACTTGTATACCTATTAACTACAAGGAAATGAAGTATATATATACATATAAGTGGATTATATGGCTGCTATTTTTTAGTCCAAACCGTAGCTTACAAAACAAGAGAGAAAATTAAAGTGAGAAAGAGTGAACACGACAAACGAGGAATGGAAAAAGGGAAAGAAGAAAGAAAAGAAAAAAAAAGGGGAAAGCCTAAAAAATCTTTAGGAAGCTAAATAAATGTAATTAGGTTTCATTTTTAGTTTATTTTATGTTTTAAATTATCTTTTTAAGTGTTTATTTCATGGGTTTGGAATCATTTTTGCAATGGGTTGCTATGGTTGTTTGTGCTTGGTGCTAGGGTTCGATAAATTGTGATAGATCTATGTGTTTGTGTTATGATGCAAAGCTTTTTTGATGTGTTCAAATCTATGGATGGTTTGGAATGAAAAAAAAAAGAAAAAGAAAAAGGGTATGGATCGAATTGATTAAAGCTAAGCTAGATTTGATGAGCTTGACTTGGAAAGGAAAGAAATACACTTCTAGAGTTTTCCTAGGCTAAAACCATTCAGCAAACTGGGGAAAATTGGGAAAGAATGGATCTTCTTAGGAAATTAAGGGCCTAAGATATCATGGTGACCCAATTAGGTATGCGTTAATAGTTTAGGGTGGAAATAAATTTACTAGACACAAAAGACAATCCATGGCCACCTTAAAATCCAATTGGCCCAACTAAAAGAAAAATAGGGTTTTGGACTTCATTTGGTAAATTGGATACTTGATGGCTAAAATTGGTTTCTTTTGTAGACTTAAGGTTTAGATCACCATAGTAACCCTTCTATGTATGGTTTGGTAAGTTAGTATAAAAGGAATTGACCTAGCAATGGAAAAAAAATTTCTTGCTCATTTTGGACCATTCGGCCTAGGAGAGAAAATGACTAACATTGAATCCTTTTGTGTAATTAAAGATCAAGAATTAAATGTGAACTCAAGTAGAGACCAATTAGTAAGTTAGATTAAATGGGAAAACCTTTAACCACTTAAGGACACATTCAGCCTAGACCTATATATTTTAGGGATTTAGGTTCTCACCTTTTGATTTTATAACTAAGGGTTAAAGTACATTTTAACAAATGTAAAATGAAATATTGAAGGGGTGAGAACCTAAGGAAAAACCAAAAAGAGACCTAGGCCTATTAAAGAGATTTTTAAATTCGATCATGAATACCAAAACTAGGGTTAGGAAAGGAATCCTATTCCAACCTCATGCGTAAGGATTTAGCTATACTATAATATATATAAATGAAGTAAGGGAAAAAAGAGAATTCAAGAAAAACCGAATTAAGTCTTAGACCCATTTTGGGTCAAATTCAACTACAAAGATTAAAGGTTCGGATTAAACAAGAGTTTAGCTTAAGTATGTCACACATAAATCCTTAGGATTAACGGGTCTTGTAAACTAAGTAATACACTAAAAATTCGAGCCTTGACTTGCTAGGTACACGAGAAGAAAAACTTGTAAGTACAAAGTAGATTTGTGAAATGAATAATACCAACGAATGGAATTTATATTCTCATTTTGAATACTTTGAATGGTATATGAAACACTTATGAAGTCCCAAGTGTGCATCAGGACACAAGAATGGTATGAGAAACAATGGTTGATAGCATAATTAGTTGAATGTGTTAAACATAATACCATGTATCACATGCATTCGGGGGGTGGTATGAAATTGAGAAAAATCATTGGGTCGTGACATAATGTGCCTTAGGAAGCGAATTGAATGGAATGAGTAACATCATGAAACCATGTTTGTGCTCTGTTACTAACACCGTTAAGCGAGGGATAATATCATTATGAGCAGTAGGTGATAATGGGATCACTAAGAGAGTAATATAGTAGTAGGTGATAACACGATCACCGAGATATATAATGCACGATCTTACTAATACCTAGTGGTACTCGGATTAAAATTGATGGATATAATGGGAAATAAAACTTCATTGCATATCATGTGCATCACCCTACTTACCGAGCTTCGACTCACGCCATTATTGTTTTCATGTTATGACAGGAAAGAGTCATAGTAAGGATGCTACCGGGTCCTTCAAAAAGGCTCACGTGTGACACAAGTGTACCAAAATTTCATTTAATTGTAATTTTGGAGGTTAGGGTGTTGATAAATATTTTGATGGTATTGTAAATAAATTTTGTAATTTATTTCACTATATTTGTTAATATTATTGTAAATTATCTTGTACGCATTTCATTGTATGATAAGTCCTTCATGCATGAGCACATACGTGGTTGAGGTTAATTCAGAAATTGGTCATGTCGGTGTGATGTACTCCTTGCCTAGCCACTCATTTTGGGTAATAAACAAGTGGGCCGGGGAGGGGATGTCATAGGGTGGTATTAGAGCTATGGTTTAGTTAACTGGATAGAACCTTAAATGTCACCCGAGCTAAGGATCGGTGTTCTACTCGACAAGTAACAATTTGATTCCTAATTTTTTTAATGTGCATGATTATTATTATGTGATTTTCATGTTGGTATATAATTATGTTCTAGAACTATCAATATTGGTAATTATTGTTGTTCTAGATTTCGTATTTAGTTCATACACCTCGCGTCGCTAGGACGCACCAACAACGGGCCACCCTAGCTACCTACCGGGCCGAACTAAACGACTCGACTATGACCTCGGATTAGGATATAGTAGCCCGACCACTTAAGTGCATGACCCGATTCAGCAAATAAGCTTCGCCGATGCTTCTTTCCGAGTAGTACAAGTAGTATGGATTTCCTACGACCGACTCTACGTCGAACTCTTTTATCGAGAAATCAATAGTTGCTTGATGAGGTTTGGGTAGGGTTGATAGGTTGATTTTGTTATCGAGACTCGGTCCGAGCCTTTCTTTCGATATAGGTTAGGCGGACTCATACCCGATTGATGTATAGTTGGGGTCTACCATTGCCCCTCGCTCATAAGATAGTACGTATTGCATCAAATGACGTTATTGACTAGTGGAGGGTCGAGCACTCTTTCCCATGATGCATCCGATATGTTGGATGGACATAACGTATAGTAACTTTATCACACGGTGTAGTACTTGTTATGTATTTCCCGATGTAAATAAGTATACCTTTGATTCTAAATAGAGCATAAAAACTTGTAGAAGGTAGAAGTGCTTGTAAATACCGTTGTGTATGAAATGCTTCATAGATAAATATCTATAATTTTGCACATAAGTGGATGATTTACATTATATGTTGTTTTTAATATCAAAACTAACATGGGCATAACATGGCATGTACAAAGTCAAAGCATGCCAAGAAAGGAGCTAGCATGAGCGAGGAGGTGAAGCGACCTCCAATGACTATAATAAAATTCAAAAGGACGCTTTAAGTCACATGATGGACATGATACAGCAACAACAACAAGCAATGCAACAATAGCAACAAGACCATATGGAGTAAATGAGACGACTCCAAGCTATGCATCAATAGCCTCCACCTTCACCACCCCGACGTAGGAATGACGCGGTGGAGAGGTTTCATAAAATGAGTCCTCAAGAATTTTCCAGGGGTGTTAAGCTAATGATAGCGAAGAATGGATTAAGTCATTAGAAGTGATATTTGAATATTTGCAATTTACCAACAATGAGCAAGTATCGTATACCATTTTTCTACTAACTAAGGATGCCCACATATGGTGGGAGAGCGCACGATTGATAGTGGACATGCCTACCTTAACTTGGGAATGATTTAAGGAGGTCTTCTATAATAAATACTCTATGGTAGACGTGAGGGCTAAGAAAATTCAAGAATTCCTAGAACTAAAGCAAGATGGGATGTCCGTAGGTGATATGTATAGAGATTTGAGTAATGATGTCGATTCGTCCCATTTATTGCAGGGGATGACAACTTGAAGAAGAATTAGTTTTTAATAGGATCGAGCCCAAGAGTTCAAAGCATGATACGAATGTCTAGAGCCAACACTTTTTCAAAAATGGTAGATAAAGCAATGTTGGAAGATGAAGATCGAAGGAAATTGCAAAGGAAGTTCAGCAGAGGAGGCAATCATTTCAACCCGGAGCCTTTTCCTCTAGACCACAAAGACAAGCTTTGCCTAGAAATTTCAACCGAACCGGTGGTCTAGGAAATGCGAGCTACCGGACCATCACCTTATGCCCCGAGGCCATTATCAAGGAATCAATCGAGGCTAACAATCGGTAATCAATCTTGGTTTAATAAATGTGGAAGATCCCACATGGGGAGTGTCGACCGCATTTGAGGATTTATTATGTTTGTCACAAGCAAGGGCACATAGCCTCTAACTATCCTCGGATACGTAAACTAGGACGGGGAAGAGTACCTACATGGGTTTATACAATGACCCAAGAGGAGGCCGACAAGAGGGACACAATAGTAATATGCGAGTAATGTCAACATCCTTGGCTTGATTGCTTGTGTTTTAATTGATTCCGGTGCCACACATTCATTCATATCAAAAACATTAGTAGAAAGCTTAGGTGTGAAACTTGAGACATTGGAAATAGGATACCTAATAGTAGTCCCTTCTTAAGAATTTATGGAGTCAACAAGCCTAGTCAAGCGAGTTGTCTAGTCCGAGTTTGAGGATAGGAGTTTAGAGGCCGATTTGATCGTATTGGACCTCTAAGATTTTGATTTGATTCGGGAATGGATTGGTTAACGAGGCATGGTGCCACCATCGATTGTCGAGGAAGGAGAGTAGTTTTTGATCTACCTTAAGATTGGCCATTAGAGTTTAAGGTCGTTATGAAGTTTTGAGCCATATCGATCATCTCAGCCGTAAAGGTTTGAAGAATGCTAGGAAAAAAGTGTATGGGGTATCTAGCACACGTGGTGTATAGCCAGGTGAGCAAAAATTGAAGCCGGATGATATAGAAGTTGTGCGGGAGTATCCGGACGTATTTCTAGAAAGTTTGACTACGTTGCCACTAGAGACGAGAGATAGAATTTGAGATTGAGCTGGAGCTCGGGCATGACTCTAATTTCTAAGACCCCTAAAAGAATGGCCCGATTGAATTGAAAGAGTTAAAGGTCCAGCTATACGACTCACTAGATAAGGGATTTATACACCCTAGTTCCTCACCTTGGGGAGCTCTAGTATTGTTCGTGAAAAAAATGATAGTTTACGGTTATGCAATGACTATCGAGAATTAAATCGAGTGACAATTAAAAATAAGTACCCATTGCCCCGGATTGATGATTTGTTCGATCAATTACAAGGTGCGGTGGCATTCTCCAAAATAAATATGCAATTAGGATACCACTAGCCGAGGGTAAAATAAGAGGATGTCAAGAAGATGATGTTTAGGATGAGATACGACCACTATGAATTCCTTGTAATGCCATTTGGGCCGACTAACACCCCAATTGTTTTCATGGACTTGATGAATCGAGTCTTTAAAGAATTCATAGACAAGTTTATCATCGTATTCATCGATGATATCCCGGTTTACTCTCTAAGTAAGAAAGAGCATAGGGAGAATCTAAGAGCCACCTCCGTGACACTAAGGGAGCGAAACTATATGCCAAATTTAAGAAATGTGAATTTTGGCTAGAGCATGTAGCTTTTCCGGGTCACGTGGTTACAAAGGAAGGCATAGCGATGGATCTAAAGAAGGCGGAGGTTATCCAGTAACTTGCCTACCCTAAAGAACGTGACAGAGGTATGAAGCTTCTTAGGGCTAGCTGGTTACTATCGGAGATTTATGGAGGGCTTCTCTAATTTCATGAAAAAAGCGTTAAGTTCCAATAGACGGATGCTTGTGAGAAAAGCTTTCAAGAATTGAAGTGAAGGTTAGTCATGGCCCGAGTGCTAACTATTCCGTCCGAAGATAGAGATTTTATGGTTTAAAGTGACGCTTCCAAGAATGGGCTAGGAGCGGTATTGATGTAAAATAGAAGAGTAGTAGCCTATGCGTCACGATAATTGAAGGAATATGAATGAAAGTATCGACACATGATTTGAAACTAGTAGCGATAGTTTTTGCCTTTAAAATCTAGAGACATTATTTATATGAGCAAAGTGTGAGATATATAAGCAACATAAAAGCTTACGATATATCTCATGTAGAAGGAGCTGAACATGAGACAAAGAACGTGGTTAGAGTTGGTAAAGGACTATGATTTTATAATCAATTATTACCCAAGCAAAGCTAATATTGCTGCCGATGCCTTAAGTAGAAAATTGATAGCAACAATGTGAGAACCCCGACTCGTTGATAATGAGAGATCTACAAAAGATAGAACTAGAGATAATTTTAATAGGACACTAGAGCATTTTATCGGCTTTATTAGTCCAATCGACTCTACGAAAAGAATTTAGATGGGGCGAGAAAACAAATGAAAAGTCTGAATGAATCGAAGAAAAACATAGAGGTGGAGAAGGAATCCGATTTTGTGCTCGGATGAAAAAGGAATCATTAGATTTAAAGGGAGGTTATGTGTTCCCTCAATGGAGGATGTGAAGGAAGAGATATTAAAAGAAGCACACGTAACTCCTTATTCGATACACCCGGGAAGCACGAAGATGTACCGAGACCTACAATAAAGTTACCGGTGGCTCGGAATGAAGAAAGACATAGCTAATTTTGTGGCAAGTTGTCCAATGTGTCAATAGGTGAAGGAGGAACACCAAAGACCCACGGGAATATTAAAATTATTAGCAATTCTAGAATGGAAGTGGGAGTATGTAACTATGGATTTCATCATGGGATTGCCAAGATCGAAAAGGGGTCGGATGCCATTTGAGTGATCATCGATAGATCGACCAAATCAGCATACTTTCGTTCGATCAAAACCACCTATAATCCGAACTAGTATGCCTAGTTGTATCTTGATGAAATTGTAAGACTACATGGAATTTTTCTCTCAATTATGTTAGATCGAGATCCTAGGTTCATGTCCGCATTTTGGAAGAGTCTACATAAGGCCATAGGAACAAAGTAAACTTCAAGCATCGCATATCATCCACAAACCAATGGACAATCCGAGGGAGTAATCCGGATTCTTAAAGATATGTTGCGAGCATGCATTCTGGATTGGTTTGAAAAATGGGAGAAATACATAAACTTAGCTAAATTTGCATATCATAATGGTTACCAAGCTTCAATTAGGATAGCCCCCTATGAAGCCTTGTATGGGCGAGTGATGTAAATCTCTTGTGCATTGGGATGAGATAGGTGAAAGAAAGTTATTAGGACCAAAGTCGGTGCAAGCAAATGGTTGAAGTGGTTTAAAAGATCTGCTAATGAATGAAAACAGCTAAGAGTAGATAAAAAACCTACGTCGATAAGAGGAGGAAGGATGCTGGAGTTTATAGTTTGTGACTATGCATTCTTAAAAGTTTCACCGATGAAGGGCGTACTACATTTTGGAAAAAAAAGAAAGTTAAGTCTATGATACATAGGACCATTTGAAATACTAGATCGAGTAGGCGACAAGGCCTATCACCTATTACTCGCGACCATCCTTAGCAGGAGTGCATAATGTGTTTCATGTTTCTATGCTAAGAAATTATGTTAGAGAGCCTAGCCGAATTTTAGAGATAGAGCTACCAAGCCCGACCCCGGACTTAACTTATGAGGAAAGACCGGTTCGGATTCCGGATAGACACGTTAGACAACTAAGGAATAAGGAGATTAGTCTAGTTAAAGTTTTATAAGAAAATCATGACCTCAAGGAAATGACTCGGGAGCGGAAGGAGGAACCGAGAGATAAATACCTAGAGTTATTCGAATAAGCCAATTTCATGGATGAAATTTCTTTTAAGGGGAGAGAAACATAACCCTAGTGAAAATCCTTAATTATATATATTATGGAAAGAAATTTTGGACAACTACACCATGAGAAATTAATGCATGAAATGTATGATTTTTGTTAAATTAAAGCAATTTTACTTGACATTGATGGTTTAATTATTAGAGGAATCTAGTATGCAAAATCAATGTTTTTGAGAATTAGATTTTGTCCGAATCTTGTGTGGCTTATTAATGGGCTTTAGAGTGATTTATGGCTGAACCTTAAAGAATAAAAGTTTTTTATCCATGTATTTAATCATACTCTGTAAAATATTTCTATTATTAGGTTTATATATAAAAACGTTATGCCTATTTTGGTACATACTATTCTAGACGCAATATCGCTGGACTGATTGATCCTTAAAGTTTAAAATTTTGTTGTGACTTGTGTGTTGGGCATTTTAACCTAATTTTTAGATATGTTGTACCTTAATATGTTTAGGTTCTCATATAAAAATCATAAGATTTAATTGTAGCTAGAAGGGGGATGTTACTTTTAATAAGAGGCTATCCTGTCATGTATGTGGTACAACCGGATTTAATGTGTAAGTTTGTTACTCGAATTAAACTACCTTAAGAGACTTTTTCATTGGATCTAAACTAGTTTAAGGATATTAGTTAGGTTAATTATCTAGTTATTACCTAGTTAGGACACCTAAGCACCCTAATTAATGAGTTAAAAGCCAGCACACACCTTGACTAGCCAAACTCGCCACTTGCTCCCTTTTTGTCACCCCTCACTTTACACTTTGCCATATTATTTTGGGAAACCCGTATACCTATTAACTACAAGGAAATGAAGTATATATATATACATATAAGTGGAGTATATGGCTGCTATTTTTTAGTCCAAACCATAGCTTACAAAACAAGAGAGAAAATTAAAGTGAGAAAGAGTGAACACGACAAAAGAGGAAAGGAAAAAGGGAAAGAAGAAAGAAAAGAAAAAAAAGGGGGAAAGCCTAAAAAATCTTTAGGAAGCTAAAGAAATGTAATTAGGTTTCATTTTTAGTTTATTTTATGTTTTAAGTTATCTTTTTAAGTGTTTATTTCATGGGTTGGCAATCATTTTTGCAATGGGTTGCTATGGTTGTTTGTGCTGGTGTTAGGGTTTGATAAATTGTGATAGATCTATGTGTTTGTGTTATGATGCAAAGCTTTTTTGATGTGCTCAAATGTGTGGATGGTTTGAAATGAAAAAAAGAAAAGAAAAAGGGTATGGATCGAATTGATTGAAGCTAAGCTAGATTTGATGAGCTTGACTTGGAAAGGAAAGAAATACACTTCTAGAGTTTCCTTAGGGTAAAACCATTTGGCCAAGTGGGGAAAATTGGGAAAGAATGGATCTTTTTGGGAAATTAAGGGCCTAAGATATCATGGTGACCCAATTAGGTCTGGGTTAATAGTTTAGGGAGGAAATAAATTTACTAGACATAAAAGGCAATCCATGGCCACCTTAAAATCCAATCGGCCTAACGAAAAAAATTAGGGCTTTGGACTTCATTAGGTGAATTGGATACTTGATGGCTAAATTTGGTTTCTTTTGTGGGCGTTAAGCTTTAGATCTCCTTCGTAACCCTTCTAAGTATGGTTTAGTAAGTTAGTATAAAAGAAATTGACCTAGAGATGGAAAAATAATTTCTTGCTCATTTTAGACCATTTGGCCTAGGAGAGAAAATGACTAACATTGAATCCTTCGTGTAATTAAAGATCAAGAATTAAATATGAACTAAAGTACAAACCAATTAGTAAGTTAGATTAAATGGGGAAACCTTTAACTACTTAAGGACACATTTGGCCTAGACCCATAAATTTTATGGATTTAGGTTCTTACCTTCGATTTTATAACTAAGGGTTAAAGTACATTTCAACAAATGTAAAATGAAATATTGAAGGGGTGAGAGCCCAATGAAAAAACAAAAAGAGACCTAGGCCCATTAAAGAGTTAAATTTGGTCATGAATACCAAAACTAGGGTTAGAAAAAGAACCTTATTCCAACCTCATGCGTAAAGATTTAGCCGTACTATAATATATATAAATGAAGTAAGGGAAAAAGAGAATTCAAGAAAAACCAGAATTAAGACTTAGACCCATTTTGAGTCAACTTCGAATACTAAGATTAATGGTTCGATTAAACCAAAATTTAGCTTAAGTACGTCACACATAAATCCTTACGATTAACCGATCTTGTAAACTAAGTAATACACCGGAAATCCAAGCCTAGACTTGTTAGGTACATGAGAAGGAAAACTCGTAAGTATGAAGTAGATTTATGAAATGAATAATACCAATGAATGGAATTTGTATTCTCATTTTGAATAATTTGAATGGTATATGAAACACTCGTGAAGTCTCGAGTGTGCATCGAGACACGAGAATGGTCCGAGAAGAAGAGGTTGATAGCATAATTAGTTAAATGTGTTAAACATAATACCATGTGCATCACGTGCATTCGAGGGTGGTATGAAATCGAGAAAAATCATTAAGTCGTGAGATAATGTAGTTTGGTAACCAAATTGAATGGAATGGGTAACAACATGAAACCATGTGCATGCTCTATTACCAACATCGTTAAGCGAGGGATAATTTCGCTAATCATGTTCTACAATGAGGGATAATTTCATTGTGAACAGTAGGTGATAATGGGATCACTACGAGTGTAATAGAGTAGTAGGTGGTAACACGATCGTCAAGAGATATAACGCATGGTCTTGCGAATACCTAGGGTACCTATATTAAAATCGATGGATAGAATGGGAAATAGAACTTAATTGCATAGCATGTGTATCACCCTACTTATTGAGCTTTGGCTCACACCATTGTTGTCTTCATGTTATGACAGGAAAGAGTCATAGTAAGGATCCTACCGGGTCCTCCAAAAAGGCTCACGTGTGACACAAGTGTACCAAAATTTCTTTTGAATGTAATTTTTAGGGTTGGGGTGTCGATAAACATTTTGATGGTATTATAAATAAATTTTGTAATCTTTTTCGTTGTATTTGTTAATATTGTGTAAATTATCTTTTATGTATTTCATTGTATGATAAGTCCTTCATGTATGAGCATATACGTGTTTGAGGTTAATTCAAAAATTGGTTATGCCGAGCATGATGCGCTCCTCGCCTAGGCACTCCTTTTGGGTAATTAGCAAGTGGGCCGGGGAAGGGTGCCATAAAGAGAGAGGGAGATAGGGAGGGGGAAAGGGAGATGGAGAAATGGTGAGAGAAAGGGAGAGAGGGAAAAAGAGGAGTGAGGTAGAGGGAGAGAGGGAGAGAAGGAGAGAGGGAGAGAGATGAGGAGTAAGGGAATAAGAGAGAGGGAGAGAGAGAGAAAAAGAGGGAGGGATAGGAAAAGAGGGGGAGAGAGAGAGAGAGAGAGAGACAAATAAGGAGAGAAAGGAAAGAAGGAGAGAAAGGGAGGGAGATAAGGAGAGAGGGAGAGAGAGATAAAGAGATAAATAAGGAGAGAAAGGAAAGAAGGAGAGAAAGGGAGGGAGAGAGAGAGGGAGAAGGAGAGTAAGTGAGGTAGAGAGGGGTAGAGAAAGAGAGGAAGAGAGATGAAAAAAGAGGGAGAGAGGGGGAAGAGAGAGGTGGAGAGGGAGAGAGAGGGAGTGAGGGAGAGGGAGTAAGGGATAGAGAGGGAGAGTGAGAAAAAGAGGAAGGGAGAGAAAGAAAGAGAGAGGAGAGGGGAGATTTGAGGAGAGAGAAAGGGAGTGAAGGAGACGGATTGAGGGAGATGAGGAAAGATAGAGAAGGGGAAGGAGAAAAAAGGGAGCAAGGGAGAGAGGGAGAGAGAGTTAGGGAGTAAGAGAGATGAAGGGAGAAGAGAGGGAGAGGGAGAGGTAGGGGGAGTGATGGAGATGAAGTAAAGGAGAGAGGGATGGTGATAGGGAGAGGGAGAGGTAGAAAGATATAGTGAGAGAATGGGCAGAGAGAGAGAGGGAGAGATAGGGAGAGGGAGAAGTAGAGGGATAGAGATGGGGAGTGAGAGAAAAAGAGAGAGGGAGTGAGAGAGAGAGGGAGAGGGGGAGAGGGTGAGAGAGAGGGAGAGAAGGAGTGAGGGAGGAAGAGGAAGAGAGAGGGAGATAGAGATGAAGAGATAAAGAAGGAGACAAAATAGAGATGGAGAGAAAGGGAGGGAGGCAGAGAGGGAGAAGAAGAGTGGGGGGAGAGGGAGTAAGGGAGAAAGAGGTAGGGAAAGAGAGCAAGAGGTATAAAAAGAGAGGGAGAGAGGGGAAGAGAGAGGTGGAGAGGGAGAGAGGGAGTGAGGGATAAAGAGAGGGAGAGTAAGAAAGATAGAGAGAGAAAGAGAGTGGAGAGATAAGGAGGGAGAAATTGAGTGATGGAGAGGGATCGAGGGGGATGAGGAAAGAGGGAGAGAAGGAGAGGGAGAAAGAGAGGGAGTGAGGAAGAGAGGGAGAGAGAGGTAGGGAGTGAGAGAGAGGAAGGGAGGGAGAGGGAGAGAGAGGGAGAAGGAGGAAGTGATAGAGATGGAGTGAAGGAGAGAGGGATGTTGATAGGGAGAGGGGGAAGGAGAAAGAAAAAGTAAGAGAGTAGAGAGAAAGAGAGGGAGAGGCAGAGAGAGTTGGAGAGAGAGGGGGAATCGGAGATGCATAGAGAAGTAGAAGAGTGAGGGAGTGAGAGAGAAGCAGAGAGGGAGAGGGGGAAAGGGTGAGAGAAAGGGAGAGATAGGGAGAGAGGGAGGAAGAGGGAGAGAGATGGAAAGGGAAAGAAAGAGAGAAAGGGAGAGAAAAGGAGGGAGGGAGAGAGAGTGAGAAGGGGAGTAGGGAGAGGGAGAGGGAGAGGGAGTGAGGGAGACAGGCATAGAGAAAGAGAGGAAGAGAGATAAAAAGAAAGGGAGAGAGGTAACGAGAGAGAAAGAAAGGGAGTGAAGGAGAGAGGGATAGAGACAGAGAGAGTGAGAAAGATAGATAAAAAAAGAGGGAGAGGGAGGGGGAGAGATAAGGAGAGAGAGGGAACCGAAGGGGAGGGATTAAGGGAGATGAGGAAAGAGAGAGAATGAGAGAGAAAGAGAGAGAGTGAGGGAGAGAGAAAAGGAGAGGAGGGAGAGAGAGAGGGAGAGGGAGAGGTAGCGAGTGAGAGAGAGAGGGGAAGAAAGGAGAGAGAGAGATGGACAGAGAGGGATTGTGGGAGACAGAGTGAAAAAGAGAGGAAAGGTAATTGGGAGAGGGAGAGGGAGAGGGAGAAAGAGAGAGTGAGATAGTGAGGAGAGAGAGGGGGAGAGACCGGTAAAGAGGCAGAGAGAGTCGGAGACAGAGAAAGAGCGAAGGAGAGATAAAGAGAGAGGAAGAGAGGGGAAAAAGAGAGAGGGAGAGAGAAAGAGAGATAAGGAAGAAGAAAAAGAGAGGGAGAGGGGGAGAGGGTGAGAGAGAGGGAGAGGGGAAGAGGGTGAGAGATAGGGAGAGAAGGAGTGAGGAAGGAAGAGGAAGAGAGAGGGAGATAGAGACAGAGAGAGAAATAGGGAGACAAAGGGATAGAGGGAGAGAAAGGGAAGGAGTTAGAGAGGGAGAAGGAGAGTAAGGGGAGAGGGAGTAAGGGAGAAAAAGGTAGGGAAAAAGAGCTAGAGGGATAAAAAGAGAGGGAGAGAGAGGAGAGAGAGGTGGAGAGGGATAGAGAGGGATAGTAAGAAAGAGAGGGAGAGAGAGGAAGAGAGAGGTGGAGAGGGAGAGATAGGGAGTGAGGGATAGAGAGGGTTAGTAAGAAAGAGAGGGAGAGAGAGGGATTGTAGAGAGATGAGGAGAGAGAAATGAAGTGAAAGAGAGGGATTGACCGAGATGAGGAAAGAGAGAGAGAAGGAGATGAAGAAAGAGAGGAAGAGAAGGAGAGAGAGGAGGGAGAGAGGGTGAGAGAGAATGGAACAGAGGAGAGAGGGAGAGGGAGGGAGAGGGAGAGAGAGGGAGTGATGGAAATGGAGTGAAGGAGAGAAGGATGGTGACAGGGGAGAGGGAGAGGGAGAGGGAGAAAGAGAGGGAGAGAGAGTGGTAGAGAGGGAGAGGGAGAGAGAGTTGGAGAGAGAGAGGGGGAATGAGAGATGGAGAAAGAAGAACAAGAGAGAGAGAGTGAGAGAGAAAGAGAAAGGGAGAAGGGGAGAGAGTGATGGAGAGGGAGAGAGATGAAGGGGGAAATGGAGAGAGAAAAGGGGAATGGAGAGAGAAAGGGAGAGAGGGAGAGAAACAGGAGAGAAAGGGAGGGAGGGCGGAGAGTGAGAAAGAGAGTAGGAAGAGGGAGAGGGAGTGAAGGAGATAGGGGTAGAGAAAAAGAGGAAGAGGGATGAAAAGAGAAGGAGAGAGTTGGAGAGGGAGATAAAGAGAGCGAGGGAGAGAGGGATGAGAGAAAGAGAGTGAGAAAGATAGATAAAAGGGATAGAGAGGGAGGGGGAGAGACAAGGAGAGAGAGAGGGAATTGAAGGGGAAGGATTGAGGGAGATGAGGAAAGAGAGAAAGCAAGGGGAGAGAAAGGGGAGGAGGGGGAGAGGTAGAGGGTGAGAGGATAGGAAGGGGGAAAGAGAGAGAGAGGGAGAGAGAGAGGGATTGAGGGAGATGGAGTGAAGGAGAGAAGGAAGGTGATAGGGAGAAGGAGAGGGAGACGGAGAAAGAGAGAGTGAGCAAGTGGGAAGACACAGAAAGAAGGAGAGATTGGTAGAGAGGAAGAGAGAGTTGGAGACAAAGAAAGAGGGAATGAGAGATGAAGAGAGACGAAGAGAGAGGGGGAAGAGAGAGAGGGAGAAAGGAAGAGAGATAAGGAGGAAGAAAAAGAGAGGGAGAGAGGCAAAGAGAGGGAAAGAGAGAGATGGGGAGAGAGGTAGAGAGAGGAAAGAGATAGATAGGGAGAGAGGGAGAGAGAGGGAGAGAGAGAGTCTAGGAGGGAGGAAGAGAGAGAAAAAAGAGAGAGGGAGATGAAGAGGAAGAAAGTGATATGGAGAGAGAGAGAGAGAGAGGGAGGGAGAGAGAGGGAGAGGGGGATAGGAATAGAGAGAGAGAGGGAGACATAGAGAGAGGTAAAGCAATGGAGAGAGAGGAATAAAGAGGGAGAGAGAGAGCGAGAGGGAGAGATTAAGAGGAAGGGAGAGAGGGAGAGGGAGAGAGAGAAAGAGAGAGAGAGTAAGGAATAGAGAGAGGGATAGAGAAAAAGAGGGGGAGAGAGGGGGAGCAAGGAAGGGAGAGAGGGATAAAGAGAGGAGGGAGAGAGAGAAAGGGGAGAGAGAAATAGAGGGATAGGGGGAATAGGAGAGAGGAAGAAGGAGGGAGATAAAGGGAGATAGTGAGAAAGAGAGGGAGAAATAGAGATTACAAGAGAGAAGGGGAGAGGAAGGCAAAGAGAGGGAGTGAAAGTAGGAGAATAAGAGACAGAGAGAAAGAAGAGGAGAGAGAGGGAGATAAAGAGGGAAAGAGTAAGAGTGGGAGAGAGAGAGAGGGAGAGAGGGAGATAAAGAGGGAAAGAGTAAGAGTAGGAGAGAGAGAGGGAGAGATGGAAAGAGAGGGGGTAGAGAGAGCGAGAGAGTGTGAGATAAAGAGAGAAATGAAAAGGGAGGGAGAGATAGAGGAAGAGCGAGGGGGAAAGGAAGGAAGGTAGGGAGGGAGATGGAGGGAGAGAGAAAGAGAGAGAAAAAGAGAGGTGGAGAGGGAGAAGGGAGAGGGAGGGAGAGTAAAATAGGGAAAAAGGGTGGGGGAGAGAGATGGAGAAGGAAAGAAAGGAAGGAGAAAGGTAGAGGGAGGGATGGAAATTGGAAAAAAAGAGGCAAAGGGACAGGGGAATGAGAGAGAGGGAGGCAAAGAGAGAGAGAGGGAGATAGAGAAATGGAGAGGGAGAGAGGGAGAGGAAGGGAGGGAGAGGGGCGAGAAAGGGAGAGAGTGAGGGAGATTGGGGTAATGGGGAGAGAGGGAAAAGAGGAAAGAGAGAAGGATAAAGGGAGAGATGGAGGGTGGAAAAAGGAGAAACGAAGAGAAAGGGAGAGGAAAAGTGAGAGTGAGGGAGAGGAAGAGGGAGAGAGATAAAGAGAGAGGGAGAGAGAGGGAGAGGGAGAGAGAGAGCAAGAGAATGAGGGAGGGAGAGGGAGAGGGAGAGGGAGAGCAAGAGAATGAGGGAGGGAGAGAGGTAGAGAGAGGGAGAGAGAGAGGGAGAGGGAGGTAGAGAGAGTGAGGGGGAGAGAGGGAGAGAGTGGGAAGGGAGCAGCATGGATGGAAAGAGGGAGAAGAGTGAGAGGGAGAGAGATTAGGAGTGAGGGAGAGAGGGAGAGAAAGAAAGAGAGGGAGTGGGACAAAAAGAGAGGGAGAGTGGGAGAAAGAAGGGGAAGAGGGGGAGAGAAGGAGTAAGGAGTGATGGAGGGAGGGATAAAGAGAGAAGAAGAGGGAGAAATAGAGGGATAGAGGAATACAGAGGGAGATGGAGAGGGTGGGAGAGAAGGAGAGGGACTAAGGAATAGAAGGATATAGAGAGAAAAGGAGAGGGAGAAAGGGAAAGGGAGAGAGGAAGAGGGAGGGAAAGAGAGATGATGGGGAAAAGGGGGAGGGAAGGAGAGGGAAGGGGAAAGAGAGAGGGAGAAGGAGAGTGAGGAGTGGGAGATAGGGATAGGGAAGAAGAGAGAAAGAGGGAGAGAGAAGGGAAGGGGAGAGGGAGAGAGAGGAAGAAGGAGAGAGAAGGGGAGAGAGAGGGAGTGAGGGAGACGAGGCGAGGAAGAGAGGGATAGAGAGTGAGGGAGTGGGAGAAAGAGAAAGGGAGAGATGGAGAGAGTATGGGGGAGAGAGGGTAAGAGAAGGAAAGAGAGATAGGGAAAGAGTGAGAGATGAAGAGAGACAGGAAAAAGGGGAGATAAAGAGGAAGAAAGGAAGGAAGAGAGAAAAAGGAGGAGGGAGAGAAGGGGAAGGGGAAAGGGAAGAGAGGGGGAGAGAAAGAAGCGAGGGAGGGAGGGAGAGAGGGAGAGGGAAGAGAGAGGGATGTGGGAAAGGGAAGGAAGAGGGAGAGAGGAAGGGAGAGAGGGAGAGAGGGAGAGGGAAGAGAGAGGGATGTGGGAAAGGGAAGGGAGAGAGGGAGAGAGGAAAGGAGAGAGAGGGAGAGAGAGATAAGGAGAGAGAGGGGGAGATTGTAAAGGGGAGAGAGGGAAAAAGGGAGAGAGAAGGATAGAGAGGGTGATAGAGAAGGAGAGAGAAAGATGGGGAGGGAGAAAGAGAAGGAGAAGGAAGGAGTGAGGGAGAAAGAGAGAGAGGGAGTAAGGAAGTAAGGGTTAGAGAGAGAGGGATAGAGGGAGAGGGAGGGAGGGAGAGGGAAAGGGGGTA